>CM053597.1:129542393-129555107 GCA_028646575.1 Pseudocheirus occidentalis
ATGCCTTAAAAAGTCAAATTTGACAGATGAAAAAAGAATCGCAAAAGCATTCTGAAGAGAATAATTCCTTCAGAATTAGAGTGGAGCAAGTAGAAGCTAATGACTTTAAGAGAAACCAAGATACTATTAAACAAATACAAACATATGAAAAAATAGAAAGCAATGTGAAATTTCTCCTTGAAAAAAACCACTGACTTGGAAAATAGATCCAGGAGAGACAATTTGAAAATTATTGGTCTACCTGAAACCCATGACCAAAAAAAAGAACTTGGAAAGCATCCTTCAAGAAATGCTCAAAGAAATTGCCCTTATGTTTTAGAATCAGAGGGCAAAATAGAACTTGAAAGAATTCACCAATCACCTCTTCAAAAAGATCACCAAAAGAATACTCCTAGAAATGTTATTGTCAGGTTCCAGAATACCCAGTTAAAGGAGAAAATATTACAGGTTTCCAAGAGAAAATGATTTGAATACTGTGGAAGCACTATCAGGATAACACAGAATCTGGCAGCTTCTACACTAAGGGACTGAAGGGCTTGGAATATGACATTTTGAATATTAAGGGAGCTGGGATTAAAACAAAGAATCAACTACCCAGAAAAATTGAGCACATTATTCCAGGGGAAAATGTGGTTATTCAATGAGGTGGAGGACTTTCAAGCATTCTTGCTGAAAAAAACAGAACTGAACAGAAAATTTGACAAGCAAAGACAAGAAGCATGAGAAGGTAAACATGGGAAAGAAATCATAAGGAACTTATCAAATTTGGATTATTTATATGCCAATATGGAAAAATGATACTAGTAACTTATGAAACTTTTTTTTAGTATGAGGATAAGTAAAAAGAATACAAATTGTGTGTGTGTGTGTGTGTATATATATATATATATATATATATATGTATGTATACTTACACATGTCTATATAGGAAGATATATATGCATATGAATATATATCTGAGCATGTGTGTATATGTGTATATAGAGGGTATAGGATCAATTGAATACAAAGGGATGATTCTTTAAAAGGTGAAATTATGAGGTGGGAGAGGAATAGAATGAGAGGGGATAGGGAGAGACAGAATGGGGTTAATCATCCCATATAGAAGCAGCAAGGGATAAATGTTACAACTTTACTTTCAATTACTCTCAGTGAATTTGGCTTAGGGAAAAATGGCATAATCTCTAAACTGGGCATCATGCCACTGGGCGTGGGGATGAGAGGGTGGATGACAGAGGGGAGGGCAGGGTCTGGGGGGGATACTGGAAGCACACACTTCAGTAAAGGGACAGGGACAGGGTAGAGAACAGAATAATTGGGGGGGTAGGGAGAGGAAGGAGGGACATATGATAACTGTCACAATATGTCCACTATGAAGATGTCCTGTATAATTACACATCCACAGCCTGCATTGAATTGCTTGTCTTTCCAGTGGGGGCTAGGTGACAAGGGAGGAATCAAAAGAATCTAGAATCTAAACCTCTGAAATACCTGCAACTAGGACTTAAGGTATACAGGGGCTGGGGTAGGGAGACCCTCTTTGCCCTACCAGAAATTTGGAGAGCAGACCAGGGGAGGGGCTTTATAGTGGGAAGATGGGAAGAAAATTTGCAATTCAAAAATCTAATGAAAATAAATGATGTAAACAACTAAAGACATAAAAAAATTATTAAAAAAAAGAAATAAAGATAAGAATGATTTCAGAAAAACCTGAGAAGGCTTATATGTAGTTTAGTGAAATGAAGAGAATCAGCAGAGCAGTATATATATAGTAAAAGCAATATTATAATGACTCCCAATTATGAAAGATTAAACTTCCCTAGTCAATAAAAATGATTCATGACAATTCTAAAAGACTAATGAAGAACAATTCTATGCACATCAAGAGAAAAAACTGGTGAACTCTGAGTGTAGATTAAAGCATACTTTTTAAAAAACATTATTTTATTAGGGTTTTCTGCAATGTGGCCAATATAGAAATAGATTTTACATGACTTTGAATATACAATTAATACCATAGTGCTCATCTTCTCAATAGGGGCTGAAAGAAAATAGAATTGGGGACTCAGTTTTTTCAATAAATATTAAAATAAAGTATAATTAAAAAGTAATATCACTTTGTAAAAACTAATTGATGTTAAGTGAGTAAATGGAAATGGTTTGTTACTCACTGAGAACTAACAGTGAGGGTGACACATCTGGTTGGAGTTAAAGTTGATGACATTAGACAATAAATATTCCCAAACCCCTCATTTTCTCCCAGTGTCCTGAAAGGGGACCAAAGTGTACATGCTACAACAAAAAGAAAAACTTATCCCTGAGAAGAAAGCAGCTCCTCATAATACTATTAATGATGATCAGAACCATATGCACCAGGGAAAGTGACCACTTGTTATTGGTCAGAGAAAGGAGGCAGAAGTCATGATGTATGATAATATTCTGCTCTGGACATAAATGAAGTTACCTATTAACCTCAGATGAACAATACAGAGTTTCACCATGGTTTATCGGGTGTTGAGGAAGGACTAGCACCTTTGGTACAAGGGCTTGCTGAGCCCTTTTCAGAGCTACCCATCCAACTTTACCTAATTTTCACCTGTCACTCCCAAAATATGTAGCATGTACAAGAGTCACACCCCAATAAACTCTCTTGGCAGATGGGCTACACCAGGTTAAAGGTAACTAACATGCCTCAAACCTGTCTGTGAGTTAAGGAGATGTCTATACCAAGGATGTGAAAACTTTCCACAGTAGAATGTGCGGATAACAATGGTTTGATCCAGTAACCATGAAGGAAGCTAAACAGGTGCTGTGGTACACCCACTTAGAAGCTGGCCAGACATCAAAAATGTCAAGATCATCCATCCACTGCATCCTGGGCTGTTGTCATTCATTTTGATTTTTGTCTGATCAGTTAACTTTGATAATTCAGGAAGAGAGAGTGAGACCGACAACTTTATGCAGCTCTGCCTCACTTAAATCCAATTCATGTGCAAGACATTACCTTTGATGTCATTGTTCCTCTTCGAAAATTAAGGACAAACAACAAGAACCAAACATTTAAGGAACAATTAATCCCAATACTTCTTAAAGTATTTGAAAAAATAAATAAAGAAGGACTCCTACAAAATTCCTTCTATTGCACAAATGTTTTTAATACCTAAACCAAGAGAGCAAAAAGAAAGAAAACTATAGACCAATTACTTTAATGAATATAGAAGCAAACATTTTAAATAAAATATTAGCAATGAATTACAGCAATATATCACAAAGATTATACACTATGACCAAGTGGGACTTATACCAGTAATGTAAGTATCATTCAATATTAAGAAAAGTATAAGCATAATTGGCCATGTGAAAAATTGAAACAACAAAAATTATATGATTATCTTAACAGATGCAAAAAAGGCCTTTGACAAAATACAATATCCATTCCAATTAAAAACACTAGAAAACATAGGCATAAATGTAGCCTTTCTTAAAATGGGAGGTAGTATCAATCTTAAGGTCAGGGGTGAGGCAAGGATGTTCATTATTACCACTCTTGTTCAATATTATAGTAGACATGCTGGCTATAGCAAAAAAAAATACAAGAAAAATAAATATGAAGAATAAAAATAGGCAATAAGAAAAAAACATCACTCTTTGCCTATGATGCAAGGGTATACTTTAGAGAACTCTAGACAATCAACTAAAAAAATTACTTAAAACAATTAACAACTTCAGCAAAACTGCAAGATATAAAATAAGCCCATGAAAGTCATCAATGCTTCTATATGCACTGATAAAACCAAGCGTGAAGATACAGAAAAAAGAAATTCCATTGAAAATAACTGCAAACAATATAAAATACAATGGACCCTACCTGCTGACACAAACTCAAGAATTATATGAACACAAATACAAAATTAGTTCCTCCTGGGTAGGCTGAGCCAACACAATAAAAATGACGTTCTACCTAAGTTGTTTTATATAACCAGTGTCATGCCAACCAAACTACCAAAGAATTATTTTATAGAAGTAGAAAAAAGTGATAAAATGCATTTGGAAGAACAAAAGTTCAAGAATATTGAAGGCATCAATTTTTTAAAATTTTTTCAGTTATTTTTTATTAATTTATTTATTTTCTTGTTTATATCATTCGTTTCCATGAGACTTTGAGTTACAAATTTTGTCCCCATCTTTCCCCCACCCACCACCCCAAAACATCCATCCCACTGTATAACCACTCCCCCAATCTGCTCTCTCCTATGTCCTTGCCCATTGCCCCTCTGACTTTCTGGTAGGGCAAGATGGATCTCCTTACCCTAGTGCCTGTATATATTAATTCCCAATTGCATGTAGTTAATATTAATAGTTATTATTATTCATATATGTACATATATTAACATTTAATTATAGAACTTTAATTCTAGTTTCTTTCTGAGGGAATCAATTTAAAAACTGTGAAATTAGCAGTACCTAATTTCAAAGTATATTATAAAGTGGTAATCATCAAAACAGTCTGGTACTAGCTAAGAAAGAGAGTAGTGGATTAATGGAATGGATAATATACCCAAACCACAACAGTAGTTGACTGTAATAATCTAGTATTTTAAAAACCCCAAATCCCAGCTTTTGAGATAAATAATCACCATTTGGTAAAAATAATACTGGGAAAACTGGAAAGTAACTTGGGGAAATTAGACATTGACTAATATTTCACAATGTATACCAAGATAAAGTCAAAATAGATAACTGATTAGATATAAAGCATGATAACAATGTAATGTACAGGAGAATGGAAACTTTTTCTTAGCAGATCTATGGATAAGAGAAAAAGATTATGACCAAATAAGAGAGAGGATCATGGGAAGTAAGATGAATAATTTTGTTTGCATGAAATTAAAATACTTTGTATGTATAAAACCAATGCAGCCAAAGTTAGAAGGAAAACAGGAATTTGGGGGAAAATTTTTACAGCAAGTTGCTCTGATAAAGGCCTCATTTCTCAAAAATATAGAGAAATTTGAATCAAACATAAAAATAAATCTTTCTGTTTGATAAATGATCAAAGGATATGAATAGGCAGTTTTCACAGAAGTCAAAGCTATCAATAGTCACATTAACAAATGCTCTAAATAACTTTTATAAAATGCTCCAAATCACTACTGATTAGTGAAATGCAAATGAAAACAACTCTGAGATACTAGCTCATACCTATCAGCTAAGCTAACACACAAAAAAAGAAAAATGACAAATACTGGAAGACATAGAAAATTTGAGACAATAAAGCACTGTTGGTGAAGCAATTTAGAATTACACCCCAAAATTATAAAGTCATGCATAGCCTCTGACTTAAGAATACCACTACTAGGTGCATGTCCAGAAGAGATCAAAGAAAATGGAAAAGCACCTGTTTAAGAGAATTGGAAATTGAGGGTATGTTCAATGAGAGAATGGCTGAACAAGTTGTGGTTTTGATTTTGATGGAATACTATTGTCTTATAAGAAATGACAGGTAGAATGCTTTTAGATATATCTAAGAGGAATTATGTGAACTCAAGCAAAGTGAAGTATGCAGAATCATGGGAATGTTGTATAGAGTATCAGCAATGTTGTATCGATTTTTTAAAAACTGCAAAAGACTTAGCCACTTTATTCAAAACAATCAAAAGGAGCCATGATAAAACATAATATCTACCCCCAGAGAGAAAATTGATGAACTATGAATGCAGACTGAACATATTTATTTATTTTTCTTGGGTTATTTTGTCGCTATGTTCTTTTGCATTGTAGTTAATATGAAAATGTGTTTAGCATTACCTCCCATGAATAATTGATATCAAATTGCTTGCATTCTCAAAGAAGGGGAGGGCAGGTGAGGAGATAATTAAGAATTTAAATGAACATCAAAAAATTGTTTACATGTAATCAGTAAATATTAAATTAAATCAGTAAAAATATATTGAAGAGTTAAGAGAGAAAGTTAAGAATGTTATATATTAAGGAGCTATATCTGCATGAAAGGACTTCTGTGTACCAGAGGTGCAAAGGTAGCTGTAGAGTATTTAATGGTGATTAATGGAGGCAGGAATGGAAACAATATAGTGGTAGCAATATACTACAGACTACTAATCAAAAAGTGGAAATAAATGATAAGTTTGGAACAAAGATCACCAATCTTGAGACAGAAGCATGATAAGAGATTCACAGGGAACTTCAACAATATTGGCAAATTTTAGAGTTCATTCCAAAACTTGAAATAATTATTGATTTTTTTTACTTACCTTGATGTTATTCTAAAAAAGTAAAATTAAATTGTTTACTCTTTGAAAAAATTTCTTGGAAAACTGAAGAGATTGGCAGAAATTAGCTATATGCTAACACTTTGCACCATATTCCATAATAATGTTCAAATGGATGGGACTTAAATATGTAAACATTATAAAAAGTAGAAGTTGGTGAAAAGTTGTATTGTGGCTACAAGAAACTTTTTAACCAAACAAGAGATAGATGTAATCATAAAAGATAAAATGAATAAAAGATAAAATATACTCATTTTTAAAACTTTGCATGAACAAAATCAATATACCTAGAATAAGCAGAGAAGCTGTCAGGGGAGATAGACCTTCAAAGCAAATATTTTTGCTTAAAGGGGTGTTATATAAGATCATGAAGAAAATATAGCCAAATACATAAGAAAAAGTATGATAAGCAATCAAATACATGAATAGGTAGTTTTCAAAAGAGGAATTCAAATCATAAACAACCCCGTGAAAAAATGCTCAAAATGCTAATAATAAAAGAAATGTTAATTAATACAATTCTGAAGTTATGCCTGATTTTCTTCAGGCAGAAATGACTAAAGATTAAAAATGATAAATGTCAAAGGGCCTTTGGGAAGATAAGTAAACTAAATCATTGTTTATTAAGCTATACATTAATCCAGCCATTTTTGACAATGATTTGACATTAAAGCAAAAAAATGTTACTTAATACTATATATCCATTGATCCTGTGACTAAACTACTAAATATTTTCCTCAAGGAAGACAGAAAAAGGAAAGATCTCATATTTATTACAATATTGATAGCTGTAACACAATTTTTTGTGAAAATGAAGAATTAGGGGCTCTTTGGGTACCCAGCCATCAATAAATAACTGAACGAATTGTGATATATGAACATAGTGGGATATTATTTCAAAATTGGAAAAGGCAAGTATGAGGAATTTAGAGAATCTTGGGAAGAACTACATTAACTGACCAAACAAAGTGAGTAGGACTGGGAAACAATGTTCCTATAAATAACAATGATACAAGAAAAAACAAAACTTAACCACTTCAAAACTCCGATCTACACAGTGCCTAATCATGTTTTTGGTGAATTGGTGAGGCATGCCATTTTCCTTTCAGGAGACCCAGAATAAGGCAGAGCTAAGATGGCGCAAAGGAAGCAGTAGCCTTTCCAAGCTCCTCCAAGAATTCTGTTGCTAAAAGCTAAAAAGTTAATTTGAATGGATTTGAGTGACAGAACCAATTGGGAGACAGAGTGTGACAGATTACCAGCCCAGGAAAGTGCCTACTCAGATCTGGGCAAGGAGAACTTGGAGCACACCGGAACTGCACCAGCACAGATCTGAGAGCAGAGTAAGGCAGACAAAGAAGAAGCCCCAGCCATCCAGCAGACTCACCCAGTTGGAAGGGGTTTGCAACCATCTCACTACAGGACAGAGGATCATCAGAACTTGGTAGGAAAAAACTTGGGACCCACAGCAAGTACAGCACCTTTTCCTGGGGCCAACAGCCTGCAGCCTGGATGTTTAAAAATTACATACCCAAACTTCAAGAAGTCAAGATGGAGGAATAAAATTTAGTTGCTCTGATCTCCCCTCCCTAACCCAGAAAAGTCCAGAGTTAAATTCCCCAAACAGAGTAAAATCTTGATTTAGTGGAAACAGCATCAGGCTTGGGTGTCATTGAGGAAAGGGGAAGGGAGACAGTATGGAGTCTAAGTCCAGGAGGGTGGAGTCAGCAAGCCCTGAAAACAAAAGCCCAGGTGTGCTTTAGCACCAACTGGCCAGTGAACAGACTGCAGCCCTGCCCTGCACTTCTGCTAGCCTTCTGCTACTGAGTCTTCCTGATCTCTTATCCTTTAAATCTACAGTGACCAAAATGGGGGAAAATATCACTGAAGAAAACAAATCTTTAAAAAGTAAATTTAAAGCACTAGGATAAGAGGTCCAAAATCTAAGTGGAGAAAATACCTCCCTAAAAATGAAAACTGAACATATGGAAGAGGAGCTCCAAAAACTAATTGAGGGAAATAATTCAGTAAAAATTAGAATCAATCCAATTGAAGCTAAGGAAATTATGGTAAACCAAGAGTCAGTGAAACAAAACAAAAAGATAGAAAACTTAGAAGAAAGTGCAAAATATCTCACTGGAAAAACAACTGACCTGGAAAACAGATCCAGGAGAGATAACCTAAGAATTATTGAACTACCAGAAAGCCACGATGAAAAAATCATGCTGGACAGCATCCTTCAAGAGATTGTCAAAGAAAACTGTCCAGAGGTTCTAGAAACAGAAGGGGATATAGTTATTGAAAGAATTCACCAATCTCCTCCCAAAAGAGATCCCAAATTGAAAACTCCAAGCAATATAGTAGTCAAATTACAGAGCTACACAGTCAAGGAGAAAATACTGAATGCAGCCAAAAAGAAACAATTCAAATATCATGGAACTACAGTCAGGATTACACAGGATTTAGCAGCTACTACATGAAAGAATTGGAGGGATTGGAATGCAATATTTCATAAATCAAAAGAGCAAGTCTGCAACCAAGGATCAACTACCTGGGAAGACTGAGTGTATTCTTTCAGGCATGGAGATGGTCATTCAATTAAATAAGGGGCTACATACATTGGGGCATTGGTTTGGGTTCAAGGAGGTAATAGCATACTCTGTTAAGAATAAAAATCTATTTTGCCCTAGAGGTGGTAGGAGGGATAAGGGGGGAGGATGGTAAGAAGAGGAAGGGTCAGTAGGGAGGAACAGAGTAGCAAGGGGAAAGGGTAGGTAAAGAGGTGGGGGACACAGGGAGGGAGGACTGAGGGAGGCAGTGGTTAAAAGAAAAACTCTTAAGGAGGGGAAGGTAAAAGGAAGACAGAAACATATAAACAGGGGAGGGAATGAGATAGAGGTAAGTCACAGATAGTAATCATAACTGTGAAGGTTAATGGGATGAACTCTCCCATAAAACAGAGGTGGATGGAAGAATCAATTAAAAACCACAATCCTACAATATGCTGTCTACAAGAAACACATTTGAAACAAGGGGATACACACAGGGTAAAGGTAAAAAGATGGAGTAGAATATATTATGCCTCAGTGAAAGTAAAAAAAGCAGGGGTAGCAATCCTTATGTCAGATAAAGCAAAAGGTAAAATAGATCTAAATAAAAGAGATAAGGAAGGAAACTACATCCTACTAAAAGGCACCATCAAGAATAAAGCAATACCATTACTTAACATATATGCACCAAGCAGTATAGCATCCAAATTCCTAGAGGAAAAGTCAAGGGAATTAGAGGAGGAAATAGATAGCAAAACAATACTAATGGGGGACCTCAATCTCCCCCTCTCTGAACTTGATAAATCTAACTTCAAAATAAACAAAACAGAAGTTAAGGAGGCAAATAGAATTTTAGAGAGGCTAGACATGATAGATCTCTGGAGAAAACTGAATGGGGATAAAAAGGAATATACCTTCTTCTCAGCAATACATGGCACATTCACAATAATAGACCATGTACTAGGGCATAAAAACCTCACAATTCAGTGCAGAAGGGCAGAAATATTAAATGCATCATTCTCAGATCATGATGCAATAAAAATTATATAAAATAAAGGGCCATGGAAAATCAGCAAAAAACTGATTGGAAACTAAATAATTTAATCCTAAAGAATGAATGGTTCAATCAAAAAATTATAGAAGCAATCAATAACTTTATTCAAGAGAATGACCATAATGAAACATTGTACCAAAACTTGTGGGATTCAGCAAAGGCAGTTCTTAGGGGAAGTTTTATATCCCTGAATGGATACATGAAAAATTAGAGAAAATGAAGGTCAATGAATTGAGCATGCAATTGGAAAAGCTAGAAAAAGAACAAATTGAAAATCCTCAATTACATAGTAAATTAGAAATAATGAAAACCAAAAGAGAGATGAATAAAATTGAAAGTAAGAAAACTATTGAACATATAAATAAAACTAGGAGTTGGTTTTATGGGGAAAAAATAAAATTTACAGACTCTTAGCTAAAACAATAAAAAAATAAAGAAGAAAACCAAATTTTGAGTCTCAAAAATGAAAAGGGTAAATGTACCTCCAACAAAGAGGAAATTAAAATTAAAATTAAGAATTAGTTTTCCCAATTGCATGCACATAAATTTGACAATCTCAGTAAAATGGATTAACATTTACAAAAATATAAGTTGCCCAGACTAACTGAAGAAGTAAATTACTTAAATAACCCCATCTCAGAAAAAGAAATTGAACAAGCTATCAGAGAAATCCCAGATGGATTTACTAGTGAATTCAATGACACATTTAATGACCAACTGATCCCAATACTCTACAAAATATTTGGGAAAATTGGTGAGGAAGGAGTCCTACCAAATTCTTTTTAAGACACAAATATGGTATTGATACATAAATCAGGGAGAGACAAAACAGAGAAAAAAATATAGACCAATCTCCCTCATGCATATAGATGCAAAAATTTTAAATAAAATATTAGCAAAAAGACTACAGAAATTTATCACAAGAATAATACATTTTAATCAGGTTGGATTCATTCCAGGAATGCAAGGATGGTTCAATATTAGGAAAACTATCAGTATCATTGATCATATCAACAATAAAACTAGCAGAAACCATATGATTATCTCAATAGATGCAGAAAAAACCTTTAACAAAATACAACATCCATTCCTGTTAAAAGCACTAGAAAGTATAGGAATAAACAGAGTTTTCCTTAGAATAACAGGTAGCATCAACTTAAAGCCATTAGCAAGTATTATATGCAATGGGATACACTAGAAGCATTTCCAGTAAGATCAGGGGTGAAACAAGGATGTCCACTATCACCCCTCTTATTCAATCTGGTACTAGAAATGTTAGCAGTAGCAATTAGAGAAGAAAAAGAAATCAAACGAATCAAATTAGACAGAGAAGAAACTAAGCTATCACTCTTTGCAGATGATATGATGATATACTTGGTGAATCCCAGAGAATCAAGTAAAAAACTACTGGAGACAATAAATAAATTTAGCAAAGTTGCAAGATATAAAAATAAAACCACATAAATCCTCAGCATTCCTATATATTTCTAACAAAAGCCAACAGCAAGAGATAGTAAGAGGAACCCCATTTAAAGTTACTATAGACATTATAAAATATTTGGGAATCTACCTGCCAAAACAAACCCAGTGTCTTTTTTAACACAACTACAAAACACCTTTCACACAAATAAAATCAGATCTAACTAATTGGAAAAACATCAATTGCTTGTGGCTGCATCAAGGTAATATAATAAAAATGACAATGTTAACTAAATTAAATCACATATTTAGTGCCATACCAATCAATATACCAAAAAATTACTTTATAGAACTAGAAAAAATAGTGACAAAATTCATTTGGAAGAACAAAAAGTCCAGAATATCAATGCAATTAATGAAAAGAAATGCTAGGGTAGGTGGCCTAGCTGTATCAGATTTTGATCTGCATTATAAAGCAGCAGTCATCAAAACTGCTTGGTACCGGCTAAGGAAAAGAGTAGTGGATCAATGGAATAGATTGGGTTCAAAAGACTTAGTAGTCAATGATTATAGTAAAATACTGGATATTCTCAGGAACAAAACAATTCCAAAGAATCAGATACCTAATGAGTAAAAATAGGGAGACTGATGAGAATGCACATAAAATTTATCAACCAATGTGAATATTTAAACAGTATTAAATTCAATTAAGCAAATATGTCCATTGCCCCAGATATATTAAGACATTGCACTAGGTGATACAGAAGAAAAGGTAGAAAAAAATGACAAATCTCTCCTTCCCTTGAGTAGGTTACATTCTACTACAGAAGATAAAACATATACAAGGCAAGTAGAAATACAAGGACAACGATGGGGAAGGAGGTAAAAAAGAGATTTAGACAAAGAGTTCTCAGAAATTTTTATGAAAGAAAGAATGCTTGTACTTGGGAGGAAGCATGGCAAGTTTCATGATGGAAGTGTCATCTGAGATGAACTCTGAAGGATTATAAAAGTGAAAAAGAGGATATATTCATTCTATTCATGGGAGAACAACCTAAATAAAAGTATAAAGGCTAGAGATGACATATCAAATTAGGTAACAGTTAATAGTGTCATTGACTGAAATGAAGAGTATTTATGAGGAATACTATGAAATATATCTGTAAAGTAGGTTGGAATAGGATGACGAAGGGCCTTAAGGAGTAGGCTAAGGAGTTTGCATTTTGTCTATTTTATTGCATATAGAGACCCATTTAACATTTTAACAGAGGAGTGAAATCATTGTAAAAAATCAGTGTGTGTGTGTGTGTGAGAGAGAGAGAGAGAGAGAGAGAGAGAGAGAGAGAGAGAGAGAGAGAGAGAGAGAGAGAGAGAGAGAGAGAGAGAGAGAGAGAGAGAGAGA
>CM053597.1:129555607-129581694 GCA_028646575.1 Pseudocheirus occidentalis
AATCAGAGAGACCACCCAGAGACAAAGTGAAGAAAAGGCCTCCCCTTGGACTAAAATGAAGCTTGTTGGAAATCAAGGGGTGGAAGGATTTGTGTGGCTGTCTAAGAACTTTATTTGGAAACTAAAGTTAATGGTTACCCCAGGAGTGGCAGATCAGTATATTGTGAATTGTTGATTGAATCAACTCCTTTGGAGGGAAGCTAGGTCATTCCTTTGTTAAGTGATTGATTGGCTCTCTGATTTGATTGATTGAATCTTTAAGTGTTAAGCTGGTTTCTCCCATAGGGAAAACAGCTGATTCTTCTTTTGTTCCTTGTTCTAAATATTGTGTCTTTCTGAAATAAGATATAATATAGAGACTTTCCTTGTTCTGATGATTGTATATAATATTGTGAACTGTTGAAACTGTGAACATTGTACTGAATAAAGATTTGTAATGAAATAAACAGAGTGTTCACTAATACTGTGTAATCTGAATCTTAAAAGCTCCTCACAGTAGCATTCTCTCAGAAATCTACTGCTGATTGACTTTACACATGGGTGATAGCTGATGCAAAGAAATAGAAATGAGAGATGAAATATCATGCATGCCGAACATCAAGTATGTCAGTTAGTCTAGAGACACTAGAATGCAGCATAAAATGAAGAGGAAAAATTGGAACCATGTTGTGAAACATTTAGGACTAGAGACTCAGAACAGAATGGTTATAGTGCCAATGTACTCTGCCTAAAAACTCCACATCTGAAATATGTTCATTTTGGGGCATTACATTTTACAAAGGAAAATGAGCTGTAACATGTCCTGAAAAGGACAATCATCATAGTGAGAAGAGAGGCTGTACTATACAAGCAGCGTATGAAGGGTCTCTTATTTTCATTTCTATCTTTATATCCCTGGTGCCTGGAACATAAGTAGGAGTTTCATTAATGTTGAAATTAATTGTTAAACCTGGAAAAAATAAAATAGCATATATTGGCTTTATTCAAGTACAATCAGTTCTTCCATAAAGCTTATTTGGAAAGTATGGATTTTTTCCAAAGCAACTAATATATTAGAAAACATTTTGAATATATCATGTATTTCTAGTAATCTTATGCAAGATTTCTTCCAGAAGAAATAAGAATGAAGAAAACTACACCATTTCCAAATATCTTCCCAACCATGCCCCTTCTACTTCCTACTTCCAAATGACACCCACTTCCAAATAATGTAAAAGTAAAAGTTAGATCTTTGTCAAGGTAGAGTGTCATATTCATTGTATATCTTGTGGTATAGTCACAGCTTTGGGTAGAAGAGTGCTAGTCCAAACCTATATGCACACCTTCCACTAAGGCCTCAGAGGATGGGAGTTGGAACTTGCCCAAATTGCTATCATTTTTATTAGTAAAACTTATGTCATTCTTAACCATTTAACACATATAAAACAGTGCAACCATTATTATTAGGTTCCTATCTTTTTATTAATGTGTTACTGTTGAGGATTTTGAGTGTCAGTTCCCTAAATCCATTTTTCACATGATACCAGAGGTTTTTATTTTAAGATTTTGCATAGTGCCATGATTTTTAGGAATATGTTGTTATAGCAGAACTGTCTATATTTCAAAAGCCATCACACAAAAAAAGAGAGAGAGATGGTTCTCAAAGAGATGGAAATTGGATAGGATTTGCAAAAGTGCAAATTTTGGATCCATATAAGGAAGAACTTATAAGGTTAACTATTACAGCTGTGCTAACATAGAATAAATGGACTCTCTCTGGAGACAGTGGATTTCTCATCCATGGAGATATTTAAGCAAAGGCTGTTTAAACATAGCTTATACTGCATATCATTAAGACAGTTTCTAGTGAAATATTGGTTGTATTATAAAACTTTGAATTCCCATCTGTGAAATTCGGTTATTGTATGAATATTAAATATAGAACTGAGGCTTTTGAACTAAGGATTTTAGAACTAGAAGCTACTTTAAACATTATATACCCCAACCTCTTCATTTTTAAAAAAAATTTTATTAAAAACATACTAGTTATCCCTAAACATGGGCTTCCCATCTCACCCACCTGGTTATATCCCCTAGAAAAAATAAGGAAGTAGTCAACACAAACAAACAAGTTAAGCAAAACCATCAACTCTCTCTGATTATATGTACTATGTTCCAGATATATAAATTTCCCACCTCTCCAATGAATGCAGGGAAATGCATTACTTCATTTCTTCTCCTAGACCAATACTGGTTGAGGTAATTACACATCATTCAGTTTCATTTACTTTTTGCCTTGCTTTACATCCCAACTCACTCATTTTACAGATGAGTAGAGTCCAAAAGAAGTAAAACATTGCATCCAAGATCTAGCATGTGGAAAGTAGCAAAGCCAAGATTCAAACCCAAGTCTATTAACTCCAAATCTACTTTTCTTCCCACTGTAACACTGCCTTACAATTCTATTGGTAATTCTTTTCGAGGAAACTAAATGCCAGGTGTATGAATTTTTCCATCCAAATTTGCAAGCAGAGATATCTGGATCAGTACTGCAATTTTCCTATTTATCTTTTCTGTTTAATAAACATAATAATAATTATGATACTATCTTGAAAAATGACTGATAATATGGATTTCTATTGTGACTTTGAAAGACAAATTTTAACACCTCTTTAGTTTCTGTTACTCAGAGAAAAGCATTTTCTATTTTGATTTAGAATATGTCTTTCAGTATATATGATGATCAAATGCATGGAAAATAATGAATTTACCACTTTCCTTATTTTAGCTAAGTGTTTCTCCCATGTTATTTGCCCTGTCCTAAGAGCTTTAAAATGACCCATTTATCTTGAAACTTGGATCAATTGACACTCTGCTGCTGACAGGTATATACATGTACATATTGTGAAAGAATAAAAAATAACAGCATCTAGCATTGGCAAATTTATAAATAGAATATTCACCATTATTTAAAATGAATTTAAAATATTAATTGTAAATCTGTGACAAATGCCTTTACAGTATCACTAACATGGAGCAGTTCTCAAAGACAAGAAAAATATTAGTGTGGAAAGAATCTCACTATAAATATTTAAAGAATAATAATGTAAGAAAATCATGTGTTTTGTTGACATCTGTATGATTTACGTCTTCCCTTCTTTAGTGCAAATTATATATATCCTCACAAATGTACTATAATTTATTTATTTTTTGGTTTGCAAAATTCACTTTTATAACATGTTGAGTTCTAGATTTTCTTCCTCCTTTCTCTTCCCCCTCCCTAAAATGGCATGCTATCTGATAAAGGCTATACACGTACAGTCATATTAAACCCATTTCCACATCAGTAATGTTATGAAGAGGAATCAGAACCAAAGGAGAAAATCACAAGAAAGAAAAAAAAAAGAGAGAGAAAATAATATGCTTTGATCTGCATTCAGACTCCATAGTTCTTTCTCTGAATGTGGATAGCATTTTCTATCATGAATCTTTTGGAATTGTCTTAGATCACTGTGTTTCTGAGAAGAGCTAAGTCTATCAAAGTTGGTCATCACACTGTTTCTGTTACAGTATAGAATGTTCTCTGGATTCTGTTCACTCAGCATCAGTTCACGTAAATCTTTCAAAGTTTTTCTGAAATCTGCCTAGTTATCATTCTTTTAATTGACTTGTTTATTTACTTTTAGTTTACAAGATTCAGTTCCACAATCACTTGAGTTTCAGATATTCTCCCTTTCCTGCTCCCCCTCCCATGGTGGTGTGCAATCATGTATAAGATCTGCAAATACTTTCACATTGTACAATAGTCTGGTTGTATAGAAGGGTTGTAACCAATGGAGTGATCAATGGGAAAAAAGAAACAAAACCAAACATGGAAAAGAACAATAGCATGTATTGCTTCAGTCTCCATTTAAACTCTGGTCTTTCTATATCTTTCTCTGAATGTAGATATCTCCTTCCATCCTGAGACTTGTAGAGTTATCTTTTAACTGTGTGTTGCTGAGAAGAGTCTAGTTTATCAAGTTTGGTCATCACAGATATGATTCCATGACATTCTTATAACACAACTCGTTCAGCCATTCCCCAGCTGATGGGCATCCCTTCAATTTCCAATTCTTGGCCACCACAAAAAGAGCTGCTACAAGTATTTTTGTGCATGTAGGTCCTTTTTCCCATTTTTATGATCTCTTTGTGATACAGACCTACTGGTACTATTGCTAGTCAAAGGGCATACATGATTTGATAGCCCTTTGGGTATAGTTCTAAATTGCTCTCCAGGATAATTTACCATACTTTTAATATATTCTTTCAGAGATTCTTAAGAAATTACATCTTAAACGGTCATAAGATATTAACATAACATTTTTAGTTACAAACACTTTTATATAATTTTAATATTTAAATAAAAGTTAATACAATATTTGGTATATTTGTCCTCCAAATATCTACAGGAAGAGTCATATCCCAGTCTTTATTAAAGGCTTTCCTGTATCACCTGTAGCAGGCTCTAATTATTTCCAGACTATTAGAATCTTTTCTGATACACCTTCAATTCCAGCTACCACTCTGAGTATTTGCTCCTAAATCTCTTTTCTATGACCAATATTATAATTGTAAAAATAGCCAGAGGGGTAAATTTTAACAAACAAATAATCAATGGATAAGGTAGTTTTCTCAAAATACAAAAACACAGCACCCAAATAGGAAATTATCTGTGGTCAAATCATTTCAGATGTTCCCTCCAATGACATAGATAGCGATTCTGTATAACTTTTGTCCATGTTCATGGCTTGTACATGTAATAGTTCCCCAGAGAGGGCTCACTGAATATGAGGGGGCCTTCCTCTGGTGGGCCATCTGTCATCCTTCATCCTTGCCACATTACCCAGTCATGTTATCTTGCTGCCGTATACATCCCTGATGACATCTTTTATTCCTATTCTTCTTCCAGGCTCTGCATTCATTATATATTTAGTCTACTTCCATCTATCATGTACCTCTCCATTGCCTTGAAGATGATATTCATTTTAAATATTTCAGATACTGTCTCATTCTTTATCTAGCAGGTGTACAAAAATAATAATGGAATGTGGATATAAAAAATAAATAGATGGGCCTATGTTTGCCAAAGAAGTTTGGTGTCATTAAAGAGGCTTTGTAATTTTTAAAGAAGGCAATTCAGATGCTCTCTTCCTCCTGTTTAATTCTGAGCCAGATTCACTGTCCATTTTAACTTTCTGTGAACAAACATGCATAGACATTTGTGTGCATATATGCACACAAGCAAATAATAAATAGTATATCTTATATGTGCACTTTACATGTTTGGGTATATATCTGTGTATATATTAATGAGTGTTTATATATGCATATACATAGATATTGATAGACAATAGGTTTTTTTTGTCTCATTGCATGTCATGGTCTCATATGTAGGCATTCTTGCCCTTTCCCATGTGAATTTAAGTTCTTTAGTGACTTAAATCTCTTCCAGTAGGTTCAACAGTTCCCCAGCACTTCATGCAACAAACAAATGGCATGCCCACAAAGGAACATCTGGATGACCTTGCCATTCACAGAAAATGTCTGTTGTAGTAAGACTCCATAAAGAACCACTTGTATCAAAATACAAGTACCCTCAAAGAGGATACATCTTGATTTTTTGTCACCAAATGTTTATGATCAAAGAGTTATTAAATAGAAAATGTCTGTTGCTACATCTTTAAAGGAAACTTGGAAGAGTTTGATATATACATGAGAGCTACCTTACTTTTTTATTTAACTTTAAAAGTTATTTTTATTTTATTACTAATATACTGTCTTATTTATTGAAAACTTATTTAGCTTTAAAAGTTAAGATGGTACAGGGCAGCTAGGTGGTGCAGTGAATAGAGCACTGGCCCTGGAGTCAGGAGGACCTGAGTTCAAATCTGGCCTCGATACTTAACACTAACTAGCCATGTGACCTAGGGCAAGTCACTTAAATCCAACTGCCCTCCAAAAAACAACAACAACAACAACAACAACAAGGGGGCAGCTAGGTGGCACAGTGAATAGAGCACCGGCCCTGGAGTCAGGAAGACCTGAGTTCAAATCTGGTCTCAGACACAACACACACAAAAAAACTAGCCATGTGACCTTGGGCAAGTCACTTAAGCCCAATTGCCCTCCAAAAAAAAAGTTAAGATGGTGTTTTGCTCTACCTGATCAAATTGTTTTACTTTCCTCTTTTACCATTCTTTTACTGTTTTAATAAATAATGAGTGATCTGTCGCTTTTATATTTCCCAATGTACCATTCATCACCACTCCTTCATCTTCTTCCTCCTCATTTTCTTCCTCTCCCCCTTTGTGGAGAGGTAGAATAAAAAAGATAGTTTGGCAAAAGTAGTTAATATTTTTTTAAAAGTCCAGAATTATTTGTACCTTATGAACCCATTCTTCTCTCTCCTCAAGTTTCACACCTGCAAAAATGAAAGGGAAGTAAATTTTCTTGTCATTGTTCTTATTGTTTTTCCCATGCCTATTATAGTACTCATTGGGTTTTGTATAGTTTTCCTGGTTCTACTTACTTCACCTCACATACATTAATGTGTTTTCTCATGGCCTCTCAAATCTTCATGTTAATAATTCCTTATACTATAATAAAATCACTTTTACTCATGTATTATTCAGTTTAAATCAGTGGTTCTCAACCTTACTAATGCCGTGACCCTTTAATACTCATATATGGGCATTTGAGTGGACGCACCTAGAGATGGATAGAGGAGCCGTGTTTCAGTTCCTAAGAACATAGGAAATATGTGTTTTCTGATAGTCTTAGGCAACCCCAATGAAAGGGTCATTTCACCCCCAAAGGGGTCATGACCCACAGGTTGAGAATTACTGGTTTAAATGTTCCCCATCAGTGTGTATATGCTCTCTTTTCAGTTCTTCATTACTATAAAAAGGACTACTGTAAATATATTGATGTAAATGGGACCCCTTGTTTTATCACTGAAGAATACTTATTTCCCAAATGAGCTTTTCTGAATGTATGTGTGTGTTTGTTTTGTGTAGGCACCCATGTGCTCCACACAATTATGCCTCAAAACCAGGAATACATCTAGACTCTAAACTTGTGTTTGGCATATATTGGGTAAAAGTCTCTGGGAAAGTCACTTAATCCCCTAGTGCTTTAAGAAAATCTGTAAGTCTCTAAGTTACAGATATGATCTAAATAGGTAAAGAGTTTTTACTTCCAGGAGTTTTCTATACAAATGAAAGCATAGGTCCATTCCATATCGCAATGGATGTATGAGTACACATGTGTATATGCATGCAAATACATATATTTTCAAAATGAACATGTATATGCACACAAATGTATATGTATATATGTATACACATAAATACATAGGCATATATCTCAAAACTTCACTTAGACATTTTGAAAACTACATTAAAAAACTACATAAATGTACATATATGCATATGTAAGTGTTATAGTACAAAACAATATCAAATTTGGCTCTTAATTAAACAAAATGGATGAAAAGAGTGAACTGAATTGTCTTCAGGAAATTGCAAAGCTCTTTGGATAACCCAAAACTTATCTCAGAAATAAAGACCTGTCTTTTAACACCACCATTACACCTGTGCTGTTACATGACTATGAAACACAACAATCTAAGATGAATTGAAAGGAAATATCACACAGATAACGGAGAAGCAAATGCTGTTAAGCAAACTTCAACATAAAGAAAGAAGGTACTTTGATGGGTATAAAAAACAGAGAACAAAGAATGTCATCAAGAATGTAGGATCATGTAAGATTTTTAAAAGACATGGGCTGGTCACAAGGTGGGGTAAGACACAAGTACTCCAATTGTATCCCCACAATCTATAGAAAAGAAAGGCAGACAACACATATATTAGATGGCTCTTCATATGGCAAAATTATGTGAAGACAGGGAAAAGAATCACAAAGAATACATATGCAAGTTGATGTTAAGTCATTTCACTCATTTGTGACTTTTTATGACCCAATTTGGGGTTTTCTTGGCAAAGAAACAGGAATGGTTTGTTCTTTCCTTCTCCAGCTCAACTTATAGAAGAAGAACCTGAGCAAGCAGGGTTAAATGACTTGCCCAGAGGAAACAAAACTAGTGCCTAAGGTCAGATTTGAACTCAGTAAGATCCATCTTCCTGAATTCAGGCCTACTACTATATCCACTGCACCACCTAGCTGCCCCTGGAATGGATGAATGAATTGGAATCTTTATTACTGAAAGAAAAGTCTAACTTGAGGGTGGAACCAAGATGGCAAAGCAGAAACAGCAAAGTTTTGCAGCTCCCATACAGCCACCATAAATACCCATAAAATATGACTCTAAACAAATTTTAGGGCTCCAAATCTCTCAAAAATAGAGAAAACACATTTCTTATTGAAGGCAGCTTGGTAGGTGGGGCTCATCATAGCAGGCTGGGAGCCATGGGGGGCCCAGCCCAAAACCCTGGCCAGGCCCCAGGGAGATTGGGCAGAGCCAAGTCTATACAAGAGCAGATCTGCGGCACTGGAGGCACAGATTCCACATTTATCAGTCCAGAAGAAAAAAGGCCAAGAGAAAGGTCAGTGGATTTTGCTCAATTTGCTGAAGTAAAGCAGTTTGGCCAAAGTGCTCCCAGGGCAAGGAAGCATTGGGAGGTGGCTGTGATAGCATGAACGCCTGAAAGCAGCAGCTGCCTCCACTGGGCTGCTTCAGGGCTCCAGGCCTACAGACAGCAGGGGGGCTGAGGCACTTGATCAGGGCCAAGGGCTTTTGCATTGAGCAGCCTGGATCTGGATCATGGTCTTGAGTGGTGGTCCTGGGGTGCCCTCTCACTGAGCCGAAGCCGAGGGGGGCTGCAGTACCACCTAATAGCTCCAGCAGGTGTGAAAATCCCAGCGACTTAGGAGGGAGCTTTCCCCCCCTCAGAAGCAGAGTTCCACAGAGCTAAAAAAACAAGAAATTAATTGACTGGCCAACATGAGGAAAAGGAAGCAAAGTAAGAACAGCAATAAAACTCTAGAATCCCTTTTTGTGGACAAAAAAGATCAAAGCATGGAGAAGGAGGAAGACAACAGAGTCAGAACTCCCATACCAAACGCTTCCAAGACACTTGAAGATTGCATATAAGCTATGGATCAACTTTAAAAGGACTTTGAAAACCAAATAAGAGAAGTGGAGGAAAAATTGGAAAGAAAAATGAGAATTATGTGAGAAATTCATGAAAAGAGAGTCAACAACCTGACTGAAGAAAATAACACTTTAAAGAACAAATTAACTCAGATGGCAAAGGAGGCACGGAAAGCCAATGAGGAGAATAATGCCTTAAAAGGTTGAATTTGCCAGATGGACAAAGAGTCTCAAAAGCATTCTGAAGAGAATAATTCCTTCAGAATTGGAGTGGAGCAAGTGGAAGCTAATGACTTTATGAGAAACCAAGATACTATTAAACAGTTACAAACAAATGAGAAAATAGAAAGCAATGTGAAATATCTCCTTGAAAAAGCCACTGACCTGGAAAATAGATCCAAGAAAGACAATCTGAAAATTATTTGTTCTACCTGAAAGCCATGATCAAAAAAAAACTTGGAAAGCATCCTTCAAGAAATTCTCAAGAAAAATTTCCCTGATATTTTAGAATCAGAGGGCAAAATAGAACTTAAAAGAATTGACCAATCACCTCTTGAAAAAGATCCCCAGAAGAAAACTCCTAGACATATTATAGCCAGGTTAAGGAACCCTCAGATCAAGGAGAAAATAACACAGGCTGCAAAGAGAAAACCATTTGAATACTGTGTAAACACAATTAGGACAAGACAGGATCTGGCAGCGTCTGCACTGAGGGAGTGAAGGGCCTGAAATATGATATTCTGGAGAGCAAGAGAGCTGGGATTAAAACCAAGAATCACCTACCCAGCAAAGCCGAGTATAATGTTCCAGGGAAAATATGGTCATTCAGTGAGGTGGAGGACTTTCAAGCATTCTTGCTGAAAAAACCAGAACTGAACAGAGAATTTGACAAACACAAGAAGCATAAGAATGTAAACATGGGAAAGAAATCATAAGGAACTTATCAAAGTTGAACTATTTATATGCCAATATGGAAAAACAATAACAGTAACTTTTCTTAGCATGAAGACAGGTGAAGAGAATGCAAATGTATACCTACACATATGTCTATATAGAAGGGTATATTTGCATATGAATACATATCTGAGCATGTGTGTATATGTGTACATAGAGGGGCCAGGATCAATTGCATAGGAAGAGATGGTACTTTAAAAGGTGAAATTCTGAGGTGGAAAGGGACTTGAATGAGAGGAGACAGGGAGAGATAAAGTGGGGTTAATCATCCCATATAGAAGAGGCAAGGGATAACTGTTACAACTTTACTTTCATTTACTCTCATTGAATTTGGCTTAGGGAAGGAACAATATAAACTCTAAAATGGGTATCTTGCTACACGGGTGAGTAGGGTGTATGTGGATGAGAGGGGGGATGGTAGAGGGAGGGGCAGGGTCAGGGGAAGCATGGCTAGAAGCATACACTTCAGTAAAGGGACAGGGACCGGGTAGAGAACAAAACAAGGGGGGTGGGATAGGAAGGAGGGACATATAATCAGCCTCTCACAATATGTCCACTGTGGAGATGTCCTGCATAATTACACATGTACATCCTGTATTGAATTTCCTGTCCTTCCACTGGGGGTGGGTAGCAAGGGAGGAACTGAAAGAATCTAGAACTTAAGGCTCTACAATCAAATGTTAAAAACAAACAAACAAACATATATATATATTACTATTATTATTATTATTATTATCTACATGAAACTGGCAGTTGTGACATACAGGGACTGGGGTAGGGAGACCCTCTCTGACCTGCCAGAAAGTTAGAGGGGCATAAGAGGAGGATGTTAAAGAGAACACAATCGGGGATTACGGTTTTGGGGTTGGGAGTGGGGGAAAGAAGGGGAGAAAATTTGTAACTCAAAATCTTGTGGAAATGAATGGTGTAAACAAGAAAAAAAAGAAAAGTCTAACTTGATTAAATCACTATACACTTGAATAATTGAGGAGTATCCTGTAGAGTACTACCAAGTCAAAATTTAAAAATTCCAACCCATGCTGACTGACACCATAGAAATATGGAATATCTTTTGAGACGACATCCAATTCAACCCAATAAAACAAGCAATTATTAAATATTTTTTATGTGCAAGGTATTGTGTCATGCTATGGGGTTATATATATATGCATAAAATATGTTTCAAATTATATATTATATATCTATATTGTATTGCATATATTATGTTTTTGTGTATATGCATACATATTTTTGTAAATGTACATTATATATACACACATATATTTGATATTTTGTCATATTTTTATCTTCTGGGGAGAGCAGAAAAAAGTTCAGGAGGTATAATACTGACTTCTTGTTCTTTACATTATCATATTGAGTATTTCTGCTTTTATAGTTACAGCTATAGAGTAAGGGAGGGTCACAGCTTTGTGTAATCAGGTCTTTCAAAACTTATGCTTTCTCAAATACTATGAGTCAGCATAACAGGTAATAAACTAAACTGGAGGGGGGAAATAGTCAAAATCTAAATAGGCCAGGAGTTTATGCTGCAAAGATGAGCTCTGGTTCTTTTTTGCTGATCTGTTCCTTTAAGGTCTATGTTTAATCTACCACATGGATAAAAGTCATAAACCCTGAGGTTGTTTCATTTAGGGAAAGGTTGATGAAATCTTAAAATATTTTTTCTCTGATATTTTTTCTTGATCTTCATTTTCATTGATCCTTAAGAGTTTCCACAGAGCCATTGTTTTCAGAACTCTTATAATCACAGATTTAGAAATGGGAGAGACCCTACAGGATATCTAGTTTAGTTCCCTCAATTTCACAGAAGAAAATGAGGAATAGAGAAATTAAGTGACTTGATTAAGGTCACATACCTAGTCAGTGTATAAGGCATGATTTAAAATCAGGCATTAGATTGGAAAATTACAAGTATAGTTTTTTTTAAAAGGTTTTTATAGTATTTTTTTAAAAAATTAAGCAATGAGAAATGTAACCTAATGAAAGTAATCTAGTGAATCCTCATTTTAGATTGTACTGCATACGTGGAAATGTTCTTTTTTGAGTATTTAAATTCAAAATATTTTTTTAAAGGAGGTGCAGGGTGGGACTCTATCTCTGGTGTATTATTTCATAGGGAATCTATAACCATTCTGGACTCAGGTGGACATAGTAAACATTTTTGACTAGTGTATGCCTCTCTGGTTTTTGCCTGGCTTGTGATAATCAGAGGTTACCAAACAAAATTATTTTTATAATTAAAACTTTTAAATTGCATGATTTTTAGCGTATTCATGGGAGACACCTACCTTTTGGGGTGAAGTCTTTAAGGCAGTGTTTTATTCTACTGCTTCAAATGTTTTGTTTTGTCTTTAATAGTCAATAAATGGAAAGCACTGTAGTATATTAAATCCCTTTTTCAATCACTTGTCGGTAACTATTTGATAGATAGCAGATTATCATTCATATAAGTATGTTTATTTTCTTCTCAAGGATGCTTCAAGGCAACTGTATATTTTTCTCAGAAAAAATTCTATAGAAGAGAAAGTAGGTAAATGGTTTAGTAATAATTGATATTCTTATTTCCCATGCTTTTGGTGGGGAGCAGATTTGAGGTAGGCAATGACAAAGTCCAATTATTTTTTCTGTCTTTAGCATATTCCTGTCTTTTGGGTGCCTTGGAAAACAAATACCAAATGCTCTAAAAACTGCATTACCTCCAGCATGAACATCATCTTGGTTCAAACCATCTGCTTTTACTTTATTTGCTTACTTCCATGGTGTCATTTCTTAGTTGTACCACATCTTGGACTACAATATTCTAATCTAAATATATTGGTCCCTCTATCCTTGAGGTTGAAAGAGTTTGATATAAAAATATGTGCGGATCTTTTTTTTTATCTTTTTTGTGTGTGTTTGTTGTCCACTTTCCAATTTCGTCTTTAAGCACTCTTGGAATGACTTCTTTTAGTTGGATATCTAGTCAATATTTCAGCTGATTTGCACAGTTTAAACTTCCTTAGGAACTAATAATGATCATTGTTAATGTCTACTCCATCATCAGTTACAGAAGTTCAGTATCAAAAACTAGTTTACACATTTTGGCTTTTTAAAATTGAAAACAGCATCTTTTTCTCTTTTATTCTTTTAACTTGATTTGAAATTTTGATTTTTACCCTGACAAATTGGTGACCTATCAGTTACCAGATTGTTGATTCAGAACTGACTACAGTATTAGTAATAAATCTTTTCCTGTTTCTAATGATATAATCAATACCATTTATTGTTATGTTATCTGGCATTTCCTTTGAAGTCTCTTCCAATTCTTTTCTCAAAGAAAATACTCCTTATGTTTCTTACTCTTGAAACACATTTTCCAATCTACCTAATTCTGTCCTCTTCTATCTCCATGTTTACACTTGAATTGCTGTGACAAAGTGTGTATTCATTTATTTTGGAGGATCCAATCATATTCTTCAGTTACTCTTTCATTTTTATTTTTGTCGGGGTTTTTTTTGTTACTGTTTTTGCAAGAAATTTGGTGAATATATTGCTTCTGTTTCCATCTATTTTTTGTTTTTGTTTTGGTTTTTTGGGGGTTTTATTTTTGATTTGGCAAACACTCAGTATGGATGCGTCAATAGGAGTTAACCAATTGTCTGATGAAATTCTGATTCTTGTTGCCTTTCCACCCACCATAAATTTCCAAAGTCTTCATTTTCCCCTAAAAATAAAACATTTGAACAATACTTCTACTTAGCTGTTACTTCCCAAAGAATTTTTTAAATGCTAATAAGGCAAATTACCTACTCTCAAGGTTATAATCTAATAGAAGGTATTAAGGAGGCTATGTTTAATAGATGTGTCCATGAGAGAGGCCTTATAAAAAATAAAAATAGTTGAGTAAAATTAAAAATAAAGTGACCTTATGTGGAAGTATTTGCAACATTTCACATATGTAGAATTCATCTCTCTACTTTTAAAAAGTAATGGAAAGGGAGTGGAGTGAACATGGTGGCATAGAAGCAGGAGAACTCCCAGAGTTCCCCCAATAACTGCCTCAATTGCCTATAAAATATTACTCTAGATAAATTTGAGCTCCAGAAGTCATATAATGACAGAATAACAAGGCTCTCCCTGAAAGCAGCCTGGCAGGTGGACAGGAAGGGTCCACCACAGCATGCGGGGAGCAGAGACCGGCACCACATCAACTGGGGGCTGTAGCCCCAAGGGGGCCAGGACAAGCCATGGTTGGAGCTTTCCAGAAAATGGATCACCAGCAGCTGTGGCAGTTTCCAGAATTAAAAACCCGTAAGAAACAAGGAGAAATTGAAGGGTCAGTGGAACTCTGCTAAATTTGGGGAAAAGGCCCAACTATCTACTCCCATAGCAAGAAAGCATCTGAAGAGGTGGCCCTGCAGCTGCTTCCATGTGGCTGCTTCAGATCTCATGGCCTGCAGATTGCATGGGGGGGGGGCAAGTGATCATTCATAGGCTAAGTGCTCTTGCTTTAACATGCCTGGATCAGGATCATGGTCATGAGTAGTAGTTCTGAGGTGTGTGACCAGTGAGCTAAAACTAGGGGGGCTGCAGAGATGGTGGCCCCCTAATAGCTCTGGTAGCTGCAAAAACCCTAGTAATTTGGGACACAGCTCTCCCCTTTGAAAGTAGAGTTCTACTGAGCCCAAAAGTCATTTAATTGGCTGACAACAGGAGCAGGCAAAGGAAAAAAAGAAAGTATAGCCATCCAACTTTAGATTCCTTTTTGGGGACAAAAAGGATCAAAGCAACACAGTCAGACCTCCAGCACCAAAAGCTTCCAAGAAAAATGTAAACTGAATACAGGCCATAGAGGAGCTTAAGAAGGATTTTGAAAACCAAATAAGAGAAGTGGAGGAAAAATTGGGAAAAGAAATGAGAATGATACAAGAAAATCATGACAGTCAAAAACCTGATGGATGAAAATAACACCTTAAAAACAGATTAACTCAAATGGCAAAAGTGGCCCAAAATGCCAATGAGGAGAATAATTCCTTCAGATTGGATCTGTTTAATAGTATCTTGATTTCCCATAAAGTCACTCACTTCCATTTGCTCCACTCTAACTCTGAAGAATTATTTTCCTCAGTGAGCTTTTGAGATTCTTTTTCCATCTGGCAAATTCAACTTTTTAAGGCATTCTTCTCCTCATTGGCTTTTTGGACCTCTTTTGGCATTTGAGTTAGTCTATTTTTAAGGTGATATTTTCTTCAGTCAGGTTGTTGGTTCTCTGTTCATGATTTTCTCTTCCCAATTTTTCCTCCACTTCTCTTATTTGGTTTTCAAAATCCTTCTTAAGGTCTTCTATGACCTGTACCCAGCTCATATTTTTCTTGGAAGCATTTGGTACTAGAGTTCTGACTGTGTTGTCTTCTTCCTCTTCTATGCTTTGATCCTTCTTGTCCCCAAAAAAGGAATCTAAAGTTGCATTGCTGAGCTTGGTTTACTTTCTTTGCCTGCTCATGTTGCCAGTCAATGAATTTTATTTTTGAGCCACAATAGAACTCTGCTTTCAGTCAGAGGGGAGAGCTTTGTCCCAAATTGCTGGGGGTTTTGCAGCTGCCAGAGCTATAAGAAGGCCTTCTCTACAGCCCCCACTACCTTTGGCTCACTGGTCACATACCTCAGGACTGCCACCCAAGACCACAATCCAGATCCAGGCACATTAAGGGAAGAACATTTAGCCTCTGAATAGACACTTGGTGCCCCTGCAGTCTGCATGTCAGTAGCTCTGAAGCAGACATGGAGGTGGCTGCAAGGCCGCTGCTTTTGCTGCTTTCTTGCCCTGGGGGCGGATGGCCAGACCTGCTTTTCTCCCCAAAATTTCATTGAATTCCACTCATCTTTTACTTTATCCTTGTTTCTTATGGGTTGATAATTCTGGAAGCTGTCACAGCTGCTGGTGATCCACTCTCCAGAGTGCTCCAGATGAAGCTTGTCCTGACCACCCCAAGGTTAAGCCATGGTTTCAGGGTGAGCTTGGCTCAGCTAGGCTCTGCTCCCAGCATTCTGCAATGAGTCCTTCCCGTCCTACCTGCTGGGCTGCCCTGAGTGGGAGATGTGTTTTTCTGTAATTTTGTGGGTCCAGGAGCTCTAAAATTTTTTTGGAGTCATATTTTATAGGTGTTTGAGATGGTTATATTGGGAGCTGCGGAGTTCTCCTGCTTTAAGCCACCATCTTGACTCCACCCCTGGGGAGAAATTTTGTGGAAATTAATCTAGTGGAAATTAATGATGTAAACTAAAAATAAACAAAAATTAAATAAATAAATAAACAAACAAATAAGCAAATAAATAGATAAATAAATGAAGGAAGGAAGAAAGGAAGGAAGGAAGGAAGGAAGGAATAAATAGTGGGAAAAATTAATGGAAAGCTATTTTCTCTCCATCTCACTCCTGTCCATAAAAAGAAAAGAAAATCAAATTTCTTGATACAGATGTGCAGATTCAAGCAAAACAAATTGCTTCAAAGGCTACCTTTTAAAATGTCTCATTCTATATCCCACATATCTGTAATCCATATCATTCTTCCACATCAATCCTCAAAAAAAAATAAGTGGTCGTTGAATTGGTCATAGTTCTCTAGCTTTCAATGTGGTTTTTACACTGCTAGAATTGATTTTTTCTAGTTCTGCTCATTTCATTCTTCATTAATTTATTAAAGTCCTTACAATTATTAATTATTATTATATTGATGTTAAAGTACATTTTTTCCTTCTGATTCTGCTTACTTCACTCTGTATCAGTTCATGTCTTTCCATAACTTTATGAAATTATCAATTCCTTTTTTTCTTACAGCACAGTAGTACTCCATAACATTAATATGATACAACTTATTCAGCAATTCTTTAGATGTCAAAAATCTTCTTCATGTATAGGTTTATTTCCCCCACTACAAAGAGGTGCTATCTATCAAAACTTTTGGTACATAAAGGACATTTTTCTCTTTCTTGATATTTTTTGGGCACAGGCTGAATAATAGTGCACCTGGATCAAAGTACATGCATTGTTTAGTAACTTTAGTGTATAATTCCAAATTGCTTTACAGAATGATTGTATGTATTCACAGGTCCATGAACAGATAAAACAGAAGTCTATCTATATGCCTCTTTTTCTTATGATTCTGCCACAATTTATCATTTTTATTTTTTGTTATCTTTACCACTCTTTGAAATCTCAGATTTGCTTCAATTTTTAGTCCTTTGATTAATAGTGAATTGTGTGATTTTTAAATCTGGCTATAGAAAGGGTGATAATATCCTTAGATACTTATCAATTGAGGAATGAATATTTTTCTTACTAATTTGAATTAGTTTCTTCTATTAGTGGCAATGAGATCTTTATGAAAATATCTTGTGGCAAAGATTTTTTCCCCAGTAAGTTGTTTCCCTTTTAATCTTAGCTTTATTAGCTTTGTTTGTACAAAAAAATCAATAAAATTATCCATTTTGGTGATCTCTGTTCTTTGTATGGTCATGACTTTTTGTCTTATCTATAGAACTTGATAGAACATTTTTTCATATTTTTCTAATTTGTTTATTGTGTGATCCGTTTTTGTAAAATTTATTTTTTATGTTAAACTTAATTACAAAACAAAAAAGAAAAGAAAAACATTGCCACGTACACAGCAGAACATGAGAGGATTTAATATAAAGCAATAAATTTCCATTTCAAGAAAATCTATATAATAAATATTACACCTTGTTTTCAAAGTTGTCCAGATTGTCTTTGTTTCCTTGTTGGTTTTCTTTCATTCTCTCTTATGCACTTTTTTCACTTTCTTTCTTTCATTTTTTTCTCTTCTTTGAGTCTCCTTGTACAAAATGACTAATATGAAAATGTTTTACATAATTTTTTAACTTTTTTCCCATTGACTTGTTCATTTACTTTTAGTTTACAAGATTCAGTTCCACAATCCCTTGAGTTTCAAATTTTCTCCCTTCCCCTCTCCGCCTATTGTGGAATGTAATTATATATAGGATCTGCAAATACTTTAACATTTTACAGTAGTCTGGTTGTATTAAAAGTATTGTAACCAATGGGGTGAAAAATGGGAAAAAAGAAAGAAAACTAAACATGAAAAAGAATGATAGCATATATTCCTTCAGTCTCCATTTAAACTACAATCATTCTAGATCTTTCTCTGAATGTAGGTATCTCCTTCCATCCTGAGACTTGTAGAATTGTCTTATAGCTGTGCATTGTAGAGTCCAGTTTATCAAGTTTGGTCATCACACATATGATGTGTCTGTGATTGTGTACAAATTTTTCCTGCTTCTGCTCTTCTCACTTAGCATCAGTTTGTTTAAGCCTCTCCAGGTAATTATGAAGTCCATATCCTTCCCATTTCCTATAGCACAATAATATTCCATTACATTCATATACCACAACTTGTTCGGTCATTCCCCAATTGATTGGCATCCCCTAAATTTCCATTTTTTTGCCACCACAAAGAAAGCTGAAATAAATACTTTTGCACATATGGGTCCTATTCCCACTTCTATGATCTCTTTGGGATACAACCCCCAAAGAGGTATTACTGGGTTAAAGGCTATGCAATTATTTATAGCCCTTTGGGCATAGTTCAAGATTGCTCTCTAGAATGGCTGTATCAGTTCACAGATCCACCAACAGTGCATTAGTGTTCCAGTTTTTCCACATCCTCTCCAGCACTTGTCATTTTCCTGTTTTGATTGGCTAAGAGATCTTAGCCAATCTCTTATGCACTTTTAACTTTATTTTTTCCTTTACCTTCCCCTCACTTCCCACCCTAAAGAGGGTTACAAATAGGTGTAGAAAGAGAGAGACAGACAGACAGAGACAGAGAGACAGAGATAAAGACAGAGAGAAAGAGACAAAGAGAGATAGGTAGAGAGATAAACATACACACATATACACTCATACACATGTATGTAAAACTATTCTATTTATTTCCGCTTGGCAACTGTTTCTCCTCCTTCATAAGTCCAAGTCTTCCACTATTTTTCTGAATCAACCAGCTTATCATTTCCTATGCCACAGTAATATTCCGACCCAGTCACATCTCTTCTGAGAGATTACATATGAAAGTTCCCCCCCCCAATTTTCTGCATTCTTTCTATTCTTGGCTGCATAGATTTTATTAATATACAAAAATCTTAATTTAAAAGAATTGAAATTATTCATTTTGTACTTCAGCAATGTCTTCCCCGTATAATATAGCATATTATAGCTGATGTTGCTGAACCCACTTCCTTTACATATGATCTTCTATTTCTAAGGTATGTATCTATTTGAAGTTTACTTTGTGTAAGTTGAAAAGTCTTGGTCTAAACCTTTTTTTTCCCCATGCTGTGGCTCAGTTTTCTAGAAGTTTTGCTTGTTTGTTTTCAAATGGTGAGTCCTTGTCCTAGTAGCTGGGGTCTTTGTATTTATCTAATACTAAGATATTTACGTATGCCTAATACATTGTATACCACATCTTCTATTGCCTGATCTCTCAATTTTTTTTAACCAATAACAAATTACATTAATACTTACTCTTTTAGAATATAGTTTGAGATCTGGCACTGCAACCAACCCTTCATTCCCATTTATTTTTATTTATTAAAAATTTATGCAATACAGTCTGCTTTTAAATATACAGGAAAGGCACAGAGCATCTATCAGGAGAGATTACTTATGCCTGGGTTAAGTATAAATAATAATAACTTTTTCTGTGTATGTGAAATAACTTGTTGATAGCTTTGTTGATCTACTCAATTTATTCATAATAGAAATTGATAGGGATGGATTTAATTAATACAAGGTCATCCTCAGAAGTCAAAATATACAGCTTGTCCAGTGGCCAGTTGGATAGCTATATACACACATATACATACGTGTTTATATGTATACACACATACACATACATTCTAAATTTGACTATTTTCTTCATTTTGTTGGGAAAAGAAACTAACTCCTTTCCTTATTTCTTCAACCTCTATGCAATATTTTTCCATCTTAATTCAGCAACCCAGACAATAAAACATCAACAAAGTACCCCAATCTTAAACACTAATTGCCTTCTGTTCAATGTTGGGGAAAATGTTTTTTTTTAATCTGGTGACCCAACAAATATATTCACACCACAACAAACCAGCAGCTACATAAAATAAATCAACTACAAGGGTTTGCTAATGGAATACCACTAGACCCTGTTTCATTTGTGGGGCATATGGCAATAGATTTATTTTATGCTTGTACCAGAAAAAAAATGTTATGAGAGAAAAATGAGATTGACATTTTATTTCATTCTAGCAATAAGCTCATTTTGACTATGAGCTAATTATTCATGAAATATAATGTGTACAATGATGTATGACCCTGAAATGAGGTGTTCCCCAAGATGGAATTAAAAAGACATTTCAATTCCAACATGCATCTGAGTATAACTCCATCCGCTCCTGTTGCCCAATATAGCTTCTGGAAGATGACAGGTCTATGATTGAGTGCTTAAGGGTCTCAGGTCAGCTTTAATTCTAAACTTCATCTTAAATTGTCTATGTAATAACTAACATACCCTTGGGATCAAGATGGAGTCAAGGGGTCCTTGAACAAGAGTAAGATACCAAGGCACCACACAGTCAGCTGCTTGCTTGAGTGATTCTATTCCATGGGGGTCCATGCAATAGATGGTGGGAATGTTGTGACACCTAGTGGCTGTTTTCTCACAAATAGTTTGGTTGAGGGTACAATCTGCAATTTTCTACCTACAGTCACCAATAAAGAAAATAGAGGTTGTGTCGTTGTTAAATGCCATGCCAACACAGAAATGATGCAAGCCTGGGTAAAAATAATTCCAAAATACCTCCTAATTCTAGATATCAAAGTCTTTGCAACTGGACACCTACTGACATAAGTAACTTGAGAAAGACTTCATGAACTTTTAACTTCTCAAGTTGCATTTATCTGTTTTTCACATGACCACTTAAGCATGTCATTTCAAGTACATGAAAAGGTCAAGTCCCTGAGATTCCAAGTATTTTCATCTTTAGTGGTACTGGAAAATAAAGTAATGCTAAGAGAAAACAAAAAAGAAGAAAATTGGGACATTGTAATGTCATTCTGTCCTGAGTAGAAAGAAAAAATGAAAAATGAGTCGTGTTAGTAGCTTCCCAATTGCAGAGGAGGGAGAAGGAGGAGGGAGAAAGGAGGGAGTTTAGAAAATAAGATTTTCACTACTAGTCCTTAATTTATGCAAAGACTGTAATCTCAAATGTGCAATTTTAAGTGCTGTGGTAGCCAGAGAAGTGATTATATAAAAATAGTACCTTTTATTCAGTGTACCTGCTTTTGGCATATCTTTAACTCACACCTGCTCAGTTTATGGATAAAAATAAGCTTTTACTCATCTTTGTATTACATAGCTGAAAAAGTTATGGAAGAGTAAGCTAGATTTCTCTTGCAATGTCAATGAACTGAGGACCAAATTCTAGCTTCAAATTCTGATTACGTAATTATGCAAGACATAAAGTACAGACTTATTTTAAGGTTCAAGTTGTAGCTTGTTGAACTAGTAGTGAGGGAAAATACACATAAACTCACATATTACTCTTTTTAAAAAATTGGTCTAGTCATCTGATATGAAGAACTCAAAAAGAATATAGATGTTAATCTCCAAAAGTAAATAAGAAATAATGTCTTAATTGGTTATTTGTGCAAATGAGTATATTTCAGAGTGGAAATTTTTTAATTTAAGAGATCATCTGTCATATTACTGCTTTTTTTTAAAAAGATGATAAGAACCAAAGGAATGTTGGTATGCAATAGCTCTCATGTAGAAAGCTATCTATTAGCATATTAGTCCTGAGGAGAGGATAGAGTATACACTTTGTAGTCAAAATCAGTGTTAAAACACTTGGGAAGAGAACTCTCAGGTATTTTTACATCAAGTCTCTTATTGAAGTCTATCTCTAACTCAGTGGAAACCACTGTAGGTTTCTGCTGAAAAAGTCGAAATTTCAAATCCTTTCTCACAACTATCTTCTAATATGTTCTGCATGCCTGTTGACTTTAAATTCTGGTTCTTCCAAATCTTAAGAGATATGTAAGGATTAGGAAGAAAGATGATGGCTGAAATGGGTCACAGGAAACAAGAGTTCTATTCTTTCTACACTTGTAACAGATAAATCTTAAAATCGTTTCATTCTGAAATCATATTATATGCCCCAGACCTGTGAACTCAGTATTATTAAGCATTTTCTAAAATCATGATAAGATATTCCTGTATCCAGTGGATTGAATTTAAATAGAATTTTATGGAAGGTCACATAATCCCCAAGTTTTATGCTTTCCAGATCCATACTCTTGGGATCTCTTTCCTTTAACAGATCCTAAAAAATACAAGAGCCTTGAAAATGGCTAACATGTATTCATGTCCTTTAGAGATTAGGAACAAAATTATCCTTGCAGGTAGGACAGAAATAAATATGGCTTGATTTCAGAGTGGACATTGATTTTCTTATTCCTATTCAGTCCAACTAGAGGGAGAAGGTGGAGGTGGAAGGGATATGAAAGGGGAGGGGAGGGCCTTAAGAGTCAGAGACAGATTGAGAGACAGAGGAAGAAACAAACAGAGATAGCAAATCTTTCTATTTTATGCAGATTTACAAATGAAGTAAAATTCAAAAGAATTCAGCATGAGTGTCTGGATAGTATCCAGAATTAAATGTTTTCCCCATCACAAGGTTTGAATCTAGCTACTGCCTAACGATATAAAACAAATCAATGTCACCAGTGCTCTTACTTTCAAATACCCAATAGACACTTATACTGAAACATTCTTTGTCCTGGATGTAGAACTTCAGGTGCATCATTAAGCATGATGAATTTGGATGGACCAATTAACCTCTTAGAAACTTCTTGTAGCCATTGTAGGAAGGAAATAATATTAGTTTCCTTTTCAGTGTTTCTAGGATTAAATTTAAATTACCAGTTCATGTCCATTTCATAGGGACAGGGATGGGATATGCCTTGGAGATTTCTTCAATTTAGAAGCTCCCTCTGCTAATGCAGACTGGCACACCACTTCTACAACTTCTAGTCTTAAAATGTTGCCAATAGCAGCGGGGTCAAGTAAATTGCACAAGGCCGCACAGTCTGTATTACAGAGAAGCTCAAATAGTTAGAATCCACTTAGTTTTCTATTGACAAATAATAATTCAAATATACCATATGTGATATCACCTTTATGCTTCTATAACTTTAATTGGCTTAATTGGTAGATCTACCCAGCCTCATTTTTGAATTGGACAGAAGAGTGACAGATGCTATTGTAGGACTTAATTGGGACTCACTAAGCTATCTCTTCATCTTCTAAAGTCTCTAGATAAAATTGAATTCTACTTTTTATTTTCGCAAATGCAGACCCACATACTAACAGCTTGTATCAACTAACCAGAGCTGCCTAGTCTTTGAATGCTAGAATCCAAATCTTCTTTATCCAAATATACTTAATGACAAAATCCCTAGTCCTGAGGTATTCATCAATTGCCCTGAAGAATCTTCTGCCATAAATATCTTGGTGAAATATTTGGCAGGATTGTTCCACTGCTAAAAGAACTCTAGGCCTCAAAGGCTGTATGTGTCATCCCCACAAATGAGGTTTAGTATATGGTCCATTTATTATGAGACATTCCTTCCCCCCCCATACACCTAACTTTAGCTGTATCATTAAGCATGATTAATTAACCTCCTAGAAACTTGTAGCCATTACAGAAAGGAATTAATGATAGTTTTCTTTTTTATATCTCTTTGGTTAAAGTATCTGAGGGCATAGCCAGAAAACAAAGGCATAAATTGATATGTAAGGGTCCATATGGCCATTATGCTATTTGCTGTTCTAAGTTATAGCACCATGCTCCCCTGATCAGTGATAATATCAATCATTTCCCCTGGGCTTAACATTCATTTACACTACATGCATCTTTTATGTTCAGTTTTTTTTTTAGTGTTGTCTCCCAAATTAGAATGTAAGATTTGGGGGCACCTAGGTAGTACAGTGAATAGAGCACCTGCCCTGGAGTCAGGAGGTCCTGAGTTCAAATCTGTCTTCAGACATTTAACACAAAAACTAGCCCTGTAACTTTGGGCAAGTGAGTTAACCCCTGATTGCCCCCCCAAAAAAGCCAAAAAAAAGGAAGTAAGACTTTTAGGGGATGGACTATGTGGTTTTCATTCTCCCACCCCCTCACATAGTGCTTAGCATGGTGTCTGACACACAACCAGTACTTTCTAAATGCATATTGACTATCAGACCATTGGAAGGCAAGAAAAGATTGTACAAAGGAGTTGTTTTTTCATCAGGGCTTGATCAAATTCAGAGCTTTCCCTATACAGCCCAATAAGGTAGAATAAAAACGTTTTCTAAACAATCTGATGGGAATGTTAAAAAAAAGTTGATAATATTATAAGACATTGATTATTTGATAAAGGCAACTGTAGTACTGCAATAGTCTTCTAATTGTACCCCCTGCATCAAGCATTTCTCAGCTCCAATACATTCCCACTCAGCTGCCAAAATGACCTTTCTAAAGCGTGGTTCTCATTACGTCACTCTCCTACTCAATAATAACCAGTAGCTCTCTATTATCTACAGACAGTTATATTTAACAAATAAAACTTTTCATAAGCTGGCCTCTCGTTCCCCCTCCAGTCTTCTTAGTGTTTTCTTCATGAACACTAGAATCCAGCCATTTTGCCCTGTACTACACTTGTTTCCATCCCTTGCACATCACCTCTTCTTCTTAAAATCAATCCCTGGCTTTCTTCAAGATTCAGCTCAGTTATTACGTCTTGCAAGAGACATTTCCTGATTTTCCCAGGTACTAGAATCTTTTCCTCTAAGGTTAGCTTTTGTCTATTCTTTATCTATCTTGTATGTACCAACTTATTTATATGTTGTTTCTTCATTAGAACATAAGCTCCTTGGGGCAGATAGGTAGTTCAGTGAATAGAGCACTGGTCCTGGAGTCAGGAGGAGCTGAGCTTAAACCTGGCCTCAGATACTTAATACTTACTAGCCATGTGACTAGTCACTCAACCAAAATTGCCCAGCTTTCCTCCCTCCAAAAAGAAGAATTAGCTCCTTGAATTACTTATTGTTTAATGATATGGATAACACAGCACCTGCCATAGAGCAAATGTTTAATAAATATTTGCTGATTGGTTTTAAACCCTTAACTTGATTGATTAAGAAGAGAAAACTAAATACCAAAACTAAAATTGTAGAAATAAAAATAATGCAAAAAATAGAGATTAGAGAAATTTGTCAGCAACTATGATAACCAAACATATTCCCACAAAATTTCAAACATAAATGAAATGGAGGAACTCCTATTGAAATATAAACCAGCCCAATGAGCAGCACTAGAAATAGAAACAAAAAACTTAAATACTTGGAAAGATATAATGTTCATAGTTAGGCCACATCAAAATAGTTAAAATAATGCCACTATATAAATAGAACTGTGATTTAGAACTATACTAATTCAATTACCAAGAAGATCCATAAAAGTAGATAAATAATAAAAAAATACTTATGGGGTAGTGAAAAGTAAAAAATACCAAAGGAATATTTTTAAAATAATAAAGAATAGCACTTAGAATCACAAGACATTGAATTATATTGCAAAAATTATGAGTAATTATGAAAACCATCTGGTACCAGATCTTAAAAAAATTAAAATATTTGCTTTGTCTATATTTTGCATTTGTATGTTTATATTGTCCCTATCTACTCTTATCACCTATCTTCCCAGTAAATGTACTCTTCCTGAAAGTGAACTGTTTCATATTTATCTTCGTATGCTTAGCACATAGCATAATGTTTGGCACATTGTAGACATAAATAAATGCCTGTGGAAGGAGGGAGGAAGGGGGAAAAGGAAGGAAGGAAGGGGAAAAAGAAGGGAGGAAGGAAGAAAGAAAGGAAGGAAGG
>CM053597.1:129582194-129610779 GCA_028646575.1 Pseudocheirus occidentalis
GAAGGAAGGAAGGAAGGAAGGAAGGAAGGAAGGAGGGAAGGAAGGAAGGAAGGAAGGAAGGAAGGAAGGAAGGAAGGAAGGAAGGAAGGAAGGAAGGAAGGAAGGAAGGAAGGAAGGAAGGAAAGAGAAAAAAGCTTAGAAGCAAATTTATACAACAGTCTTGTCTTGGAAAAGCCAAGAACACAAAAAATTTAGGAAATGACTCTATTCAACTGTTATGAAATGATAGCCAATCTGGCCGTCTCTCCATTGCTCACACAAGACCATCCACTTCCCATGTTATGTTTTACACTTATTGTCCCCCTGTATTGCCAATGCAATATTTATAGCACCTATGATCATGAAAAAGACCATGACTATAAATATTGTATATCATTTGATCACAAAATATACCAAATTCTCCACATAGAGGACAGAACTGAAACATTTATTTAGACCCCAGAAAACCAAATCCCAAAACCAGTAAGCCAATTCCATCATAGTACCAAAGATACTAAGAAGCTATAATAACACAGAAAACCACATCATCCTTTAGCCTTCCCACAAACCAATACAAGATCAATATTTACACACAAACCTCTCTCCTTGCCGAGAACCTCTCTCCCACCATCTCTCTGGCTCTGGCTCCCAGCTTCCTGTGGGGTCTTCTTCCCTTCAGCAAACTCCTACACCACAGGCTCCATATGACAACATTCCCCCTATTAGGGGGCAGAGTTTATCTTCACAGCAGAGAAGCTTCCTGTGGGCTCTGCTGCACCCTTTAGCAAATTCCCACCATCACAAGCCAATGTGATTACATTCAACCTATTAGGGGGCAGAGTTTACTTTCAAAGCAGAGAAGATCTTCAAATTCCTCCCAGGTCAATGAAGGGTCAGGGAAGATCTTCAAATTCCCGTTCCCATTACACCTCCATGACTGGAATGTGTTTCCTCCTCACTTCTGCTTCATAAATGTCTCTTTTCATTCAAAATACAGTTCATTTGATACCTTCTGCACAAAGCGTTTCCTGATCTCATTAGCTCTTAATGCTGTTCCTTTCAAACTCCCTCATACTTGATTATTTGTATGAATTTTTATTTATTCCCTAGATTTTCATGTTGGAATATTTTTAAAAAAACAAGGTAGCTCTCATTAAAGTTTCATACTCAGTGGAAACATCCATAAAAATTGTCTGCTTTAGAGCATTTTAATCACATAAATGTATACAGTGGTAGAGGGGAACATTGAATGAATAGGAAATGTTATTTATCCAAAAGTAGCAGGGACTCTGAAAACTCAATATAATGTTCCAGCTATTGTTTCATCCAAAAATGGATTTTCACTGAGTGAATCAAACAATTTTACCCTGTGAAGAGAAAACACTTGAGTCTTACCTCTCCTCCACATAACTCATCATCAAATCATCAATAAAATGCAAAGTCTAGGTTTGTTCTTCCATATCATGGACAAAGACAGAGGTCCTTGGCAACTGTTGGCCTCTTGACCCTTAAGGTGCAAGTGACTTCCTTTTCTTTAGTTTTAGTGAATTTATTTTAGATGAAAAGTTCTAAGCTCAATTAACAGTCATTCTGAGGACACAGGACAAATTTCATACACCTAGGCAAAGGTTGGATTCTCTGGTAATCTTATATTTACATCTACCTCTAATTAATCCTTGGCCTCTTCATAGTTGAGGGAAAATTCAGTTTTCTGGAAATATTGGAAAAAGTAAGCAGATTACATTATAGTCTTTGTAGGTGAATAAATAAGCATCAGGAAGGGAAGTTGAGAACAAAATCAAGAATGTCGGTACAGCTCATATATTTTCCTCTGCTTTGACCATAAAGCCAAGGACAATCTTGGGCAAGTCTCTTCTTTGCCAAAGTTCAGTTCTCCTTTTGCTCCATTCCTGCTCTAACCTTTCAAGTCCACGTGCTTAGAATATCTTTTTCCCTAATTCTAAAACAACATCTTCCTTTAATACAAAATCCTGAAGATGTCCTGACTCATTCAACGGCTTTGATTGTTTGCAAAGAGGTACACAAGCCCTATTAAAATTGTTATTGCTTGATTCAATCAAAGAAGTATTTCCATCTAGTCATAGAATGAGAGACAAATATTTTGTTTTGTTTTTTTACCCCACCATTCTTTTACTCTACCTGCCTCAAATCTAACCCCTTTCTCATCTTAAAAAAAATCCATCCTGAACACTGCCAAATTATTTCTAAGATATTGTTTTCAATTCTCTGATCAAAACTCTTAAATAGCTTCTAGAACCTACAGTATGAATTTCAAAATTTTCAGCTTGGCCTTCATGGTCCTCTTTACTGTGACCCTGACAGGTCCATACCAATCTTTTTTTTTGCTTTTTGGAGGGCAGTTGGGATTAAGTGACTTGCCCAAGGTCACACAGCTAGTTTTTTGTGTTAAGTGTCTGAGGCCAGATTTGAACTCAGGTCCTCCTGACTCCAGGGCCGGTGCTCTATTCACTGGTCCATACCAATCTTAACTCTCATTGTTCCTTTCTGTAAATATCCCACTTCAGATAAAAGTTATTTTTTAATAATAATAAGTAGTATTTAAATAGCTTTCTAAGGTTTGCACTTTAATACTCACAATGCTAGTTTATAGCCCTTATAAGGTAGGTCTTATTATTACCCCAATTTTAGAGATGAATAACATGACCTTGAGAGAGGTACCATGCCCAGAGCCATATAGTTAATAAATGTCAGAGGCAGAATTCAGACTCAGGTCTTCCTGACTCCAAGGCCAGAACTCTATCCACATCAACACTTGCATACTTCAGGCACTAATACCAGAATATATTTTTTGACCTCAGCACCTTGGTTTATGATTTTCTCAAGCCTGGCAAGCCCATGTAACATTGCCCCTCAGTGAAACCTTTTGTGACCACTTCAGTGCAGCAACTTCTCCATCCTCTGAATAGTTACTACACTTACCACCCCCATCACTTATTTGATACTTAGCATGCTGCCTTGGGATTATAAAATATCTTCTCGTTTATTTCTCTTTTACTTCCTGACTAAATACTAAACCAGCATAGTGTCTTGCCCATAGTATTTGTATCAGCTATTAATAATGAGATAAACTAACATTTGCACAGTTTTAAGATTCGCAAAACTTCTTCACAATAATCCCATGAACTAGTCAGCATTAATTTTGTTTACTTCCAATTTACTCCTGAGAAAAATCAGGGTTAGACAAGTGATGAGACCTTATCAGTTAGTAAACCTTGGAGTCAGAGCTTCAATCCAGGTCTTTTGATTGTAAGAGCAGTGTTCCTTATGCTACACCAACCTCCAATACTTTCTACAATATTCATCTAGCACTAAGAGGATGAAAACATTTTATCAGACACCATAGGATGCGGGAATATTGAAAAGTGACAGCCTTTGCCCTTGGGGGGCAAAAATCTTATTTAGCAAAACAAATATATAGACAAAACCACTATTTTTGCAGTCATCAACAAATGCCTGTCACAGACAGGAAAATGATCACAGAACAAAGGAGCAGATTTGACAGAAACTAGGTCACATCTAAAAAAAATGCTGACCTTAGCCAAATAAAGACTTTAACAAAACCCAGAAATGTAGCAGCCTGCATTTTCAAGCTACTAATGGTCATGCCATCAGATCAACTAGTATTCTTACCAGGATCATGGCATTGTTCAATTTGGAAAATACTAGTAAAAAGAAACAGCAGAGGAAAAAAGTTTGGTCCTATAATTAGACCTCTAACTAAGCTAGTGTTGAAACTTTTGCCTCAGGGTTGGGAGGTGGGATGTCTTGTGTCTTAACTATCATGGAGTTAATACAAACTTCCTTCCCCATACCAGGAATAAGGCAGCCCAAGGGACATAAGTCACTGCATTCTTGCCATTTAGGCCACTATTAGCCTACTCCTTTTGATCCAACTCTGCATTTTCACTGATCCCTAGTCACCAGTGCCATAATCCTATAGGACCATTCTGCCAGTATCCACATTTTTCTCCAGTCCTGAGGCTGGACTCTTTTTAGAACAGGTTGACCACTGTCCTGATATAATTGAACCAGGGATAAGATTGTCCTCTAATTGTCACCTCTACATTCCCAAAATTAAATTACTTTTGCCCCAAATTTAAAAAAAAAACATACTTTTAGTCATAGAACCCAGACTTTGAAGGCCCTCCATAGCAGAGGAAAATCAGACCTGTGACTTTCCATACCAGCAAAGAAGTTGGAGCAATAAATATAAAATAGGAGATAGAAAACAAATATGACAAGAAAAAATACTGGCTGGATAGTGAAATTTAAGTCTCTTGACTCTAATTATTCAGGTGCTGCTGGATACCCAGGAAGTTTATGACCTTTGGATGGAAGTTCCTCCCATGGCAGAGGCAGCTGATGTGAGAGATAGAAACATAAAGAAAGGCATATACCCTCAACACCGGTGAGGGAGCAGCCTTACAACTGCCTGGAAAATGAACCCTATCAAAACCACACCACTCTAGAAGACATATTGAAAGAATCTGATTTAATGTATTCCAAGAGCTATAGATAAAGCAAGAAGTGAACTGAAATTTAGGCTTTCAGCCTGCCTAACACTCAGAAATCAAGGTAGCAGCTAAATGAGAATTATAAATTAAGGGAGTGTCCATTAGGTGCATCAATGATAACTTATTTTTATTCATTTTCAATAACCAGATTAAATATATTTGTGCCAGTATTACATACAAGAACTTTAACCAAAACACAGCTAGTTAGGCAGTGAAGTACTGCAGTTAACCTAAGCAGTATGGGGCTAAAAACAATTGATCTTATTGGAAAATCTATGTTAACCTCTTTTCTGGTGGCGCAGCTAGGTGGCACCTGAGTTCAAATCTGACCTCAGACACTTAACACTTACTAGCCCTGTGACCTGGGGCAAGTCACTTGACCCCAATTGCCCTGCCTTCTGCCTTCCAAAAAAATGGAGCTGGAGTCATGTAACTGTTCTAAGAAGGCTCAGTACATATTTCTATTATATTATCACATAATTACATCTGGGCCCTCACTGCAGCATGGTAATCCTTTTAGACTTTTCTAAAGAACCTTCTTCAAGGTTCCCAAAATAGTCCCTCCTACTCCACCCTCTCAGCTGAAAATCTTAACTCATAACTCACCGAAAATATGTTCATGTCACCTTGATGCCTTCTGCCATTATCTCCTCCCTCAACTTGGTCTTTCCTGAAGAAGCTGTCCTTTTTCTTACCAACACAAACCTTCTACATGAACTTTGTATCCCATTCCCTTCCATTGTTTCTTTACCAGATGACCCTCATAATCATCTCCATTTTCTAATCTTCAGTGTTTCCTTATCTACTGGCTCCTTTCCCACTACCTACAAGCACACTGATGTCTCCTCCATTAAAAAAAACCCTCCATGATCTGACCATCCCTGCTAGCAATTGTTCTATGCTTCTCCTCCTCTTTGCTAGACTCATTGAAAAAGCCTTCTATGTTAGATGCTTCTATTTGCTTTCCTCTTTCCCAATTGTTAGCCCCTTGAATTCTGACTTTCAGTTTCATCATTTAAATAAACTGACTCTCTCCAAAGTTATCAATGATGCCTTCATTGTCAAATCTAATGACTTTCCCTCAGTCTTCATCTTTCTTGACCTTTCCATAACCTTTGACATGTCAAGCATCTTCTCATCCTTGATACTCCCTCCTTTTACATTTTCATGACACTGTTCTCTTAGCTCCTCTCCTATCTATATGCATACTCCCCAGTCTCTTTCAGAGAATATTCATCCAGATCATACCCACTGACAATGAATGTTCTCTAAGACTGCCTTGGATCCAACTTCTATTTTTCCTCTATACTATTTCATTTAGTGATCTCATCATCAATCATGTGTTTAAATTATCATATCTATACAGAGCATTCCTTGATCTTATATCTAGACCTAATATTTCTCTCAAACTATAATCCTACATTACCAAATAGCTTTAAGACATCTCAAACTAGATTTCCCATAGGCATCTCAAACTCAACATGTCCAGAATATAACTCATTATATCCCTCCCCTCCTAACCTTCACCTCTTTCAAACCTCTCTATTATTGTCAAGAGTTCATTTTTCTACTCACCCAGATTCACAATCAATGATTCATCCTCAATTCCTTACTCTGATCCAACCCACATATCCAGTCTATTATTAAATCTTATTTTTTTCTATTCTCACAGTATTTCTCATTTATTCCCCCTTTGCTCCACTTATTCTAATTCCCTAAATCAGGCCTTCATCATCTCTCACCTGGGCTATTGAAAAAGAGCCTAGTTTAGGCCCCCCCTCCACTCCAATCCATCTTCCACTAAGCTGACAAAATTTATTTTCTGAAAGTATATATATGGTCATGTCTTTTGTCTCTCTCTCTCTCTCTCTGTCTCTCTCTGTTTTTCTTTCAGTGTGTTTCTGTCTTTCTGTCTTTCTCTCTCTCTCTCTCTCTCTCTCTCTTTCTCTCTTTCTCTCTCTCTCTCTCTCTCACACACACACACACACACACATACACACACATACAGATATATACATACATATATATTCTCTCTGACTAAACTCCTGTGACTCCCTAAAACCCTAAGGATTAAAGATAAAGCAGTCTGTCTGGCTTTTAAATCCCTTCAAACCTGGCCCCCTCCTACCTCTCCAGACTTCTTACAGTTTAATCATTTCTATTTACACTACAATTAGCCATATGGGCCTAATCATGGTTCCTTATATATGATACTCAGTCTCCCAGTTCTGTGTGCTTTTATGTTATGTATTGTGTTCTACATCTGGGATGTTCTTCATTCTCACCTCTGATTCCTGACTTCACGATTCAGCTCAAGTGTTACCTTCTTCAGGTGTACTTTACAGGTTCCTCTCCCCTGATACTAGTCCCTTTTCTCTGAGATTGCATTCCCTTTTCAATATATTTATCTCACATATACATAGTTATTTATATGTTGTCTCTCTGATACTGTAATTCATTTCTCCTAGTTTTGACCTCTGAGACAAAATACAATGCCTAACTCCATATGAATACCCTTGAAAATACTTTAAAACAGCGATTATGTGCCCTTCTAAATATTCTTTTTTCCAGATTAATCATTCCCAGTTCCCTCAACTCATCCTCATGGGGCATGACTCAAACATCTTGACTGTCCTGGGCACAATACCCACAAAATCCAGTTCATCAATGTCTTTCCTAAAAAGAGATGCCTAAAATTCAGCAACACACTCCAGATGTGGTCTGACCAGGTACAGAGTACAATTTGACAAGCACTTTCCTGTTCCTGGACACTATAACTTTCATAGAGAAACTTCAAATCAATAAGCTATTTTGCCAGCCATAACTGACTATTGTATCATACTGGGTTTTATAATCCATGAGAGCATTCAGCTTTTTCACAAATTCTTATCTGGCTGTGCCTCCCCAATTTTGAAACCACATGGTTGATTATTCCTCATTCAAAGTTAATACTTTGCATTTATTCAGATTAAATTTCATCTAATATAATTAAGTTCAGCATTCTACCCTATGGAAATCTTTTATGGATTGATTTTGTCATCTAAAATATGAGCTCTCCATCTTATCTTTCTATTATTGTCAAGTTATTAATCATGCCATATATTTCTTAATCTACATAATCAATAAAGCATGTTAGACAACATAGATCCCTAAGGCCCTCTACTAGCAAACTCCTTCCAACTTAATGTAGAGCTAGTGATGGCTACTTTTGGGATCCAGACACTCAGCCAGTTTGAAAGCCACCTGACTTTCCTATTGTTTAGCCCCAATCTCTACATCTCATCCTCAAAATTAGAATAAGACTCTCAAATATTTCCTTAAATCTACATGTATTATATTTGTAACATTTCTCTGATCTAAGTCTAGTAACTGTCAGAAAAGGAAATGTGGTTAGTCTTTTATGACCTGTTAATGAAATCATGTGGGCTCTCTGTGATCACATTCTTTCCTAGATTTTTCACTAATTATCTCTTTCATGTTATGTACTATGTATTTACATATTATGCTCTAGAATTTTTGCCAGAAATCAAAGTCAAGCTCACTGGCCTATACTTGATAGGCTCTTTAGTTTTCTGAAAATCAGGACGTTTGACCTTCTCTAATCCCAGGGTATGCTTCATGTTCACTATTCTTTTTCAAAGATCACTGCCAGTGACTTTTTCAAAGTGACCTTTGAAAAAAATTTGAAATTTCAAAAATGCAAATAAAAGAGAGTACAGAAAGCATACACAATAAGGAGCAATATGTCTGTGTTCCTTCTAGGTCTTATGACAGACTAACAAAGGGCAGCTAGGTGCTCTCATATTAATTTATACTATTTTTTCTCAGTCCATCCACCATAACAAAGAGTCAGCTTTTTCTTAAAATTTAATGCCTCTTTTTTTGTCCATAGTGTTTCTCATCAGTCTTTGTGACAGTCAGACCCCAATAAACTCTAGTGCTTCCTGTTACCTCAGAGGTCAAATACATACCTCCAGAATATAACCTTAAGTCAGCAAGAAAACAGAGGTGCTTAATGATCAAAAGTCCTTCATAACTTGAACTGTACCTGTTTTCATTCTCATTATATTTTAACTCCATAATGCATTCTATAATGCAGATAAACTGGGATTGTTTTTTTCTTTGTAAATTGCATTCTGTCTTCCATTCCTATCCATTCCATCATGCCTAGAATGCATCACTTCTTCTATCCTTTAAAAGAGGAAATGATCATTATAATAAAAATCATGAACTGCTGTGTTTGTACCATAAAGCAACCTCCAAGAGATATCCAGATAATTAAAGTGCTCTATATCTCCCTGTCATATCATACCTCTGTGTCAGACTTGTGATTCATTTCCTAAAGCCTTCATGTCCAAGTGGCTTATAACATAGTTTGATGACATTATCACTTCTCTACATATTCTGTTGACCTTTGCCTACATATTCTCCACCATGCTTCTACTCTCTAGTTCTTACATTTCTCTATATAAATCTATCTTCTTAGTATACAATGTTATCCTGCATTCTCTCTGTGTGTATGTGAGTATGTGTGTGTGTGTGGATGGATGGATGGATGAATGGATAGATGGATGGATGGATGGATGGATGGAAAAGAGATAGATGCATATCCCATTTCTTTTTTTAAAAACTGTGACATTAATGAATCATATTCCAAATATGGGCCTTTTATCTCCAAAAATCTCATTGTTAACTATGAAGTTAAATTTGCTTCCTTACATTAAGATCTCTATATATTACTTGTTAGCCATACTTTTTTGCCTTTATGTATTGACACCTTGGACCATGGGTTTATTGTGGGATTATTTCCAGTATTTTGTTTTCTATGTATACTTCTTATTCAGTTGTTATATATCTTTCTATTTTGTAGGTGCTGTCAGCTTTCTAGATTAGTGGATAAGCATAGATGGTTTTCTCCCTTTCCCTTCCTTATCATTTTAAAGTCTTTTTGCTTAGATTTTCATAATATCAGACAAACATACTCTAAACAACCTTTGTTAGGTATACTCCATACTTCACCAAGGAGTTCACTTTTCTCTATTTTAATCCATGATTCAAATATTCAAATTCTGTTTTTAGATAACATTGTCTCAATCAACTATTAACTTCCCAAATAAGCCTTTTTTTTCTGAAGTCCAGTGGGATGCAATGAGAATAGTTTGTCCAAGATTTCTTAATCTTTAACAATGCTTTCTATATTCCTTCCTGCAGTACCATTTGTGCTCATGTGAATCACAATTAGGGAGTCATAGTCATCTCATTTACAACTCTTGGGAATTTCTCCATCACACCCTTGATACATGACCTGGGAAGACAATAGACATCTCTGTGTTTGCATTCCAACTATAGTACTTAGTAACCGAATGTGCATGGGAAAACCAAGATTCTTAATGTCTCAGAATCTCAATTTACTTATTTGAAACATTGGGATAATAACACTTCCATTTCCTACTTCATTGTATTGTTTTCAGGGAAGTTCCTCTTTAAAATCATAATGCTGTATAATAATGTGAATTATTCAATTCACCATCAATTTAGTTTATTAAAACATCAGAGTTGATATTTAAATTTAGTTTTGAAAGGCCTTCAGATATTTCCTTAGTTTACTACAAAGTCCAATTCAACGTGCCAAACTATATGAGAAGCCTTGGCTATTTCCCCTAGATGCTGGTCTTCTTCTTCATCAAATTGTTGTCTATTCTGTTATCTGTTTATGTGAAACCTTCAGTAGAATATGAAGTCTTCTTTGGCAAAAACAAAACAAAAAAACTAGTTTTTGTTTGTTTTCTTTGTGTCTTTGAAGACTAGTTTAATACATTGGTTAATAAAATGCTTTTTTTTTTCAATTGAATCAGGAAATAAATAGCATTTGGCCAAGTCTGACCAGATTAGTCAGGTACCTTGCATTCAATATTGAAATAAAAATAAGATGCCTATGGTCAATCTCACCAAAAGAGTTTTATTTCAACATAGCAGGGTAAGTGGATTGATCCACAATACAGCCTTGATTTAGGCAAGCAAAGCTTGCCCTTAATGGCATTGGTCATGTTGCTGGTCAATGGTCAAAAATCTGAAGGATGAGTTCCAGACCCTCATGTTCTAATAAGTTTGGCAATCAGGAAAATAGTAAACTACATCAATAGCTCATTAGCCCACTGAACTATTAAATGCTGCAAATAATTTCATTACCTTTTAAGGAAAAAGTAGGCTAACTTGTGTGGGACTGGACCTTAGAATATCATTCTGACCACACCCAAACTGTTGGTGACAATGTCTGAAAGATCTCCTAGAAGAACTTCAACTACTTACGTGGTTTTAGGATTGTATCTGGATAATCTTGACCTTGTAGATGCAAGAAGACTGGCATAGCAAACACGAGGTGAAAAAGAAAAACTAAAGCAAAATGAAATAATAACAAAACAAAACAAAAGCAATGCAATAACCTTTGAAGGAATGACTAAAAATGAAAAAACAGATAGTATCCCACAATTTTAAGAATTTTGCCCATGAAGTGGCTGATGACAAATCTTTGTAGTTTATTGTGGCTCTCCCAATGTAAAGAGCCTATGAGAAGCAGGATCAATACCAGGAACATCAAGCCAAAGCACAGATTGTGGCATTTCATTCACAGGCCCTGATTCTCACTCTCATAACAGTCATATTAAAATAACTCAGAGTGGAAATGAATCTTGTAAACTAAAATTAAATAAACAAATCAATTTTTAAAAAAGAAAAAACACTTTTGCAGAAAAAGTTAAATCAATTGACAAAGGATATAACATACTGCTTCTTTTATAAATAATAGTGTGATGCCTAAAAGGAGTAGGAAAAGAAATTTTGTTTAATAAAAATTGCTAAAATCTGTATGCAAAAAATAAATAAAATAAAAAATAAACTAAGAGATCAATTCCATCTTGTGTGTTGTCTACCCTATCAACTCATAGAATGGCTCAATTTGTGTTCCCTGGCACACCAATCAAGACCACCCAATCCTTGGAAAACCCATGAGGAATACTAAATCTTTGTCCCTTCAGTGGCTTCTTCTGTGGACCTGTCTCACTTTTCTCCATGAAGCTTATGTAGACAATTTCCCTTGTCAGCAAAAGGGCCAGCTACGTTTTAACATTGCTACCCTTTGTTCTCTAAGCCCATTCTGTGGTTGGAGTTTTCTGATGGCCTCTGGATATAGAGCAATAGGAATAAATACAAAATGTCTTTTTGCCACTCAAAATCTTTTCTAATCTAATCCTCTCTTATCTTTTCACTCTTCCTACACCTTATTTCTAATGTGTACTCTTCATTCCAGTGATCTTGGCCTCCAGGCCATCCCACGAACAAAACACTGCATTTCTCAGCTGCAGGAATGATGGTTGCCTGGCACCAATGCCTCGGATACTCTTCCTCCTGCACACCACCTACTAACCTCCCAGGTTTCCTTCAAGTCTCAACTAAAGTCCCTTCTTTTACTGGAAGCCTTCCGCAACTTCACTTATTTCTAGTGCCTTTCATCTGTTGATTACTTGCTATTAATCCTGTATATATCTTGCTTTGTATATATTTATTTGAATATGTTCTCCCCAATTAGATCATAAGAAGGAACTAGGTTTTTTGTTTATTTTTGTAATCCCAGCACTTACAGTGTCTGGCACAATAAATATTGATTGATGGTTATGGGGTAAGCAAATTTCGAAGAGTTCTAAGGAGAAAGATAGAGAAAATTCCAGGAAAGATTCCATTAATGTTTCAAGAGAAGTCAGCTGGGGCAGGAGGATGGATATGGAAAGCTAATGAATGAAATTCTGATGACACAAAAGGACACTGTCCTCCAGTGAGGACAGAAAATGGCATTTGCCTAAAGAGGTCAGTCTGGATACACAGGGACTTGCCAAAGAATTCAGGTTTTAACAAGAAATATAAAAGTTGAAAATATGTCCAAATAGCAGAAAATGTAAAAAATATGAGTGTGGCATAGTCCTATTAAAAACAGAATCAGAAACTGAGGCTGGAAAAGGAAGCCAGCGACAGCAAAAAAAAAAGTGTGGCCTGTCAAAGAGATGAGGTTAGCTATTTGAGGGGGGGAAAGAACAATCAAAGGAGGAATAGAAGCTTTTTGTTGGGTGGATGGTATGATAATAACTGGCAACAAAGAAAAGACAGCACTGCTCAATACTTATTTACAGTGGAAATTACAGAACAAAATGACTAGGTGAGCTGATGCTCAAGGTAAGTGAGGAAATAATAAGAGACTGTCTAGTTGCCTTTGATGAATTAAAGTCTTGTAGTCACATTCTCAGATCCTGAAGGAACAAAGGTACCTTGACTGATATTTTTTTAAATGTCTATGCTTCGTTATGATTTTTTCTCTCTCCCTATCAGTTATCAGTTGTTGACTTTTTTCCTGTTGTCATTATATGTACCTTTCCATTGTATGTACACTGCCTCAATAAATTCAACAAAGAATATTTGAGCATATATTTAGCACAGTAATTGTTCAGGTTAGGAATCAATATACTCATTTATTTGAAAAGAATTAAGAAAAAATTAATCATGACTGTCTCCACTCCTCTCTAATCTCAAAATAACATCTACTAACTTTATATTCATATTTATGAGCCACTCTGGTTCATTCTTTTTTTTCTCTGTCAACAGATTCTATTTCTGCAAAAATAATTTTAGACTGAGTCTTGTAAGATGCTAGAGAAACCTAGTAGGGGTTATCCTCAACCTCCTTCACATGCCATAAAATGGCTTCACAGAGTGCTGTTATCAGTCTGATCCAGAGCTATATTTTTTGCTATATATGATGACAAGGTTCCTCTGTGGGTTCCAACTCTACTCCCACAATGTGGACCTGCCACAGAGGGGTTCAGGTTTATAAGCCTTGAGAAGATTTAATCTATCCTTCTCCAACTATTTCCAGGCATGGTTCATTGAACATAGGTAGTACATGAGGAACTATGATGTAGTCTTGGGTTAAAGTGTCAGCTTGTCTAGTATTTCATTTGTTAAATGTTAAAACTACACATAATTTTGTTCCCCTTTGTCTCCTGTTGGGATTATACTACACATAGCCAATCCATTTCTGGCTCCAACCCTGATCTGGTTTAACTTGGGATGCCACAGGTAGCATACCATACTTGCATTGGTGACATCAATTTCATGAACTTTATCGAATGTCACTCAAAAAAAAATAGAAGCCTTCCATGGCCACCCCCCTTCTTAATGAATGTATCAGGGACCAGAAGCATATCATATGGACTGAAGCAGCAGTCATTGAGAAAAAGGTAAGAAGATGTGAAGCTGAAAAAAGTGGTTTCTTAAAATATTGGATATTCCACAGTTTTAAAGTGTTATCACCTACCTGAGAGGCAAGGAGAGTGCCACCATAAGAAAATGTCACACAAGAAACATTTGTGCCAGAATCATGGGCCTGCCTGTAGATGAATTTTGTTATGAACACTCATATTTCTCTCTCAGATCTGGATGGTTTTATCCTGGCATCCAGCTGCAAAGTGCTTCCCATCTCTACTATATGTACAAGTGGTTAAAATTACTTTTTTTCCCTTGAGCTGTTTTAGGTTCAGACATGCTTCTGTGCTTTCTATCCTTCTCCATATCCCAGGTTTGTACAGGTTCATCATTTGAACAAGTCAAATATTCTTCCTTTATTTTGAGAACCAGCAGTCACTATTAAACGTTGCTGTGTGACTCTTGGTGTTGACCATGTCCACAGTATACTGGTCTCCTTTTACATATTCCATCACTAGGCAATTATCTCTACCCCTCACTTTGGCCTGAGAGTTTCTAGACACCAGAAGAATTACATCTTCTATGCTGCTGTACTGTAGTCACTTATTTTGTGACAATCACAGAATTGAAGAGATTGGAAAACTTGGAGAAAATCATCGATCCTTGCAAAATTTCAACTTAATATCATAATTAAATCTTCCTGTTAGCAGTGGTACCTGAAGGAACAAGACCTAAGGCAGAAACTGTTTCATTTCCATGCTACAGAGTAAACAAGATCATGATAATCAGAAAGTTTCTTTACAGAGTTAATTTCATCTTGTATTTCATGTTCATCATCATCATTATACAGGTATCCAAATTTGAATGGTGGATCTATGAGTTCATCTGTATCTTCAGATGCATTTGGGTGATGCTGGGTAACAAAAGAGGCCGTATTAATTCTTTGTCAAAGCTACCTTCATTTCCACCACTCTCAATGTCACTGGAAGCTAATATAGAAGGATTTTCGGTGAAACTTGAGTCTGAAAGTATTGATTATCTTAACATTGCCTTCTTAATTCTCTTTCTTGCTGGCTTCCAAATCTTTTCTACTTCTTTCCACAGCTGTTCTTTGGGTTTGCTCAAACATGGCTTCAAAGCCAAATGTCCTCTCTTTCTTTCCAAAGTTGTGAAGCCCATATTGTAGGCCAGATCCTTAGGTTCGATTACTGCCAGCTTCAGGCACAGGCACAGATGCAGACCCCAACACACTTATGTAGGCCAGTGCAGCCAGGCATAAGCATTGCCACCAAGCAGGAAAGGGCAATGCTCCAAGGAGAGGAGCATGTAGCCAAGAGGAGAAGACCTATGGCTCCATTCACAGCACCTCCTTGGAATAAATGGCTGCCCCTATTCTAACAGAAAATAATCAGACTAACTTCCAAGAATTACTTGTTTAAAAACAAAAGAGGAGGAGGAGAAGGAAAAGGAGGAAGAGAAGGAGAGGAACAACTTTCAGAGACTATCACAGTTGTATAACAACTATTTTGTCCACTCAAAACTTTAAAAAAAATTTCCAGGTTTCAAAAAATCTAAAAGATGCTTAAAATCCAATTACAAATAATCTATAAATGGAAGTATCTCCATATTTTCCTGATTTATTAATTAAAAGAGAGACAGAGACTTCTGGGGCAGAGGCAAGATGGCAGCATAGAAGCAGCAGCGTACCATGGCTCCCATGCAGCCATCCTAAACACTCATAAAAATATGATGCTGGACAAATTCTAGGACACTCAAACTCAAAAAATACAGAAAACACATCTCTTAGAGAAGGCAGCTCGGCAGCAGGGGATCATCGCAGCAGTAAGCGAGCCAAGGCTGGCCCAGCTTGAAACTGAAACCTCGAACAGGCCCTGGAGTGGAAGGAAAGAGCCAAGCAGAGCTGCAGCCAGTCTAAAAGAGAGAAGAGCTACAGCCTCCAGCAACTCCACCTCTACCAAGGTGTGAAAAATTTGGATTAAAGAAAGGTGTGATAAATTGGGATTAGAGAAAGGCAGCTGGCAGGAGGGGCTCATCCCAGGCCGGGAGCTGAGTCCAGCCCACCTTGAAACCACCATGTGGCCAGGCTCCAGGGTGGCCAGAAGGAGCCAAGCCTTCCAAGCCACAGCGTGAGTCTACTTCAGAAAAGATCTAAAGCACTTGGAGCAATCTGCATAAGCCAGGATTAAAGGTCAGTGAAAGTGAGTTAAGTTTTCAAGCTAAATTTGGAGGAGGAAAAGTAGTTCAGCCAATCTACCCCCAGGGCAAGGAAGCAGTGGGGGAAGGGCAGAAACTGCTGTAACTGGCGACTGCCCGCACTAGGCTGCTTCATAGCCCCTGGCCTGTGGATCATACAGGGGGACTGAATCGATAGATCAGGGCCAAGTGTTCTTGCATTGAGTGGCCTGGAAACAGATTGTGGTTTTGGGTGGTGGTCCTGGGGAGTGCTTTCAGCAAGCCAAATTTAGGGGAGGCTGCAACATCCCCCCCCAATAGCTCTGGCAGCTGGGAAAACCCCAGCCATTTGGAACAGAGCTTTCCCACCTGGAAGCAGAGTTTCACAAAGCTAAAAAGAAAAACCAACCAATTAGCTGATTGGCCAACATGAGGAAAAGGAGGCAAGATAAGAACAACAATAAAACTCTAGAATTTTTTTCTGGAAAAAAGGATAAAAGCATGGAATGGGAGGAAGACAACACAGTCAGAACTCCCATACCAAATGCTTCCAAGACACTTGAAGAATATCTAGTAGCTTATAGATAATCTAAAAAGGGACTTTGAAAAACAAATAAGAGAAGTGGAGGAAAAATTGGGAAGAGAAATGAGAATGATGCGAGAAAACCATGAAAAGAGAGTCAACAACCTGACTGAAGAAAACAACACTTTAAAAAATAGATTCAACCAAATGGCAAAAGAGGCCTAGAAAGCCAGTGAGGAGAAGAAGGCCTTAAAAAGTCGAATTTGCCAGATGGAAAAACAATTTCGAAAGCATTCTGTAGAGAATAATTCCTTCAGAATTAGAGTGGAGCAAGTGGAAGCTAATGACTTTATGAGAAACCAAGATACTATTAAACAGTTACAAAGAAATGAAAAAGTACAAAACAGTGTGAAATATCTCCTTGAAAAAACCACTGACCTGGAAAATAGACCCAGGAGAGACAATCTGAAAATCACTGGTCTACCCAAAACCCATGACCAGAAAAAGAACTTGGAAAGCATTCTTCAAGAAATCCTCAAAGAAAATTGCCCTGATCTTTTAGAGTAAGAGGGCAAAATAGAACTTAAAAGAATTCACCGATCACCTCTTCAAAAAGATCCCCAAAAGAAAACTCCTAGAAATGTTATTGCCAGGTTTCAGAATACCCAGCTAAAGGAGAAAATATTACAGGCTGCCAAGAGAAAAACATTTTAATACTGCGGAAGCACTATCAGGATAACCCAAGATCTGGCAGCTTCTAGACTGAGGGATTGAAGGGCCTGGAATATGATATTTCAAAGATTAAGGGACCTGGGATTAAAACCAAAAATCACCTACCCAGTAAAATTGAGTGTATTATTCCAGGGGAAAATATGGTCATTCAAGGAGGTGGAGGACTTTCAAGCAATCTTGGTGAAAAAACCAGAAATGAACAGAAAATTTGACAGTAAAGCACAAGAAGCATGAGAAGGTAAACAGAGGAAAGAAGTCATAAGGACCTTATCAAATTTGAATTATTTACATGCCAATATGGAAAAATGATAATAGTAACTTATGAAACTTTTCTTAGTATGAGGATAGATGAAGGGAATACAAATGGATATATATGTATACTCACACATATGTCTATATAGGAGTCTATATATGCATATGAATTCAAATCTGAGCATGTGTATATATTGGTTTATAGAGGGCATAGGATCAATTGAATATGAAGGGATGATACTTTAAAAGGCAAATTCTGAGCTGGGAGAGAACTAGAATGAAAGGAGACAGGGAGAGACAAAATGGGGCTAATCATCCTGTGTGGAAGAGGCAAGGGATACCTCTTACAAGTTTACTTTCATTTACTCTCATCGAATCTGGCTTAGGGAAGAAATGGCATAAACTCTAAAATGGGCATCATGCCACACAAGAGAATAGGGGGTGTGGGGATATGAGTGGGGATGATGGAGGGGAGGGCAGGGTCTGGGGGAGGGAAGCTAGATGCTCACACTTCAGTAAAGGGACAGGGACAGGGTAGAGAACAAAATAAGGGGGGAGGGATAGGAAGGAGGGACATATGATCACTGTCACAATATGTCCACTATGAAGATTTCCTGGATAATCACACCTACACAGCCTGTATTGAATTAGTTGTCCTTCCAGCAGGGGTGGGTGAAAAGGGAGGAACCGAAAGAATCTAGAATTTAAAGCTCTGCAGTACCTGCAACTAGGAATCAAGATATACAGGAGCTGGGATAGGGAGACCCTCCCTGCCCTACCAGAAAGTTAGAGAACAGACCAAGGGAGGGGCTCCACAGTGGGATCACTGTTTTGGGGGTGGGTAGGGGAAAGATGAGGAGAAAATCTGTAACTCAAAAATCTCATGAAAATGAACGATGTAAACAAGAAAACAAATAAAAAACTTAATGCATTTTAAAAGAGAAAGACAATAAATGGTTCAAAATATTTTTAATATTTCAGGGTAATTTTCTAAGAATCAATAATCATCATTCTGCTAAATCAGTGGGTGTACACAACATAATTGTGTATTGGATTGAATCCATACTGATCTCAGAAAATAACAATAGAAGTTACTTTTTAAAAAAACTTCCATACCTATTTGTTATTTTATCACTAGTATGAAAATATAATTCATAGACCTTCATAGCCATGCCCAAAGTTATACAGTAACAGCCTAAATACAATTGAATCTCTAGCTTCTACATGCTCAGAATAGGTTCAGACAATTAGGCAATCCCAAAGAGCCACAAAAAATAGACTGATTTTGTAGAAGACTCACCAAAATTCAAACTATTACCCTCTAACTATAGCTTCTCTGCAGAAACCCATCTTCCTGAATAGCAAGTACCATTTAAATTTAGAGTGTGTGCAGGCAACATCTCTAAAGAAAAGATACTGTATATTATTAATCATGATAAATTGCCACAGGTCTTTTCAGGTTTCCAAATGAATAATCAAAGACAAAAAAATTAACTGCTCTAAAGGAAAAAAGAAACTGCAAAATATCTGGGAAGGAAATTTACTTTAGTTCATGATAAGGAATTTTCCTTTTTGGGTAATTAAAGCTAAACCTGCCCTATGTGAAGTGCCTCCAATATTTACGCATTGAGCAATCATGGAAGGTTATTATGGTAGAGATCATAGGTGAAATTCCTTCTTTCTTTCTACAAAATCTCTAAGAGAAGCCATTCATCAATTTCTTGATTTTCTCCAGTTGGAATATAAGTTCTTAGAGGGTAGGGATTATTTCATTGTTTTCTTTATATGTCCCTAGTACCTGACACAGTAGCTCCTGGTATATAATAATAAATTCTTCTTTATTGATTACATCTTCTGTAATAATGCATTCCTGTATTTGTCAAACAAAGACGTAGCATCTAATGTTTGCCTCATTCAAATCTTTAAGTTAGATATTCGGAAGTGCTAAGTTATAAACATTTTATATATGCTATATCATGATCATGTAATATGTACCCCAAAAATCAAAGTTGAGAATGAGGCATAAACCACTCAATTAGTAATCATTGATAAACACCAGCTATGTACTAAATGATTTATAAAGCACAGGAAATAGAAAGACAAAAAAACCAGTCCTTGTTCTCAATACGCATGCATTATTGTAAAATCTATGTTTTCTGAGCTCGTTAGTTATCACAACACACCATGTATACAACAAAAACCAGAAAATTACAAATGTGGAAGACTATGAGGTGAAACATTAAGTGGGCAATGAAGTAATATCAAAAAATTTTATACCAAGTCTCTCTAATAAAGACCTCATTTCTCAAATGTATGGGGAACTGAGTCAAACTTATAAGACTACAAGCCTTTCCCCAATTGATTAATGGTCAAAAAATATGAACAGGCATTTTTCAGATGAAGAAATCAAAGCCCTCTATAGGCATATGAAGAAGTACTATAAATCAATATTAATTAGAGAAACTGGAATTAAAATAATTCTGTGGTACCACCTCCATCAGATTGGATAATATGGCAGAAAAAGAAAATGATAAATGGTAGTGGGTGTGGGGGGAAATTGGGACACAAATGTACTATTGTGGATTCACAACTGATCTAACTGTTCTGGAAAGCAATTTGGAACTATACTCAAAGGGCTATAAAATTGTGCATTTGATTCAGCAATACCACTCCTGGGTCTGTATTCCAAAAAGATGGTTGTTTGTTGGTTTGGGTCTTTTTTGGAAAGGGAAAAGGACATATTTGTACAAAAATATGTATAACAGCTCTTTTTGGTGATGAAGAATTGGAAATTGAGGGGATAGCCATCAATTGGGAATGGTTGAATAAGTTGTAGTTTATGATTGTGATGGAATATTATTGTATAAAAGAAATGACAAGAGGGTGACCTATATGAATTGATGCAGAGCAAAATAATTAGAACTAAGAGATCATTGAACACAATAACAGAAATATTTTAATGATGATCAATTGTGAAAGACTTAGTAACTCTAAGCAAGATAATGATCCAAGAAAATTCCAAAGGACTGTGGTGAAAAATGCTATCCACTTCTAGAAAGATACCTGATGAACTCTGAATGCAGATTGAAGTATACATTTTTATTTTCTTTATTTTTCTTATTTGTGTGTGTTTTCTTTTGCAAAATGACTGATATGGAAATATGTTTTACATGACTTCACATGTATAATGAATATATTGTTTGGCTTTTCAAGGGACTGATGGAGAGGTAGAAGAAAAAGAGAGAATTTGGAATTTAAAATTGTTAAACATAAATGTTAAAAATAGATAAGAGAAAAAGGGCAGAGAAGACACCACCCATTAATCAGTGTGCCCAGTTTCTTCTTTCCTTCTCTTAACAAATTTGTTTCCTTTTAACTTCTCCCTGAGCTAGAGAATAAATAATCTGTTCAAATCAAAGAGCTTATTGACCTTAAATGTCAGTGAGATCATCATTTGAGAATTCTTATTAATTCATTGTAGCACAGTGGACAGAGTTCTGGGCCTGGAGTCAGGAAGAAACATCTTTCTAAATTCAAATCTGGTCTCATCTGTTTGACTCTGAGCAAGTCACTTGACACTGTTTGCCTCAGTTTCTTCATCTGCACAATGAGCTGGAGAAGGAAATGGCAAACGTCTCCAGTATCATTTTGATTTTTTTTTGTTTTTTTGCTTTTTTAATATAAATTTTTATTTGTTTTCTTGTTTACATCATTCATTTCCATGAGATTTTTGAGTTACAAATTTTCTCCCCAACTCCCAACCCCAAAACAGCAACCCCACTGTAAAGCCCCTCCCCTAATCTGCTCTCTTTTGCGGCCTCCTCCACCATCCCTCTAACTTTCTGGTAGGGCAGGGAGGGTCTCCCTACCTCAGTGCCTGTATATCTTAATTCCTAGTTGCATGTATTGCAGAGCTTTAAATTCTAGATTCTTTCGGTTCCTCCCTTGTCACCCACCCCCACTGGAAGCACAATCAATTCAATACAGACTGTGCATGTGTAATTACACAGGACATCTTCATAGTGGACATATTGTGACATTCTGATCATATGTCCCTCCTTCCTATCCCTCCCCCTTTGTTCTGTTCTCTACCCTGTCCCTGTCCCTTTACTGAAGTATGGGCTTCCAGCAACCCTTCCCCAGAACCTGCCCTCCTCTCTGTCATTCCCCCTCTCATCCACATCCCCCCTGCTCTCCTGTGTGGCATGATGCCCAGTTTAGAGTTTATATGAGTCCTTCCCTAAGCCAAGTTCAATGAGAGTAAATGAAGGTAAAGTTGTAACTGTTATCCCTTGCTTCTTCTATATGGGATGATTAACCCCATTTTGTCCCTCCCTGCCTCCTCTCATTCTAGTCCTCTCCCACCTCAGAATTTCACCTTTTAAAAATCATCCATTCTTATTCAATTGATCCTATACCCTCTATGTACACATATACACATGCTCAGATATGTATTCATATGCATATATAGCCTCCTATATAGACGTATGTGTAAGTATACACACATATACATATATATACACATTTGTCTTCCCTTCACCTATCCTCATATTAAGAAAAGTTTCATAAGTTACTATTATTGTTTTTCCATATTGGCATGTAAATAGTTCAACTTTGATAAGTTCCTTATGACTTCTTTTCCGTGTTTACCTTTTCATGTTTCTTGTGTTTGAGTGTCAAATTTTCTGTTCAGTTCTAGTTTTTTCAGCAAGAATGCTTGAAAGTCCTCCACCTCATTGAATGACAATATTTTCCCCTGGAACATTATACTCAGTTTTGCTGGGTAGGTGATTCTTGGTTTTAATCCTAGCTCCCTTCATCTTTGAAATACCATATTCCAGGCCCTTATATCTCTCATTGTAGAAGCTGGCAGATCCTGGGTTTTCCTAATTGTGTTTCCACTGTATTCAAATTGTTTACTCTTGGCAGCCTGTAATATTTTCTCCTTTAACTGGGGATTCTGGAACCTGGCAATAACATTTCTATGAGTTTTCTTTTGGGGATCTTTTTCAAGAGGTGATTGGTGAATTCTTTCAAGTTCTATTTTGCCCTCTGATTCTGATCCCACCAGCTTTGGCTTGATGAAAGCACACCCCAGGACCACCACCCAAAACCACAATCCAGATCCAGGCCACTTAATGCAAGAGCCCTTGACCTTTCATCAATCGCTTTGCCCCCCCCCTTCTCTCCAGGCCAGGAGCTCTGAAGCAGCTGGGTTGGGCTGCTTTCTTGCCCTGGAGGCAGTTTGACAGGACCACTTCCCCCCACCCCCAAATACAGCTTGAATTTCACTGACCTTCCTCTTAACCTTGTTTCACGTGGCTTGATAAATGTGGAGATTGCCCCAGGTGCCTCCAATCTGCTCTCCTATAGACCCAAGCTGAAGCTTTTCCCGACCTCCCTGGAGTCTGGCCATGGTTTTGTGCTTGGCCTGCCTTAGCTCCCAATCAGCTGTGATGAGACCCACCCGATGAGCTGCCTTCAGTGAGAGGTGTGTTTTCTGTATTTTTTGTGAGTTTGGGAACCCTAAAATTTGCTTAGAGTCCTATTTTCTGGGTATTTATGGTGACTGTTTGGGAGCTACAAAACTTTTCTGCTTCTACTCTGCCATCTTGGCTCTGCCCCCTCCAGTATCTTTTTGAGAAAAAAACCCAAATGGGATAATGAAGAGTCATAGAGGCCTGAAATACCTGAACAACATTGTTTATTCTTTGTTCCTCTGGGAAATACTTCCTAAATCTTTAGAGAATTCATTTAGTTAGCTAGCAGTCTATAAAGAATAATATGGAGAAATAACAATCAATCATAAAACATTTCATGTGTCTACTATGTGTCAGGTACTATACCAGACATTCAGGTTACAAAGAAAAAAAAAGACACAGAAAATTAAGACATGAGCTCTGCTGTCATGGACTTTACATTTTATTGGTTGAGATTTTACGTGTATAATTGAATGTATACAGAATAAATATATAATTAGGAAGGGAGTATTCTAGCATTTTGGGAGATCAGGAGAGGTAGAGTTGGCACTTGAGATATTCATGATGAAGCAAACAAGAGATTCTAAGACACATAAAAAGGAGAGCATTTCAGTCATAGGAGATTGCTAATGCAAGGTCACAGAGTGAGTAGATTGAACATTCTCTATAAAGTATTGAGAGGCCAGTTTGTCTAGACCACAGAGTGCAAGATGAGGAGGGTAAGCACATGGTGAGATCAGAAAGATAATTCAGGTCTATATTAGAATGATCTTTAAAAGCTAAACCTATTTTACTCTAGAAGTGGTAGGGAAACACTAAAGTTTATTGAGTGGGGCAGTGACATAATCAGATGTGCACTTAAGGAAAATCATTTCAGTCACTGTAAGGTGTACAAATTGGAAAAGGAAGAGTTGAGAAAGGAGGGCCAATTAGAATGCCATAGCATTCTACAGACAAAGCTTTGAACTAAGGTGGCAGATATCTGGGTATCAGAAGGAGACAGGAACAAGATATTTAGAGGTAAAAATGGCAAGATTTAGCATCTCATTAGATACATGGGTGCAAATCTAAAAAATATTCATAAAATCATTTTAATGCATTTCATAGTGCTTATAAGTGTGTACAATAGGATCAGACAAAGTAAATACTATCTCATTCACAAAATGTGAACACATGCGTCCCACATCTACCAATGCATCTGGCAGCAAAAGACACATTCAGAATTTCCTCTCCAATACACATTGTCTTGAAAATCAAATACAAATGAATTGGACTGCTTTAAGATATAGTCATAAATGCTAACTAAACAGTTCCTGCATTACATGAACCAGGAAGAGGTATTTTTGCTTATTTTTGTCTTCCCTGCCTAAAAGTTGACTTTTTTTTTAAAACTGTCTTGCAGAGTAAGGGACTTAGCTTTGGCTTGTATTTGGGGGCCCTGCCCTCGCTACCAAATTTAATAGAAATTAATTATTTAACCTCATTAAAAATTCTTATAAAAGTAAAATCCTTGATCACAACTATCTCCTTAAAGTTCTTGGTGCTTTTTCAGGGAGAAATTTCATAGGAAAGTCATCTTTATATAAATATATATATATATATGTATATATATATATATATATATATATGCACATATATACATAAATTAATTCATAATGACTTAACTCTTGGGAGATATGCTGCATGCAATATTTAATGTGAATGGCAGATATTTAGGACAGAATATTAGAGGCAAAGGATCAGTTTATCAATCTGAGATTGACCCTACCATCTAACCTTTTTTTTTAATAAAAAGCTTCATAGGGTGGCTAGGTGGTGCAGTGAATAGCCCTGGAGTCAGAAGGACCTGAGTTCAAATCTGAACCCAGACACTTAATCCTTATTAGCCATGTGACCTCGGGCAAGTCACTTAACCCCAATTGTCCCTCCAAAAAGCAAAGAATAAAAAAAAACTTCCTTACTTCCCCTACACCTCCATTTTCAAGGCAAAAACCAAAAGATGCTGCCAGGGATTGGGAGAAAACTAAAGTAAAATACGGTGACCTAGAGCCATACAGCTCTTTCTGGTTTCTTCCAGGGAAGCCCGTAAAATTATTTTGTAGAATAATGTAGGTTGTCTGTCAATAACTGAATGGAAATAAGGAGTACTTTCTGATTCTAAGTGAGAAAGAAGCATGAGGCAAGGATGTGAATCATGGTAGCACAAGGCATTTTTACAAGATAAACTAAAGAACTAACTTTTTTCAACTTTTGTTTGATTTTAGTTTACATCATTCATTTCCATGATATATTGAGTTACAAATTTTGTCCCTGTCTTTCCCCTACCCACCACCCCAAAACAGCGATGCCACTGTATACCCCTTCCCAAAATCTGCTCTCTTCTATATCCTCCCCCATCACCCCTCTGACTTTCTGTTAGGTCTCCCTACCCCAGTGTCTGTATATCTTATTTCCCAGTTGCATATAAATAATAATAATGATAACAATATATACACATATACATATGCATATGCATATATATTTTTAAAATTTGATTTTATAAATTCTAGATTCTTTCTCTTCCTTACTTATCACCCACTCCCACCAGAAAGATGAGCAATTCATTACAGGCTGTACATGTGTAGTTACTCAGAACATCTCCACAATGGACATATTGTGAAAACATGACTCTGTTTCCCTCCTTCCTATTCTACCCCCCACTTGTTCTATTCTCTACTTTGTCCCTGTCCCTTTTTTTCTGACCCCAGGCTGCCTTTTTTAATTTTTTTTTTATTTTACATCTATAAGTCCATTTTAATCAAACTTTCTATATAAGGAGGATATTTGTGTCAACAATGATGCTGTCAAAATTGTTTTCTCCAGGAACAGCTCACAGCTACATATGCTTCAGGTAGAGTTACAGAAACTTCTCAACAAACACATGTTTTTTTGTAAGGTACAGTTCCCCCAAGCAATGTCTGAAAGCAACATGCTGATGTGGTTTTAATGGCTTCGATCCATTTGCCACCAAATATAAACCTAAATCTGTTCTCCAGGGTTTGTCTTTAGGTCCTTAGGCCTGAACTTCATTCAGCTTTAAGGATAAGACCAAAGACATAACCTGATTAAAAAGAAATGTGTCCAATAAAGCAAATATCAGTTTTGTCATAGGCGTTTTTAACAGATCATTAGAAAAATAATGATGGTGAATTCACCTTTAGGTCATTCTTCTAATAAGCCTGTTGATCTGGTCTTCCCTGTTACCAGCATCTCCACCTTCCACAAAATGTGTAGTCTTTTTCTTCATTCCACCTCGTGGAGAAGATAATTTGAATGGCCACAGGAAGTTATTGGCAGCTTTGAAGTGCTTGGCAACAGTGTAGATCTCACGGATCAAGTCCTTTATGCAGATGATTCCATATTTACCAAGAGATTTTGCAATAAGGGCATTATCTGTCAGGGCAATTATCTGTTTCTTGATCTTGCCATATCTACGTTTGTAAATCAAGTCATTTACAGACTTCAGGTTTGGATAACCCCATGCAATGTATGGTTGCACAATACTCAGCATGTTAATCGAGGCCTTGTTAAGCTTAACAAAAGTGCCATTGAAGATTTGGCAAAAGCGAAGAAGTTGCAATACTTTTTGGACCTTTGGGCTAACACCATTGATGCCTCTGATTCTGATCACAAAAACAAACTTGGGTTCAGCAGGTACATAGTACTTGCCAGCTTTGCATGCCATTCTAGCCAGCTGGATTTCACTTCTGTATATCTCTCTGCACTCCTTATGGTAGGCTTTAACTTTCTCATAGACAACTTTTCTCTGTATTTTATGGAGCTTTTTTATAGCCATCTTCTTCTTCAAGTGTTTGGCTTTCAGTATTGCAAAAGCCTTCCACTTTTTCAGAAGGGATTCTGGAACAGCTGGTGGCTTCTTCTTTTCTTCTACACCCACCATGATTCCAATCAGAAAAAGAGCAACCCCAGGCTGTCTTGATTTTATTTTATTTTTTAAATAAAATTATTTATTTATTTTCTTGTTTACATCATTCATTTCCACAAGATTTTCAGTTACAAATTTTCTCCCCATTTTCCCCTACCCAATACCTCAAAACAGCCATCCCACTGTATATCCCCACCAATATGCTCTCTCCTATGTCCTCCCCCTCGCTCCTCTGACTTTCTTGTAGGGCAGGATGGATCTCCCTACCCTAGTGCCTATATATCTTAATTCCTAGTTGCATGTAGTTAATAAAAATAATTATATATATATATATATATACATACATACATATATACATATGCATATGTATTTTTTAACATTTGATTATAGAACGTTAAATTCTAGATTCTTTCCCTTCCTCCCTCATCACCCACCTGCACTGGAAAGACAAGCAATTTAATACAGACTATACATGCGTAGTTATGTAGAACATTTCCACAATGGATATATTGTGAAAGACTGACTACATCTCCCTCCTTCCTATCCCGCCCTCCCATTTAGTCTGTTCTCTATTTTGTCCCCATCCCTTTCTAGAAGTGTGTGCTTCTAACAAACCTTCCCCCTACCCTGCCCTCCCTTCTACCATCCCCCTCTTGTCTCCATCTCCCCTACTCTTCTGAAGGGCAAGATACTCAATTTAGAGTGTATGCCATTCATTCCCTAAGCCAAATTCAATCAGAGTAAGTTTGGCCCATTCACTTTTGCCTTCCTGTTCTTTCCATCCATTGTAAAAGTTATTCCTTGCTTTTCTACATGAGATAATTAACCCCACTCCGTCTCTCCCTGTCTCTTCTCATTCTATTCCACTCCCAGCTCTCAATTTCACCTTTTAAAATATCATCCCTTCCTATCAAATTGATCCTGTGCCCTCTGACTATGTATATCATATATACAAACACTCACATATGTATTTGTATGCATATATAAGTACACATATACATATATACCCTCCTATATAAGCATATGTGTATGTATGCATATATATACACATACATATATGTATATATATATATGTGTGTGTGTGTGTGTGTGTATACATTTATATTCCCTTCACCAATCCTTATACTGAGAAAAGTTTCATAAGTTACAATTATCATTTTTGCATGTCGTTATGTAAATAGTTCCACTTTGATAAGTTCCTTATGGCTTCTTTTCTGTGTTTACCTTCTCATGCTTCTTGTACTTGATTGTGAAATGTTCTATTCAGTTCTGGTTTTTTCAGCAAGAAAGTTTAAAAGTCCTCCACCTCATTGAATGACCATATTTTCCCCTGAAACAGTATACTCAATTTTGCTGGTTAGTTGATTCTTGATTTTAATCCCAGTTCCCTTAATCTTTGAAATATCATATTCCAGGACCTATGATCTCTCGGTGTAGAAGCTGCCAGATCTTGGGTTAGCTTGATGGTGCTTCCACAGTATTCAAATGGTTTTCTCTTGGAAGCCTGTAATATTTTTTTTTCATTTAACTGGGTATTCTGGAACCTGGCTATAACATTTCTAGGAGTTTTCTTTTGGGGATCTTTTTGAAGAGGTGATCGGTGAATTCTTTCAAGTTCTATTTTGCCCTCTGATTCTAAAACATCAGGGCAATGTTCTTTGAAGATTTCTTGAAGGATGCTTTCCAAGTTCTTTTT
>CM053597.1:129611279-129627556 GCA_028646575.1 Pseudocheirus occidentalis
CAGTTGATGTATAGCTAGCAGGCATTCTTCCAGTGTCTTGAAAGCATTTGGTGAGGGAATTCTGACTGAGTTGTCTTCCTCCTGCTCCATGCTTTGGTCTTTTTTGTCCATGAAAAAGGATTCTAGAGTTTTACTGCTGTTCCTAGCCTGCTTCCTTTTTCTCATGTTGGCCAGTCTATTAATTGCTTGGTTTTTTAGCTCTGTGGAACTCTGCTTCCTGGAGGGGGAAAGCTCTGTCAGCTTTGGCTCACTGAAAGTGCACCCCAGGACCACCACTCAAGACCACGATCCAGATCCAGGCCACTTAACGCAAGAGCCCTTGGCCCCGTTGTATCGCGTCAGCCCCCCTGCTATCTGCAGGCCGAGGGCTCTGAAGCAGCCCAGTGGAAGCCGCTGCTGCTCCATTCTTGCTGTTTCAGCTGCCTCCCACTGCTTCCTTGCCCTGGGAGCAGTTTGGCCGGACCTGCTCTTCTCCCGATTTAGCAAAATCCCCTGACGTTTCTCTTAGCCTTTCTGTCTTCTGGCCTGAAAAATGTGGTAACTGTGCCTCCAGTGCAGCCAATCTGCTCTCCTATAGACGCCTCCCCGCCTGATGCCCCAGGGCCTGAGCCGGCCCAGTTTCAGCTGCAGCTCCCAGACTGCTGAGAAGAGCCCCACCTGCTGAGCTGCCTGTAGCAACAGATGTGTTTTCTATCTTGTGGAGAGTTTTGGAGCTTGAAAATCTCTTTAGAATCCCATTTTATGACTTTTTTAGCGTGTTTCTGTGGGAGCTGCGGTGCTTTGCTTCTTCTACACCACCATCTTGGCTCCGCCCCCAAGAAGATTGATTTTAAAAGTGAAAGAATTCTCTCTCTTTCTGTATGTCTCTATCTGTATCTCTGTCTCTCTGTCTCTCTCTGTCTCTGTGTCTCTGTCTCTGTCTCTCTGTCTCTCTCTGTCTCTGTCTCTCTGTCTCTGTCTCTCTGTCTCTGTCTGTCTGTCTGTTTGTCTCTCTCTTTCCATTCCTCCCTCCCTCTCTCCCTCTTTGTGTGTATGATTGTGAGTGGTTTTGGGTGGTTGTGAGTGTGGGTGTGTGTAGTCTAAAAGCAGAAACAAGATACAATGATTATTGGGTAATGTCAACAAAAAATCAAAGAATTTTCATATATTACATTTTGCCAAAAGCTTTTACTACCTCTATTGATATAATCATGTGATTTTTCTTGTTTTTATTATCAATGTGGTCAATTATGCATATTCTTTTCCTAATATTGAACCAGCCGTCCATTCCTGGTATAAATCTTATCTTGTCGTAATGCATGTTCTTTGTGATCTATTTCTTTCATCTTCAAGCCTCCCTTTAAAGAGGACTCAGAAACCCCACGATCATTAATTCAGTTAATCATTTCCCACCTGCTTCTCTGCTTGGTTTTGACTCCACCATCATCATAACCTTGAACTAGGGTACCCTTTTCTTCCTCCCCTTGCTTTTCGATTTCCTTTTTCATGTTGTCTTTCTATATTCTCCCATTAAATTGCAACTTCCTTAAATGCAGGGATTATCTTCTTTTATTTGTATCATTAACACATAAGAGTAGGTGATTAATAAATGATTATTGTATTATATTATTGTATAGGGCCTCCCTGGTACTACCTATCCTATTATCTTGGGTTTTATTTGTTAAACTTTTTGATATTTCTAATTCAGATGGATCACAAACAGTTTAGGAATATAGAATGGAGTACTAGATCCATCAGAGGAAGGATGCAGGCAAAGGTTAGGGTTAGGATGCTAAAGGATTAAGAGAAAGCTAAATGTGGTAGTGGGAGGGATAAGCAGTTGAAAGAAAGAGGCTGGGAAGTAGTTCACCTTTTGTTGAAAATGCAGACACAGATCTGGTACAGATTAAATCATTCACTTTAGCTTGAGGAGATTTCATTATCAGGGGTTTCTTAGATGTTAGTTCAATTTGCATTAAGGATGTTTCTACAGTTATTTCACATCCCCAGGATTCTATGATATGAAGACTGAAGGTTGAGGGAGTTAGTGTACACTAAATCTAAGTTAATTAATTTTAAAATCACAGTATCTGAACAAAATGCAATCTAGTTTCTCTCTGTGGTATCATTTTCAGTGTTGTCACGATGAAAGAATGCAAGCATTTCTCAGGAACCTTGAGACTAAAAATAGGATAAGAAGATTACAAATACCTAGTTGTACTTTTCTGTGAGACTGAATGACTTTAAAAATAAGAATATGTCAGTCTGTTTCCTCTTATAAAGGGATATTTTGTGCCAATTTTGGTAATCATTTGTCCAGAGCCATGACTAGGAAATTTTGCCTGGAACAAAATCAATTGAGTTTAGTGGTAGGAGTGACCCCTCACGCAGACAGTTTATCTCTTGCCTCTGCAGGGATTAAAGGAAGGGCAAGGTAGGTGCAAGGATAAAAAGACCCTCAAAGGACCTGAGTTCCTATCCCACCTCTAGTCATTTATTAGCTGTATAACGTTGAAATATCATGTAATCTCTCTGGTTTATCTCTAAAGTCCCTTTTCACTTTAAATCTCTATTTGGGTGTTCCTAGGATAGTTTGCATGTTCCTGGGATAGTTCCTCTGTACAGTGAAGTGGGACATGGTAGAAGAGCACGAAGTAAGTTAAAGCGAAGAATATCTTCCCCTTTTCCTGTCCAAATGAATACCGTATAAAGCAAAACACACCTCATGTCAGTCAATTTATATTTGCTAATACATATATAAGCTCGTAGGAGCCAGCAATCTTTTCTAATTTATCTTTGAAGGGTTAATTGTATATAGTAAGTGCTTATTAAATGTCTAATGAATGAAGAAATGATGATAATTGAGAGCTTAGAACAAAAAGCTTATATGTGGAGGCCTTCAATATAAATATTGTGCTTCTCAATTGTTGCACTATTAAGTGACATTAATTGCAGCTTTTTTCATATATGTTATTGATATGATTTGAGGAATGTTAGAAAGACATCATTCTAAAGTATATTTTAGTTTGCACAATGATCAAAATTCCATCATTTGGGATTCATTGCTTTGGGTTAAGGCAAGAGTTCCTAACTTCCCTAATCTTGAAGATCTATAAAAAACTTTCAAAGGGGTAAAGAGAATGTCTAAAGTTAATGGTTAAAAATCAGTCTAATTTTTAAAATTTTATCTCTTATATGTGTGTATAATGTTTCCCTTCTTTTAACATAGAATATCTGTATTGTTCAGTTTACTGAGAGCCAAAAGACATAGGGGTGAAAATGGAGGGGGTTCTCTTTCATCATGGGAAACTAAATAGTTTGGGATCCCATTAGTTATAAAACAGAAATGAAATGTTGCTGGGGCAGTAATTAAAGGGAATGAACACACCCTAAGCACTATGCTAAACTTTTTACAAATATCGCCTCATTCAGTTATCACAACTACCTCTGCGAGGTAGGCGCTATTAAACTCTTCATTTTACAGCAGAAGAAGCTAAGATAGAGTTAAGTGACTTGGCCAGGGTCCCAGAAATTGTAATTGTCAGATTTCAAACTCAGGTCTTCCTGACCCTAGGTTCGGTTCTCTATCTCTAGTGTCATCTAGCTGCCATTATCATACACTAATGTTTTATTGGAAATTGGTTAAGCAAATTGCTTTCTAGAATGACAGCTAGTGGAAATGGGGCTTGTCAATTTCTTAAAAAGGAAAGGGTAAAGGGAAGGATTTTACAGAACAATAGCATAGACAGTTTTTCTACTTAACTTTCCCCAATTTGGATTAAATAATGATTTTATGATATAATCATCACTATCATTAACTTGAAGTACAACTTTTGATATAGCATCCCTGTAACTTTTTCCAGAAAATAATTATGACTGGGCATTTCTCTGGAAATGTGCTTCACTGTCCTAAAGTCAAGTGTGTCCCATTCTTTGTTATCTAGGACCCAGGATTGTGGTACCACACCTTGACAATTTTGGAAATGTCTCCAATATATCTAATAGGATTGATAGTAAAAGGGAGGTGGAATAGATGTCACTGCCATCCAATTTACATGCTACCTAGATTCCCATCTACCATCAACTCAACCCAGAAGTTTTCATATAGAAAACTTTCTCATCCTTCAGCATTTTAGAGAAACTACTCTATTATTTTTCATAAATTTCAATACCAATAAATATTTTATTTCCTTTCTCCTTTCCCTTATTTCTCTGGGAAATTTAAAGGAAATAGAAGTAAATTAAATAACAGGGGTCCTGCTGGTGGGAATGGTTGGATAACATGCTAATTCAGATTTCAGTTCTCTTATCAGATGAACAGGACCATTCAGATTTAAGACAGCTGAAAGTCTTTTGTTGTCATGAAATGGGAGTTTACCCTTCTATAGAAAAGTAAGATTTTGCATGAAGGCTTAACCAGAAGCAATAACAGATATTGTCCACAAAATACAAGCAATCTATCTTTGAGGCAAGGATAATATTAGTATCTTGGTTTAGAACAGGAAGGGAAAAATCTATAAAAAATAAGAATGAATTTTTAAAAGGGAATTTTCACATGCCACAGGATTTCTTTCAGCTCAGTGATAAAGAACTCTGAAAACAGGGACCTCTGAAGATGGATAAATTGCAAATGCAGAAAGCATTTCTCTATATCTTCAGCTTGTGTCATTATATACTCCTGATATATTTGACTGATCAAAGGAGTTACTGAAATCTGCAACCAAGCATCAAAAGCTGTCTGTTGAATTTTTAAATGAACAATTTCTCTTTGTGTCATTCAAGCTAGAAATATGCTTTCTTAATTCCCCCTCAATCCCCCCACCTCTTGTTACCCTTTCAAGATAAATCCACAAACTCGTGGTGGAGGTGAGTGTAACCTTTGTGATGTTATATCACCCCTGTGGGGAATCTCATTCCTGGCAGAACAAGACTCCCTTAAATGTCAAATGTCTCTCATCACCTATTTTTGCATCTGAAATGAACTTTTATGAGAAAGATAATTTTTTTGTCCCTATTTCTTCTTTAAACTCCTACAAAGAAGTATAGCCTAATGGATTTTAAATGCTAGGCTTTTCAGAAGAAAATTTCTTCTAGCTTCCTCACTTCAATGGACCTGTCATTTGGTGACTATGTGTTATGGTTATTCTAATTATTATTTATTCTTTATTATACATATGCATTATGTTAGGTGTTGGTTTTTTTTATTAGATTGTGAGCTTCAAGGGATATATGTCTTCTAGGTAATAAGTCCACGGGGCTGCTAAGTGATGGCAGTTATATTAAATAATTGAATGAAATGAGGTTATAGCCCAATAGAAAGGGATTTAAATAGCACATAGAAAAAATATCAAAACTTAATCCAGGGTAATTCATAATCATAAAGTTACATCCTGCAACTCATATGATGGAATGGATTGCTACCTAACTTTAGAGTCTGGGAGACCTAGGTTCAAGACAATACAAGCCACTAACATCTGTCCCTCAATAGCCACCCTGCTGCTTCCCTCCCACCCCCAGCAACTTTTTAAGACTATAGGGTCTGTTTTGCTTTGGTAGAAAAATGTCACTACACTAATGAAATGAAATCATAGGGACATTAGAGGCCATCAATTCTAATTTCCTCATTTTAGAGATGAGGAAACTGAAGTTTAAAGAAGTTAAATGACTTTCACAGGATCATACAACTGAGCTCTTAAGTGTCTGAAGTGGGATTTGAAACTAAATGTTTTTGACCTCAAGTCCAGTATATTTTCGATTATACCAGACAGTGTTTTCTAAACCTTAAAGTGTTACATATGTGTTAGATATTATTGCTAATAGTCTAATGAGATAGGTAGGGATGGGTATAGTTTTCATTTGTGTCTCCAATACCTAGCATGTTGCATTGCTTAATAATTGCTCCTTGGATTGGATTTATAAAGGACCACATGGCTAATTTGCAGTGAACATGAATTTAGAAATCACATCCCCTGAGTTTATATTTGGTGGAAATACTGAGTACTTAAAATTTTTTAAATTAGTGTCTGGTTGTTATTTTTTTGTGTGTTTTTAAATTAATATTTTGGTTTAATAGCCACAGTTTAAGCAAAAGAGACATTAGAAAAGAGAAAGAGACATTTCAGGTCTGAGAATCTTGAGTAGTATATATTTTACATGTAGGCATTTAATTAAATACTTAGAAGATAATACAATCAATTTTGCTTCCGGTTGGTCTTAGACTAGTCATTTAGCTCTTCTTCCATCAGTAAAAGAAGAGTAGTTGTTCCATTTTCAAAACATCAAGTTGTTTGTGAACAAATACTTGTAAATCTCATTGAATTTCTTAAAATAAGAACCCAATGTTTTTCCATGATTAATTTGTATGTTTGTGTGTATATGCATGCTGTTTGAAGGATTCAGACTTATGATTTTATAATGGTATCAGGGAACATATTGTATGGAAACTCATTATCAATGCAGATCATCTATTCATATGTAACTCATAATTTTGGAGAGTTGCTGGGGCACTGCGCAGTCAAATGTCTTACCAGGGTTTTTCATGAAAACTCATGAATGTATATTTACCTCTATCCTATTTGAACATTGGTGGTGGTAATAGGAGGTGTTTTATTTGATGTAACGCTGGTGTAAAGTGAAAAAAGGAAGTAACTTTCAGTATTCACAATGTGAGTTGCAGAAGAGGTAGTGATTCAATATTACCAACTTACATATATTTGAATTATACACAAAAATCAATAAAAGGAATTATTTTTGTACTATCTATTATAAAAATAATTTCCTTAAAACTAACAAGATTTATCCTTACTTTAATAAGAGCTTTATGAATTTGTAGTCTATGTGCTATTTTATATCATTAACCAATCTCTCCTTCTAAGAGAGATTTGTAACATCATGACATTGACTTTCTGGTTTCAATGTCAGCACTCTAACCTCTAGCCACTCTGCCTTTGATAAATATGACTATGTGACCTGGACACATTGATTAACCTCCCAGTTACATATGTAGCTCCCCAAAATTATGATTTGTGAAAGATTGGGTGGTGGAGCCAAGATGATGGTATAGAAGCAGCAAAACTCTGCAGCTCCCACACAGCCACCTTAAATACCTAGAAAATGTGACTCTAAACAAATTTTAGGGCTCTGAAACCCACAAAAATACAGAAAACACATCTCTCACTGAAGGCAGTTTGGCAGGAGCAGCTCATCAAGAAAGGCTGGGAGCCAAAGCCAGCCAAGCCTGAAACCGAGGCCACACCCCAGGGTGGTCAGGAAAAGGCGCAGCCAGAATCTACAAGAGAATGGATTGGCAACACCAGGGGCAATATCCACACCTATTAAGCCAGGAACAATAAGGCTAAGTAAAAGGCCAGTGGAATTCTGTAGCTAAAGGCTATGAAGTGAATCTGAATGAATTTAAGAGTGACAGAAACCATTGTGAGACTGAGTGGGGCAGATTCCCAGCCCAGGAAAGTGCCTACTCAGGTTGGGGAAAGGAGAACACTGAGCACAAGGAAGCCACACCAACGTGGAGCTGAGAGCAGAGTACAGCAGACAGAGAAGAAGTCCCAGCCAGCCAGCAGACTCACTCAGTCTGGCCATCTCACCACAGGACAGAGGATCATCAAACCGGGTAGGAAAAAACTGGGGGCCCACAGCAGGATTAGCGGATTCCCCTGGGGCGATATGAATATTAAAAATTATACACCCATATTTCCAGAAGCCAAGATGGAGGAATAAAGTTTAATTGCTCTGATCCCCCATCCCTGACCCAGAAAAGTCTGGAATTAAATGTCCCACCCAGAGGTAAATATTGAATTAGTGGAAACAGCCTAGGCTTGGGCATGGCAGAGGAAAGGGGAAAGAAGACAGAACAGAGTCTAAGTCCAGGAGGGTGGAGCCAGCAAGCTCTAACAGGAAAAACCCAGGTGCACTTTAGCATCACTGAGCCAATCAGCAAACAGCAGACCTGCCTCTGGGCCTTCAGCTGTAGTCTGTTCTGAGCCTGCCTGAGCTGTTGCCCAGAGACAGACATGTAAACCTGAAGGAACCAGTCCACCCAATAGGTTACTCTGTAAACCCCAGGGTAACACAGGGGAACCATTGAGAGTCTTGGTCTAGGACTCAGGCTACAAACTTGGAGCCTACAGCTACCAAACCCCTACCTCCCAGCCTGAGAAGCACAATACTCCAGCACCCCAGAAGTGGATATCCACTCTAAAAATCCAGGACACAGGCACTTACAATGGGGAAGAAAGAATCTGCAAAGGCTAGGATCATCAAATCTTTTTATAGTGAGCAAGAATAAACAAATTCAGAAGGCAACAGGGACTCTATATCCATACTGGAGACAACAGAAGGAAATGTGAATTGGCTTGATGCACAAAGAGCCTTCTTGGAGTATCTCAAGAGATTTTAAAAATGAAATTAGAGAGGTAGTAACCAAATTGGAAAAAAACCAAAACCTCTTACTGAAGAAAACAAATCTTTGAAAAGCAAAATTAAAGAGGTAAGACAGGAGGTCCAAAATCTCATCAGAGAAAATATCTCCCTAAAAATGAAAAATGAACATATGGAAAAGGAACTTCAAAAACTAGTTGAGGAAAATAATTCACTAAAAATTAGAATGAGATAAATTGAAACTAAGGACTTTATGATGCAACAAGAGTCAGTCACACAAAACATAAAGATTGAAGAATTAGAAGAAAGTGCAAAATATCTCACTCAAAAAACAACTGACCTGAAAAACAGATCCAGGAGAGATAACCTAAGAATTATTGGCTTGCCAGAAAGCCATGATGAAAAAACCAGCCTGGACAACATCCTCCAAGAGACTGTCAAAGAAAACTGTCCTGAGGTCCTAGAATAAGTAGGAGAAACGGTTATTGAAAGAATTCACCAATCTCCTCCTGAAAGAGATCCCAAATTGAAAACTCCAAGAAATACAGCAGCCACACTCCAGAGCTACAAAGTCAAGGAGAAAATACTGAATGCAGCCAAAAAGAAACAATTCAAATATCACAGAACTACAGTCAGGATCACACAGGATTTGGCAGCTGCTACGTTAAAAGATTGGAGGGAATGGAATGTAATATTTTATAAAGCCAAAGAGCTAGGACTGCAATCAAGGATCAATTACCTGGCAAGACTGACCATATTCTTTCAAACAAAGAGATGGTCATTTAATGAAATAAAAGACTACCAGACTTTCCTTATGAAAAATCCTGAATTCAATGGAAAATTTGATCTCCACTTACAAGATCCAAGAAAGACATAAAAAGGTAAACAAGGAAAATATACACTCACACGTACACATACACACATAGATGCTCACACATGCATGTAACTTGGGACTCAATAAGAGCAAACTGTTTACATTCCTTTACAAGAAGCAGATACCTCTCAATACTGAAATTTGTATAAGTATTGTGACACTTAAACGAGTTGTACACAGAAAGAGACTGTGGGTATAATTGGACGAATCTGAAGATTTGAAAAAAAAACTATTAAAGGGAAGAAAGGGAATCTAATGGGAGAAAAGGAAAAGGAGAGGTAAAAGATGGTAAATTATGCCACAAGAAGAGGAATAAAAACATATGAAAATGGAGGGGTGGGAAGGAAGGAGATGATCATTGTATAAGCATTACTCCCATTGGTTCTAATTTAAAGAGAGATAAATACAAATGGCTAAGCTTATATTCTAACCTGAAAAGACATAAAAATTCATAACAATAGAGGGAAAAGAGGGAGGGAGAGGAGGAATATATGAAATGTGCTAGCACTGGTTTGGGTTCAAGGAGGGAATAACTAATAATGATTACAGCATACTTATGAGAGTGTTACAACTAATGGCCATTCATTGAAGATGTTTTGGAAACATTTTTATTTTTAATGAAAATATTCTGGACACACAGTATCTAAGAGTTATATTTTCATCCAGTTGCAGAAGTTACATTAGCAATGTTTGCTTTCATATTATTATATTGCTTCTTATGTTATACATAATATTATTCCACTAGGAGAACTAATATTTTTGGTTGCACGCTGAATGTTGAATACAGACACAATTATTTTAATCACTGGACTTGTGCCTTAATTTTGAAAGATGTAGCAGATTGACCTTTAAAACAAATGTAGGTTACCATACAGCTGAACTGATAGGGAATGTAAACAGATGACCTAGGAGGTATTTGTTAGGGCTTTTAGCTATCCCTAAAGTTTTTAAGATGCTTGGTTGAGAGTGGAGAGAAACAACAAGATGATAAAACAAAGTAAATCAGGGATAAGTTACCAAATGAGAAGAAAGACAGAAGTTTTGTAAAACAATGAAAGTGGAAAGTCAGTGGCAATATCTGCTTCTTGGGTCTTATTTTCCATTGAATTCTCTACCTATGATCCTGATGGCATAGAAAAAAGCCCCCATGAAAGTTTGTACAAGAATACCCTATATAATGTTGATTCAACCAACATTATTTTGCAAAAACATCATTATTGCATTATATCTAAACCCCATTATGGAACCTTAATACTCCCCATAATGACATTTAGCCACTGACCTCAGATCAGGGAATCTTAACCCAAGACCTAAGAAATCATTAAAAATGATAAATCTATTTCAATATAATTGATTTTCTTTATAATTCTTTGTGTTTTATTTGATCATTTAAAACATTATCCTGAAAAGAAGGTTCAGAGGCTTCTCCAGTTTGCTAAAAACTTCATTGACACAATAAATGTTTGAATTCCTACCCATAGACATAAATCAAATGGTCAGACATTGCTTGAGCCCAATTATTAACTCCCTTTTCCTTTGTAACTTTGTACCTACATGCTGGTGGCATGCATACTGTATGATGGAGCAAAAATATATCCTATTTGAACTACATCATAAAATCTGCTCATATTGAGAACCCACAAAAGTGTTATTCCCATCTCTGGTTGTTAGCAATGCTCTTTCTCTCATGTAACATTCTTTCTTCAACCTCTGTGCCTTTTCAGAGATTGTCTCTATACCTGGAATGCTCATTCTTCTTGTCTCTTCCTCTTGATATCCCTAACTACTCTCAAGGTCATTTCAGGTCCAATCTAATCCCATATATACTTATTAAGTGTCTATTATGTGCCAGACACTGTTCTAAGTGCTAGAGAGACAATAAAAAGAAAACCCCTGCCCTCAAGGAGCTTACAATCCAGAGAAAGGGGACAACACACAAAGAGGGACAGCAAAGTGGTAAGCAAGGGGGATTATATGAGTAAGTATCTGCTATAGTGACATCTTGCTCTTTGGAGTTGAAATCAAGCAGAGCATTAGATGCAAAGTAGAATGAGCTGTGAGTCCATTTTCTGCCTCCCAATGACTTCCTTTATAGAAGGCAGAAATTAGACTTGCAGCCCATTCTACTTAACACTCCACTCTCCAGCGCTCCATTCAGAAGGGGGAGGAAGATGAGGGAGGTAGCATCAGTTAAAGCTCAAGTTGGCAGTTAGATGGCCTTAGACATGATGAGTGTAACTTGGCAGGGGGACTTTGTTCCTTGGAGTTGAAAACAGCAAATGCAAAATGGAATGGCACCTTGGACACAGGATCTTTGCTGATATTGTAGTTGCCTCTGTGCTCCTCACCAGCTGCTCTAAATCATTCTGTATTCATTTTTCGCGCTTTGTATTTTTCTTCACTTCTCTCAGCACATGCTATTTGTATCCTGTAGAATGTAATATCATTGAGGGCAAGAGTTATTTTATTTTTATCTTTGCATGCCCAGGGCCTAACAGAGTGTATTTCATACAGAAAGAGCTTAATGATTGTTTATTGAATTTAATTGTGTTGTATGAGGATTTGTTATTTGACTGTGTCTTAGATGACGTGACCTCTGAAATTTCCTATGACTCTGAGATCCCATAATTGCAATATTCAAAGGAGATTTGACATCTTAAAGCTTGTGCTTTTCTAGAAAGGACAATAAGGTCAAATGTGGAGCATTTCTTTTAAATTTGTTTTTCTTAAATGAGTACTGTTTCCAGTTTCACTTTACTAAGGTTTTCACTGGCTAGCTTCTTGGATACTAAAAGATTTTCACATTACAGTATGTGGTGCCCTTTCCATGATCAGGAACTATTATGAGTTTGGGTTATATTTGGAATCATGGAGTTCAATAATTTCAATCCATGAGAATGAATTCAGAGGCTGAGGTACAAGGAGAGGTCATGAGTCAGAGAACAATCAGGATCAAAGGGGCAGGAACAAGTTCAAACTGACCAATCCTCAGAGGTCAGTATAGGTTCAAAGAAGGACATCATAGGATAAAATAAGTGTGTGTAGCCAGTCCCCGTGGTGAGTTATGAGGTGAAGACAGGTACTACACATATGCCTAAACCATGTAGTAAAAAACTTGGGCTAGGGATTTAGGTCAAGAAATATACAGTTAAGACTAGGGGAAGACAAGTTGGGCAGTCATTTAGGATGAACATTCAAGGAGAATAATGAAAGGGACTTTTTATTATTACTCTATATAAAATACAAAAAAATTATATCACAGATTTTAAAATATAAATATTTTTCAGATATAACTATAATTCTATTTTAAGTAAGTTCACATGCTTTTTAATTGGAGAAATGTTTGCTTTGCATAGCACATAAGTATTTATTTTAGGATTAACCAAGTAGTATATGTTATGGTGAAGATTCAAAGCTTCCTATAGAAAACAGCACAGAGAGGGCACCAATTTCAAATGCAGTTACATCAATTTTCCAAGCTTGCCTAGGGCACACAAATGCCTGCTCACTGATCTGTCTGGCAGGTAGGCTTTTTTGCAGAAAGAAGGCTTAAAACAGGCTTTATATGAAGAAAGACGGGAAGCTTGAATAGGATGTGGGAGGTTGTTCAAAGTGTGAGGGATGGAAACTGACAAAGCAGAGGGACAGGAAAAGAGGAAGGTGACAGGCATGACTAAAGACTGGTTGATTATAAGAAAAGGAAGAAAGACTAGGCAAGGGAAAAAAACTGGGCAAGATAATAGATGATGGTCAAAGGCAGGGCTGAACTAGTAGCTCTTGAAGCTAAGGGCATTTCAAGGATATAGAAAGGAGACAGAAGGGTGAAAGAAGATAAGAGTCAAGAAGGCCTAAGGGAGGAAAAAAACACCCCATTGCCTTTGAAGAGAAGCAATAAAAGATGAAAGCAGAAATGTATGGGTGTAAGTTTCTAGATGATGGAAAATTAGTAAATCAGAAAATTGATGTAAAACACTTCACAATCTTTAAAGCTGAATGTAAATGTTCACCGTATTAAAAATAATATTGTTTTTCTATACTATGGTATATCATATTGTGTTATATCATACCACATTATAATATATCACAATGTATTATTAATGTTATAATAAAGCACCAATCCTGAATTTTACCTTTTGTTTTTTGGTGAGTGAAAGCGGGTGGCTCAAAGACTTGGATTTTAATTGCTGGCCACACTTGAATCAAAGATTAGGATTAAAAAAAAATTTGAAACTCATGGTGAGAACCCTGAAGTGATCCTACCTAGGTTTTTCCTTTCTCTTTGTTCTTAACTTTTGCCTCCTCTTCATATATGAGACTAAATAGAGGATATTTGTGTGATAGGGGGGTGAAGGGAAGGACAAAAAAAATTCCACAATGCCTTACACACACACACACACACACACACACACACACACACACACACACACACCTTTGAGATTTGTTCCAAAGAAGTTGCCAAAATGATTTGAGATATAATGTGAATTGATTATTGGGAACTGAATAGAGTTGAAGTGGGCTTTCTGACCCCAAGTCAAATAGAAACTTGAGACAAGGATGTGGTTTTTAGTAGTGAGAAAAGGTGATTCTAAAAGACAGACTAAATGTCTTTAGGGTTTAATTAGTCAGTTGGCTAGTCTGAGTTTATTTTGAAGAGCTTAGCTGTGGTAATAGAATTCAAGGAGCTGACACATTTCTTTTTCCTTCTAAAATCCAAGATAAGAATTTTTCTCATCCAGTGTTTAGGATGTGTGATGGCTTGAATTTCTCCCAAAAGATCCCAAGCTCAGCTTCTGGGGTATAAGATAAAAGAAAGAAATGACAGAGCTAATTTCTTGTCCTGAGGTAGCACCTCAGTTGAATAGCACATCTAATGCCAAATAGGTAGCAGCAGAAAAAAAGTCAATGAATAGCAGAAACTCACCTGGTCCTCTGAGAGACTAGTAAAAGAAAACACATTATGTAGGGACCATTTGTGACCTGACCACACACAGGGAGGTGCATACATGTCCCAGTCACACATACTCTCTACAGGTTTTCCTATTATGGCTCCATTTTTACAGATCAGTCATGGGACATGATGAGTTCAAAGCAAATACATTTAAAGAAACAACAGCAAGAAAAGTAGTAGTACATGATTAATTGGCCCCCATAAATATGGGGTCCACTTTCACAAACACTCATGCCATCAGTTGGAAGGATGGCTGTGCTTAAGAATCATGAAAATGTAGCGGAGATATTTGCATAGGACACATGTGTGGTAGGACTTCATATCTGAAACAACATAGTGAAATGACACTAGACCTGGAGTACTGAAGACACTGATTCCACCCCATCTCAGACACTTAATGTATGACTTTAGTCAATTACTTAAATTCCAAGTCTGCCCCTGCACCTTCCCAAGTGATCACTCCAATAGATTGTACCTTCTGTTATTCCTGCCATATCACTTATCTTTAGACTATCCCTGTCAATTAGCTCCTTCCATATGACCCACAAACATATCCACTTTTCCCCTCATCTTCAACACCCTCCCCCCCAAAAAAAACAAACTGAAAAAACTTCACTTGAGGAACACCCAAGGGTAGAGTCAATATGGCAGCATAGAGGCAGGAAAACCCTGCAGCTCCCACTATATCCACCTCAAATATGTAAAAAATATGACTCTAAACAAATTTTAGAGCTCCAGAACCAACAAAGTTACAAAAAACACATATCCCACTGAAGGCAGTCTGACAGGCAGACAGGAAGGGCTCATCACAGAGCTTAGGGAGCCAAAACGAGCCAGGCTTAAAACCATGGATTAGCCCCAAAGCAGCCAGGACAAGCTGCACCTGGAGCATTCAGGAGAGTGGAACACTGGCAGCTGTGGCAGTTTCCAGAACTATCAAACCATAGGAAACAAGGACAAAGTGAAAGGTCAGTGGAACTTGGCTAAATCTTGGGGAGAGAAGTACTTTGGCTGCTGGCCAGCAGGGAAAAAATAAGCAGAAGCAATACCTGCAGCTACCTCCATGTGGCTGCTTCAGAGCTCCTGGGCTGCAGATTGCAGAGGGGCAAAGTGATCATTCAGAGGCTAAGTGCACTTGCATTAACCTGCCTTGTTTGGGATGGTGGTCTTTGGTGGTGGTCCTGAGGTGTGTGACAGGTGAGCCAAGGCTGGTAGAAGCTGCAGAGATGGTGGCCCCCTAAATAGTGCTGGTAGTTGCAAAATGCCCAGAGATTTGGGACACAGCTCTCCCCTCTGGAAGCAGAGATGTAATGTGGCTCAAAAATCAAGTAATTGATTGGCAACATGATCAGGCAAAGGAAGCAAAGTAAGAACAGTAATCCAACTTTAGATTCCTATTTTGGGTACAAAAAGGTTCTAAGTATGGAATGGGATGAAGACAACACAGTCAGAACTCCCATACCAAAAGCTTCCAAGAAAAATGTAGACTGGTTATAAGCCATAGAGGAGCTCAAGAAAGATTTTGAAAGTCAAATAATACAAGTGGAGGAAAAATTGGGAAGAGAAATGAGAATGATGCAAGAAAATCAAGAAAACAGACTAAACAACCTGCCTGAAGAAAATAACACCTTAAAAATAGATGAACTCAAATGGCAAAAGAAGCCCAAAAAGCCAGTGAGAAGAATGCCTTAAAAAGTAGAATTTGCCAGATGGAAAGAGAATCTCAAAAGCTTTCTGAAGAGAATAATTCCATCAGAATTACAGTGGAGCAAATGGAAGCAAATGACTTTATGAGAAATCAAGATACTATTAAACAGTTACAAAGAAATGAAAAAATAGAAAGCATTGTGAAATATCTCCTTGAAAAAAACCACTGACCTGGAAAATAGATCCAGGAGAGACAATTTGAAAATTATGGGTCTACCTGAAACCCATGACCAGAAAAAGAACTTGGAAAGCATCCTTCAAGAAATCTTCAAAGAACATTGCCCTGATGTTTTAGAATCAGAGGGCAAAATAGAACTTGAAAGAATTCACCGATCACCTCTTCAAAAAGATCCCCAAAAGAAAACTCCTAGA
>CM053597.1:129628056-129645106 GCA_028646575.1 Pseudocheirus occidentalis
CATAAACATATGTCTATATAGGAGGGTATCTATACATATGAATACATATCTGAGCATGTGTACATACATATACATATACATACGCATACGCATATGCATACGCATACACACACGCACACGCACACGCACACACACACATACACATACACATACACATACACATACACATACACATACACATACACATACATATACATATGCGTAAAATCTCCCGAGTGTCCGGGATCAATTGAATTGGAAGGGACAATACTTTAAAAGGTGAAATTCTGAGGTGGTAGAGGAATGGAATGATAGAATGAGAAGAGACTGAGAGGGATAGAATGGGATTAATGATCTCAAATAGAAGAGGCAAGGGATAACTTTTACAATGGAGGGGAAGAAAAGGAAGGCAAAAGGGAAAGAGTCAACCTTACTCTCACTGAATTTGGCTTAAGGAAGGAAAGACATACACTCTAAACTGGGTATTTTGTCACAAAGGAGAGTAGGGGGATGGGGGTGAGAGGTGGGATGATGGAGGGGAGGGCAGGGTGGGAGGTAGGGTTGCTGGAAGCACACACTTTTGTAAAGGGACTGGGAAAGGGTAGAGAATAGAACAATGGGGGGGATGGGATAGGAAGGAAGGACATATAATCAGTCTCTCAGAATATATTCATTGTGGAGAAGTTCTGTGTAACTATATATGTACAGCCTGTATTGAATTGCTTGTCTTTCCAGTGAGGGTGGGGTGGGTGATGAGGGAGGAAGGGAAAGAATCTAGAATTTTAAGTTCTATAACCAAATGTTAAAGCATATATATATGTGTGTATACATATATGTGTGTGTACATATATGTGTGTGTTTATACATATATGCATATATATCATTATTATTATTATAATTATTAACTAAATGCAACTGGGAATTAAGGTATACAGGCACTGGGGTCTGGAGATCAATGTTGCTCTACCAGAAAGTCAAAGGTGTAATGGGGGAGAACATAAGAGAGAGCAGATTGGGGAAGGGGTTATACAATGAGATGTCTATTTTAGGGTGGTGGGTAGGGGAAGTATGGGGAGAAAAACTGTAACTCAAAATCTCATGGAAATGAATGATATAAACAAGAAAATTAAAAATAAACAAATATACTGTTAAAAAAACAAACCTCTGAGCTGGAAAACAGATCCAGGAGAGACAATGTAAAAATTATTGGACTACCTGAAATCCATAATCAAAAGAAGAACATAGAAATCATCCTTCATGAAATGCTCAAGGAAAAATGTCCTGATATTTTAGGACCAGAGGGAAAAATAGAACTTGAAAGAATTTACCAATCACCTCATGAAAAAGATCCCCAAAACAAAACTCCTAGGGATGTTACAGAGAGGCTCCAGTGTCCCCAAATCAAGGATAAAATATTATAAGTGCCAAGAAGAAACAATTTGAATACTGTGGAGACACAATCAGGATAATCCAGGATCTAGCAGCTTCTAAATTAAGGGACCAAATGGCCTGGAATATGATATTCCAGAGATCAAGGGAGCTAAGATTAAAACCAAGAATCACCTACCCAACAAAACTGAGTATAATGTTTCAGGGGAAAATATGGTCATTCAATGAGGTGGAGGACTTTTAAGCATTCTTGCTGAAAAAAACAGGACTGAAAAAGAAAATTTGACACTCAAATACAAGAAGCATGAGAAGGTAAACATGGAAAAGAAATCATAAGGAACTTATCAAAGTTGAACTATTTACATACCAACATGTAAAATGACAATTGTAACTTATAAAGCTTTCTCAGTATGAGGATAGGTGAAGGGAATAGAAATGTATATATACATATACATATACATATGTGTATATAGGAGGGTGTATATATGCATACAAACACATCTGAGTATGTATCTATATGGGTACATTGAGGGCACAGGAACAATTGAATAGGAAGGAACGATACTTTAAAACCTGTAATTCCAAGGTGGGAGAGGAAAAGAATGAGAGGAAACAAGGAGAGACAGTATGGGGTTAATCATCTCATATAGAAGAGGCAAGACATAACTGTTACAATGGAGGGGAAGAACAGGAAGGCAAAAGGGAAAGAGTCAGCTTTATTCTCATTGAATTTGGCTTAGGAAAGGAATGACATAAACTCTAAACTGGGTATCTTGCCACACAGGATAGTAGGGGGGATGAGGATGAGATGGAGATGATGGATGGGAGGAGAGGGTGAGGATGAGGGTTGATGGAAGCACACACTTTTTGCAAAGGAACAGGGACAGGGTAGAGAATAGAACAAGAGGAGATGGGATAGAATGAGGGATATATAATCAATCTCTCACAATATGTCCATTGTGGAGATGTTCTGCGTAACTACACATATACAGCCTGCATTGAATTACTTGTCTATCCAGTGGTGGGTGGGTGGGTGACGAGGGAGGAAGGGAAAGAATGTAGAATTTAAAGTTCTATGTGTGTGTGCGTGTGTGTGTGTATTTATAAAATTGTTATCATTAACTACATGAAACTGGGAATTAAGATATACAGGTACTGCGGTAGTGAGCTACATCTTGCCCTACTGGAATGTCAGAGTGGCAATGGGGGGAGGACATAGGAGAGAGCAGATTGGGGGAGGAGTTATACATTCGGATTGCTGTTTTGGGGTGGCAGTTGGGGGAAAGATGGGAGAAAATTTGTAACTCAAAATTTCGTGGAAATGAATGAGGTACACAAGAAAATAAATAAATTAATTTGGAAAATCTATATGTAGCAGCATAAATAGCTGCTACATATAAATATTGGTGATGGTAGTGGTGGTAGAGGTAGTAGTATATGATATTTCTGTATACAAGGCCTCTTTTTATCAACATTTTCTTTAGGGTATGATCTTACTAATGGTATTTTCAGATAAAAAAAGGTGAACTTTTTTTGTAATAATAAATCATGGCTCAAAAATACCACTCTAGATTTACAAAGACTAAATTCAGTCCTATAGACGCCCCCACTAAAATTGTGAAAGAACTAACATGGCATTATCTTCAAAGTTCTTTTTTATCCTGGAGTAGTGTGTGTGTGTGTGTGTGTGTGTGTGTGTGTGTGTGTGTGTGTGTGGGTGTGTGTGTGTGTGTGTGTGATTAGATGGTTTAATTAATTTGGAATTTATAGGAATATGTGTTGTGAATTTTTTCACTAAAAAGCCTACATACCTAACATTTTTATTCAATAAGAAAGTTCTCTCCCAGTATTTCAACATCTTATATTGAATACCAATTTATGTATCATATAGTTTCAAAGGTCTTAATGCAAATCCTTCCCTTTTTCAAAAGACCCCTTGTATTCTTGACATCTTATTCTTCAATGTGAATTTCATTATCATTCTATGTAATTGGTATTTTTATTGGTATTGACATAAGTCTATTTCAGTAGATTGTCATCTTTGCTAAATTAGTTCAATTTACCTGTAAATTGAATATTTCTTCAATTATTTAGTTTCTCTTTGATTCCTTTGAAATTATTTTGTACTCATTTTAAGTAATTCCTGTGTGTCTTCATATCATAATTTAGAAATATTTAATAAATTTTATAATTGTTTAAATGGCATTTCTCACTTTATGAGTTTTAATTTTATTAGTAACATGTATAATTGTTGGTATTTTGAGCAATTCTGATATCTGGCTAACTTGTTAAAGTTGACATATTAATTTATTTTTTGTTTAGTTGTTTGTTTTTTTAAATAAAACAACATCATGTGGAAATAGAAATATTTAAACTTTCAGTTTCACAATGGTATTCTTTTATTTTGTCATTCTTGCCTTATTGTTATGGCAAAAATTTCTAAAGCTATGTAAGCTCCCTGAGGAAAATTTAGTTTTTCTGTTGTAGCACTAGCACATAATTTCTGGGTTTATAGTAAATGTTTAATAAGAAAAGAAAAAGAGAGGAAGGAAGAGAGAGGGAGAGAGGGAGGAAAAAAGAAGAAAAAGAGGAAGGAAGGAAGGAAGGAAGGAAGGAAGGAAGGAAGGAAGGAAGGAAGGAAGGAAGGAAGGAAGGAAGGAAGGAAGGAAGGAAGGAAAAAAGGAAGGTAGGAAGGAAGGAAAGAAGGAAGGAAGGAACGAAGTAAGGAAGGAATGAAGGAAGGAAGGAAGGAACGAAGAAATGAAGGAACGAAGGAAGGAACGAAGGAAGGAATGAAGGAAGGAAGATAGGTTAAGAAAAGTTTAAGGAAGTTAAGGAAAGGAAAGAAGAAAAAGCATGTCAATTAATAATGATAAGAATAGACAGGTATGCTTTACTTGTTTCCTTAAAAGGAAATTTTTTCAACTACTTATGATGCTGGTTTTTCATTTCAAATAAATTCTGTTTATAATATCAAGGGATAATACTTTCCTTATTAAGCTTTTTTTAAGTATTTTAAAATAAATTAGTATTGTAGTTTATCAAAAGCTCTTTCCTATAGCTATTGAGATAAGCATGTGTTTTTATTACTCATGGGATTGATTATGCTAATTATTTCACCATATTAAATGATATTTGCATTGCTCTTAAAACTCCTTGATTACAATAATACATTATATCATTTCTTATCATATATATTATCTCATGTTATATTACATTGTCATTCTGTGTTGTTTTATTATATACAGTGTAATTATATATATTTATATATACACATATATATATATGTAATTCTATTTGCCCATATTTTATTTAATATCAAGACCAAAATCCTGATATTTTAAGACAACATAAAGATAGCAAAATTTAGTCTACTCTCTAACCTCTCCCTTAAATCTATTTATATGTTTCTGTCTTATGAGCTTACTCTCTTAAGAATTTTTTCTTTTTATACAGAACCAATCCATTTATGATACATTCATTGGCATCCAAGGTTATGACTACTATATGCGGTTTTTTCCTCTTTATATCCTATTATTTGATTTAGTCACAGCATAGACTAACCTCTACATTACTTCATTACAAGTAATGATATCCTAACCATTGCACAAATGTGCAATGTGCTTGTTTTACATATAAAATACTAAACAGCATTTTAAGAATTTTTCCTATAATTTTTAAAGTTTTTCAAAGACTCTAGTTTCTTACCGTTTCTTATGTTCTAGATAATAGTTTTGTGCTGATTCTATACTCTGTTTCATCCTTAAACTGTGATATTTAATATTTTTCTTTCCTGTCTCATCTCTAACTTAATTTTTGTTAGTATTATTTAATAATACTAATAATCTTATGTATTTATTATCCCTCTTGTCCCTATTGTTTCTTTAGTTCTTAATGAGAATAATACTACTGAAAATTTGTTTTTCTTCTATGAAGCTTACAATAAAGGAATCATTATTAAGGTCAAAGTCACTTTTTATGCTATGATGATTACATGATATACTCTTCAATGTAACCAACACTTTCATTTCCTTTTTCTTCATGTATACACACATACTTCCCTTCATTGCTGCTCAAGGAAATTACATTGAGATGATTGTCAACTAAAGCAACACTTTTGTTATTTAGCTAATCTTCTATAGAACTTAACATTGTGAATTATAGTGGCAATTATTGTTTCTAACTTAAATTCTGTGTTCCAGTTGATTTACATTTATAGAAAATATGATCCTAAGGCTTGGTCATGGCTCTCAAATTATTATTCTTGTGTTGTCTTAAGTGTATAGTTTTTTTTTATTCAGTTGACTTCATCTCTGGGTATCAGATGTGGGGAAGAAACTCAGTTTCTCTTGATTCTCAGTGCATCATCTCCTAGTTCTGTCATTCTTAATCTTGGGTGAAAAATCCTAGGTAATTCAAATTGATGTTCTTTAACATCTTAACTCACACTCTTAACTGTGAGTATATGCTGACATTCTCTGCTTAGCCCTTTTCTATTCTCTCACTGTACACTCTCTCCATTAGTTGCTGTACCAGTTCCCATGATTTAATCATTAAGATGATGACACCCAAATCCATATATGCAGTCCCAGTCTCTCTCTTGAGCTCCAGTCATGTATCTCCAGTTTTAAACTTTGTTCCTGTGTCTGGATATCCTGCAGTCATCTCAAACTCAACATACCAAACATGTTGTCATTACCCTGACTCACAAACCTACCATGCCTCAATTATATTTATTACCTCATCACCATTCTTCAAGTCACCTGGTTTTGCAACTTGAACATTTTCCTTGACTCCTCATTCACCCATATAACCAGTAACTTATTAAACTTATTTTTTCTTACTTTCACATCTCTCACATCTACTCCTTACAGCACCCTAGTCCATGGTCTTACCTCTCTCTTGTACCTCCCTATTGCCTCTAAAATATAAGATTTTCTGTTTAACTTTTAAAGTCATTCATAAGCCGGCTCTAACCTACTTTTGCAACCCTTTTATATATTCTTCCTCCTACGCCCTTTATGATCCAGTTAAAGTGGCCTATTTCTCACATGATTCCCCTCTATGCATTTACACTGGTTCTCTCCCATGCCTGGAATACATATCCATGGCATCCCTCACTCTTACTATCCTGTCTTTCCTTCAAAATTCTGCTCAACCACATCTTCCATGGGAGGTCATTCTGATACTACCCAGCTTCAAATTCCTTCTAAAAAACAAACAAAAAAACACAAAACTTCTACTTGTTATATATATATATATATATATATATATATATATATATGTATATATATATATATAGTTATTTGTGTATGTGTCACCTTCGCTGCTGACTCAATATAAGCTTCTTAAAAGCAAGGATTATTTCATTTTTTATGTGTATCCTTAGGATTTAGCATACTTCCTGACACATGATAGATGCTAAATAAAAGCTTTTAAATTAGTTGATTTTTTCTTTCTCACTTCTAAAATCATCTCTTTAGCATTCTAGTTTTAGAGATTGATGGCAATGTGTTTTGGTTTGGTTTGGTTTTAGTCACTTGTGGAATTCATCATTGTTGATGTACTTGTGGATTTTGATCATCCCTTGATTTCAATGACTTAAAGAAATTTTCTTGTGTGATTTCTTGAAATTCACTGGCCAGACTCAGGTTTTCTATTTCTTGGGAAATCAAATGATTCTTTTTACTCTGTTCTCCAGCTTTATAACCTTTGCTTATAAGTTAGCAAGTATTTTTCCCACTGTTCTATATTTTGAGTTTGTTTTGATGCCTCTGTTACTGCTTCCCTATTTTGTATTCTAGTGTGCGTGTGTATATCCACTCATATACGTACAAACAGTTTCAGTGATATTTGTCGATGTTAATTGACTTTCTGTCTTTTCTTTGGTTTCTTTTTGGAGTGTTTTGTTACTATGGGTTCACTTCTGTGATAATTCAGTTTCCCTTTCAGCGATGTAATTTCCCTTTCAGTTTTAGGGTTACTTTCTTTTATTTCGCATTTTTGTGCCTTTGATGATTTTGTTTCAGTATTTGGGAGGGGATAATTGAAGAACTAGGTTCTTTCAGAAACTCCCATTTGGTCAGTCTGCTTTATTTAGAGTGGCCTACTCTGTCTTTTCTCAAATTAGATGATTAACTACTGTTTGTTGCTAATTCTTACTTAGTATTTTCCTGCCATATTATAAGATAGAAGAGAAGAGAAACTAATCCAAAGGTAGAACTCTAATTTTCTAAATATTTTTATCCACTTGTTTCTGGTCTCCTGCTATCTCCCCCTATTTCTCTGATATCTTGATTCTCTGTAATCTGAGAGAAAAACAAGACTCTATAATGAGACAAGTTAAAGTTCAGAGTATAATCAATTCCAAGGAGTTTAACAGGGAACAGAAAGGGGAGTGTGTAGGAGCAGTCCTAAGCAGGCTAGGGGCTTTGGCTCAGAGTCAGAGAGAATACACTACGCACATGACATTAAGGTTTGGTGAGATGACATTTGTTTCATTCAATTTCTCTGCCCACAACAATACTTTTTTTGACCTCTCAGTGCTGGTTGTCTCACTATCCTTGCTTACTATGTCAATGTGTTGTGCCCTAGTTCAAATCCCAGGTCACCTGCCCACCACCTGAGCATGGCCCACCTGCGTCCCACCATCAAGAACCATTTTATTTTTGCTTTTTGTCCCTACTTCTCTGTCATAGCTGTAACTGCACCCTGTGCCCTCCACCCTGTTCTAGGAGGGACCCCCATGTCACCAGAAAGTTACCCTCCACCCTGTGCCCTCCACCCTGTTCTGGGAGGGACCCTTATGTCATGGGGGGGGTTGCACCCTTGCCACCTTGTACCCTTGTGCCATATTCCCAAAATAGCTAACCAATCAGCTCTCTTAGCTTCTGTAATGTAAGAGCTTTTACTAATCCCCTCTCTGATTGTGGTTTGTGATTTTGGTCTACATAATCAAGTCTTTGAGTTCCAATAGGGACTGCCTAATTTGAGTTTATAGTCCAGGTAGTCACGTGCTTGATCAATAAGTCCACACCTAAATTTATCTTGAACCCAGGTCTCGGCCCACTCTTATTCTCTGCACAACAAATGTGACTGTAAGCTAACATTCCCTCAGAGCTTATTTGCATTATGAGACACTCTGCAGTTGTGAAAAAGAAAAAAATAATCATAGTTTTTGCAATCATTTATAAAATACTTTGCTGTTACAAAAATGACATTCTGTAACACCATGCACATCAGCTTCCCAAAAGAATGATACTGTGAATAGCTTTTAAGGTTCTAATTACACAGTATAGTGAACACTCCATTTATTCCATAACAAATTAAGGCAGGCATTCACAACAAATCACAATATAATATTCACAAGATTACGTCTTATCACAGAAAATCACAATATAGTATTTACAACAGCTTAATTTAAATGTCCACATAGTTTTCACCAAAGTCACCACAGTATTTAGAACAAAGAACAAAAGAACAATCATTTGGCATCCCCAAGGAGGTTTGCCTCCTTACTCAGTCATTCAATCATTTCAGAATACAAGTCAGTCTTCCACTCATGGAGCTATCATAGGTTAACTTAATCAGTCACTTATCTAGCAATCAGTCACTAAGTATCATTAATCACTAGATACAATCATTAGAAAATTACACAAACTCTCCGCCTGTAGGTCTCTAGTAAACTTCAATTTCATCATCTCATTCAATATCCAAGGAGCTGATTTTTCTTCATCTTGACTTAGGGTGGTCTCTCAGATTTCCTGGATCCCCTTCCATGGTCCCAGCTCCTACCTGAATCCACCAAAAGTCACCTGGATTCAGACACAGAGAGCTCCCAGGTTCTTTTCCAGTCCTCCTGGCAGTTCCTGCTACACACTGAGGTGCATAGGAAGTTTCTGCTACACACTGAAGTTCACAAGGTCCAGCACATCTTGAAACCTCCACAATTCCTGTTCTCCAGAACTCAAGGATCAACCAAGCCACAAACAGTTTTATCCCCATCATGCTTCTTCAGTCCTCCAGTAGTTCAGCTGGCCCTAGGACCCAGAAGAAATCTCAGCCTTCCAGGTGCCTTCTGGGCAGCCACTTCAGCCTTCACCAGATTCTGGTCTCAAGAAAACTCCAACTCAGTTCTCAGTCCAGCAAGTAGCAGCCCAGCTTCCAATGCTAGTAAAAATCTGCTTCCTCCACCAAGAGCCTGCCAAGAGAAAAATTCTAATTTTGACTGTCTTTCTCTGGGGATCTCCTTATGTACATACAAAGTTTTGGCTTCCTGTTTCACCCAAACCCTTCCTGTTATGTCGGCAACAGGAGACAGAGTTCACACCCTCTGCCTCTTAGCCACAAAGGTTTGATTAGTTAATAAGGGCTAAATACCTACTTACTTCACATAACAAAAAGGCGCCTTCAAATTTAAATTAATTACCATTACACATGTTCATTTGACCCTCACTGCAAACGACGAGGTTAGAAGGAAGGGTTATGTTATCATTGTAGACAGTTTCAGAGAGGATACATGGTTTGTCCAAAGTCACCAAACTAGCAAAAAGCCAATTGTACCATTCAATGCATTTCTGACCCTTAGTCAATGACTTTTTCCAACTATACCATATTGCCTTTCAACAAAACTGCCTCTACTAAAGGAATTTTGATTTTCAGCAAAATATAGTAGAAGCAACTGGCAGCCAATAGTATCTTCCCAATTCTCCTGTTATCTACTTCCCTTAAGATTTCAGATGAAACAAAATAAAATTATTAGATTAATAACTCTAATTCATATAACAATGGAAGGTGCGTAACACTCTTTCCCTAAAAAAGTTCTATAATCCAAGTGTGTTCCCAGTTTTCAGATGAGAAAAGAAAGTCTAAGACAGTCCTCTCTTAGACACTTAGCCACACTTATAAAGAAGCTAGGCTTCAAACCAGGATGCTCTGATTTCAGATCCGTTACTCTTTTTCCTTACAACAAATCTGCCTCTCTACTGCCAAAACAAGTAAGAGACATTCCTCAACCCCATGTCCTTAATCTATTTAAGAAAATAGCTAATATATGCTAGGATTTGGCAAGAATGAAGGCTTGAAATTCACAGATAAAACAGGGCCTTTTTTTTTTACTTGGGGGCTTTTGTTCTCCCTATCCCCCTGACAGTCACAAGGCAGCCAGAAAGAAAATTATCATTTTAACTTTCTACAGATAGACTTAATTATAAAGGGATTTACCAGTGTTTCTCAGAATGGATTTAAAATCATCTTGGAACACTTTTATTATTCTGAATTAGAGAAAGAGTTGATTTAAATCAACTCAATTTAAATAACTACCTAAGAAGACTTAATTCAAATTGTGTTAACAAAAATGTATTTTTGTAGTTTGATCATACTTAGGTCATTATTTGCAACTCTGAGAAAGATGGGAACCTCGATTATATAAAATATAGAAATTATGCACATTAGACCCATATTTTTCTTCAGGAGCAATTCTGTAGCTACATTTTTTTAAAATGATGATGTGATTGTATTTTTACCAAGGCTAACTAAAGCACAGACTTCAGATAACAAATCATGGAGAAACGAACAATCTGCAATCTAACAACTTAATAATATGGTGATTTTGGATAATATAATATAATAGAGATAATGTGAAAAATACAGGATATTAGAGAAACAATAAACATCCCCAAAGCCAGGGGGGCAAAAGCAATGTTTTACTTACTAAAGTAATGGACCTAAATGCTGTGAAACACAGGGGTTGAAATTCTGCCTCAAACACTTCCTACCTCTATGACCATGGGCCAATTACTTAATCTCTCAGTATCTCAGGCTCCTCATGTGTAAAATTAAGAGGTTAGACCCAATGGCATTTGAGTACCACTTCAATTCTAAATCTATGATCCTTTCATGTCTAACAAGAAACAAAATACCAAGTATATGCAGTTTTTTAAGGAAAGAAGACTGTGATACTCTACTTTATTTAGTATTTACTTTTTTAATCACTAAAATAGACAATACTACTCACTTCTAAATATGTTGGAGTTTATATCAAGGATAAATAAAGATGTTTGTGGTGGTGTGTGTCTTTAATCCTTATTTCTGGGAAGGTTAAGACAGTTCTTGAGTTCAGGAGTTTTGAGATTCAGTGGAACTAAGCTGATTGGATTGGCACTGTCTGGCACTGATATGGTGAGCCTCCAGGACTGGGAGGCCACCAGGCTCCCTAACTGGGGTTTGACCTATCTAGACTGGAAACAGAGGAAGCCAAAGCTTCCATGATGATGAGTAATGGGAGCAGGCCTATTAGTGGTGATTCTGAAAAGATAGGGAAAAGCCTGAAGCTAAGACAGCCCATTAGGGATACACTCAACCAAGCTCTCCCAAAAACAAGGCCTCAAATTGATTCTGTAGGAGCAGAACCAACAAAATGTCTAGTACAGCAATTTTCTAGCCCAGGAAAACTAAGACGGTCAGCATGAAAAATCTGTCTCACTGTGTCGGGATCAGGCAGGCCACTCATTGGAAGGACAGGTAGTGCAGGTCACAACCCCATAAGGCTGCAGGTGGACTTGAAGGTAGCTGCTTGGGAGGCACAATATTTTGGGGAGTTCACAGCTAAAGAATGGCAAGGGGCTTGAATAACTAATCTTAAGGAGACTGAGGAGGGCATTCTGCTGGTACTGAGTTCAGAACCCATTTGCAAGAACCCATTTTCAAAACCCAAATGCAGTTGTGGGGCAGGATTAAAAGGAGTGAGAGTGTGTACAGGAGGGGCCCCAGGTGGCAATTCCAGGGCAGAAAGAGATGAAGGAGTGCTTACACTTGCTGGGGACTAGGGATCCTGGTCTCAATTCCAAGACAGAGGGAAGGCACTAGTATTTATGTCTGCAGGCAAGCAGGGGATCTGGCTACAGTCCCAAAGCCAGGAGTAATGAATGCTAGGGCAGAGGGCTGCAATGGAACAAGCCCCTTCCTAGGGAAAAAACCCAGCAGAGGCCAGGAGAGCAGTGACCATACCTCTCCCAAAATCATACCACCTTGTACACACCAAAAACCTATAGACACCCCAGAACTAGATCTGAAAACAGCAGCAAGAAAGACTTGAAACTTAGGACATGCTCCCTCCAGCTTTGTGCAGAACCCAACTTTTAACATCAGGCTAGAAGTCAAGTAACGAAAATGAGCAAATAACAAAATAGAACCTGATCATAGCAAGTTATTATGGTGACAATGAAGATCAAGCCACAAACCCAGAAGTAAACAACAACGTCAAGCCATCTCTAAGCAAAGTTTCAAATAAAGCATTAATTGTATACACGCCTAACAAAAACTCCTGGAAAGGCTCAAAACTGATTTTTAAAAAAATAACAGAAGTAGAAGGAAAATGGGGAGGGGGATAGAGTGATGCAAGAAAAACTGACGGAAAAAAAACAATTCAAATTTTGTGGAGCCACAGTCAAGATCATAGAAGATGTAGTGAGCTCCACATTAAAGGAGCAGAGGGCTTAGAAAATGATGTTCCAGAAGGCAAAGAAGATAGAATTACAAACAAGGAAACCTATACAGCAAAGCTGAGTATAATCCTTCAGAGGGGAAATTGATATTTAAGGAAATAAAGGCTTTTCAAGTATTCTTGATGAAAGGAACATGCTGAATAGAAAATATGACTTTCAAATACTTCTATTTTTTTTTCAAAAGAATCAAGAGAAGTACAAAAAGGGAAATGTGAAAGAGAAGTCATAAGGGACTCAATAAGGTTAAAACATTTACATTCCTATACGAAGAGATGATAATTGTAACAAGAGCTTTGACTATATGGACCTTTGTTAGCAAGGTAATGTCTCTGCTTTTAAGTATGCTGTTCAAATTTGCCAAGCTTTTCTTCCAAGGAGCAAGCACCTTTTAATTTAATGGCTGCAGTCACCATTTACAGTATTCTTTGACACTGATTCCATTTCTTCTTCTCTTTGCCAGGAAGTGATGGGACCAGTTGCCAAGTTCTTAATCTCTTGTTGTTAAGTTTTAAACCAGCTTTTTGTCTCTCCTCTTTTACCCTCATCAAGAGGCTTCTTAATTCCTCTTAATTTTCTGCCATCAGAATGGGATCATCTGCATATCAGAGACTGTTGATACTTCTTCCAACAACCTTAATTCTAGCTATTGATTTATTCGGTCTGGTATTTTGCAAGATGTACTCTACATATAAGTTAAATAAATGAGGTAATAATATACAGCCTTGTCATAGTCCTTCAAATTGCTTGCCTCCTCAAGGAGGGAAAAGTGAAAGAAAGAGGGAGAGAATTCAGGACCCAAAGTGGAAAAAAAAAGGTTTAAAAATTTTGCCTGGAATTGACAACAAAATTAAAAGAGAAAAGACAGGGAGACACACATACTCTCTCACATATATGTATGTGTATGCATATGTGTGTATGTATATTATGCATGTGTACACACATATACATATGTGTATATACACATACATATTTAAAATAACAAATCATTTCTAAATATCTACTGTACAATCATACCTAGTTACAGTGTGAGTTACTGCCTTCAAAGAATTTATAATCCACTAGGGATGTAAAGAAAAAATGTGTGCAGGCCAATACAATAAAAACTGGAATACAATAAATACTATGAAAAAGATTACACTTATTCTCACTAACTTCCACAGGTAGAGCCAAGTTAGTAAAAGTAAGAGCTCTCCAAGAAAGTGACTAGAGACCATATGTGCCAAGTAAATCACATCACTGAAACTATCTCCTCCTCTCACACTCTGATGGAGACAATCCAAAAAGCAGTGGGGAAAGTATTCTTCTTCCCCACACCCTGAATATAGTCACTACATCCTGCACAGTGCAGTCAATTGTCACTAAACAGTGTAAACTTTGAGTAGAATGATCCTATCACCTTTGCTGCCACCCAGCACAAACTGCTACCAGCAAGTCCAAGAACCCTGAGAATAGCAGTACCTCCTCAAGTAGACCACTGAACCTGCTTCCAACAGGGCTCTTGAAGTGCTTAGCCTTTGTGGGGATATGACCTGTCAACTGTCTCTGAAGATGCTAGAAACCCTGCCTCCTCAGTAGCTAGACCCAGAAAAGAAAGTTCTTATCACCAACATGGCTCTCCTGTTTCAACATCAGAAACAGATATGTTTTTATCAGTGAAATAACATTACAAATGTATGACCATCTGCTTTGCTATTGTACACTAATGATCATCAGACCTTTTCTTCATATTTTCAACTAAAATCTGTTCCATTTGTGGTTTTCCCCATTAAAATGTGAACTCTTTGAGGGAAAGAACTTCCTTGCTTATCTCTTTTTGTTTCCAGTGATTAGCATAGTACTTGGCACATAAAAAACTCTTAGTAAATGTCTTCATTCATTCACAAGCAAAGTGTAAAGTAATTTGTGTTAAAATGAAATATAATAGAGACAGACTCTGGATGCCCATGTCATAGACATATCTTCTTTAATACTTAATAACTGTTGCTGGCACCAAGACCTGAGAAGAGTGGTTGAAAATGTTTGAAACAGTGTGTGTCAGTAGGGCATTATTCACAAAAATCATCTAAAGGATGAATGTTTAACTTTTAAAGGCTCTCAAGACTCATAAGACCCAGGTTCATTTGGGGGGATTGCTCATCTCTCTGATTTATAACCCACCAATCCAACCAAAAAATTTAATTCCCAGAAAAATCATTGCTCTCTTAGTACTTAACTCACTGAGAACTTGTGCCAGTTCTCCTTGCCAGACTGCAAATTTTGCAATTAAATTTGCAACAAAACTCCTGAAAGATATAGACACCCTCCACTGAGCAACATTCTCCCAAAGGGCCACCTAGAATCCCAGTTACTTTCAGCTATACCAGGCATGACATGCAGCTTTACACACTTCTCAGCAGCTGGCATCTGGTATTACTCCCTTCCGTGAGTCTTCCTGTAGTTCTATATAGCTCTCATCAGGTAGCACTAAGTTTAGCTTTCCCCATCACAGTTCATAATTCTTTGTCTGCATTAGATATTATCTTCCTCTCTCACCACATAGAAGAATCCCCCTTGGAATTCTGGGTCTTGCAAAAGGTGCTTTTTTCCCCCCAGTATCACAACTCTAGCAACTACAGTACTTAACTAGGTATTTCTTGTTCTTCAGGAGTCTTCACTTTGCTATAATCTCTGCTGGACCTAACCTTCCAAAAGTTTTCCCAGGGAGCAAATGTTATTAAATTTCACTATTTTGTATCTATATCTGAGTCCAAGTATTCAAAATCAAGGTTCAGGCTGAATATTTCTTCTCTGGTATGCTGGAGTCAGCTCAGACCAGCTCACTAAATCTGATGAGTTTCTTCTGTAAGCATTTAAACCTTAGAAATCATCAAATCAGAGCCTAATTTATTGTTTTGTTAATTATCTAGACTTAAAGTGATGGGAAAATGTTTAAAATGTAGAAATTTAAATGTGGGTCATAAATGTATTTTTTTTTCAGAAACTAAGTCATTAAGTAGCTACCAGCAAGTATCTTGATCCTCTAAACAAATATCCCACTGATTATTCCTAACTCATTTAGGAGCTGATAAGGAATCCAAGTTGCTACCAGATTATCTTTTAATAGCCTAAAGAACTTCTATAGCTCTGCTGGATGAAATTATTTAGTTAATCCTCAAAATCTACCAACTCTGCCAGAGTTCAGGATATAGGAAAGGAGAAATGTTCTATGGAAACTGCTACATTATTATACCCTATCAAAAAAATTGTAATCCCATTGAAGAGTATTTCAATGTGCCCTCATCATTGTTCACAGAGAATCCCATCATATATATTATGCGATGCTTATGTATTAAATACACTTAGAATAATTCTGATGCACATTATTTATGGAATATTATTGACTCTTTGCCTCTACTACCTCTTTTGTTGTTGTAAACCCAAGCACAAGCAGATTCCCAGGAGAATGCTACTGTGAACAGCTTTTAAGATTCAGATTACACAGTAACAGTGAACACACTGTTTATTCCATTACAAATCCAGGTTCAGTACAATATTCACAATATAATATTCTCAATATTATATCTTATCACAGAAAGTCACAATATAATGTTCATAACAGCTTAACATTAGAATGGCCACACAGTTTTCACTACAGTGGCCACAATATTTAGAACAAAGAACAAAAGAAGATTCGCCTGGTTTCCCTAAGGGAGAAACCCTTCTCACTTAAAGATTCAATCAATCATTTCACAATATACCAGTCTTCCACTCATGGGGTGACCATTAACTTGATCTAACTCATCTAGCAGTCAGTCATTAAGCTAGATTCACAATTACAAAATTACAAAATAAGGACAATACAATCCTTAGAAAACCACACAAACTTTCCACTTCTTTGATTTCCAGCAAACTTCAGTTTAGTCCAAGGGGAGACCTTTTCTTCATTTTGACTCTGGGTGGTCTCTCTGATTCCCTGGATCCCCTTCCATGGATCCAGCTCCCTCCTGAATCTGCCAAACAATCACCTGGATTCAGAAACAGACTGCTGCCAGGATCTCATCCAGTCCTCAGAGGTAGACAGCTCCCAGGTCCTTGTCCTGTCCTCAGGGCAATCCCTGGCACACACTGAAGTTTACAGGGTCCAGCACATCTCAAACCCTTCACCACTTCTCTTGCCTGGAACTCAAGGATCATCCAGG
>CM053597.1:129645606-129661793 GCA_028646575.1 Pseudocheirus occidentalis
TTCTCTCTCTTAGTGATTTTATCATGTTCCATGGATTCAACTGTCATATCAATGTAGACAATTCTCAGACCAATGTATTCAGCCTCAGTCTTTCTTCCAAACTCTAGTACCATATCATCATTGAATCCAACTGGAAGTCTCCTAGGAACATCAAACTCATTAGCTCCAAAACAAAATAGAACTCTAATATTGCCTTTCCTTCAAAATCTTTGCCATTTCCTATGTTCCCTACTGAGACTGAGGATACCATTATTTACCCAGACACTCAGGTTTAAATCCTAAAAGTTATACTTGACTCTTACCCTTATTCACCACTCATTTCTAATTAATTACAAAGTCTTATTAGTTCTGCTTCATATATGTGTGTATGTATATGTATGTGCATATGTATATGTGTGTATGTATGTGTCTATGTATGTGTCTATGTATGTGTCTATGTATATGAATGTGTATGTGTATGTGTATATATGTATGTATATACTAACTTTTCTCCACTTACTGATTCAGATACTCATCATGTCTAACCTAAACTACTGCAATGATTTTCTAATTAGACTCCTTATACACTCACCTCTCCCATCCATCCTCCACAGAGCTTCCAGACTGTGATTCCTAAAGAATGGTTTTAGTGACCATGTCATTCCCCTCTTCAAGCAGCTCTAAGGTTTTCTTTTTTATCACAACAGTAAAATACAAACTTATTTGTTTTGCTTTTAAAATCCATTATACTCTGGTACTTCAAAACCTCAAAATCATTTCTGTTCTAGTACTCCTTACCAAGTTCAACTCTTAATTTTCAGAGCTAGCTCTCTTGAACATAAAGTGATCCCTTATCTAAACTACCAAAGGTCTCACTTCTTAAACCTGCTTCTGACATTTATGAAGGACAAAAGAGCTTTCAGCTCTTTTGAACAAACCTCAAACTGCTGGGTGAGGTATTTTCCACTAAGCAAGAAGCTCCACTACTACACACCATGACCAATTGTAAGTTATAGAGAGAAAAATTTCCTCTCCTCCCCTCAGAGATATGCATGGCTCTTGTCTTAGCTATTCCAACTGGTCTGAGTCCCTTAAGAATCACATAGAGGCATACCCAACCACTGTTTGTTCAGTGACAGTTTTCTCTTCAGATTCACTCAAGAGATTTGCACAAACCTCATAAATGAATTATCTGGTGGAATTTTACAGTAAGTACCTCATTATCCAAATTTTTACAAGCTCTCTTATTATGTGCCTTTTTCATGGCCCTCAGTTTGTAAGGACTTTTTTATAAACAGTTGAGGAAGTAAGATAAAAAGAAAATGAGAAACTTAACCAAGATCACATACAGGAAAAAGTAGCACAAGCAAGAAAAAACAATGAAATATTAAAGAAAGTTTTATTAAATAAATAATCCATTTTTCACAGTTGAAAATTTTATGGTTAAATTTATTGATAGCTTATATTTTTATGTTCCTTTTATTAATACATATATGTATACTCCACCTCTTCAGAGAGATTCATCTCTTGTTTTTAAAAAAGTATAAAAAAGAAAGAGAATAAAAAAGCAGTTGGGGGTAGGGGCAAGCCAAGATGGCAGAGTAAAAAAAGGACATCAGCATGGCTCCAATTCCCACCACCTCCAATACATGTAATAAATGACTCTAAACAAATTTTAGAGCTATAGAACCCACAAAATGACAAAGAGAAACAAATCTCCTGCTAAAGGCATCTAGCATGCTGACAAGAAGGGACTATCACACCAAGCTGGGAGACAAGCACAGTTCTACATGAGCCATGAGGACCCAGACCTGGGGCAGCCCTGACCAGCAGCTGTGGGAACAGACTTCAGGAGAGTGAAACACCTGTGAGGCAGGTATGGCACTTTCCAGAATTCTCAACCTATAAACACCAAAAGGAAAGTAAAAGGAAAATCAGAAAGTCTGTTGCAACTGGGCAGAGGAAAGCATACTCTGGCTCCTGCACCCAGGGCAAGAAGTGGATGATACACTGGCTGCAGTTACTGCCACATGGCTGCCTCAGGAGCTTCTGGCCTGCAGATCATAGGGGGACCAAGTGACCATTCAGAGGGTAATTACTCTTCCTTTTAGCTGCTTGGATTTGGATTGCTGTCGTGGGTTGTGGTCCTGGGGTGTGTGGCCAGTGTGCCAGAGTTTGTGGGGGCTGCAGGGAGAGTGCCCTCCTAATATCTCAGGCAGCTGTGAAAATTCCAATAATTTGGGACATAGCTCTCTGCAATCAGGAAGCAGAGTTTTACCATGACAAAGAGCTCAAGTCAAGTAATTGACTGTAAATATGATCAAGCAGAGGAAGCACAAAAAGATCACAGAATCCTTTTTGGAGGATAAAAAGGACAAAAGCATGGAGCGGGAGGAAGTTAGCAAAATCAGAACTCTTACATCAAAAGCCTCCAAGAAAAATATGAATTGGCTACAGACCATGGAGGAGCTCAAGAAGGATTTTGAAAATCAAGTAAGAGAAGTGGAGGAAAATTGGGAAGAGAAATGAGAATGATGCAAGAAAATCATGAAAATGGAGTCAACAATCAGACTGAAGAAAATAACACCTTAAAAAACAGAATAACCCAAATAGAAAAAGAGGCCCAAAAAGCCAATGAGGAGGAGAATGCCCTAAAAAGCTGATTTTGCCAGATGGAAAAGGAATTTCAAAAATTCATTGAAGAGGATAATTCATTCAGAATTAGATTGGAGCAAATGGAAGCTAATGACCTTATGATAAATCAAGATACTATTAAATAAATCCAAACAAATGAAAAATAGAAGGCAATGTGAAATATCGCATTGGAAAAAAAACACTGAACTAGAAAATAGATCCAGGAGAGATCATTTTAAAATTATTGGCCTACCTAAAAGCGATGATCAAAGAAAGAACCTAGACAACATCTTTCAAGAAATTATCAAGCAAAATTGCCCTGATAGTCTAGAACCAGAGGGCAAAATAGTAATAGAAAGATTTCACCAATCATCTCTTTAAAAATATACCAAAAAGAAAATTCCTAGGAATATTATAACCAATTCCAGAGTTCCTAGATCAAGGAGAAAATGCTGCAAACAGTCAGGAAGAAACAAATTGAATATTGGGAAAAACACTCAGGATAACACAAGACCTAACAACTTCTACATTAAGGGATCAAAGGGTAGGGATAGGTATTCTGGAGGTCAAAGCAGCCAGGATTAAAACCAAGAATCACTTACCCAGCAAAACTGAGTATAATGCTTCAGGGAAAAATACAGTCATTCAATGAAGTAGAATATTTTCAAGCATTCTTGATGAAAAAAACAGAGCTCAATAGAAAATTTGACTTTCACATACAAGAAGCAAGAGAAACATGAGAATGTAAACAGGAAAAAGAAATCATAAGGAACTTATTGAAGTTGAACTATTTACATTCCTACATGGAAAAATGATCATTGTAACTCATAAGACTTTTCTCAGTATGAGGATACTTGAAAGGAATATGTGTGTGTATTTATATACATATATATGTATATGTATATATACACACACATATTTATACATATATACATATGTATGTATATGTATGTATACATACATATGTGTGTATGTATAGGAGGGTTATTTGTGTATAAATATATATGTGAATGTATGCATATGTATGTACATATATGCGTTGAATATGAAGGGATGATATCTAAAAAAATAAAATTAAGAGGTGAGAGAGAAATACATTGGGAGAAGGAGAAAGGGAGAGATAGATTAGGGTAAATTATATCATATAAAAGAGGCAAGAGAACACTGTTGCAATGGAGGGGAAGAACAGGAAGATGAAAGGGAATGGGTCAGGCTTACTCTCATTGAATTTGGCTTCAGGAGGGAATAGCATACTCACTAAATTGGGTATCTTACCCTACAGGAAAATAAGGGGGAAAAGGATAAAAGGAGGGATGGTAGGAGGGAGGCCAGATTAGGAGAGAGGGTAGTTAGAAGCAAACCATTTTGAAAAGGGACAGGTTCAAAGGAGAAAATTGAATAAGTGGGGGGCAGGATAGGATGGAGGAAATTATAGTTAGTCTTTCACAATATAACTACTATGGAAATGTTTTGTGCAATTACACATGTACAACCTATATTGAATTGCTTATCTTCCCAGTGGGAGTAGGCGAGGAGAGAAGAAGGAAAAGGCTCTGGAACTCAAAGTTTTAAAAACACTTTTTTAATTGCTTTTTACATGCAACTGGGAAACAAGATATACAGGCACTGAGGTATAGAAATCCATCTTGCCCCACTAGAAAGTTAGGGGGCAGGAGGATGAGGGATATAAGAAGTAACAGACTGGGAGAAGGAGTATTCAGTAGGCTTGGGGTAGGGCTGGGGGAAAGATGTGGAGAAAAATTTGTAACTCAAAATCTTGTGGAAATGGATGTTGAAAAATAAAAGTCAGTAAGTCGTAAAAAAAAATAATTTAAAAAATTTTAAGTAAGTCAAGAGGAAAAGTCTGTCACACTTGGGTGAAAATGGAGTGCAGACCAGCACAGACCCCACCTCAGCAAACTAGTCAGAGGCCTTGGATGTCACTGAATCAGCAGCAGCAGCAGCAGATGCTTCTAGGGCTCTCAGAGAACAGACAGTAAAGAGGTCAAATGACTGATCAAAAGGAGATTATATGGATCTCTTTGCCAACACTTAGACAGGACTCTGTTGCTTTGCCCATACTCAGATTAAGGTTGCAGTTCTGGGTGAGAGTCCCAGGACAAACCGGAATACCAGAACATCAGAGTTTGCAGCCACAGTGGAGCAGAAGCCCTTTTCACAGTTCCAGGGCAGAAAAGAGTACTTCTGATTGCTCACAGACCAGAGAACAGACCAAGAGAGCAGTTAACACCTCTTCATAGATCATACCACCTTGGAAGAACTGAAAACTTAAAGGTCTCTAAAGTATCTCCAAAAACAACTGCATAAAACCCTGAAGTTTGGGACAGTGAGCCCTCCATCCTGAAAGCAGATCTCTACTTTAACAAGGAGTAAAAAGTCAAGAAATGGGCTAGGAAAAATGAGCAAACAACAGAAAAAAAAATTTCTGACAATAAAAAGTTAACTATGGTGACAAGGAAGATCAAAATATGATCATGAAAAATGAGAGTGAAACAAGGAAACTATAAAAAAATGAATCTGTAGCTTGGTAAAGGAGATGCAAAAAAATTACTGAGTAAAATAACACCTTAAAAAAAGACTGAGCCAAATGACAAAAAAAGGTACAAAAAGTCAATAAGGAGAAGAAAACCTTAAAAATTAGAATGGGCCAAATGGAAAAAAGAGATATAAAAATTCACTGAAGAAAAAAACCTTTTAAAAAGTAGAATTGGTAAAATGAAAAAAAGAGGAACAAAAGCTCACCGATGAAAATAATTCCTTAAAAAATTGAAATTGAAGAAATGAAACTAATGATTTAATGAGAAATGAAGAAATAAAAATAAAAGAATTGAACAGTAGGAGATATTGTGAAATATCTCAAAGAGCAAACAACTGACCTAGAAAAAATCCAGGAGAAATGGTTTAATAGTTACTGTACTACCTGAAAGTCATGATCAAAAAAAGAGCCTAGAAGTCATCTTTCAAGGAATTATCAAAAAAAAAGACCTAATAGTCTAGAACCAGAAGGTACAAATAACAATGGAAAGAACCAACCACCTCCTGAAAAAGATTCCAAAATGAAAACTCCCAAGAATATTATAGTCAAATTACAGAGTTCCTGGGTCAAGGAGAAAATATTGAAAGCAGTCAAAAACAAGCAGTTTCAAATATCATGGAACTACAGTCACGATTACACAAGATTTAGCTGCATTTACATTAAAGTATCAGAGGACTTGGAATACAATATTGTGGAGAGCAAAATAGCAAGGAATACAACCAAAAATGACCTGCCCTGCAAAACTAAGTACAATCCTTCAGGGAAAAAATGGAAATTCAATGAAATGGAAGACATCCAAGTATTCTTGATGAAAAGATCAGAGCTGAATAGAAAATTTTATGTCCAAATACAAGACTCAAGAGAAGCATAAAAAAGATAAACAGAAAAGGGAAATCATAAGGTATTTAAGGTTAAACAAATTTGCATTCCTACAAGGGAAGATGAAACTTGTAACTCATGAGACCATTCTCATTATTAGGGTAGTTTGAAGTAGTATATATAGAAACAAAGCATAGCTGTGAGTTGAATGTGAAGGGCTAATAACTTTAAAAAGTAAAATTAAGGCATGAGAGAGGAATGTACTGGGAGAAAGGGAAAGGACAAGGTAGAATGGAGCACTTTATCTCATATAAAAGAAGCAAGAGAAAACTTTTATAGTGGAGGGAAAGAAGGGAGAGGTGGTTGGGAATGAGTGAACCTTACTCTCATAAGAATTGGCTCAAAGAAGGAATAACATAAACACTCATTTCAGTATAGAAATTTACCTTACCCTAAAGGAAAGTGGGAGGGGAAGGGGACTGAAGAAGGGAGGGAGGATAGAAGGGAGATCAGAGTGGGGGAGGTATAGTCAGAAGCAAAATATTTTGATGAGAGAGAGATAAAAGGGAATAGAGAATAGCAGAAACAGGAGGGAAATAGCATGAAGGGCAGCAATAATAACTGGAAAAATTTTGAAGCAAGTTTCTCAGATAAACACATAGAACAAACACACAGAACATATAGAAAACTGAGTTAAATTTATTCCTCATTTGACAAATGATCAAAAGATATGGTCAGTTTTCAAATGAAGTAACCCAAGCTATCTATAGCCAAATGAAAAAAAATGCTCTAACTCACTACTTATTAGAGAAATGTATATTAAAACAATTATGAAATACTACCTCATACCTATCAGATTGGCTAATAGGACACAAAAGAAAAATGACAAATGATGGAGGAAACATGGGAAAAATGGGACATTAATGAACTGTTGATTATGTTGTGAACTGATTCAGCCATTCTGTAGAGCAACTTGGAGGTATGCCCACAGGGCTGTAAAACTATGCATATCCTTTGACCCAACAATACCATTAGAAGGTCAGTATCCCAAAGGAGATTTTTAATAAGGAAATTATCTACATGTACAAAAATATTTCTAGAAGTTCTGGTGGAAAAGAATTGGATATTGATAGGATGCCAGTCAATTGAGAAATGGGTCAACAAATTGTGGTATATGATTATGATGGAATACTCTTGTGCTATAAGAAATGATGAGGGGGGGGCAGAGGCAAGATGTCTGCACAGAAGTAGCAAAGTTCCGCAGCTCCCACACAGCCACCCTAAATACCCATAAAATACAATTCTAAACAAATTATAGGGCTCCCACACTCACCAAAAAAAAACAGAAAACACATCTCTTGCTGAAGGCAGCTCAGCAGGAGGGCCTCATCATGGCAGACTGGGAGCCAAGGCCAGCAGAGCCCAAAAACTGAGACCTCAGCAAGGCCCCAGGGCAGTGGGGAGGAGCCAAGCCTCCTAAGCCACAGTGTGAGTCTACCCCTGGGAGCAGATCTACAGCACCTGGAGCAATCTCCATATCTATCAAGCCAGAATTAGAAAAGGTCAGTGAAAGTGAAGATTTCAAGCTAATTTTAGGGGAGGAAAAGCAATCCAGCCAATCTGCTGCAAGGCCAAAGAAGCAGTGGGGGAAGGGCAGGATCTGCTGTAACTGGCAACTGCCCCCACTGGGCTGTTTCAGAGCTCCTAGCATGCAGACCCCACAGGGGGTGTGAGACAATTGATCAGGGCCAAGGGTGCTTGTGGTGAGCGGCCTGGATCTGGAACATGGTCTCAGGTGGTGGTTCTGGGGTGTGCTTTCAGCATGCCAAAGCTGGTGGAGGCTGCAGCAACCCCTAATAGCTCCAGCAGCTGTGAAAATCCCAGCAATTTGGGACAGAGCTTTCCCCCCAAGAAGTAGAGTTTCACAGACCTAAAAAAATCAACCATGATTACATCAAATTGAAAAGTTTCTGTACAAATAAAGCCAATGTAACCAAGATTAAGAGGGAAAGACTTCTGGGGGCGGAGCCAAGATGGCGGCATAGAAGCAGTAAGTTCCGCAGCTTCCACGCCACTACCCTAAACACCCACAAAAGTATGACTCTGGACAAAGTCTAGGACTGTCAAGCTCAAAAAATACAGAAAACACATCTCTCGCAGGAGGCAGTTTGGCACCAGGGGATCATCACGGCAGGATGCAAGCCCGAGGCCAGCCAAGCCTGAAACTGAAACCACAGCCAGGCCCTGAGGCAGTAGGAAGGAGCCAAGCCAAGCCACAGCCAGACTACAAGGGAGAAGATCTACAGCCTCCAGCATCTCTACTTCTACCAAAGTGTGAAAAACAGGGATGAGAGAAAGGTGTGAAAAATAGACATTAAAGGAAGGCAGCTCAGCAGAAGGTGCTCAGGACTTGAGAGCAGCCCAGCCTAAAACTGCCATGTGGCCAGGCTCCAGGGCAGCCAGGAAGAGCCAAGCCTCCCAAGCTGCAGTGTGAGTCTACTTCAGAGATCTAAAGCTCCTGGAGAAATCTTTACATCTACAAAGCCAGGATTAAAGGTCAGTGAAAGTGAGTGAAGCTTTCAAGCTAAATTTGGGGGTGGAGAAGCAGTTCAGCCAATCTACCCCCAGGGCAAGGAAGCAGTGGGGGAAGGGCAAAAACTGCTGTAACTGGCAGATGACCCCACTGGGCTTCTTCAGAGCCCCTGGGCTGTGTATCCCGCAGGGGGGCTGAGTAGATTGATCAGAGCCAAGTGCTCTTGCATTGAGCAGCCTGGATCCAGATCGTGGTCTTGGGGGGTGGTCCTTGGGAACACTTTCAGAAAGCCAAAGCTAGGGGAGGCTGCAACACCCCCCTAATAGCTCCGGCAGCTGGGGAAACCCCAGCGAGGTGGAACAGAGCTTTCCACCTCAGAAGCAGTTTCACAAAGATAAAAAAAACCAACCAATTAATTGACTGGCCAACATGAGGAAAAGGAAGCAAAATAAAAACATCAATAAAGCTCTAGAATCCTTTTTGGTGGACAAAAAGGATCAAGCATGGAAAGGGAGGAAGACAACACAGTCAGAACACCACCACCAAATGTTTCCAAGACACTTGAAGAATGGCTAGTAGCTATAGATAATCTGAAAAAGGACTTTGAAAAACAAATAAGAGAAGTGGAGGAAAAATTAGGAAGAGAAATGAGAATGATGCGAGAAAACCATGAATAGAGAGTCAACAACCTGACAGAAGAAAACAACACTTTAAAAATAGACATACTCAAATGGAAGAAGAGGCCCAGAAAGCCAATTAGGAGAAGAATGCCTTAAAAAGTTGACTTTCCCAGATGGAAAAGAATCTCAAAAGCACTCTGAATAGAATAATTCCTTCAGAATTAGAGTGGAGCAAGTGGAAGCTAAAGACATTATGAAAAACCAAGATACTATTAAACAAATACAAACAACTGAAAAAACAGAAAGAAATGTGAAATAGCTCCTTGAAAAAGCCACTGACCTGGAAAATAGATCGAGGAGAGACAATTTGAAAATTATTGGTTTACCTGAAAGCCATGACCAAAAAAAGAACTTGGTAAGAATCCTTCAAGAAATCCTCAAAGAAAATTGCCCTGATGTTTTAGAATCAGAGGGCAAAATAGAACTTGAAAGAATTCACCAATCAACTCTTGAAAAAGATCCCCAAAAGAAAACTCCTAGAAATGTTACAGCCAGGTTCCAGAATACCCAGTTAAAGGAGAAAATATTACAGGCTTCCAAGAGAAAACCATTTGAATACTGCAGAAGCACTATTAGGATAAACCAGGACCTGGCAGCTTCTACACTGAGGGATCGAAGAGCCTGGAATATGATATTTCAAAGATCACGGGAGCTGGGATTAAAACCAAGAGTCAACTACCCAGCAAAATTGAGCATATTATTCCAGGGGAAAATATGGCCATTTAGTGAGATGGAGGACTTTCAAGCCTACTTGCTGAAAAAAACAGAACTGAACAGAAAATCTGACAATCAAACACAAGAAGCATGAGAAGGTAAACATGGGAAAGAAATCATAAGGAACTTATCAAAATTGAACTATTTACATGCCAGTATGGAAAAACAATAATAGTAACTTATGAAACTTTTCTTAGTAGGAGGATAGGTGAAGGGAATACAAATGTGTATATATGTATACGTACACATATGTCTATATAGGAGGCTATATATGCATATGAATACATATCTGAGCATGTGTATATATGTGTATATAGAAGGTATAGGATCCATTGAATATGAAGGGATGATACTTTAAAAGGTGGAATTCTGAGGTGGGAGAGGAATAGAATGAGAGGAGGTAGGGAGAGACAAAATGGGGTTAATCATCCTATATAGAAGAGGCAAGGGATAACTATTACAACTTTACTCTCAATTATTCTTGTTGAATTTGGCTTAGGGAAGGAATGGCATAAACTCTAAACTGGGTATCATGCCACACAGGAGAGTAGTGGGAATGGGGATGAGAGGGTGGATGACGGTGAGGAGAGCAGGGTCTGGGGGAAGGATGCTGGAAACACACACCTCAGTAAAGGGACAGGGACAGGGTAGAGAACAGAACAAGGGGGGAGGGACAGGAAAGAGAGACAGATGATCACTGTCACAATATGTCAACTATGAAGATGCCCTGTGTAATTACACATCCACAGCCTGTATTGAATTGCTTGTCCTTCCAGTGTGGGTGGGTGACAAGGGAGGGACAAAAAGAATCTAGAATTTAAAGCTCTGCAATACATGCAACTAGGAATTGAGATATACAGGGGCTGGGATAGGGAGACCCTCTCTGCCCTACCAAAAAGTTAGAGAGCAGATTGGGGGAAGGGCTACACAGTGGGATTACTGTTTTGGGGTTGGGGTAGGGGAAAGATGGGGAAAAAATTGTAATTCAAAAATCTCATGGAAATGAATGATGTAAACAAGAAAAGAAATAAAAATTTATTAAAGAAAAGAAAAAGAAATGATGAGCAAAATACTCTCCAAAAAACCTGGAAAGACTCATATGAGCTGATGCAAAGTAAAGTGTACTATGTACAAAGTAATAGCAATGTTGTAAGATGATCAAAGGGACAGAGGCATGATGGTGGCATAGAAGTAGGGGAACTCTTCAACTTCCACCCTAGCCACCTGAAATACCTATAAAATATAACTCTAAACAAATTTTAGGGCTCCAGAATTCACAAAAGTACAGAGAAACAAAGCTCCCACTCAAGGCACCCTGGCAGGCATGACAGGAAGGGCTTATCAAAGATTGTTGGGAGCCAAAACCAGCCTGACCTGAAACTGCAGCTTAGACCCAGGGTGGCCAGGTCAAGCTGCAGCTGGAGCCTTCAGGAGAGTGGATCAGCAGCAGCTGTGACAGTTTCCTGAATTATCAACCCATAAAAAACAAGGAAAAAGTGATATGTCAGTACAACTCACCTAAATTTGGGGGAGAAAAAAGGTTCCCTCCATCTGCCCCATGAGCACTCAAGCAGAGGAAGTAGTGGTCCTGCAGGTGCCTCCACATGGTTCCTTCAGAAACTTCTGGCCTGCAGATCTCAGGGGGGCCAAGTGATCATTCAGAGGCTAAGTGCACTTTCCTTGAGCTTCCTGGATGAGATCTTGGTCTTGAGTAGTGGTCTTGAGGTGCATTTTCAGCGAGCCAAAGCTAGCGAGGGCTGAAAAAAACAGCAGCCTCCTAATATCTCTGGCAGCTATGAAAACCTCAGTGATTTGGGACAGAGCTCTCCCCTCTGGAAGCAGAGTTCTACTGTGGTTCAAAAATCAAATTAATTGACTGGCAACATAAGCAGGCAAATGAAGCAAACCAAGCTCAGCAATCCAAATTTAGATTCCTTTTTGGGGACAAAAAGGATCAAAGCATGGAACAGGAGGAAGACAACACAGTCAGAACTCCTGCACCAAAAGCTTCCAAAGAAAATATAAAATTGTTACAAGTCATAGAGGAGCTTAAGAAGGATTTTGAAAACCAAATAAGAGAAGTGGAGGAAAAATTGGGAAGAGAAATGAGAATGATGCAAGAAAATCATGAAAAGAGAATCAACGCCCTGACTGAAGAAAACGACACCTTAAAAAAAAGATTAACTCATATGGCAAAAGAGGCACAAAAAGCCAACAAGAAGAATGCCTTAAAAAGTAGAATTTGCCAGATGGAAAAAGAATCTCAAAAGCACTCTGAAGAGAATAATTCCTTCAGAATTGGAGTGGAGCAAGTGGAAGCTCATGACTTTATGAGAAACCAAGATACTATTAAATAGTTACAAACAAATGAAAAAATAGAAGGCAATGTGAAATATCTCCTTGGAAAAACCACTGTCCTGGAAAATAGATCCAGTAGAGATCATTTAAAAATTATTGGACTACCTGAAATCCATGATCAAAAAAAGAGTTTAAAAACCATCCTTCAAGAAATTCTCAAGGAAAATTGCCCTGATATTTTAGAACTAGTGCACAAAATAGGACTTGAAAGAATTGACCAAACACCTCTTGAGAAAGATCCCCAAAAGAAAACTGCAAGGAATGTCATAGTCAGGTTCCAGAGTTCCCAGGTCAAGGAGAAAATATTATAAGCTGCCAAGAAGAAACAATTTGAATACTGTGGAAACACAATCAGGATAACCCAGGATCTAGCAGCTTCTACATTAAGGGGTCAAAAAGCCTGGAAGGTGATATTCTGGAAATATCAGAATCCTAGGGAGCTAGGATTAAAACCAAGAATCATATAACCAGAAAAATTGAATATAATGTTTCAGGGGAAAATATGGTTTTCAATCAGGTGGAGGACTTTCAAGCATTCTTGCTGAAAAAAAAACAGAACCAAATAGATAATTTGACATTCAAATACAAGAAGCATGAGAAGGTAAACATGGAAAAGAAATCATAAGGAACTTATCAAAGTTGAACTATTTACATGCTGATATGGAAAAATGATAATTGTAACTATGAGACTTTTCTTAGTATGAGGATAGGTGAAGGGAATACAAATGTGTGTATATGTATGTGTGTATACTATACACATGTCTATATAAGAGGGTATATATGTATATGAATACATATGTGAGTGAGTGTATATATGTATACATAGACAGAGGACACAGGATCAATTTAATAGGAAGGGATGATATTTTAATAGGTGAAATTGAGAGGTGGGAGAGACATAGAATGAGAGGAGACAGGGAGAGATAGAATGGGGTTAATCATATTATATAGAAGAGGCAAGGGATAACTGTTACAATGGAGGGGAAGAACAGGAAGGCAAAAGAGAATGGGTCAACCTTACTCTCATTAAATTTGACTTAGGGAAGGAATGACATACACTCTAAATTGGGTATCTTGCCCTCCAGGACAGCAGGGGAGATGGGGATGAGAGAGGGGATGATGGAAGGGAGGGAAGGTTGATGGGGAGGATTGTTAGAAGCACACACTTCTGTAAAGGGGCAGGGACAAATTAGAGAATAGTACAAGGGGTGGGGATAGGAAGGACGGAAATATAGTCAGTCTGTTACAATATATCCATTGTGGAGATGGCCTATATTGAATTGCTTGTCTTTCCAGTGGGAGTAGGTGACAAGGGAGGAAGGGAAAGAATCTAGAATTCAAATTTCTATAATCAAATGTTAAATATATGTGTATATGTGTGTGTGTATAATTATCATTATTATTTACATGCAACTGGGAATTAAGATATACAGGCACTGGGGTAAGGAGATCCATCTCACCCTACCAGAAATTCAGTGGGGTGATGGGGGAGGATATAGGAGAGAGCAGATTGGAGGAGGGGTTATACAGTGGGATCATAGTTTGGGGGTGATAGGGAGGGGAACGATGAAGAGAAAATTTGCAACTCAAAATTCTGTGGAAATGAATACTATAAACTACAAATAAAGAAAAGCTAATTTAAAAAAATATTGTAAGATGATCAGTAATGAATGACTTAGCAATTCTCAGCAATATAAGGATCTAAGATAACTGTGAAGGATGTATGATGAAAAATGCTTCCCATCCCCAGAGAAATAAATGATGGTGTCTGGATACAGACTGAAGCATATGTTTTTTTAGTCTATTATTCTTCAGGGTTTTTTGTTTTATTCTATGTTTTCTTTCACAACATGACTAATATGGAATTATTTTTTAGGACTACACATGTATAAACTATATCAAATTGCTTTTCTTCTCAATGGCAGGGGTGGGGTGGGGGAGGGGTAAGAAAGCAGGAAAAGAACTCAAAGTTTTTTTAAATGTTAAAAATTGTTTTTACATGTAGCTGGGGAAAAATAAAATAATAAATACATTTTTAAATATTAAAAACAGCAGTTTAGAAACCTACCATCAAGTCTGGCAGTATTGGAAATGTTCTACACCAGTTGTCTCCCTCTTCTGTGAGGAAAGGAAGGAAAAACACCTCTCAACAATTCTGCTCTCATTTGTTCTCAATTCATTTTTAAGGGCCATGCTTGCCCATTATAATAAAATAACATTTAGTTTTGTAATTTTTCTTAATTTTACCATTTGCATGTAGTTATTATATATTTTAACTGGTAATGCTTACGTCATATTATATCAATTCAGACATGCATCCCCCATGTTTCTCTGAATTTTCCATAATCACCATTTCTAATACTTCCAACATTATGTGCATGTGAAATACTTTATTAAGCTATTATTAGTCAGTTGCATCCACTTTGTTCCCAGGTCTTTTAAACAATTTAATTACATTAAGAATCTACCATGTTGTGATCTCAGGGGGTGGAGCTAAGATGGTGGCTTAGAAGCAGCAAGCTCCTGCAGCTCCCACACTGCCACCCTAAACACGCATAAAATATGAGCCCAGACAAAGTCTAGGACTCTCAGACTCACAAAAATACAGAAAACACATCTCTCACTGAAAACAGCTCAGCAGCAGGGGCTCATCGCGGCGGCTGGCCCAGCTTGAAGCCGAGACTGTGGCTAGGCCAGGGGTGGTGGGAAGGAGCCGGACCGAGCTGAGCCGAGCCATGCAGCAGGCAGTCTGCAGAGGAGAGGATCTACAGCCCCCAGCACCTCCACATCTGCCAAGGCATGAGAAACAGGGACAGGAGAGGGTCAGCTCGCACCAGAGCAGAGACCGGCCCAGGCCAAAACTCCAGCCGCGGCCAGGGCAGGCCCCAGGGTGGCCAGGAAGAGCCAAGCCTCCCAAGCTGCAGCTTGAGTCTACTTCAGAGAAGATCTATTGCACCTGAGGGAATCTTCACATCCACCAAACCAGGATTAGATGGTCAGTGAAAGTGAAAGTGAAACTTTGAAAATTAATTTGGGGAGGAAAAGCAGTTCAGCCAATCTGCCCCTGGTGCAAGGAAGCAGTGGGGGAGGGGAACTGCTGAAAACGGCGGCAGCCCCCACTGGGCTGCTTCAGAGCCACTGGCCTGCAGACTCCACAGGGAGGCTGAATCTATTATTCAGGGCCAAGTGCTCTTGCGTTGAGCAGCCTGGATCCAGATAGGGGTCTTGGGTGGTGGTCCTAGGGTGTGCTTTCAGCAAGCCAAAGCTGGGGGCACTTGCAACACCCCCCTAATAGCTCTTGCAGCTGGGAAAACCCCAGAGATTTGGAACATAGCCTACCCCCCTGGAAGCAGAGTTTCACAGAATTACAAAAAAAAACCAATTAACTGACTGGCCAACATGAGGAAAAGGAAGCAAAATAAGAACAGCAATAAAACTCTAGAATCCTTTTTGTGGACAAAAAGGATCAAAGTATGGAATGGAAGGAAGGCAACCCAGTCAGAACTCCCATACCAAATGCTTCCAAGACACTTGAAGAATGCATAGAAGCTATACATCAACTGAAAAACTACTTCGAAAACCAAATAAGAGAAGTGGAAGAAAAATTGGGAAGAGAAATGAGGATGATGTGAGAAGACTATGAAAAGAGAGTCAACAACCTGACTGAAGAAAACAACACTTTAAAACAGATTAACTCAAATGGCAAAAGAGGCCCAAAAAGCCAATGAGGAGAAGAATGCCTTAAAAAATTGAATTTGCCAGATGGAAAAAGAATCTCAAAAGCATTCTGAAGAGAATAATTCCTTCAGAATTAGAGTGGAGCAAGTAGAAGCTAATGACTTTAAGAGAAAACAAGATATTATTAAACAGTTACAAAGAAATGAAAAAATAGAAAGCAGTGTGAAATATCTCC
>CM053597.1:129661893-129680785 GCA_028646575.1 Pseudocheirus occidentalis
TGCCCTACCAGAAAGTTAGAGAGAAGATTGGGGGAAGGGCTACACAGTGGGATCACTGTTTTGGGGTTGGGGTAGGGGAAAGATGGGGAGAAAATTTGTAATTCAAAAATATCATGAAAATGAATGATGTAAACAAGAAAACAAATTTTAAAATTTTTTTAAAAAAAGAACCTACCATGTCCCAGCAATGGACTGGAAGATTAAAAGGGAAAACTAAAACAGACTTGACTCAAGAAACTTATGCCTGTGGGGGAAAAGGGAATATAGAAAAGGTATATGTATGTGTATATATATGGTAGATAAATGAATAAGCAAATGAGTGAATGAATAAAGAGACAAATAGATTAATTAATTTGTAGAGGAAGAGGAGACTAATAGCCCTAGGGATCTGGCAAATACTCTCAGAGGAGGTATCTTTTGAGCTCCACTTTTTAATAACATAAAGATTTTTGTTAAGCAGAGATGAGAATGGAGTAAATGAACCTTGTAGAAACATAGACAAGAAATTGAATGACAAATATAGAGAACACACCATAGTCCAATTGCACCAGAACACAGAAGGAGGGAAAAATGGGACAAAAAGCCAGTAAGTTTGGATGGAGCTTGCTTGTTGAGAGCCTTAAAAGCCAGGCAGAAGAAACTGTCATTTATCCTAAAAGCAATCTGGGAAATGCTGAAGGCTTTTGACTAGGGAGTGATGTAATCAAACCTCTGCCTTAGGAAAATTATTTTGAAGCTATGTGATGATGGATAGGAGGAGGGATCTACTTTAGGCACAAAAACTCATTAGTAGGCTACTATAATAGTCTTGGGAGAGGTGATAAAGGTTATTATGAGGATTGTGGCTGTGTAAGAAGAGAGAATGATTTGAATGTGAGAAAGTTTGTACAAATAGAATCTATAGGCTATTGCAGTCATCTGAGAATGGAGAATTCTTCATAAAGTAGATGGAAGAGGCAAGGATGATTCCAAGATTATAAATCTGAGTGAAAGGGAAAACATCAGTGTTCTTAATAAGGAACTGGGGGAATTGGTTAGGTCCAAAGCAGAAGACAATATGTTTCGTTTTAGATACATCAAGTTTGAAATGCTAATAGAGAATTCATTTGGAGATGTCTAGTGGGCAGTACTCAAGGAAGGACCGGAAATCAGGAAAAAGATTAGGCCTAAATATATATTTCTGTGAATCATCATTCAATCAATAAATATTTATTAAGTATCTTCTACATGACAGTCAGTAAGCTAGTTGCTATACAAACAAAAATATGATAGTCTCTTCCCACTATGGGAGGGAAGACATGGAAGACAACAGGAATACAAAAAAGTATACATAAATTTAAAAGGAGCATTTATTTGGTTCCTTTCCTCTTTATTTCCACCACCTTACTCACACATGCTGAGGTGTTAAAGTGTTAACACTCTGGTATACTTTTAAAAGTGTGAACACTGTTTTCTGACTGAATGGATCACATACCTGAAGACCAAGTTCAACACTGGAGTCAGTTGAAACTGGGATCAGACTTGTGGAGGATACCAAAGAAATTATACCCAAGGGCATATGGGGGGAGGCAGTTGTTGAGGTTAAGGTAGAATTCTCCTGACATTACTACCACATCAATCACTGGTGATGTGCACTGGATTCACTCATCCAAACATTACCTTGCACACAGCATGCATTTAATGTTTCTTTACTGACTGACTGATTAGAACATAACTGGTAGCAGAGACACACTCTGGAGAGGGACAGAGACAGAGTGATAGCATTCAAGGAGTTTCATGTAGTAGAACCTCAATCTGTAGTGCTAAAGAAAAAAAAGTAATCTAAGAACCAAAAAGAGAGTTAGCCCTAGCAACGAAGAGCTCAGCATTAGAGATGAGAAGGTCCTGGTAGCCCCACTGAGTGACCAGCCAAGCAGAGCCATTATTCCCCATTCCCCTAATAACAGCTAATCTTTTGATGGAGCTTTATACCATATGAGGACCTCATGAGCAGAGAAAAGATGCAGAGATTTCACTTTCTACTCCATGTGGGCTTCACTACCATTGCACTCAGTAAATTCTTATTTGAAAACTTTAATACTATACGATAATTCATATGATGAAAGTGAGGAAAGGACAGTAAGAGCCTTCACAAAAGAATATGAAACTACTTTTAATGGTTTTTGAATTAAATCATTTTGATATGGTAGCTAAGAAAGGTAAGTCAGTGTTTGCCTGCCTTGAGAGATAAAGCATATAAGGAGTCAATCATCATATAATACTTTAGCCCCTTTGCACCATATCTAGATTATAGTTCTGCACAACATAGTTTAGGAAAGATATCAATAAGGCTGAGAGTGTCTAGAAAGGGGGCAACTGCTTTGGTGAAAGACCTCCAATTCATGCCATGTGAAGACCAGTTGACAGAACAGGGGAGGGGGCAAATGTTTAGCCTGGAAAAAGTATGAAGAAGCAGCTGGGTAGCACAGTGGAAATGACAGGAGTTGGAGTCAGGAAGACCTGAGGTCAAATCTTGCTTCAGAGACACCATAGGTATATAACTTTGAACAATTAAATTACACTTACCATGCCTCAGTTCCCTCATCTGTGTTGCTATTGTTCAGTCATTTCCACACTTAATGATCACATTTGGAGTTTTCTTGGCAAAGATACTGGAGTGGTTTTGCCATTTCCATTCCCAGTGGATCCAGTGGATTGATTTGGTTAGGTAATCATAGGCTAAGTGACTTAGCCAGGGTCACACAGCCAGAAAGTCTCTGAAGTTGGATTTTAACTCAGGTCTTCCCGACTCCAGTCCCAGTGTTCTATTCACTGAATTCCCAGATGCCTCATTCCCTATTTGTAAAGTGAGACTAATAAAAATACATGGCTCATAGATTGGTCATGAGGTTTAGTAATAATCATCATGAAAATTAATAACAGGTATAAAGTGTTTTACAAACCTTATATTGCTGTTTTAAATAATAAATAATATGCTTTTGTGAGGAGATATATCTATTTTCAAGTAAATGAAGGAATGTCATATTAAAGAGAGATTAAAAATGTTATGTTTGACCAAAGAAGACAGAAGTAGAAGCAGGGAATAGAAGTAGCAAAGAGGCATCTCCAGGATGGGGAAGAGAAGGGAAAAAAAAGAAGAAAAAAGAAAAATAAATTTACATGAGAATGTATACTTGAAAGGAATAACAAGGTGTACATAGGAGATTTGCAGTTTCATGTACAAACATCTTTTTATTGTACTATTTTGAGGAAATGCTTGTTTTTATTCCAAAAATTAAATAATAATAATATTAAAAAAGAAGTACCAAAGAGGAAAACTTAGGTGTGAGATCAGGGAAAATAAGACTAAAACTTTCCAACAATCAGAATTATCCCAAAGTGCAATGGGCTTCCTCAGGAGATATTGGTTTCCCCTTCCTTGGAGGTCTTCAAGCAAAAGCTGAATGATCACTTATCAAGCATATTATACAGCATTCTCTTTATTCAGATACAGATTGAATTAAATGTCCATTAAAGTCTCCTCTAACTCAGAGCTATAATCCTAGAATCTGACTCATAATGTAACTTTTGATGAAAACCTTGATGTTTTTTTGTCTGTGCGTGACCTTCACTAGACCAGATGACAAAGAGCACTAAGCACAGCACACAGGCATACTCTCATGTTTTACCCTCTTATTAGTATGGGGAAAGGCAGAGGAAGGGTGAAGAAGAAGGTAGACAACACAGCTAACCTGCAGAGTTAGGAAATTAACTGAAGCTAATTTCTTCTCTGTAATTTACGCATTATCTAGAAGCTTCTTGGGATGTGTTATAAAAAAATCACATCTCTTTTTAGTAACTTCCAAGTGGTACATTTATTTCTAACACTACAAATCAGGGGGCAGAAATGAAGACTGGCATTCAAATTCTGATTGGAAGCAAATGCATCATAAATTATTATCTTTAACATCTTAAAGAGTATTTATTTCCAAGTTATGATAATATACTGGAGTCTTGCCATGAGGTTGTTCTTGAGGCCTGTATTGTAAGACTGTCTTCTTGGAGATTACTACTCACAGAAAGGTTCGTTACCTTTTCTCTTATGAAAATGCACTGAATGAGGGACAAGAGAGATCAAGTTTATGCCAAATTCTCTGTATTTAGGATCACGTTTCCAAGATGGGTCCTGAACAGTGTCACAGTATTTAAAGTGAATTTGATCAATCTGTCCACTTTCCAAAAAGCCTTTTTGATTTCAAAGATATTGAGAGAACAAACACAAAAGAAAAAAGGCATTTGATTCATTCTGCCATATCTCCATAAGTATACCAAAAAGAAGAAGAAAGTGGGGGGAAGAACAGTTAATATTCATTTAATCCAGGATGATAAGAAAATGAGAGTGAAAACAACTTTGGTCCCCATACAGCATCTATGAAATTGCAACATTAATCAATAATTTAAAGTTAGAGAATGAATATTTTATGGGCTATACCTGTGGTCAATCACTAATAATTCCCAGTGGAATGCAACACAAATTAATATTTAATAGAGTTAGCCAAAGATGATCAGGATGGGCAGTAAGATGCCATTAGCATGGAGAAGTACAGTTTATTTTAGGAAAAGAAAAAGATCCTTATGTATCAAACAGAATGAAGCATTAAATATGAAAGGGAGCTTGTTGACTCAAAGGTAATCAGCTTATAAATTACAGCAACTCCATCATCGTGGCTATAGATAAGTTTCTGTCAACAGTTTCATTACAAGGCAGGCATTGGTGATGAAGTTCCCTGTACCAGTAGGAAGTCTCAGCTTATCACTGCAAATAGGTCATAATCAAAGCTGTGATTCTTCTACTTCTTCATTCTTCCTTCCTCCTCACATTATGATGTATTTATATCTATTCTTCCCCTTCCTCACCCCATTGTATTGCCATTGTAAAGTGTAAGCATCTCCAAGACAGGGATGCGAAGAGTTTTGTATTTGTTGGTTTGGGTCTGTAAGTCCAGTCAGTCATTTTTTCAGTTGTGTCTGGCCCTTAGTGTCCCTATTTGGGGTTTTCTTGTTAGAAATACCAGAGTGCTTTACCATTTATTTCTCCAGATCACTTTACAAATGAGGAAACCAAGGCAGACATGTTTAAGTGACTTGCCCAAGGTTTGAGGTCTGAGGCTGGATTTAAACTCACAAATATGAGTCTTCCTGACTGCAGACCTGGCACTGTGTCATCTAGCTGTCTCTTTGTTGGTCCAATATCTTCAGCATTATAAATACCTGCATGTTTGTTAATTGGTTCAAACATATTAGCAAATTAAAATTTATTTCCTTACTTCAGTTATGGAAAATGAATTCTTATATGTGCACTTCACCTTTGTATCATCACATGTTTAAACATTAGGTCCTCAGTTCTCTGATTTAGTCTCTTCCACCTTTAGTAACCAAGAATTATAATCAGAACTTCAATCTAGTAATGATTTTTTATGTCTGCTCTCCATCTGGTAGATTTTGTTTACAGAAATAATACCCTATCAAAGTTTTTGCAAGTAGACCTGTGATTTATGGCACAGATGGTTTCACTAAAAGAAGTACCATTTTCCCTGCTATTGACCAGTGCAGGGTTGCCTTTCATTCCTGTTGTGTTGGTTAACAAATAATATACAGTAAGACATAAATTTCTCAGTTTTTACCACAGACTTAATGATTTGTTCATCTCATTCTATCAGCAATTTTAAATCTTTACTATCACAGTGGGTTTGGGGTTTCAACAGGACAGAATTGCAACCAGTATTTATCAGAATCAGAAATCAACTACTGTTGTGAGACCTAGAAGGGATGAAAAGTCTAGGTAGGCAAGGCACTTAGCCCATGAAAGTCAACTAATGCAAGGAGGAATAGGCAGTTATCATTAGAATTAGACTGTTAAAGGCCAGAGTCTGGGAAGAGAGTAAATTAGCCAGATCATCATTAATGATCTGACTATATTGAATCTGAGCTCTGATCTTTGAGCAGACATTTTTCTTTGTTCTATTTTACACTCCCTTCTGGATGTGAGCAGTTTTGGGCTCACATGAGTTAATTATAAGACTGAAGGTGAGCCCTGAGCTTGATTGGAAAGTACCACTGTCCCTGCCTCCAAAGAGAATTTTGGACATTTTCATCACTAAAATCACTACAAGGTGTATAAGGTTAATTCCTTCTATTAAATTCTACAAACAGAACATTGTGAGACAGAATGAGAATGTAAAGTGCTTTGTAAACCTTAAAGCCCTATGTAAATGCAACAATAATTTGCTCTTTCCCCACAGTCTGAAGACCAGGCCTGTTACATTTTACCTCTCTCCCCAGAGTTCTCTAGGATCCTTAGGGGATTTGAGATTTCTCTTCTTTGCCATTGGCTAAAGCTCCTACCAATTGTATTCCACTAATTTGAAAAGTCCAAGAAATCCAAATCTCTTACAAGTAATATGAGGTTTCAAAAAGGAATATTTACTTCAAAGATATAGCAAGAAAAAAATGTACAAACGTTTCCTCTAATACCTTAGAGGCAAAATCCCTTCTATGCCACCTCAAGTCCCTGAGAAGAGGAGAGGAATTAGTTTGGAAGCTTAACTGAGTTCCTCCATTACATTAGTCCCAATGTGTTCAAGTCAAACCCCTCACTTTTGGTTTCCATGCCATCATAGGACCCTAAATTCTCAGGGTTTTCCTGCTGATTGTTTACCACGTCCAGCCTGGGAGTCCTAGGCTCCAACATCCCCAGGATTTGCTTTTTTGGTTCTAGGACTCCACTCATTGAACCTAAACCTGCAAAGTACAAGACCAAAACCTTAAGCTCATTTTCCATTCTGGCCTTGAGGGAAAGGGGTAGGCAGTTTTCAGGGCCATCCCTGATTACTATCCAGTGTTAGCTACAGTGAGTGAAGGAGCTTTTTAACCATGGATGCTTAAAAAAAGAGAGATACAGAGACAGAAACAGAGAGAGAGAAAGAGAGAGACAGAGAGATAGGGAGACTTGTCTACATGGTCAGTTTTAAAGAGGTAAGCAGTTTTAACTCTCTAGCTGACCAACAGAAACAGGCTACTTCCAATCACATAGTAAGCCAATGCAGAACCTCCATACACACATGCCAAGTCTCCTATGTCCCATAAACAAGGGCTTGATGTTTATCACACAGGTGCCTCCCTTTCGGTGCTAATTATACAAATTTCAGTTGTTATTATTATATGTGTTAATAAATATGAATAAGGGTGCTTCCCTTATAGAGTCTTACAATTTACCATGGTGTGTGGGGAGGGATCAGTAGGAGGAACTAAAGCAGTCACAGAAATAATTATAATATAAAATGGAGCATGATAATTGCATAAAGGAATTATAGATTATTATATAATGTCAAAGGAGTAACATATGTTTGATGAGAGATATGCCAAAGGTTCAGGGAGCAAGTGACACTTGAACTTGATCTTGAATGACAGAAGTTTCATATAGAGAAACAATTAACAAAAGAGAGCATTTGTGTTTGTCCTTCCTTCTCAAAGAGACAATGACATGACTTGCAGTTGACTTTGATTTGCATGAAAGAGGGCTGTGAAGAGTCACTTTCTCCTCCAGAACCATCTGGGTCCAGTCACCAGATACTCATCAGGATGACTGGAGATGACCCAGGATGCAATGGGAGACCCTGGCCTTTTAGGCTAAAGTCTTTTCAGGTACTCACTTTGAGTATGTTATTTCCCATTCAGTGAATAGACCTTTTTAAGAAGTGAGTCAAAGTATGGCCCCTTTAGTAAAAAAAAAACTCAAACTAGGAGAGGAAGACCCTTGGAGTTGCTGGCCAAAAAACAGTTGCTATCAATACACCCTGAGCCAGGAGGACCCAAAACTTGGCCAGTAAGTTTTACTTCAGCAGGGACTCATTATTGTCCAATCTATGAACTCCAGAGTGAAATGAATTTAAAGTGTCATCTTAGAGAAAGAAATGTAGCGAGTAAACCCCAAGTTAACTAGGCAGCTTCAGGCAATCAACATTTACCTTCCTTTGGAAAAGAAGAAGAGGGAAAGTGAAAAGGGGAAGGAGGGAGAGGAAAAGGATGTGACGAGTTGCCAAACTGGCTGTGTCCCCATTCAGGCAGCTCAGTCTACTCACAGGTTGTGTTTGTCCTTCGTTATCTAAGAGGATCGTGAAATCAGGGAGATGATAGGAAGAGAGAATGATATGAGGAAAGGCAAAAGGTTAGAAAACATAGAAAGAAAAAGGAAACAGAGTCTATTTTTTCTGAAAAAACAATTTGAAGATGATATAGCATGTGGCAAGGCTGAAAAAAGTCAGGCTGGTATAAGATTATGGAGGGACATGAAAAGAAAATTGACCATTATAAGCAGCATGGTATAGTACATAGAAAGTGGACCTCAAAGTCAGGAAGACCTAGGCTCAAGTCTCAAGTTGGGCAGTACTAGCTGTGTGACTCTGGGCAAGACTTCTAGACACATTTCTTAGACTATAAGTTGCAGAGAAAATCTTGACCTGCAGAATCTTCATCTGGGAGATCCCAATAATAATCACAGCACTGAAGGGTTTTAAGAAATGAAATAACATGAACATATCTATGTATAAGAAAAAATAGCCTGCTAGAAATTTAAAATTTTGTATATAAGTTTAGTAGAAGTTGGTTTCAGAATTTAAGAAAATGGTAAGATGGTTATTTAAAAGTTGCTCTAACTGCATTTCCATCTGTTCTACATGATATATAAGCATAATTATTTGATTAAAATTTACTTTGCTATCTCCCTATTTTGGGGATATTACTGTTTATAATAGCAAATGTGTTAGCATTCTGCCAATATTTCCCAAGTATTCTCTGGTCAGTGCAGCAATTTCTTAAAATTGGTTCTAATACAGTATTGAACTTTAAAATTTACAATGTTAGAGGGTTTTTTAAGTTACGTTATTAAAAATTCCAAAAATATGTTAAAATTTTAACTACATAAAATTTTGTTAGTTCATGATAATGGAATGTGTAAGGGTGAAGTCAAAACTAATCCATTGGACTCTGGTGCTTTCACTATGTAATAATATTAAAACTGAGTGTCAACAGAAGCTATATACCTCATTTAGTCAATGTAATGGCAAGCACATAAGTAGTTCACACCTTGTTTCAATTATTGAATTAACACCTTGTTTCAGTTCAAGTTTCTTTTGAGCCTTATATCAAGTCTGTTAAGAAACAGAACGTGTGAACCAAACTTGTAACACCTAGAACCCATGAACTCCTGCAACAGGAACGGGAGGAGCTAATGACCATATATAAGAAGAGGCCCAGGCCATAGACAGCAGAACTGAGAAGAGGACTCTTGTGGTGGCAAAGTCAAGAAGGAGAAAACTGGTGGTACCCAGGCACTCTGTCTGCTCTGACTGCGTTGATGTTTTTTATGGTACTTTGTACAGAAGCCCTGGGACCTTATTGAAAGCCCTTAAAGGGGATTTTTCTGGTTGTATGTTTACAAAAGTCCTGGAAGAGGGTTTTGGAGGTCCTGGGACTTTACTGATGATTTGTGCTGATCTCTTGAACCTTGTTTCTGGGTCTGTGTTGATTTCACAGGCAGATAGTGAATTGATGATGGTGTTGTCAATGTGTATAAATATTATTGTGTCTCTGTCAATCTTTGTCTTCCCAGAAAAGGAACTGTGGTGGACTGGACTGTGAGCTTCAATATGGAACAGGAACTGGACAAATAACTGCACAAGGAGCTGGACAAGGAACTGGGAGCTGCCTGCCTTTGAAACCAGGTGACAGTTGGAGCTGGGACTATGGAAGAGGAACCATGGAAGCTGAGAGTCATCCTAGCATCAATCTGAAAGAAGACTTTACTTGTATACTGTGTATTGACTGAGAAGATTATGATTTACTGTGACCTAGGGGTGAAGAATGTTGACTTTTGTATTTTGTAATTGAATTAAGGATTGTGTGATTGACTAAATGAATTTACTTTGTTTGAAACTCTGTGACCACTTTGACAAAAACTATGTGGCCATTTTTGTGATAAGTTGTTGAGTTCTGACATAGTGGATGCTGCATTTTGATTTTCTGCGATAAGTTATAGTGTTGTGAATGTTCTACCTTGACTTAATGTTAATGTTTTCCTCTGATTTGTTATTGAGTAGAGAGAAAGTTCTTTATACTGTATAGTCAGAAAAGCGGTTCACAGCAGCAGTCCTTTGAGAGGCTGCTCATGTTTGGCTTTACAATCAAGCAAACCCATTATGGTAGAGACTGAATAGCAGGTTAAAAACTTTGTACAAGGGGTAGCTAGGTGATGCAGTGAATAGAGTACTGGCCCTGGAGTCAGCAGGACCTAAGTACAAATCCAGCCTCAGAAACTTAACATTTAACTAGCTGTGTGATCTTGGGCAAATCACTTAACCCCAATTGCCCTGCCTACCACCCTCAAGAAAGAAAAAAAAAGGACCAAGATTCGTTAAAGAAAAGAAACTTCAGCCAAGATGGGAAGCTTAGAAGCAACAAGTTTGTGCAGCTCCCCCATAGCCACCTCAAATACCTATAAAATATGACTCTAAAAAATTTTAGGGTTCCAAAACTAACAACAGAAAAACACATCTTCTGCTGAACGCAGCTTGGCAGGAAGGGCTAATCTCAGTATGCTAGGAGTCAAAACCAGCCCAGCCTGAAATCACAGCTTGTCCCCAGGGTGATCAGGACAAGCCACAGCTGGAGCCTTCAAGATAGTAGATCGGAGCCAGCTATAGCAGTTTCCAGAATTATCAAGCCATAAGAAGCAAGGACTAAGTGAAAGGTCAGTGGAACTCAGCTAAATATGGGGGGAGAAAAGTGATCTGGCCAAACTGCCTCCAGGGCAAAGAAGTGACAGAAGCAGTGGCCCTGCAGCCTCCTCCACTTGGCAGCTTCAGACATTCCAGCTTGGAGACTGCAGGGGGCACCAAGTGATCATTCAGAAGCCAAATGCTCTTGTATTTAGTGGTCTGGATCTGGATTGTGGTCTTAGGTGGTGGTCCTGGGGTGCATTTTCAGTGAACCAAAGCTGGTAGGGCCTGCAGCAGCCTCCCAATAACTCTGGCAGCTGTGAAAACCCCAGTGATTTGGGACAGAGATTTCCCCTCTGGAAGAAGAGTTCCTCAGAGATAAAAAATCAAGTAATTCACTGGCAATATGCACAGGCAAAGGAAGCAAAGTAAGAACGGCAATCAAACTCTAGAATCCTTTTTTGGGGAAAAAAGGACCAAAGCATGGAACAGGAGGAAGACAGCACAGTCAGAATTCCCACACCAAAAGCTTCCAAGAAACATGTAGACTGCCTACAAGCCTTAGATGAGCTTAAGAAGGATTTTGAAAACCAAATAAGATAAGTGGAGGAAAAATTGTGAAGAGAAATGAGAATGATGCAAGAAAATCATGAAAAGAGAGTCAACAACCTGACTGAAGAAAAATAGCACCTAAAAATAGATTAACTCAAATGACAATAGAGGCCCAAAAAGCCAATGAGGAGAAGAATGCCTTGAAAAGTCTAATTTGTCAGACAAAAAAAAAATCTCCAAAGCTTTCTGAAGAGAATAATTCCTTCAGAATTATAGTGGAGCAAATGGAAGCAAATGACTTTATGAGAAATAGAGATACTATCAAACAAATGAAAAAATGGAAGGCAATGTGAAATATCTCCTTGGAAAAAAACTGACCTGGAAAATAGATCCAAGAGAGACAATTTAAAAATTATTGGACTACCCAAAAGCCATGATCAAAGAAAGAATTTAGAAAGCATCCTTCAAGAAATTCTTGAGGAAAATTGCCCTGATATTCTAGAACCAGATGGCAAAATAGAACTTGAAGGAATTTACCAATCACCTCTTGAAAAAGATCCCCAAAAGAAAACTCCTAGGAATGTTATAGCCAGGTTCTTGAGTGCCTAGATCAAGGAGAAAATATTACAGGCTGCCAAGAGGAAACAATTTGAATACTGTGGAAACACAATTAGGATAACCCAGGATCTGGCAGATTCTACATTGAGGGGTCAAAGGGCCTGGAATATGATATTCCAGAGATCAAGGGAGCTAGGATTAAAACCAAGAGTCACTTACTCAGCAAAATTGCGTATAATGTTCCAGGGGGAAATATCATCATTCAGTGAGGTCGAGGACTTTCAAACATTCTTGCTGAAAAAATAGAAGTGAAAAGAAAATGTGACACTCAAATGCAAGAAGCATGAGAAGGCAAACATGGAAAAGAAATCATAAGAAACTTATCAAAGTTGAACTATTTACATGCCAACATGGAAACAGATAATTGTAACTTATGAAAATTTTCTCAGTATGAGGATGGGTGAAGGGAATGCGAATGTATATATATATGTATATATAAACATATGTCTATATAGGAAGATTTATATATGCATATGAACATATATTTGAGTATGTGTACATATGAGTACATAGAGGGCACAGGATCAATTGAATAAGAAGGGATGCTACTCTGAAAGGTGAAATTATGAGATGAGAGAGGATTAGAATGAGAGGGGACAGGGAGAGACAGAATGGGTTCAAGAGGCAAGGGATAATTGCTTCAATGCAGGGGAAGAACAAGAAGGCAAAAGGGAAAGGGTCAACCATACTCTCATTTAATTTGGCTTAGGGGAGGAATGACATAAACTCTAAACTGGGTATGTTGCCACACAGAAGAGTAGGGGGAATGGGGATGAGAGGTGGGATGATGGAGGCGAGGGCAGGGTGGAGGGGGAGGATTTCTGGAAGTACACACTTCTGTAAAGGGACAGGGACAGGGTAGAGAATAGAACAAGGATGGTGGGATAGGAAGGAGGGACATATAATCAGTCTCTAACAATATGTCCATTGTGGAGATGTTCTGCATAACTACACATGTACAGCCTGTATTGAATTGCTTGTCTTTCCAGGGGGAGTGGGTGACAAGGGAGGAAAGGAAAGAATCTAGAATTTAAAGGTCTATAATCAAATGTTAAAAATATATGTGTGTGTATGTGTGTATGTGTGTGTGTGTGTGTGTGTGTATTAGCTATATGCAACTGGGAATTAAATTTGGGTTAGGGAGACCCATCCTGCCCTTCTGGAAAGTCAGACTGGTGATGGTGGAGGACATAGGAGACAGCAGATTGGGGGAAGGGCTATATAGTCAAAAAACTAATAATAGAAAGATACGAATTAAAGTTAGGTAAAGGTTCCAACTTCTGGATAGGTATTAACAATGTTATTATAGGGAATAGGTTCAAAAACATCAATAGTTTCACCAGACATAATTAGATAGGTGAGTACTACTGATTATTTTTTGTCATTCAAGAACAATCTGAACAAGAGGAACTTATCAGGAAAAATGAAAAGCACTGGTTTTTCTAAGGTTTTGTCATTTGGAAACTGGAGTTCTGATTACCAATGGATGCTGCAATAGAACAGAACTGGGAAAAGTAAAGGTACCTGTCCTAAGAATAAAGCCATGAACTTGCTCATTAACTATGGCTTCAGTTAGTGAGTGTGCTTATAATGTAAGTAAAGTAGAATTCAAATATTCAAGTGCCCTAGGGAAAGTATAAATAATTCTACTTTCTGGGAGTGATAGGAAACTAAGTTAATGTTCATTATGGGTTTAAATATCCTCTGATTAAGGATGTCATTAGTTTTATCATTATGTAAACTGAATAACCATTAATGTAAGAGTCTAATTTTATTTTGGCTAATTTACTCTCTGTCAGATGCAGTGCAGCAACTCCATTGGTCAATACTTTACTATGTTTTACAAGAGTCATTTTCTTGATTCAGGAAACAAATGAGGATAAAGATTTGACTAGATTTATCATTAGAAGAATCAGGGAAGGCCAATTACAGAAGGCTAATGTCCTAATCCTAGTTCAGCTAATTACTAGAGATATGACTGAGCAAGTCAGAAAATCTCTCTGATACTCTATTTCCTCAACTCTAATATGAGAAAGTTGAAATACATGGTTTCTCGAGAGCTATCTAACTCTAGAACTGTGATCCTGTGATCCATTTTCTGAGATCATATCCCATATTTCTCATTTGTAAAATGATATGATGATCAAAGTCCTGATGGCTCTAAATCCAAAAGGACTACTATTCAAATGAAGAACTCAAAGGGAATTTTTTGCCTGGAAAAGTTCTCTTGCTTTTGGAGTGATTGTTTTCAAAACATTTGACATGTACATTTTGCTTTGGAAAAAAATAATTAATTACATTTAATATACATTATTTAACTGAGGACAGAGATAGTGGAAGTTAAACTTAGTGACTCTTTGTCAAAGAGCATGTAATTTTTTTCAAACATCTCTGATAAACCCAAAAGAAGTATGAAAAGGTAAGCAGGAAAGAAAAAGAAAACCTTTTATTCAATAAAGGCACATCATTTACATCCCTAAATGGGAAGATGATATGTATAACTCTTGAAAACTGTATCTTTATTACTACATTTAGAAGGCATATACATAGACTGAGAGTATAATTTGACTTTGATATGATGATGAAAAATTTCATTAAAGGGTGAAAAAGGGGACAGTACTGGGAGAAATGGACATAAGGAGGCAGAAAAGTGTAAATTGCATCACAGGAAGAGTCACAAAGACCTACTACAGTCAAGGGAAAGAAAGGATGGAGGCAAGCATTGTTTGAGCCTGACCCTCATCAGAACTGACTCAAAGAGGGACTAATATACCCACTCAATTGAGTATAGAAATAGAGAAATATTTGGGCCAAAAAAGACATTGGGAAGCATTAGCCTACAACCCATGTACTATAGAAGGACTTCGGAAAGTACTGGGATAGGTGGAAGTAATCAATATGCTGAACTTATGGCAGTACATCAAGACATCAAAATACAATAAGGAGGACAGTGTCATATATTCACGTATTCATGGGTGGTAGGTAATGGGTTAGCTACATGGATGCTCATGTGGAAAAATCAAAATTGGGACATTCATGGCAAACAAATCTGCAACAAAGAATTATGGGAAGATATCTGGAACATGTCTTTCATCAGTGACTTGTCAATTTTTCATGTAGATGCTCACATGGCCTTCACTATGCCAGAACGTAAGGACAATGTTCATGCTAATCAACTGACAAAGTTTTCTACTGAACAAATTGTCCCTACTTTGACAACTGATGATCCCATATTAGCAAAACGGGTCTACAAAATGGCAAGCCATTTGGGGATCCAGGCCACATACCAGTGGGCAGAAGATCAAGGTATTATTATCTCTCATTCATTTTAAAACAGATAGCAGAAGAATGTCATATATGCGAATTGGAAAAGGAATAAACTGTTCCATGGATAGTAACTGGAGAAATAGCAAGAGGAAAGGTCCCAGCCCAAATCTGGCAAATAGATTATATTGGTCCCCCACCACAAGATAAAAGATGCAGATTTATATGTACTTGTGTTGACAGCTATTAAGATATACTAGTGGCTTGTCCTTATAAGAATTCAACCCAGAAAAAACGTGTAAAACTCTAGATCTCATAAATCTATACTATAGAACCCCAATGCAGATTCAAAGTGACAATGGTCACATTTCAAAGGTAATGAAATGAAGAGGTATTATATACTAAACAATATAGGATGAATACATAATATTCCATATTATCCAGAAACATCTGGATTGATTGAAAGAATGAATGGATTATTGAAATAACAAGGAGGTTAAGTTCCAATAATTCATATGAACATTGGAAGGATAATTTGTTCATGGCTTTACATAATTTGAATAATAGACCATTGGGAGAAGGGACACGTCTAGCCAGAATGATTACCCGAAACCTGCAAATTAGAAAACAGCAAACATATAAGATCCCAAATATTGAGTATTGGACTTTGAGGCCAGATGTCCCAGCACTGTACCCAAGAACACCTGGTTCGGTGGGGTATGATTTACAATGTTTAGAGGACTTTGGGTTGGACAGAAAAGAAATAAGAAAAATCTCTACTTGAATATGCATAAGAATCCCTAAAAATCACTATAGACAGATTTTACCCAAATCAGGATTAGCAGCTCAAGGAATACATGTACTGGCTTGAGTTATAGATTCTAACTGTCAAGGAGAAATTGTTGTGACATTCCATAATATAGGTGAAGGGTTCATATAAATTCATAAAAATGACAGGATAGTTCAAGTTATTATTGTTTCTTATAAAACAATACCACTAATAAAAACTGACCCTCCTTCCAAAATAACTATCAGAGGAACTGAAGGATTTGGTTCTACTGATAGAATAAAATTGGGAGCTGAAGTATGGGTAAAACAGAAGCTAGATGATATTCCAAGTTTGCAGAGATTATAGCACATGGGAAGGATAACACTGTAACTATTGTTTATTTCAGAGAAGATTATTGTGAAATTGTACCCTTAATTCATATATTCTACCATGAGTAAGGCTACCATAGTGGACTCATGGACTCCAGTAGCATAGCTGATCGTATATCCACCTCATTTCTGGTTATTGTCTCCTTGCTTCTTTTGGCTTTTTGTATGTTTATCTTGTTTACTATATTTGTTTTTGCAGGCTTGGTACCCTCCACCTGTAGATTCCTGATGGCTTAAGCTGGATGTCACCCCCTGTCCACAACTGTGACATGTCACCCTGGACTTGGCATCAAGCACATTTCAAATGCTGGCTAAAGCTGAAGAAATGACCCCTGGAGGTTGGGGGTGGGGTGGACAATGGCAGTGTAGAAGCAGGAAAACTCCATGAGCTTCTCCCATAACCACCTCAAATACCTAAAAAATATGACTCTAAACAAATTTTAGAGCTACAGAACCCAAAAAGTGACAAAGAAACAAATCTCCCACTGAAGGCAGACCAGCAGGCATACAGGAAGGGTCCATCACAGTGTGCTGGGAGTAGTAAACAGCCCCATCTGAACTATGGATTTATCTACAGATTGACATGACCAGCAGTTGCAGTGGACTTTGGGAGAGTGGATCACCAAAAGCTGTAGCAGTTTCCAGAATCATCAACCCATAGATGCAGAAGAAAAAGTGAGAGGTCAGTGTAGAACTCGCTGTATCTGGAGGGGAGAGAGTATGTTCTGGCCTTTGCCCACACAGTGAGAAGTGGTGGAAGTGGTGGCCCTGCAGCAGCCTCCACATGGCTGCTTCAGAGCTCCTGGCCTTCAGATCATAGGTGGGCCACGTGATCATTCAGAAGCTAAGTGCTGTTGCCTTAACCTGCCTGAATTGGGATCATTGCCTTGGGTGGAGGTCCTGAGATATGTGACCAGTGAGCCAAAGCTGGTGGGAGAAGAAGAGACAGCACCCTCCTAATAACTCTGGAAGCTGGAAAAACCTCAGCTATTTGGGACAAACCTCTCCCCTCTGGAAGCAGAGTTCTAATGTGGTAAAGAGTTCAAATGTCAAGTAATTGAGTGGCAACATGAGCAAGCAAAGCAAGAAGAGCCATCCAACTTTAGATTCCTTTTTTGGGGACAAAAAGCATCAAAGCATTGAATGAAGTCAGAACTCCTGAACCAAAAGTTTCCAAGAAAAATATGATCATGTTACAGGCTACGAGGAGCTTAAGAGGATTTTGAAAACCAAATAAGAGAAGTGGAGGAAAAATTGGGAAGAGAAATGAGAATGATGCTAGAAAGTCATGAAAAGAGAGCCAACAACCTGACTGAAGAAAATATGCACATTAAAAAATGAATAACTCAAATGGCAAGAGAGGCTCAAAAAAACAATGAGGAGAAGAATGCCTTAAAAAGCCAAATTTAGCAGATGGAAAAAGAATCTCAAAAGCTCACTGAAGAGAATAATTACTTCAAAATTAGATTAGGTCAAAAGGAAGTGAATGCCTTCATGAGAAATCAAGATACTATTAAACAGATCCAAATAAATGAAAAACAGAAGGCAATGTGAAATATCTCACTGGAAAAACTACTGGCCTAGAAAATAGATCGAGGAGAGGCAATTCAAAAATTATTGGACTACCTGAAAGCTATGATCAAAAAAAAGAACCTAGAAATCATTCTTCAAGAAATTCTCAAGGAAAATTGCCCTGATGTTTTAGAATCAGAGGACAAAATGGAAATTGAAAGAATTCGCCAATCACCTTTTGAAAAAGGTCCCAAAAAGAAAACTCCTAGGAATAACATAACCAGGTTCCAGAGTTCCCTGATCAAAGAGAAAAATATCACAAGCAGCCAGGAAGAAACAATCTGAATATTGTGGAAACACAATTGGGATAACATAGGATCAAGCAGCTTCTACATTAAGGGATCAAAGGGCTTAAAATATAATATTCCAGAGATCAAAGGAGCTAGGATTAAAACCAAGAATCACCTACCAATCAAAATTGAGTATAATGTTTCAGGGGAAAATATGGTCATTCAATGAGATGAAGGACTTTCAAGCATTCTTGATGAAAAAACAGAGCTGAATAGAAAACTTGACATTCAAATACAAGAAGCAAGAGAAGCATGAGAAGGTAAACAAGGAAAAGAAAAAATAAGGAATTTATCAAAGTTAAACTACTTTACATGACTACATGGAAAAACAATCATTGGGGGCGGAGCCAAGATGGCGGCATAGAAGCAACAAAGCACCACAGCTCCCACACAAACGTGCTAAAAAACTCATAAAATGGGATGCTAAACAGATTTTCAAGCTCCAAAAACTCTCCAAAAGACAGAAAGAACATCTGTTGCTACAGGCAGCGCAGCAGACGGGGCTCTTTGCAGCAGTCTGGGACCCGTAGCCAAAACCCGGCCGGCTCAGTCCCTGGGGCATCGGGCAGGGAACCGCGGCTATAGGAGAGCAGATCTGCTGCACTGGAGGCACAGTTACCACATGTATGAGGCCAGAAGAAAAAAAGGCTAAGAGAAAGGTCAGTGGATTTTGCTAACTTGGGA
>CM053597.1:129688197-129707781 GCA_028646575.1 Pseudocheirus occidentalis
GTGATTCTTCTTTTGTTCCTTGTTCTAAATATTGTATATAATATTGTGAATTGTTGATACTGTGAACATTGTACTGAATCTTGATTTGTACTGGAATAAACAGAGTTTTCACTACTACTGTGTAATCCAAATCTTAAAAGCTGTTCGCAGTAGCATTCTTTTGGGAATCTACTGTTGGTTGGCTTTACACTCTCCTCTCTGGAAGCAGAGTTCTTCCATAGTAAAGAGCTCAAATGTCAAGTAATTGACTGGCAACATGAGCAAACAGAGGAAGCAAAGCAAGCACAGCCATCCAACTTTAGATTCCTTTTGAAGTCAGAACTCCTCCATCAAAAGCTTCCAAGGAAAATATTAATTTGTTAGTGGCTATGGAAGGGCTTAAAAAGAATTTTGAAAATCAAGTAAGAGAAGTGGGGGGAAAATTGGAAAGAGAAATGAGACTGATGCAAGAAAATTGCAAAAAGAGAGTCAACAAACTGACTGAAGAAAATAACACCTCAAAAATAGACTAACTCAAATGGCAAAAGAGGAACAAAAACCAATGAGGAAAAGAATGCCTTTAAAAAATCCATATTGGCCAGATGGAAAAAGAATTTCAAAAGCTCACTGAAGAGAAAATTTTCTTCAGAATTAGAGTGGAGCAAATGGAAGCAAATGACATTATGAGAAATCTATGTGATAAAACATATCCAAAAAATGAAAAGAATAGAAGGAAATGTGAAATAGCTCATTGGAAAAACCACTGACATGGAAAATAGATCCAGGAGAGAAAATATAGAAATTATTGGACTACCTGAAAGCAATGATCAAAAAAAAGAAACTAGAAATCACCCTTGAAGAAATTCTCAAGGAAAATTGCTCTGATATTTCAGAACCAGAGAACAAAAGAGTAAGTGAAAGAATTCACCTATCACCTCTTGAAAAAAATCACAAAAATAAAACTCCTAGGAATATTATATCCAAATTCTATAGTTCCCAGGTCAAGGAAAAAATGCAGCCAAGAAGAAACAGTTTGAATATTGTGGAATCATAATAAGGATAACATGAGATCTAGCAGCTTGTACATTAGGGGATCAAAGGGGTTGCAATAGGTTATTCCTGAGGGCAAAGGGGCTAGGATTAAAACCAAGAATCAACTACCCAGAAAAACTGAGCATAATGCTACAGGGAAAAACATAGTCATTCAATGAAATAGAGGATTTTCAATCATTCTTGAGGAAAAAAAACAGAGTTGAATACAAAATTTTATATTCAAATACAAGAGAATCATGAGATGTTAAACAGGGAAAAGAAATGATAAGGAATTTATTAAAGTTGAAATATTTATATTCCTATATGGAAAAGTTTTTTTAACTGTTTATATTTTTATTGACTTGTTTGTTTATTTTAGTTTGTGAGATTCAGTTCCAGAATCACTTGAGTTACAGATTTTCTTTCCTTCCTTCCACCCTCCCCCCATGGAGGCATATAATCACATATAGGATCTACAAACTCTTTCACATTGTACAATAGTCTAGTTGTATAAAAGTGTTGTAAGCAATGGAGTGAACAATGGGAAAAAAGAAACAAAACCAAACATAGAAAAGAATGATAGCATGTATTGTCTAAGTTTCCATTTAAACTCTGGTCTTTCTGGATCTTTCTCTGAATGTAGATATCTCCTTCCATTCTAAGACTTGTACATTTGTCTTTTAACTGTGCATTCCTGAGAAGAGTCAAGTTTATCAAGTTTGGTTGTCACACATAGGATGTATATGTGACTGTGTATATATTCCTGGATCTGCTTCTCTCACGTAGCATCAATTTGTATAAGCCTCTCCAGGTAATTATGAAGTCCATCTCCTTCCCATTTATTATACCACAATAGTATTCCATTACATTCATATATCATAACTTGTTCAGCCATTCCCCAGTTGATGGGCATCCCCTAAATTTCCAGTTTTTTGCCATCACAAAAAGAGCTGCAATAAATATTTTGGTACATATGGGTCTTTTCCCCACTTCTATGATCTCTTTGGAATACAACCCCAAAAGTGGTAATACTAGGTGAAATGGTATGCAATTTTTTATTGCCCTTTGGGCATAGTTCCAGATTGACCTCCAGAATGGGTGTATCAGTTCACAGCTCCACCAACAATGCATTATACTTCCAATTTTTCCACATCCTCTCCACCACTTGTCATTTTCCTGTTTTGTCATCTTAGCCAATCTGACTGCTGAGATGTGGTACTTCAAAGCTGCTTTGATTTGCATTTCTCAAATCAATACTGATTTAGAGCACTTTTCCATACGCATAAAGATATCTTTAATTTCTACCTCTGAAAATTGCCTGTTCATATCCTTTGACAATTTATCAATTGGGGAATGACTCGTATTCTTATAAATTTTACTTATTTCCCTATATATTTTAGAAATGCGGCCTTTATCAGAGTCACTGATTGTAAATATTCTTTCCCAGTTTTCCACTTACCTCTTAATCTTGGTTACATTGGCTTTCTTTGTACAGAAACTTTTCAATTTAATGTAATCAAGATTATCCATTTTGCATTTTATAGTGCTCTCCAACTCTTCTTTGTTCATGAAGTCTTCCTTACTCCATAAATCTGATAGGTAAACTATTTCTTGCTTCCCAAGGTTATTTACAGTCTCAGTCTTTATACCCAGATCATGCACGTATTTAGACTTGACTTTGGTGTATGGTATTAGATGATGGTCTATGCCCAGTTTCTACCATAGCATATTCCAACTTTCCCAGCACTTTTTGTCAAATAGTGAATTCTTAACCCAGAAACTGGGGTATTTGGGCTTATCAACAGTATATTACTATAGTCGTTGACTACTGAGTCTTTTGTGCCCAATATATTCCATTGATCCACTACTCTATTCCTTAGCCAGTACAAGGCTGTTTTGAGGACTGCTGCTTTAGAATAGAGATTAAAACCTGGTACATCTAGGCCACCTTCCCTAACATTTCTTTTCATTAATTGCCTTGATATTCTGGACTTTTTGTTCTTCCAGATGAATTTTGTCACTATTTTTTCTAGTTCTATAAAGTAATTTTTTGGTAGATCGATTGGTATGGCATTAAATATGTAATCTAATTTAGGTAAAATTGTCATTTTTATTATATTAGCTCTACCCAGCCATGAGCAATTGATGTTTTTCCAATTAGTGAGATCTCATTTTATTTGTGTGAAAAGTGATTTGTAGTCATGTTCATAAAGGTAATGGGTTGGTTTTGGCAGGTAGATTCCCAAATATTTTATAATGTCTACAGTAACTTTAAATGGGGTTTCTCTTACTATCTCTTGCTGTTGGACTTCATTGGAAATATATAGGAATGCTGAGGATTTATGTGAGTTTATTTTATATCCTGCAACTTTGCTAAATTTATTTATTGTCTCAAGTTTTTTACTTGATTCTCTAGGATTCTCCAAGTATATCATCATGTCATCTGCAAAGAGTGATAATTTAGTCTCTTCTTTGCCTAATTTCATTCTTTGATTACTTTTTCTTCTCCATTTGCTACTGCTAACTTATCTAGCACCAGACTGAATAAGAGGGATGATAGTGGACATCCTTATTTCACCCCTGATCTTATTGGAAATTCTTCTAGTTTATCCATATTGCATTTAATACTTGTTGATGGCTTTAAGTAGATGCTACCTATTATTCTAAGGAATATTCAATTTATTCCTTTACTTTCTAGTGTTTTTAATAGGAATGGACGTTGTATTTTGTCAAAGGCTTTTTCTGCATCTATTGAAATAATCATATTGTTTCTGCTAGTTTTATTGTTGATATGATCAATGATATTGATGGTTTTCCTAATATTGAACCATCCTTGCATTCCTGGAATAAATACAACCTGGTCAAAAAGTATTATTCTTATTATAAGTTGCTGGAGTCTTTTTGCTAGTATCTCATTTAAGATTTTTCATCTATATTCATGAGGAAGATTGGTCTATAATTTTCTTTCTCTGTTTTGTCTCTCCCTGATTTAGGTATTAGTATCATATTTGTGTCATAAAAAGAATTTGGTAGGACTCTTTCCTCACCAATTTTCCCAAATATTTTGTAGAGTACTGGAATCAATTGATCTTTAAATGTTTGATAGAATTCACTAGTAAATCCATCTGGCCCTAAGGATTTTTCCTAGGAAGTTCTCTTATAGCTGGTCCAATTTCTTTTTCTGAGATGGGGTTGTTTAAGCAATTTACTTCCTCTTCAGTTAGTCTGGGCAACTTATATTTTTGTAAATATTCATACGCTTCACTAAGATTATCAAATTTATTTGCATACAGTTGATCAAAATAATTCCTAATTATTGTTATAATTTCCTCTTCATTGGAGGTACATTTACCCTTTTCATTTTTGAGACTCAGAATTTGGTTTTCTTCTTTCTTTTTTTATCATATTGACTAAGGGTCTATCAATTTTATTGTTTTTTTTCATAAACCTAACTCTGAGTTTTATTTATAAGTTCAATAGTTTTCTTAGTTTCAATTTTATTCATTTCTCTTTGGTTTTCATTATTTCTAATTTAGTATTTAATTGGGGATTTTCAATTTGTCCTTTTTCTAGCTTTTTCAATTGCATGCACAATTCATTGAGCTCCATTTTCTCTAATTTTTTCACATATGCATTCAGGGACATAGAACTTCCCCTAAGTACTGCCTTTACTGCATTCCACAGGTTTTGGTATGATGTCTCATGATTCTCCTGAATGAAGTTACTGATTGCTTCTATAATTTCTTGTTTTACCCATTCATTCTTTAGGATTAAATTAATTAGTTTCCAATTAGTTTTTTGCCTACTCTTCCATGGTCCTTTATGGCATATAATTTTTATTGCACCATGATCTGAGAATGATGCATTTAATATTTCTGCCTTTCTGCACTGACTTTTGAGGTTTTATGCCCTAGTACATAGTCTATTTTTGTGTATGTACTATGTACTGTTGAGAATAAAGTATATTCCTTTTTATCCCCTTTCAGTTTTCTCCAGAGATCTATCATGTCTAGTCTTTCTAGAATTCTATTTGTCTCCTTAACTTCTTTCTTGTTTATTTTGGTGTCAGATTAATCAAGTTCAGAGAGGGGGAGATTGAGGTCGCCCACTAGTATTGTTTTGCTATCTATTTCCTGCTCTAATTCCCTTGACTTTTCCTCTAGGAATCTGGATGCTATACTGCTTGGTGCATATATGTTAAGTAATGATATTGCTTCATTCTCAATCATGCCTTTTAGCAGGATGTAGTTTCCTTTCTTATCTCTTTTAATTAGATCTATTTCAGCTTTTGCTTTATCTGAGATAAGGATGGCTTCCCCTGCTTTTTTTTACTTTAGCTAAACATAATATATTCTACTCTATCCTTTTACCTTTACCCTGTGCATATCCCCTTGTTTCAAATGTGTTTCTTGTAGACAGCATATTGTATTATTGTGGTTTTTAATTCATTCTGCTACATGCCTGTTTTATGGGAGAGTTCATCCCATTAACATTCGCAGATATGATTACTATCTGTGACTTTCCCTCCATCTTATTTCCTCTCCTGTTTATATCATTATGTCTTCCTTTTCCCTTTGCCTCCTTAAGAATGTTCCTTTTGACCACCACCTCTGTCAGTATTCCCTCCCTGTGTTCTGCCCTCTTTACCTACCTTTTCCCCTTGCTACTCTTTCCATCCCTACTGACTACCCTCCCCTTCTTACACCCCTCTCCCCTTATCCCTCCTTCTGCCTGTAGGGCATAATAGATTTTATTCTTAACAGAGTATGTTATTCCCTCCTTGAACCCAAACCAGTGCTAGTAAATTTCATACATTATACCTCCCCCTCCCTCTTTTCCCTTTATTGTTATGAATTTTTGCATCTTTACATGTTAGTGTCTAAACTTAGCCATTTGTATTGATAACTCTTTAAATCAGAACCAATGAGAGTAATGATCATATGATGCTCATCTCCTTCCTTCCCACCCCTCCACTTTAATGTTTTTATGCCTCTTCTTGTAGCATAGTTTACCATCTTCTGCCTCTACCTTTCCTTTTCTCCCATTATAATCCCTTTCTTCCCATTAATATGTTTTTTTATTCCTCATATTAGTTCAATTATACCCTGTAAAGCCAATCAGCAGTAGATTCCTGAGAGAATGCTACTGTGAACAGCCTTTAAGATTTGGATTACACAGTATTAGTGAACACTCTGTTTATTCCATTACAAAATCAAGATTCAGTACAATATTCACAGTATCAACAATTCACAATATTATATAAAATATTTAGAACAAGGAAAATACAGAAAGTAACAAGGAACAAGAGAAGAATCACTTGGTTTCCCTAAGGGGGGAACCAGCTTCACATTTTTAGATTCAATCAGTCAAGTTGAATCAATCAACAATTCACAATATACTGATCTTCCACTCATGGGACAACCATTAACTTTAGTATCCAAATAAAGTTCTTAGACAACCACACAAATCTTCCACCCCTTGATTTCCAACAAACCTCAGTTTATTCCAAGGGTAGGCCTTTTCTTCATACCCACACCTTGTTTCTGTGTACATCCCTTTTAAGTGTCACAATAATTATACAAATTTTAGTATGGACAGGCATCTGCTTCTCATAAAGGAATGTAAACAGTTGGCTCTTATTTAGTCCCAAGTTATGTGCATGTATGAGCATCTGTGTGTGTGTATGTGTGAGTGTATATTTTCCTTGTTTCCCTTTTCATGCCTTTCTTGGGTTTTGTAAGTGGAGATCAAATTTTCCATTGAGCTCAGGCTTTTTCATAAGGAAAGACTGGAAGTCCTTTATTTCACTAAATGACCATCTCCTTGCCTGAAAGAATATGCTCAGTCTTGCTCCGTAGTTGATCCTTGGTTGCAGTCCTAGCTCTTTTGCTTTATGAAATATCACTTTCCATTCCCTCCAATCTTTTAGTGTAGCAGCTGCTAAATCCTGTGCAATTCTGACTGTAGTTCCATGATATTTAAATTGTTTCTTCTTGGCTGCATTCAGTATTTTCTCCTTGACCTTGTAGCTCTGGAATTTGGCTACTATGTTTCTTGAAGTTTTCAATTTGGGATATCTTTAAGGAGGAGATTGGTGAATTCTTTCAATAACCATTTCTCCTTCTGATACTAGTACCTCAGGACAGTTTTCTTTGACAATCTCTTGGAGGTTGCTGTCCAGGCTGATGTTTTTCATCATGGCTTTCTGGTAGGCTGATAGGTTGTCTCTCCTGGATCTGTTTTCCAGGTCAATTGTTTTTCAAGTGAGATATTTTGCACTTTCTTCTAATTTTTCAATCTTTATGTTTATTTGACTGACTCTTGTTGCATCATAGAGTCCTTACCTTCAATTTGTCTGATTCTAATTTTTAGTGAATTATTTTCCTCAATTAGTTTTTGGAGTTCCTTCTCCACGTGTTCATTTTTCATTTTTAGGGAGATTTCTTCTCCAGTTAGATTTTGGACCGCCTGTCCTAATTCTCCAATTTTACTTTTTAAAGTTTTGTTTTCTTCAGTGAGATATTTTTTCCAATTTGGTCACTGTAGATTTAAATTTATCTCCTACCCCTCTAATTTTTTTTTAAAATCTCTTTTGAGATCCTCCAATAAGGCTCCTTTGGCTTAAGACCAATTCACATTTCCTTCTGTGGTCTCCAATGTGAGTATATAGTCTGTGTTGCCTTTTGAATTTGGTTGTTCTTGCTCACTATAAAAAGATTTGATGGTCCTATCCTTGCAGTTTCCTTCTTCTCCATTGTGAACACATATATATATATATATATATGTATATATATATATATATGTACATATATATATATGTACATACCGATGTATGTTTATATACGAGGATATATGTGCATATAAGTACATGTGTGAGTGTGTATGTACGTGTACATGTATACATAGACAGAAGGCACAACATCAGTTGAATGGGAAGAGATGATATCTAAAATACAAAATTAAGAGATGAGAAAGCAATATAATAAGAGGAGATAGGGAGAGAGAGAATCAGGTAAATTATCTCATATAAAAGAGGCAAGGGAAAACCGTTACAATGGAGGGGAAGACCAGGAAAGTGAAAGGGAATGGACTGATCTTAATTTCATTGAATCTGGCTTAAGGAGGGAATAACATACATACTTAATTGGGTATCATACCCTACAGGAAAGTGGGTGAGGGAAGGGGATAAGAGGGGACATGATAGAAGGTAGGGCAGATGGGGGGGGGGGTTAGATAGAAGCACACATTTTTTAAAAAAGATAGAGTCAAAGTAGAAAATAGAACAAATCAGGGGTGGGATAGGATGGAGGGAAATATAGTCTGTCTTTCATAATATATCCACTATGGAAATGTTTTGCATAACTACACATGTACAACCTATATTGAATTGTTTATCTTCCCATTAAAGGTGGGTGATGAGGGAAGAAGGGAAAGAATCTGGAGTTCAAAGTTTTAAAATCAAATGTTTTTTAAAAATTATTATCATTATTATTATTACTATTATCTTTATTATTATTATTTATTACATCAAACTGGGGAATGAGATATACAGGCACTGGGGTATGGAAATGCAACTCACCCTACTGGGAAGTTGGAAGGGGATTGAGGAGGATATAGGAGAGAGCAGATTGGAGGAGGGGGTGTTCAGTGAGATCACTGTTTTGGGGTGGTAGGTAGGAGAAAGAAGGAGAGAAGATTTGTAGCTCAAAATCTTATGGAAATGAATGTTGCAAACTAAAAATAAAGAAAAAATAATTTTAAAAATTTGATCAATATTTCAGTACTTCTTGCATAAGCTCAAATTCACAAGCCATACCTATCACACCCCAAGAAACAATTGCTAACTTTACTAAATTATGGCATATGACTCATAAATTTTTAATCTATAGCTAATATCTATCCTGAACTCCCTTCACACATTGTTACCTGCCTATTGTGTGTTTCTATATAGTACATATCCCGTAAACATCTTAAATTCAGTGTGTACAAAATAATCTCATCATTCTCTTTACTAAACTTCTTCTATATTTCACTGTATCTTTTGAAAGCAGCCTTATCATAACATTCATTTAATTCTGGAATCTCTCTTCATTACTTTTCCTTCTCTATCACTCCATATTTCCAATTAGTTACAAAGTCTTATCGATTCTTTCTCCATATCACCTCAGGCATGACTCCTTTACATGCACACAGATAACTTGCTAATTCAGAACCTCATTTATATAATACTTACTATTATAATACTATATATATTTATTGCATTTTCTTCTGTTTCAATCCATTCTTCACAGAGCTGTCACAATAATCTCCCCATGACAAAGGCCTAGAAATGACACTCACTCAAAATGCTTTAATATATTCCAATTGCCTGCAGGATTAAATACAACCTCATTGGCTATGTGCTTGAGATGATCTTCAATCTGGCTCCCATATACCATATAGTCTCACCATATAGTTCAGTCAAACTGTAATACTAGCTGCTCCTTGAATTCAGTACTTCACCTCTTTCACAAGCCTTACTCTATATGTGAAACATACTCCCTCTCTATATCTACCTTTCAGAATTCCCATCTTTCTCTAATTCTCATCCAAGTGCCAGCTCTTCCTTGAAGCTTTTTTGAACCCTTCAGTTATTAATGTTCTCTTCTCATTCCTCATTTTCCCATGTACTGTATACATATTTGTGTACATATATGCAGACTCTCTGTGATTTCTGAGACATTCTACATAAGTATAAATTATTTCATTTTCATCTTTGTATCCATAATGCCTTATACATGTTGTCTTTTAGTTGTTCAGCTTTGTCCGACTCTTCATGACCCTATGAATTCTACTGTTCACTGGGTTTTCTTGGCAAAGATACTGGAGTAGTTAGCCATTTCCTTCTCCTGTGTATTAAGGCAACCAGAGAGGATAAGTGACATTCCCAGGGTTGAAGACCCAGTAAATGTCTGAGGCCAGATTTGAACTCAGGTCTTCCTAATTCTAGGTCCAGCACTCTATCCAATGAGTTGGTTAGTTGCCTACCTTGTACATAATATGAGATAAATTGAATTGTCTAATGTCATAAAGGCAGTGAAAGGAAAAGTAGGAATTTGAACTTAGTCTTCTATCTCCAAAGCTAGTGTTATCTCCTCAGTATCACACAATTCCATGATCAAGCAAGGTGGTAAGCCTAGAAACATAGGAAATAAGGTTATTTTCTTATTCATGTTCTTATTGAACCCATGCTGATTCATGAGTGTTACTTCTCTAAATACTTAAAAACCATCAATGTAACATTATCTAGAATGTCATTGTAAATCAGGAATATCATAAGTAAGTCAAAATTTGTGAAACACAGATGGAGGCAGTTATTACCAATTACAAACATACTTTCTCAAAGATATTTTTATATTCTCTTCCCCCAATGTCCCTTTCTCATGCCTTTCTATGCTATTAAGACAGTGCTATCAAACAGAAGTCAACATACTTTGCAAAAGATAAAAATGTACTTTTTTGAATATTCTGAGTTCCTTGTTTTATTTCCCTGTTTTCCACTTTTGTGGTCACTGAAGGTATGAACACTGTTTGGGGTGGGGAGGGGAGACCACAATTTTAAAGCTCGAAGGCTTCATGTAGACCAAACCTCATATTTTAGAGATGAAGAAAATGAGCACCCTCAAAAATATTAATTTAATTTGCAAAGGCCACATTGCCCTTTTCTGACAAAGTTGGGGTTTAAAATATAGGGGGTATGTGTGTATGTGTGTGTGAGTGTGTGTGTGTGTGTGCATGTCTTTTACCTAGAATAAATATGTGGGCTCTTTCTATTGGTGTTTTGTTTACTGTATTCAGAAGTTCTGAGCAGTTTTATTCTATTATCTCCTGCCATATAGGAGGCAGGATTTTTTGGATGTGTCATGTTCTTCTGATGGAACTATGATACTTAATCTGTCTCTTCGCATTATGTTTTCAAGATACAGTTATTTGGCTTCTATAGAGACCATGCTTTATTTAAACATTGTGCCCCTTAAGGAAGATTTCCTTGCACTTCAGTATTTTAATATTCTAAATCTGTCCATCATATTTTTACTTCTCTAGAGAAGCTCTCCAACTTGGATTATTTTTTTTTCCAATTTGCTAATTCATTGTGGGTTTTTTTGTTTTTTTCAATTACTACACTGAAAACTATAGATTCTGGCATATTCATTCCTAATTTCTTCCATCATGGGCTTTATATTTTTTATTGTTTGCTGTTTATCAGCAACAAGCCTGAAATTCCATAGCATTCTGTGTTTGTTTCAACAGTCATTAGTTTCCTTTATCTTGTAATATGCATTTTAAAAAGGAACTTTGTAATCTCTTTGAGAGTTTGGTACTTACCCAAATTTTTTTTCTACTTGTTGACTTATTTGTGCTCTGGGTTTTTATTAAATAATCTTCCCCTTGAAATCTTTAGCATTTTAGTTGTTTTTGTTCTCCTTATATTCTTCCATCATTCACTTTCTTACTTTTCCCCCTTTGCTGATGAAGACACCCCTTGAACTGAACCACAAAACTGTCTCAACTTCTTGCTCCATTGGCAGATTTAGTGTTCACCAAGCTGAGTGTCTACCCTCAGTAGCATCTGTGGGATAGGAATGGCTCCAAGCTGGACTTCAGTCCCATTGTAGATATCATGTTGGCCCCTTGTCACAGTTTTTCCTTGAATCTCTCCCTTATTTTTCTGCCTAGACTGAAGTTAAATCTGCTACTTTTTTTCATGGGTGAGGGAGAACAAAGAAGGATTTTCAAGCAGAATATTTTATGCCTTGTGAGTCCCTAACCAGGGCACCATTTAGAAAACATTTTACACCCTATCCCTTCCCAGGTGGATAGATAAAAATCAACATCTAAAGGGCTGAAGGCAAGGGTAAGAAGTACTGACAGAGTGTTCGTAGCAGAAGGTCCCAATATGGGACCCAGACACAATCTGAGTTCTTTAGTTTGTGCATTCCTGCCAAAGCAAGTAGACTGTTGGATGAGAGATGCTAAACTGGGCACACTGAAGATTAGTATTCTTTGGTGTTAAAGAATTTTACCTTATTGGAGTTCTTTTGTAAAAAGTGTTGGGGTTTGCCTATTTTTTCCTATAAATTCAGCTATATTTGCTCTACATTTAATGCATAGCTCCACTTTGTAAACATCTATGAAAGGTGTTGGGGACAAAGGAAAGTCTCTAGCCTGTCATCTTGCTTTTTCTTTCACAAAGCTAAGATATGAACACAAGTTTTTCTTGTTTTTACTCCAACTCCAGTAGGTTTCCACTAAACCACACTGACCTACATTTAAATAGTTATGATCATTTTCTATAAAAATGAAAACCTGCTATTTTAGTGTAAAAAAATTAGCATTGTTTTTTCTTTACTAATGAATTAGGGATATACAAAAACTCAATAAATATGATATAAAGGGTTCCTTAGCATCACTCAAGTATTCTTTAATAGTTCTTTCATTTGGCAAAATGAGCCTTTCTATTAAAATGTTATCAGCAAAATAGAATTGCTAATATGCATTTTTGCATACACATGTAGCTAGCATTTATAAATGTATGCATGTACATATAGTTAGCATTTATATAGCTTTTTAAGGATTGCAAAATTATGTATATATATATAAAATCTCATTTGAATCTCACAAAAACCTCCTGAGGTTGGTGTTATTACTTTTGCCATCTTACAGGTGAAGAAACTGAGGCTGAAAAAAAGTTACATCACTTACATAGAGTCACAAATCCAGGAAGTATATGAGGCAGGTCTTCCTGTTGTGCAGAGAAATGAGTGAGCCAAAACCTGGGTTCGTGATAAAATTTAGATGTGGATTTATTGATCAAGCTCTCAACTGCCAGAGTTCTCATTCAAATTGGCAGTGGTTTCTGGACCTTCAGATCTTGTTTATATAGGCCAAAACCACAAAATTATGATAGGGAGGGGAACTAGCAAAAGCTGATGTACAGAAGCAAAGATCAGCCATTGGTCAATTCCATATGACTCAGGGGAGTATGTCTGCATGACTCAGGGGAGTATGGAGCATGACTCAGGGGAGTATGGTACAAGGGTACAAGGGGTCTTTCATAAAACTGAGTGGAGGACAGAGTGTGGAGGGACATGGTATGAGGGGAACTGGAATTCCCCAGGTGGTAGTCAGAGGGGTCTGCAATTCCCCAGAACCAGTCAAGATCATGTTCCAGGCAAGGGAGGTGAAGGCCCTGCTTGGTCAGTGGGGAAGGACTTAGATAAGATCCTTGCACCATAATGAGCCTGGTATGCTATAATGATTCAAAAAGCAACTATGAAATACTGATAGGGGGAACAGAGTCAGGGAGCACCTTGAGCAATATGCCAAGACATGCCTTAAGCAGTTTCAAGTGAAAATATAAAACAAGGATAAAGACAGAAATACAAAAAAGGCTTAATGGTAGGCCACAAGTCAGGTGGGGTATAGTGAGCTGAGATTTCTGTACAACATTCCCCACTTGTTGTTGTGAACATGTCGAACCTTAGACATGAGAATATGGGTATAGGAGCTTTCTCACAGCTAACAGTATGACAGGGGTGACAGCCACCAAGAGAGCTGTGGTTCCTTATGAACCTAACAAGTTGTTACATTAAAAGTCTGGGTTATAGTTTCAATTAAGGGGGTATTGACACAATAGAAACAATTAACACATTGCAAATAGGCTTAACTAAAAATCCCTATAATACATCACCATTATTCCAAGTAAAATAATTAAGTACAGATGCAAAGTAAGTACAAGCTAAAGTACAAATTGTCAGGTCCAGCCTTTCTGCCTGTCCATACTCACTAAAATTTTATATTTCCTTAACATAAATCAATCAAATTAATAAATCAATAAAAAGTAACAATTGAGCATGTATGTATAATGTACCAAGTACTGTGCTAGGTAAAAGGTGTATTAAGTCTCTTCCTTCTCAAACTTTTCAACTACAGCTGAAACCTCCTATATGAATATTTTTCTCCCTATTCAAAAGTAAACTCTTTGAAAAAAGAGATGCTCTATTCAAATGCTCAGTTCTTAGCCCAGTGCTTTGCTTTTGGTGAATATTTAATAAAGTTTGTTTGTTTGTTTGTTTCCATTCATTGATTCCCATAAAAGGAAACACCATACACACTTGTAAGTGAAGTTAAATGCAAAGTATTTTGTAGGAACAGTGCTAACAAGTGAAAGAATATGGAAGTAGGAAATGACTTTGGAGTTGAGTCTTGAGGGTAGTGAAGGGTTCCAAGACCACAAATCTAAAATAAATAACTCAAAACTTCCTGACGTTTTCTTAGCTTAAGTTAGGATACTTGGAAAGGATATTTTTTCTGTCTCATTTTTTTTCCACAGCAAAATAAGCAGATTTTTCCTCCTTAGGCTAGTAATAATAGAAGAGAACTGATGATGTTCCTCTCTATAATGGTGAAGTGCTACAAGTGAATGTTATTAATTGAAGGCCTTCCAACAAGAGAGTCATTGTTAACACTTAATATTAGAATCAGGGTGTGAAAGATTCATGAATGCCAAAATGACTCAACTTAGAGAAATGAGGTCTTGATTAGTTCTATACCTGATGAAACTAGATTATATCATCTACCTAAATGATTCCATACACATTTAACTTTTTTAAAATCTATATCATAGGACTCTCTAAACCCAAACAAATTAACACAGTATTTTCAGGTAACAGCATGTGTGCTGGTAAATGTTTGCCAACCAGTTCCTTGGCGGGGGGAGGGGGGAAGGGGGGAGGGGCAGAGAAGGAAGAAATGAATGCAGGACATACATTTAAGTTTAATCTGCACTATTAACATTTTTTTCTATCACTTAAGATTAGAGAGTCCAAAAAGCAAATCAACTTTGATTTGCACTATGACCATTCCTCAGTTGTAAATACTCACACTGGGAAATTTAACAACTGGCTCCTACAACTACAGGGGCAGTTAGGTGGTATAGTGGATAAAATGCCAGATTTAAGTGATGGAGACTGACTCATTTTTGTAAGTTCAAATCCAGCCTCAGATATTTGTTAGTTCTGTAACCCTGGGTGAGTCATTTAGCCCTGTTTGCCTCAGCTCCTCATCTGTAAAATGAACTGGAGAAGAAAATGGCAAACCACTGCAGGGATAAGAGGTTTGATATTTTGTTCTGCTCATGAGCCTTGACTCTTCACAAACACCATCCCTTTCTGCATTCAGCTTCACCAATCATTCATATTTCCTTTTTCATGATGTTGGTGAGTGAATCCTGGCACCAAGTGGTAGGAGAAAACATATGATTCATCCCTGGTCAAACATGGTCTTGCTCAAAGGTTGCATGTGTTAGTTGGTATGGGGATAGGAAAGGCAGAAGGGAATTCCTAATCAAGTAAGTGTTAGGATCCATGTCCATACCAGACCAAGTACATGTTTATTCTTCCCTCTACCACTCAGGCATCCATGCTTTTCCATGTTCTGCGAATCACAATGGGAAAGGCTTTTGCTACTGTCAGTGCTACTGTTCCAGATGTCCTCTGGTCCTGCTGCAAACCCTGTACTCCTCACCCCAGTCTCTCATCCATCACAGGAGGAGGTCTATGTTGAGGCAAGAACTACTTTGAAAAAGCAAGCTCACTCATGAGAGACAACAATTCTTTGCTTTCCTTTCTCTCTCTTTGCTATCACTTCCCTGATGGCATGGTCCTCTTTGAGAACAAAGGACAAACTACAACAACAACAACCTGTGCCCAGATGCAAAATTCAGATTCGATAGGAGAGTTTAAAGATTAAGGACACCCCTTCCATTCCCATTCCTATCTCTGTTTTAGCCCTCCAAGACACAACTTGGAGGTACCCACAGTCATTAAGGGAAAAAGGAAGAAAATATGGATGGATACAATTTCTCCAGACCCCAAGAAAGGGCTAACCCCTGGGTATTAATGGCCTTACCACTATCTTATTGCCCTCCCAATTCTGGACTGTAGAGTCAAGCTACTCTTTGCCCTCAACCTGTCCATACACCCAAACTCACTCACTCTCACACACACACACACACACACACACACACACACACACACGCACCTGTCCATATTTTTTTTCTTAAAGGCTTATAAGCAATATCAGGACCCTTTAAATTTCCTGTTTGAAAACAAATTTCCCACTCTTAAGAAAAGTAGCAATCTCATCCTAGTTATTGATCTGAGTATTCAATATTGCTTTTCCTAATGTTAATTTTTTTTTAAATGATCCCTAAAGATTTTTCTATCTTTGACCTAGGCAGAAACACATGCTGCTATCCTTTGAACATCTGTACTATACATTCTGCTGCCACATTCCATCTCCGACAGGTCATTTAACCTCCCCTATTGTGGGGAACCCTGCCATTCAACAGCAGGGCTGAAAAAGAGTCACCTACCCAGAGGTTGTGAGAGGGTACACAAAAAGAGACAGTACTCCCAGAGTGGTGGAAAATAGAGAGCTGATTTTATTGCTGTACAAGCTTTTATAGGACTCTTCCTAATTGTTTTCCCCTGAAGATATTGTGCACTTCTTTGTTCCCAGGTCTTGGGTGTAAACCACACTGATCTTGAGGACATAATCCTCACACTTGTATGTTTGAGCTCCTTCCTGAGGGATGGGGAATCAATCCAGGCCCAGTAGCAGGTTCTTCAGCTGAGAGGGATTATTGAACCATCAGGGTCAGAGTCCCACTGACCTGTGGTCCTCTACATCCCACTCTGGGTCCTACAGTTTCTGATTATTAACTTCCTTCATTTCTAGCACCCTCCTCCTCACAAGATTCCCATAATGCTTTTCCCCATTATCTTCATGTCAGACTCTCCATTACTCTGTTTCTCTTTATCTCTTTTATTTCTGGAAATAATAGTCAACACTACTGTTCCTGGAAACATTGTGTCAATAAATAACTTTATGACTCCACACACCATCTTTGCAATCTCTCTTACCAATTGACCCCTTTCTGGTGATCTCTCTCTCTCTCTCTCTCTCTCTCTCTCTCTCTCTCTCTCTCTCTCTGTGTGTGTGTGTGTGTGTGTGTGTGTGTGTATGTGTTGTCTTCCCCCTTAAAATATAACACTCATAAGGCATTATGGATTATCTTACTTCTTCTATTCATATCTTCAACACTAATCACAGTGCCTATCATATAGTAATGTGCTTACTAAATGCTTTTTTAAAAATAATTTCATTCATTCAAGAGAGAAGAAGAACCAGTAGAAGTTAGAGGGAGAAAAAGGAATGTTCCAATGTAGTCTATCTTAGGTCTTAGAAGTAGTGAAGGAAAAAACTTTAAGATCATTTTTCTCTTTCTTTCCTGTTTCACTTATTGCCTCTACTCCCCAACAATAATCTCAATCACTGAGGAGTCCTTAAAAACCTCTATTTCCTCATGACTTTCTAGTTGATTGTAGAGAAGATTGCCTCATTTCTCCTTCAGTTTTAGTTTAATTTTGGGGAATGCAAAGAAGTCCATTTTCTAAATCATCCTATATGACCCATTCTAGTTACCACTTTGCTAATATATAGGGAACACAGGAACAGAAATGTCAACGGGCATCTAGTCTAATTCCATCCCATCATGACCATTTGAATGCGACTGAAATCCTTTCTTATTTACTGCCTTCACAGATAAAATCTTCTCTATTTATGTAGTTCTTATATTGATCAGATGCCTTTACTAGCAAGTTATGATTTTAAATAAAAGATCTCAATCATCAAGAAAATGTGCATGTGTAAAAGAGTCCCTGTAAAAGAGTTCTGTAGGATTTGACTTTTGCATAAATGCAATTTACAATGTTATCATTGGATTATACATTATACTTTTAAAAATTGGAAGGGTCCTTAGAGGCCATAATATCTATCATATCAATACCATATCAATAAAAAATTTTAAAGAAAATTCTACAAATAATTTATTTCAAGGAATTATTCAAGCAAAATTCATATAATATATGGTAAAGAATATGAAATTTATGAAACACCAAGTAGTATTTTTAAGTGTGAATGTAGAATCAATGTTTCTCCTACTCCCCTACTACAATGCAATGTCTAACATGACCAAAGCAACCAGACAGTGAATACTCCCAGTGGCTTCCCAGTAGCCAGTCTCTCAAAAGCTACATACCAAGTCACCTCCAATTATCACAGGAGCTATTGAATTTGCCATGCCCCGACTGATTGGATTTCCACATTGTGATATATAATAATCATTTTAAGTATTTGAAAGTGACAGTGAGATATCCTATAATCAATTGACAAGCATTTGTTAAGTGCCTACTCTTTACCAAGTACTTTTTAGGGACTGAGAAGGCAAAAGCAAAATAGTTCCCTCACTCAAAGAGCCTAAATTCTAATAGAAAAACAACTCTGGCCTCTCTGTAAAGCACTCAGGAGGAGGAGCCAAGACAGCGGAGTAGAAGCAGCAAGGATCAGCACCTCCTGCACGGCCACCTTAAACACACATGAAACAACAAATTTTACCACTCCAAAACCCACAGAACTGCAGAAAACATGTCTCCCACTGGAGGCAGTTCAGCAGGCGGGAACCATCACAGCAGGTCTGGAGCCAAGGCCAAAAAACTCAGCCCAAAAAACTGAGGCCTGACCCCAGGGCAGTGGGGAGAAGCTGAAGCCGCAGCCAGAACCATTCTAGTGCTAAAGACTAAAAAGTGAATCTGAACGAATTCAAGAGCAAAAGAACCCACAGAGAGACTGAACGAGGTGGATTCCCAGCTCAGGAAAATGCCTACTTAGGTTGGGGTAAGAAGAACGCTGAGCACAACGCACCAGCATGGAGCAGAGAGCAGAAAAGAGTGGACCGAGAGAAAAAAGTCCAGCCAGGCATCCAGCAGACTCACCCAGCCTGAGAGGTTTCCAGACAGCTCACCAGACGACAGAGGATCTTTGAACAGGACAGGAAAAAATCTCGGATGTGCATAGCAGGGGAAGCAAATTTTGTGGGGGAAATCTGGATGTTTAAACTTACACACCAAAACTGCCAGAAGCCAAGATGGAGGAATAAAGTTTAGTGGCTCCTCTAAATCCCTCCCAGACCAAGAAAAGTCTGGAATTAAATGTTCTAATCAGAGTAAAAGCTTGAATCAAGGGAAGTGGCCCCAGGCTGGGGCAGGGTTGTAAGCTCAGTTGGGTGGAGCCAGCAAACCCTACCAAGAAAAGCCAATTTAGCACCACTTGCCCAATCAGCAAACATCAGCCCTGCCTCAGGCCTTCAGCTATAGCTGGCTCTGAACCTGCTTGAGCCATAGCTCAGGGACACAGACTCTGTAACCCTAAGGAGCTAGACCACCTGACCCCAACAAGTTACTCTGTAAGCATCAGGGTAACCCAGGGGAATTACTGAGAGTCTTGGTATTGGCATCAGGCTACATACTCAGAGCTTACAGCTACCAGACCCCCACCTCCCAACCTGACAAGCTCAACACTCCAGCACCCCAGACTTGGATATCCACTCCAAATTCCAGGACAAAAGCACTCACAATGGGGAAGAAGGAAACTGCAAAGGCTAGGACCATCAAATCCTTTTATAATGAGCAA
>CM053597.1:129708281-129724603 GCA_028646575.1 Pseudocheirus occidentalis
CTGCTATCTGCAGGCCAAGGGCTCTGAAGCAGTGGCTCTCAGGCATTCCTGCTGCAACAGCCGCCTCCCGCTGCCTCCTTGCCCTGGGAGCAGTTTGGCCAGACCCCGGACCCGCTCTTCTCCTCCCCAGTTAGCAAAATCCACTGACCTTTCTCTTAGCTTTTTTGTCTTCTGGCCTGATAAATGTGGTGACTGTGCCTCCAGAGCAGCCGATCTGCTCTCCTATAGCCGCGGTTCCCCGCCTGGTGCCCCAGGGCCTCAGCCGGCCGGGGTTTCGGCCACGGGTCCCAGACTGCTGTGAAGAGCCCCGCCTGCTGTGCTGCCTGTAGTGCTTTCTGTCTTGTGGAGAGTTTTGGAGCTTGAAAATCTGTTTAGCGTCCCATTGTATGAGTTTTTTAGCGTGTTTGCGTGGGAGCTGTGGTGCTTTGCTGCTTCTACTCCGCCATCTTGGCCCCGCCCCCTGCGTAATTGTTTAAACACCAATTTCTGTGTATGACAGAGTGTATTATCCAATGGCTATGAATTCCCCTATATCCCTGATTATGCAATTTATTATTAACCTTTGCACCCTATATGGCCATTCTCAGGTGCCATATCTCTTCTCTCTATCCATGCCTTCTTATCCTTTTCGATGTCAGTTGTCCCTGGGATCTTGTATCCATTCTTTCCAGAGGCAGAATGAATGGTTTCTCCAAGCAGCAAATCCTGGCAGATTATATTAGTAATGTCCTTGTCATTTTATAGATTATCCTTCTTTCTCAATTGTTTTGTTTATCAGTGGTTGTCCTCTTACCAGTAAAATAAGATTCAATCCTTCTCTTTGCCTATTTGCCCATTCTCCTGGATTCTCTCTTTTTGAGTTATTTTCTCTCATTTTGCTTAATTAGGATACATTAGAAACCTCTTCACCTTCCTTACCCTTTACCTTTTAAATGCCCTCTATTTCTGTAACTTATTTTACAAAAAACATTGACACACCTGTAGTTGGGGGTGTTACAAGATTTATTTCTTATGTTTCTGGCTCATTTTGTCACTATCTCTTCTATTTAATTTCTCCTATTACCTTTGTTTCTCTGTGTAATTTTACTTTTAGAAAGAAATCTGTAGGTTTTTTTTGTTTTTGGTGACTTTATTTTTTACATTTCTTTTTAAAAATTAACATTTTTGGTTACATTTTAAATCCTGAAGTGTCTCCCTGTCTCCCTTCCTTCCCGTCCCATTCTAGAGAAGATCACCAAATGACACAGATATATAAATATATGTAAAACCATGTTATGTGTACATATAAGAATCATTTTTTTTCTCTGGAGGTGGATAGTGACTTCCTTCATAGATCCCTTCTAGTTAATCTGAGTATTTATAGTACTCAGAATAATTTGGTCGTTCACAATTATTCTTCAAGCAATATTCCTGTTACTGTATACAGCTCTTGGCTCTACTTACTTTGCTTTTTATTATTTCATGCAAGTCTCTCCATGTTTTTTTAAAAACCAAATAGCTCATCATGTCTTACAGAACAATAGTATTCTACACATCTTATATCACAATTTTTTTAGTCATCCCCCAATTAATGGACATTCCCTCAATATTCAGTTCTTTGCCACCACAAAGAGAGCGTTTATAAATATTTTAGAACATAAAGATTCTTTACCTTTTTCATGATAACCTTGGGAAATGAATCTTATAATAGTGGTATTGCTGGGTGAAAGTATTTATACAGTATTGCGACTCTTTGGCCATGATTCCAGATTGCTCTCCCAAATGGTTAAATAAATTCACAATTCTACCAACAGTGTATTGATGTCCCGTTTTTTTTTTCCGTATTCCCTCCAACATTTATCATTTTCCTTTTCTGTCCTTTTAGTCAATCTGATAGGCGTGAAATAGCATCTCAAAGTTATTTTAATTTGCATTCCTCCAATCAATAATGATAAATATAATTTTTCATATGACTATATATAATTTTGATTTCTTCATTAAAAAAGCCTGCTTGCTTGTGTCCTTTAACCATTTATAAATTAAAGAATTACTCATTCTTATAAATTTGACAAACTTCACTGAGATATGAGACCTTTATTTTAGAAACTGTAAATCCCCACTCCCAATTTCCCTCTTTCCATCTAATCTTTGTTATATTGGTTTTAATTGTGTAAAACCTTTTTAATTTAATGTAATCAAAATTATCCATTTCATAATTCACAGTGCTCTTTATCTCTTGCTTATTCTTAAATTCTTCTTTTATCCATAAACCTGAGAGATAATGTGTTCCATTTTCTTCTAGTTTCCTTATGATACCTCTCTATATATCTAAGTCATGTATTCATCTTGACTTTATCTTGGTAAATTGAAGGTTTTGGAAAGCAAGCAAGCAAGCAAGCAAGCAGGCAAGCAAGCAAACAAGGAAGAAAGAAAGAGAAAGAAAAAAATAAAGAAAGGAAGAAAGGAAGGAAGAGAAAGAAAGAAAAAAGAAAGGAAGGAAGAAATAAAGAAAGAAAAGAAAGGAAGGAAGGAAGGAAGCAAGGAAGGAAGGAATCTAGACAGTAAACTCCAAGTTAAGTGAGCAGCTTCTGGCCATCAAAATTTACCTTCTTTTGGAGAGGAGAATGAGAAGGGGTGAGAGAAGGAGAGGGAGAGAGAGAGGATGAGCTCAGTTATCCAACTAGCTGGATCCCCCATTAAGGCAGCACAATCTACTCACAGGTTGTGTTTGTTCTCCCTTTTGGAAGAGGACCCTGTTTACTCTGAAGCTCAGAGTTTGCACCACAATAGGTCCCTGTCCAAGTTCCACTTAATGGTTGTATTTTGGGCCCTCCTGGGTTAGAGTGACTGTCCATGGTAACTGTCTCTCTTTGGAACAGTAAGCCTGAAGGTTTTCCCTTTCCAATTTTACTTTCTTTTTTTTTTCTAATTAAAAGGGCCATCCCTTGACTCACTTCTTAGAGAGGTCTATTCACTGAATAGGTGTTACCTCACTCTAAATGAGTACCTAAAAACGCTTTAGCTTAAAAGGGCCAGGGTCTCCCATTGCATCCTGGGTCGTGTCCAATGATCCTGATGAATATCAGGTCACTGGATCCAGGTGGCTCTGGAGAAGAAAGTGAGACTGATGACCTTGCACAACTCCCTCACTCAAAAGTCAACCACAAGCCAGATCAACATTTCCCTGAAGCCATAATCGTCTTTGAAAATGAAAGACAAACAAAACAATAATCTTGGTAAATGGTGTGTTATTAGTCTATACCTAGTTTCTGACAGACTGCTGTCCAGTTTTCCCAATATTTTTGTAACCAAATAGTGTCCTCTTATCAAAAAACTTAAATCTTTACATTTGTCAAACACAGGATTACTATAATCATTTCCTACAATGCATTATATGTTTACTCTGTTCCACTGATACACATTCATTTAACATTTCTTATATATCTGTTGTTTAGAGTGTTTGAAAAACAAATGATTTGAACAGGTTGTTTTCTTTCTAGCATTCCTTCAATAACTTCTTTTTCATTGTATTATTTTCTTTTTCATTAATGATCAAAATCAGATTTTCAGAATGTCACTTTGGATTGCATCTTGAGCTTCTTTGCTTTTTGAAATATATTGTTATATTCTCTCCTGTAGTTTTTTTGTAGTTGCAGAATAGTCTTGCATTGTTTTGTCTTCCTTTACTCTTGAAGATCTTTTTCCTGATTACTTACAGAATTTGTCATGGGTTATGGGAATTGTCAAATTTAACCACCGTGTTTCTTAGAGTTAACAACATATGTTTCTCCTGCCTTGCCTCCACGGATTCTTTTGGCTAACACTTTGTTTTCTGTCTTCAAAAATTTTGACCAGTATTCTTGTATTATTTCTTGCATTAATAATGTTCAGTTTTTAAAAATTTTATATTCTTTGAGAAACTGATAATCCTCCAGCTTTCTTTGAGTTCAATATATTTATATGGAGAGCATTAATTCTTTTAATGTTATTGTTCTTTACATCTGTTCTTCTAACTTGTCTTTTGCTTCCATTCATTTGAATTCTAAATCAGTTATTCTCTCTTTTGTCTCCTTGGCAAGACTTAGAGATTCAAGTTTTCTATTCTGTCAATTATTTATGCTTGTAGGCCATTAATATGGCTTTCATAAATCTAACTTCTCTTTGAAATTATTTGGGAATATCTTTGTGTGATTCCACGTTCTCTTAAAAATCTACACCGTCCTCTTCCTCATCAAGTATTAATTCAGCCTTCTTTGTTTTGTAATATTTATTCACAGTTGCCTGGACTCATTCAGTTGATCCAGAGGAAGGAAATGAGCTTTCATTACCATGCACTTACTATATGCTATGCACTGTGCTAAAAGACGGGAATATGAATACAAGCAAAAAAGAGAAAAGAGTATTCCTGCCTCCAAGGAACATATATTCTAATGCGGGAAGATGAGCTCACAAAGATGAGCTATAAAAATAGGGAGAAGGTGAGGGAATATTTGGATGAAGTTAACCATTTATGGAGGCATGGTTTCAAGGTTTGGAAAAACAGGAACAAGACCAAGGGGGAAATAAAGGCAGATTGGTGTTGGCCCCTCCACAGAGTAAAGGCTCCAGAAAGAATTCACCCATGATAGAGGTGGGGAGGGTGTTTGTAGAGGCATATTGAATTGTGAAAAAGTGATGGCAGAGACTATATTTACTTCTGTTATTCTTTTCTTGCTTGTTTTAGGATATTAGATTATGCTTAAAATGTTTAAATGAATTTTCTTTCTCCTGAGATTTTGGTAATATAATTTTTTCCCTTTCTATTCTCCTATTGCTGACTCTGATTCCTTTCCCTTTGATTTTGGTTTTCCTGGGGCTACAGCCCTCAAAGCCATTTCAGCCTCTTCTGCTGTTAGTTCGTTGGGTTTTTACCTTGTTAAGGATCTCACTGTCCTAGACTGTGGAAATAGGACAAATTGCTCCATGTCTTCTGCATAATTCTTGATTTGGGAGAGATTTGAGAGTTTGTGAGGATGGGAGAAAATGTTTAGTCTTCCACTTAGTGGGTCACATGACCTAACAATACCCATTACTTTTGAAGACAATCAATTCCATTTTTGCATAGCTCTAATTAGGAAGTTATTATTCCTTTAATTGAACTTTACTCTCTATGCAATTTCTATCTATTTTTTATATGTATGTACCCTTTGGAGACAAACATAAAAAGTCTATCCTTCTTCCTAGGGATGGTCGTGTGTGTGTGTGTGTGTGTGTGTGTGTGTGTGTGTGTGTGTGTGTGTGTGTGATAGAAAGTGCTTGTACATAGAGGAAAAAAACATTGTCCCAAATACTCTGGGGTTGAAATTTTCACCATAACTCAATCATTAGAGTAGTCTTACTCATGAATGTTGGCTAGGATGCATATTCTATAATTGCTAGAATGAACTTTATGTTTAAATGGAATTTTCATAGAAGTTTGACCCATATCTAAATTCAGGTTATTATGTATTATATTAAATGGGTCAACAATTTTGTTTTATTAGTTTGTCTGTTGATTTTTCTATATATAGCCATTCAAAATGAAAACAAATTAATGTTTCCTAATTTCTTTTCTGTTTAAATCACTCCCTTAAGAAGATACTTTATTATATATTTTTTGTTTTACTCTGGTACCATTTAAACAGTATTATTTTACATTTATATGTAGCTTAGAAATTTATCATCATTTCATCTTATAGTTTGAAAGAAGGTGCAAGAATTCATTTTCCTAAGCCTTTGAATGAGACATCATTTATCTTGAATAACGTTACTACAAAGAAGAACAAAGAACAACACTTGGAAATACCCAGCTCCCTTCTTATTTATTTAGTGACTGTGCTTTATTCATTCAGGGAGCCATAAAAAACACCTTTTAAGATCTGCCAATGAACTTTAATTGCACTCCATATTTCTCCTTGAGTGCCTCCAATTCCTGACCCCTTTTTTTTCTCCCCTTGAGGATAGTCTTACTATCTTTAATGGTAACTTGTATATCCCTGATATGAAATTTGATTAAATAAAAATAAATTGCATATTTCTTTTGTCATTTTTAGTTTCCTTTTGGCATTCAAAAGTATTTGATTTGGCAGATGTTTGTAATTATTCTTAGATCTTTCCTGTTTGTTTTTGCTTCTCATTTATTATTTCTTCTTACTCTCTCCTTTCTTCTCCACATCCTCCTTCCCCATCAACAGATGTCCTGACCCTCCTTTTATGTGCCAGGTTTTTTCTCTAAACTCTTTTTTCTACATTTTGTGTATGGATAGAGAGCTGACTGAATATCTAGGAAGACATGAGTTCAAGTCTCTCTCTCTCTCTCTCTCTGATAAATAAAGACAATGTCATTTAACCTAATTGTAAATTAAACAACTATACATTTCCAATGAAGTATGGAATTGTCTTGGAAGAGAGTTTCATTCTCTGGAAGCTCCCCAAACTAAAGAAATCATCAATCCATTCTCTATCTTTTTTTCTCCCTATGTCTATTTCTTTTATTTTCTGTTCATTTTAACCTTTTCTGAATTCTTCCTCTTTCAACTGTTCTCCTCTTTTCACTCTTTCATTTGTTGTTGTTTTTTATTTTAACTTATCAGAACCTCTTTCCACTATTCTTATTGGTAAGTAAAGGCTACCACTTTGTGAGACAACAAGAAGTAAACCATGAAAGTGCGTAACAAAAGCTTCTGAAATATAGCTTCTGTCCTAATAATTTCTCTTCTTTACATTTTTATTTTTTCCAATTATTAAACATAATAACTTCACACACTAAATATTTTTCAAATGATATATACAATCTTCCAGTGATTAATTGCTACTTAATTTAATCAAGCCTACATCTGTTTGCCTTAATACACTGCAAATATTTTCCTACAAATCAATGAAAACTATTTTCTCTATTACTCATGAGAATATTGTGGGGAAAAAAGGCTTTTAAAAACATAATGAGATTCACTTTCTTCTTTAAAAAAATACACCTTAATGACTTCCTAAGATATTGAAAGAGTTTGGGTTGGTCTAAAGTACCTATAGAGATCAAATTCTGTTACAATAGGCTTCAAAAGACTTTTCAAACTGCTTTGGTGTCCCAGCATTTTACCATTTCAAGCAATATTTGAAATAAATGGGCCATGGATTGAGATCTGAGAATCTTTTCATTATAATGATTTTCATCATAATGACATTTGAAAAAAGATTCATTTAAAGATAGCACAAATAATACTGAAGTGAGCATACAGTCAAATCCATATAATGTTTTGCCAACAAAACCTTTATTATAATACCATTGTTAACATGTATAGCATGAGGAGCTTTCCTTTCATAAGAAGTCCAAATAAATTGCTACAGATTCAAGGAAACCTGTGAATTAACACCTACTCAAAACCATAGGCACAAGCTCTCACCATTTTATTAAGTGTTACAGACCAACTAGAGGGTACATTAGTTCAAAACGAGGGATATTTAATAAAAAGTATAACAACTTAAGTTACAAGAAAAATTCCTCTTCCCTATTGCCCAGTATACACATATAAACTCTCCTTCAGGTAAACATACCAACAGTAGGGGAGGGCATATAAATAGGGAAATCTTGTTACTATAAACACCCATACAGGTTTTGCATACATGTAGCCAAGCAATATGCTTTATTATTTATTTATTTATTCATTAATTTATTTATTTATTGATGTCATTGAACTGCTCTCTGCTAGCACAGTATCTGTTTCTCTATTCAGTGTCATATTTTCCCCTTTCTGTTCTCTACAGTGTTATTCTGTTGACCTTATGGTCATTGAGCTGATCTCTGTGGGTTAGTAGCATAATGAATCAAACATAGGAATTGGACTCAGGAAAACCTGAGTTTGTATCCTGCCACAGACTGTTAGTAGAGCTGTATGACCCTGGTCAAGTTATTTAACCTCTCTGCCTCAGTTTTCTCTTCTTTAAAATGAGATTAATCATAGCATAGGATTCTTATGAACCTCAAATGAGATAAAGTATATGAAGTAATTTTGTGAACCTTAAAGCACCGTTTAAATTTTAGTAATTATTATTACTTTACAGTATCATCAGATCCTTCTGTTTCTGCTACAATCTAAAAAGTTCTAATTGGAAAAAAGCCTTCCTTCAACCAAGGTAAAGCTCTTGTGCTGGATAATGATGGGCTATGAGCCACCAAACACACACACACACACACACACACACACACACACACACACACTCAAGAAAATCCAGAAATCCAGTGAAATGCCTTGGACAAAGAGCAAGTTTTCCTTTATTCCTGATGATTACTAAATGTCCTTGGCTATAGTCCATCTTCTGATTTGGAGTTAGAAAATTCCTTTTAAATTCCCATTATGTCCCTGCATGATTCCTTTCAAACCATTTTAAGGTCTCATTCCTAACAAAGCTCCACAGGAACTAAATAAGGATCAAATATTCCCTTAGCTCCCATTATGCTTTCCCACTGAACCATAAATGCACCTAGATGAAGGAGAGAAAAAGTTTTAGGGAGGTGAAGCAGAAAGGGTCATTTACCTTTGTCACTGATCCATATGTCTATCTTTACTATTTATATCTGCCAGCAATAAAATTATCCTTTTTTGTGCTATATCATAGTCAACAAACATTTTTCTTATTTCTCTATGCACATTGTAACTAAACTCCGTTTTTAATCATGCAAGGATGTTTTAGCTTTTGCTCACTGTTTCCTATGAGAATGGTCTCTTCATCTTGCTCAAGACAGTTGGTTCCAGCTCTATTCTACTCAGTTGTGATCCCATTAATTTTTTTTTCACTTTATTCATACGACTTTTATTCTAAGTGGTAGCAGGAATATATAGAAGAAGTATAAAGGAAAGATCTTAAATCACTAATAATCATGATAGTGTGGCTGTGGCTACTCATCTAGAGCCAGAGATCCTGGAGAATGAAGTCAAGTGAGCCTTAGGAAGCAGTAGTAGCAATAAGGCTAGTAGAAGTGATGGAATTCTAGTCAAACTATTTCAAATCCTAAAAGATGATATGTTAAAGTACTGCACTCAGTATGCCAGGAAATTTGTAGAACTCAACAGTGGCCATTGGCCATTGGTTTGGAAAAGATCAGTTTATGTCCCTTTCCTAGAGATGGCCAATGCCAAAGAATGCTTAAATTACTGAACAATTGTGTTCACTTCACAGGCCAGCAAGGTTGTGCTTAAAATTCTGCAAGCCAAGCTTCAGCAATATGTGAACCAAACATTATTAGAAGTACAGGCTAGTTTTCAGAGACAAAATTGCCACAATTTTCTGGATTATGGAGAAAGCAAGGGAGGTTCAGACAAAAAAACAACAACATCTAATTGTGATAATGTCAAAGCATTTATCTGTGTGGGTCACAACAAAATGTGGCAAATCTTCAAAGAGGCAGGAATATCAGAACATCTTACTTGTCTCCAAAGGAACCTGTATGTAAGCCAAGAAGCAACCACTAGAACCAAACTAGAACTGACTGGTTCAAAATTCAGAAAGGAGTACAACAAGGCTATATATTATCACTTTATTTAATTTATACACAAAATGCCAGGTTTGACAAATCAAAAGACAAAATTAAGGTTGCTGGGAGAAATATCAACAATCTCAGATATACAGATGATACCACTTTCATGGCAGACAGTAAAAAGTAATTAAGAAGCTGCTTGATGAAGGTGAAAGAGGAGAATGAAAGCTAGCTTGGAGCCTAACATTAAAAACACCCCCAAAACCAAAACCAAGACCATGAAAACTGGTTCCATTATTTCCTGGCAAATAGAGGGAGAGGAATTAGAAGCAGTGTCAGATTTATATTTTTTGGCTCAAACACAGTACTCATTGGAAAAGACCTTGATGTTGGGAATGATTGAAGAAAAAGGGAGAAGAGGATGGCAGAGAATGAGATGGATAGATACTGTCATGGAAGCATTGAACATGATCTTGGACAGACTGTGGGAGATAGAGAGGGATAGACAGCCCAGCATTTAAGGTTCATGGAGTCATGAAGAGTTGGATATGAAGGAATAATTGAACAACAAAATTTGGAAATCAGTTTACAACCAAGAAGATCTGTATGAAAATGAAAATATCTATATGTAGGGTTTGATTTTCATTTTCAGTATACAATAAATTGGCATACAATTTTCAAAACTGTCCCTGATTGTTGGAAATCTCTTTTGACTATCCTTGTGTTCTCATCTCACATAAGGGGAGGGTCATCTTTATCTCCACTTTATATCCCACCTCCCCAACCAAAACTGAAAAACAAAACAAAACTCTTGCATGAAAAATGTATAGTCTAGCAATAAACCAAATTCTCACATTGGACATATAGAGAAATGAGTGTCTTGTTGTATTTCTTCAGTCTACTTTTTTAGGAAGTGGCTAACATGTTCAAACATGGTTATTCTTGAATTGTTTTGGGTCATTTAATTTATCAGAATTCTTAAGCCTTTTGAAGTTGTTTGTCTTAACAATGTTGTTATTGTAAACTCCTTTGTAATGCTGCTTTTTTTGGGGGGAGGTTGATTTTCTAGGACCAATGAATAATGTTATATAGGGTATCCATTTACATACTGTAATCTTATGATCTAAAGTAGTTAGCTATCAACTTTTCTTCAGTAATCCTTGGCATTCTCAGTCCAAATTTGCTTACCTACCTTTTTCTGCCCAACAGAGTTAAGTACTGTTCTACTATAATCCCCACTAGTCATATAGTAGAGGCCTAATAAATAATTGTTACTTAATTTTTGTTGTGATCATAGTTCCACTCATAGATAATAGGATTTTAAATCAAAGGACCATAGATTTAGAGAGGGAAGAGATGTTTGCCGCCATTTGTCTAACCTTCTCATTGTAGAGAAGAGGAAATTAGAACCAAAAGACAACTACCTTCCATTTATTTTGTATGTATTGTTTATCTATGCTGTTTCTCCATTAGAATGTAAGATCCTTAAAAACAAGGACCATTTTTGCTTGTCTTTGTAGACCTGGCAGTCAGCCCAGTGTCTGGTGCTAGCAAATGCTTACTAAATACTTGTTGACTGATTGAATAAATAAATTTTATTTATTTATTAATTAAATTTATTTATTTAAATAAATAAATAACATAAAGTTATTGACAGGAAAAGGACATGAAACTAGGTACCCTGACTCCAGAACTAATGCTTTTTCAATGGTTTCAGGACTCCTTATCTTCCCTCATCATTCCCCCAATAAATAAATGCAGAAAGTCATAAATATAATGCTTCTCTTTTGAGGAAACTGAAGGCACTGGAAGGCATGAGAAGAGTACTGACAATATAGTAATTGAGGGAATGAGAATATGATATTACTCATGGAACTCATGGACATTATTCACAGAACTTCCCTTAGCAAAAAAGAGAAGTGATATATAATTTTTTTCTCAATTAGATATAAAACTCTTCTAACTGACCACTTGTGACAGATATAAGTCTAAAACTTGGAAATCAAACATTAAAGGTGAGAGAATGGAAAGATAATGTGCAATAGACATAATAAAAATGGAAGGTGGCTCAAGAGTGAGTAAGAGATGTAAAAAGTAAAAGAATTACAACCTCTGTTGCAAAATAATCTAGAGGAAGAATGGAAGAAGAAACTAAAGAAACCAATGAGACTACTTATATGAAGACCTCAGTTTGTATAATACCATATGAAAAGAAGACAGCAGAAATGGAGATGAATATAACAGTATGGAAGAAACTTATTAGAATAGACTTAGTGTGGCATTTAAAATGGTTTAAAAGACAAAATGTCAGGGTAATTTAATCAGAATAGGTCTTCTCTACATACACTTGATCCAATCTGGATGCTCCTAATATCTTTGCTCTATTTAATATCATTTCTACTTCCTCTATAAGCAATTCTGGGGCTGTAATGTTGGAGTCCAAATAGTCTTTGATGGAGGAATGAAATTATTAAAATGAGTTTTTCCAAATTTTCATTTTCTTTTTGTTTGTAGTTCCTCCATATTTATCCTTGAATGTCCTTGGAAAGACTCTGCTTAGTTGTCTTGCCAAATTTTTACAAATTTGCTTTTTCCTTCCTCTGTTTCTTTCTTATTTGTGAGATAATATTTTTCCATCCTTGCCCATCACAACTTCCTTGTAAGTGTTTACAAATGTGTCTATATTCAAATCTGGTATTGCCTTTGGCAGTCATCTCTTTCCATTTGACAACTAAGGTCACAGATAGGACAAAAGTAAAAATAAACATGGTTATAAGAGAAAACAAGGGAATTATATTATTCTTAAAGTCACCATATATTCTTTGATATTTCAGGGGTAAAGGATGACTTCTTTATTTATAAAACATCTGGGAAAACTAAAGCAATTTGACAGAAATTAATTTTAGTCTAATATCAGACTATCATAAATTCTGAATAGACTGATAACATGCCTATAAATGATCATATTATAGAAAATCAGAGAATAAAAGTGGCTACCTTTCACAAGTAGGGTCAGGGGAAGCATTCTGACCTAAGCAAAGGATAGAAATAATAATAAAACATTAAGTGGATAATTTTGATTGCAGAAAATTGGAAAAAATCCTTTTGGATTAATGCCCTTGGGATCTGAAAGAATTCAATTAACTGGGAAAATATCTCTAAAGCAAATTTCTCTTACAAAATGTAACATCCAAGATTTATATGAATTGGTATGATATATAAGAACAAGAGCTACTGTCACAGAATCATGAAAAAACATGAAAAGAAATGCTCAGAATCACTAATTACTAAGAGAAACAAAATATAAAACAGCTTTGACTTTTTACCTTCTACCCATCAGACTGGTTTTTTAAAAAAGTTATCAATAATGTATATATCCTGAAAAGGTGGAAGGCTGGTAATTTAATGAGAGTGAAGAGTAATTGATGGATAGTCTACCTGTTTCCTTGTTATTCCTGAAATGTTAAGAGACCTTGTGAAAAGCCCTTAGAATGTTGGGTGGACCTATTTGGGAAAATTTAGGGTAGTTTCTACTCTCATTGGCTAAGAAGGCATGTACAACTTAGTATCCATACTGCTGGCAGGAGGTCACAGTATCTAGACTTCTGGCAGGAGTTCAATAAGATCACAGATGCAACAAATAAATAAAAAAGGCAAGGAAAGTTAATAAGGGGAATAATTAAGAATCTTAAAGGGAAAATAGCCTCTTAGATAAAGTGCAAGGGCATTAATAGACAGAACAGCAGACAGCCCAATAACTTTATGGAGCTTATATGAGGGTCTTTCTCCAGAAGCAAGAGGGGAAACATAGATAAAAAATTACTGTGAAAGAGGAAATGCATATGCACAGCCTCTTCACACCAAAAGAATTCTATCAATCCAAAATGTGTCTAAATTTATTTATTTTTCTTATTTTTGCTTTATTCAAAAGTAGGTGTGTTCTACTCATGCTAGTTTGGTGCATTTATAAAATGAAACAAAACTCTACTTTCCTTTGAACTTTTCAGCATTAAAATCGCCTGTCTATTCTAAGCAACTTGAACTACTCAGTATCATTATCCCAAATTCCTAGAATTATTATATATGCTACTTCATCCTTCAAATGACAACTAACAATGAGAATAAGGCTTGTAATCCATTAATAAATCCCATAGTCATATTAACTTTAGTGTCAGGCTCTATCTCCATTCTTTGAATGTCTGTACTAGACTGTAGAAAGCTCTGACATAAAGAACAAATGTGAATTTTTAAAATCCTAAAGAGAATCATGAGAAGAAAAATACATATATATAGTGAGAAATGAAACTGGATCTAGGACAGGACACAATCAATTAAATGATCAACTCCTTAAAAGAAATGAAAGCATTTGTAGTATCAGTTTAAAAAAAATTCCTGACTCTCAAGTGAAAAATTTATTATCAATAAAAATTGATCACAAAAGTTACAATATGGGGTAAACAATGGAAAATTTGAAGAAATGATATAGAAAATACAATTCTCAGTCTAAAAAACAAACCATAAGTCTTGGAATAAAATGTAGAAAAAATGACAATGTGGGGCAACTCAATTGGGATTAAAAAATAACTTGAAAACTTTACAAGCATAAATGACAGAAACAGAAGATAGAGCTTGGAGAATGAATCATTTACTTGCCCCCAAAATGTAAAGGGGAAAGTCTAACCACTATTTTGCAGAATATCACTCAACATTTCCCAAAGGTACTCAGGTTAAGGGACAGGCTATGGGGGGAATCAGAGATAAATATTATATTCATTTCATGATAACATCCCAAGCTTCATCTATTAAGAGAAATTTATAAGTAGCTAAAGCAAAAATATCTTTTATCAAAGTCTCTTATCCCAATTTGAATGATGTGGTTTATTTGACATAAAAAATTAAAGAAAAAACTGGATTATGACTAAAAATTAAGGAAAACCATGGAATCTGCATAAAAATTAAAAATTTTTGAGTTCCAAATTCTTTCCTTCCCCCACCTGTTGAGAAGGCGAGGCATATCATACTGTAAAGCCAAGCATAAGCAGCTTTCCAGAAGAATGCTGCTGTGAACAGCTTTCAATTTTCTGATTACAGAACAGAGTGAACACTCCATTTATTGAGTGACAAACCAGAGCAAAACATTCACAGAAAATCAAGGTACAGCATTAACCATATTACAACTTAAAAACTTATCGCTAAAATGGCCACATAATTTTCACCAAAGTGGTCACAATAGTTTTCAACAAAGTACAAGCATTCAGTCAATTAATCACTTAGTAACTCAATCATTCAATCATAAAGTACAAAAGGTCAAAGTCCTCCACCTATGGGGTGAAAAATTACAAATCAGTCACTCTTAAGTCATCAGTCACTATTCAATCATCAGTTACTACTCAATCATCAGTCACTACTCAGTACCCTCTTAAGAGGTAGTGGGAAATACACAGGCCAATCACCCCTTGGTCACAAGTAAATCACAATTTCATCACTACTCAGTACCCATGGAGAAGTCTTTTCATTTTGACTTAGAGCAGGCTTTTAGCTTCCCTGGATCCCCTTCCATGGTCCCAGCTCCTACCTGGATTCACCAAACTGTCACCTGGGTTCAAAGGCAGACAGTTCCTTGTGCAGCTCTCTGTGTAGTTCCTGTTCCATGCTGAAGCTCACATCATTCAGTTCACCTTAAATCCTTCACAGTCTCTGTTCCCAGGAAGTCAAGGCTTAACAAAGCCACAAATAGGTTCATTCAAAGTACCGACATTACAGTTGTGCTTCCCCAGTCTTCTGCAGCTCTGGCTTGCCCTTTGGAAATTCTCAGCAGCCTCAGCAGCTCTGGCTGGCCCTCAGCTCTGGCTGGCACTCAGAAATCCTCAGCAGCTTCAGCTGGCCCTTGAAAGTATTCAGCAGATTCATTCTCAAAGTCAAAATCACTTTCTCCATGGAAGTTCCAGTCCGGCAGCAGCAGCCCAGCCTTCAGGTGCTCATCCCAAAAAGTTCTGACTTTTCCAGCTGGGATTTTTCCTTATATACAGTATTGCTCTTGCCTGTTTAGGCTCTTCTGGTTATGTCAGCAGCAGGGGTTCACTGTTTCGCCTCTTCCTGTTACATCAGCAACAGGGGATCATACCTTCTGTTTCATTAACAGAGGCTTAATTTGAAACAGGTGCTAAGTACTTGTTAGCTTAGCAATACAAAGAGATCATCAAATTTCATTACCATTACACATACTCATTATTCATGTGAAGTCATGTAAAATAGATATCCATATCAGGCATGTTGTATAAAGGAGGAAGAAAAATAAGGTTAAAAATAAGTACTTCAACCAAACAAGAGTTATAGAGCAATATGAAATGCTAAATGGATAATCTTGATTACATGAAATTGACAGGTTTCTGTACAAACAAAGCCAATGTAACCAATATTAAGAAAGAAGTGGGAAATTGGGAAATAAATTTTACAACCAGTGTCTCTGATAAAGGTCTCATTTCTAAAATATCCAAGAACTGAGTAAAATCTTTAAGAATACAAGTCATTCCTCAGTTGATTAATTGTAAATGGATATGAACAAGAAATTTTCTTTTTTTATTAATTTTTAAATTTGTTTTCTTGTTTACATCATTCATTTTCATGAGATTTTTGAATTACAAATTTTCTCCCCATCTTTCCCCTACCCCAACCCCAAAACAGCAATCCCACTGTAAAGCCCCTCCCCTGCTCTACTCCCTTACTTTATGGTAGGGCAGGGAGTGTCTCCCTACCCCACCCCCTGTATATCTTAATTCCTAGTTGCAGGTATTGCAGAGCTTTAAATTCTAAATTCTTTTGATTCCTCCCTTGTCACCCTCCCCCCCCCCCC
>CM053597.1:129725103-129756218 GCA_028646575.1 Pseudocheirus occidentalis
TGAGATTCTTTTTCCATCTGGGAAATTTGACTTTTTAAGGCATTCTTCTCCTCACTGGCTTTCTGGGCCTCTTTTGCCATTTGAGTTAATCTATTTTTTAAAGTGTTGTTTTCTTCAGTCAGGTTGTTGACTCTCTTTTCATGATTTTCTCGAATCATTCTCATTTCTCTTCCCAATTTTTCTTCCACTTCTCTTATTTGTTTCTCAAAGTCTTTTTTCAGTTGATCTATAGCTGCTAGGAATTCTTCAGGTGTCTTGGAAGCATTTGGTGTGGGAGTTCTGACTGTGTTGTCTTCCTCCTATTCCATGCTTTGATCCTTTTTGTCCACAAAAAAGGATTCTAGAGTTTTTTTGCTGTTCTTATTTTGCTTCCTTTTCCTCATATTGGCTGGCCAGTCAATTAATTGGTTGGTTTTTATGGCTTTGTGAAACTCTGCTTCCAGTGGGTTAAGCTCTGTTCCAAATTTCTTGGGTTTTCCCAGCTGCCAGAGCTATTAGGGGGGGTGCTACAACCCCCCCTCCCAGCTTTGGCTTGCTGAAAGCACATTGCAGGACCACCACCCAAGACCATGATCTGGATCCAGGCTGCTCAACGCAAGAGCACTTGGTCCTGATCAATCAACTCAGTCCTCCTGCGGGTTCTGCAAGCCATAGGCTCTGAAGCAGCCCAGTGGGGGCAGCCGCCAGTTACAGCAGTTCCTGCCCTTCCCCCACTGCTTCCTTGCCCTGGGGACAGATTGGCCAAACTGCTTATCCTCCCTCAAATTAAATTTCAAAGTTTCACTTTCACTGACTGTCTCTAAGTCTGGTTTGCTGGATGTAAAGACCCCCTCAGGTGCAGTAGATCTTTTCTGAAGTATACTCAAGCTGCGGCCTGGAAGACTCGGCTCCTCCTGCCCATCCTGGGGCCTGGTCTGGCCATGACTGTGGTTTTGGGCTGGGCTGGTCTTGGGTCCCAGAATGCTTGCCTGCTGGATGAGACCTTCTTGCCGAGCTGCCTCTCTCCAATCCCTGTTTTTCACATTTTGGCAGATGTGGAGTTGCTGGAGGTGTGGTAGATCTTCTCTCTTGTAGATTGGCTGCAGCTCAGCTCCTTCTGACCATCCTGGGGCCTGGCCTGGCCGCATTTCTGATTCAGACTGGGCTGGCCTTGGCTCCCGCCTTGCCGTGGTGAGCCCTGCTGCTGAGCTGCGTTCAGTGAGAGATGTGTTTTCTGTATTTTTGTGAGTCTGAGAGTCCTAGACTTTGTCTGGGGTCATATTTTATGGGTGTTTAGGGTGGTTGTGTGGGAGCTGTGCAACCTTGCTGCTTCTACGCCGCCATCTTGGCTCTGCCCCTCCTGAACAAGCAACTTTCAGAGGTAGAAATTAAAAATATCTATAAGCATATGAAGAAATGTTCTAAGTCACTACTGATTCAAGAAATGTAAATCCAAACGACTCTGAGGTACCACACCTTACCAGTCAGATTGGCTAAGATGACAAAACAGGAAAATGACAAATGCTGGAGAGGATGTGGAAAAATTGGAACACTAATGCATTGTTGGTAGAGTTGTGAACTGATTCAACCATTCTGGAGAGCAATCTGGAACTATGCCCAAAAGGCTATAAATAATTGCATACCCTTTGACCCAGTAATACCACTTTTGGGGTTATATCCCAAATAGATCAAAGAATTGGGAGGAAGACCCACATGTACAAAAATATTTATTGTAGCTCTCTTTGTGGTAGCAAAATAAATGGAAATTGAGGGGCTGCCCCTCAATTGAGGAATGGCTAAACAAGTTGTAGTATATGAATGTAATGGAATAATGTTGTGCTATAAGAAATGAGGAGCAGATCGACTTCATATTTACCTGGAGAGGCTTATACAAATTGATGCTAAGTGAGAAGAACAGAACCAGGAGAAATTTGTACACAATGCATGTGTGATGACCAACTTCAATAAACTGGACATTTCTCAGAAACACATGGTTATAAGACAACTCTAAAAGACTCAGGATGGAAGGAGATGTCTACATTCATAGAAAGCTCTAGAAAGATCAGAGTTTAAATGCAGACTGAAACAAACTACACGCTCTCTTTCTTTTCCATGTTTGGTTTTGTTTCCTCTTTCCTATTGTCCATTCTATTGGTTACAACCCTTCTATACAACCAGACTAATGTCCAGTGTGAAAGTATTTGTAGATCCTATACTTGATTGCATGCCACCTTTAGGGGGAAGAGAGAGGAGAAAATTTGAAACTCAAGAGATTGTGGAACTGAATCTTGTAAAATAAAAGTAAACAAAAAAATCAATAAAAATTAAAAAAATAAAATTCAAAGAGAATTTTATGTATACACACACACACATATATATATATATATATATGTACTTCAATCTCATCTCAGTGTTTATCACTTTTCTCTTAAGACATAGATAGCATTTTTTTACTATGAGTCCTTTTCAATTGTGCATCACTTTATTGATCAGAGAACCTAAGTCTTTTCACAGTTGTTTATCCTTACAATATTGCCATTACTCTAGATAATGTTCAGGTGGTCCTACTAAGTTCACTTAGCATCAGTTCATATAAATCTTCCTGAGTTTTTCTGAAACAATACCCTTCATCATTTCTTATAGCACAATAGTATTCTATCACAGTCATATACCACAAATTGTTCATCCATTCTCCAATTTCTACTCCTGTCCCTTGAATATCCAATTCTTTGCTTCCCCCAAAAGAGATGCCCTATTTTTTACATGTAGGGCCTTTTCCTTTTCTATCTCTTTGTATCCCAGAATTTTCTATGCAGCTAATCTAGGAATAATACATCAAGATAATTGTTTTAAACCAGGTGCACCAATGGTCACAAATATAAGTTTAAGATTTAAAGACTAATTCATTTAGATTAATTTTTAAAAAAAAATGATAACACAACCTTCACTAAATACACTCAACAAAGATATATCTATATCTGCACACCCATAATATATATGAATGAATGTGTTTATGTAATATATGTGTGTTTCTTCAAATGCACGTAAATATGTATTTATGTATTAATTTCTGTATGTATTGCCAGTTACCTCAGGATACACCAAACAGTAACAGCAACAGTCCACATGGAAATAGTCTTGCATGTCTGCAGAATTATACTCCATTCTCAACAATATGATTTACAAAAAAGAAGCCCCCAAACCCAAAACAAACCTTAACACATTAGTCAATATTCATTCAGAATACCTATGAGATCTACTAATGCCATGCAATCTATTTAATCCTTTAGTGGTTAAGACCTGGGGAAAGCAAGTAATGCCCAAGAAGTGTGTGTGTGTGTGTGTGTGTGTGTGTGTGTGTGTGTATGTGTGTAGATATATAGACATATAACTTTGTTTTTAAGAGAAAAAAGCAAAATATATCAATGTATTAGAAAGTAATTTGATATTTTCTGCAAGATTCCACTGAAACTGGATGAATTTATTATTATACTCAAATGCATAAACACATTTATAAAATGAGTACAGTTTAGGACATATAGAGCAAATGCAGAAACAGAAATATTAAGTGCTTCTTTTATAAACCATAAATCATTCAATCCATAAGTGTTCATCCAGCACTTCCTATGTTCTTGGCAGGTGCCAAGCACTGACCATACAAAGAAAAAAAGCAAAAAGAGTCCTTTTCCTCAAGAATCTTTTATCATAATGGAAGAGACAATAGAGAGAGATCTAAGCACAGATGATGAGGTATTAAAGTGTTAAGAAAGTACTAACCCAAGGAGTGGGGGCCAAGATAGCAGAAACAGTGCAGGAACTTGCCTGAACTCTCCCCCAAAACCCTTTAAAATTATTTAAATAATCCACAAAAACAAATCTTGGAGTGTCAGAACCTACAAAAGCATGGGATGAAACAATTTTATAGCCCTAAGCTACTTAAAGGTTTGACAGGAACGATTTGTTGCACCAATGGTCAGAATAGAGTGCATTTCAGTACAGGCTGTGCCAGTGAAGATTAGGCCCCACAAACCAGGAGAAGGCTTTGGGAGTGAGTGAATCAGCACCTACTTCTGGAGCTCTTAGTCCACAGAGTGTAAGGGAGTCAAACAACCTGTCAAAAGGACATTACAGGGGTCTCTTTTCTGGCACTGGAGGAAAGTCTCTGTTGCTTTGCCCAGACTCAGATGCAGGTTGTAGTTCTGGGTGGCAGTCCGACTAGCGCTTCAGAGCTTGTGGTCACAGTGCAGCAGGTACCCTCATCATGACGCCAGGTGTAGAGAAAAAAGAGTGTTCATAATCCCTCACAGACCAGAGCACAGCCAGGAGAATGAAAGGAAAAAGAGACCTCTCCTTAGAGCAGTGGTTCTCAACCTTCCTAATGCTGCAACCCTTTAATACAGTCCCTCATATTGTGGTGACCCACAACCATAAAATTATTTTTGTTGCTACTTCATAACTGTAATTTTGCTACTGTTATGAATCATAATGTAAATATCTGATATGCAGGATGTATTTTCGTTGTTACAAATTGAACATAAGTCAGGTTGAGAACTGCTGTCTTAGAGCATACCACTTTGGAAAAACTGAAAACTTGCAGGCCCCAAAAGTATCTTTGAAAGCAGCTGCACAAAACCCTTGAAGCTTGGGACAGTGTGCCCTCCACCCTCAAAGCATAGGCCCACTTTAGAAAGGAATTAAAAATAAAGAAATAGACTAGGAAAATGAGCAAACAAAAATACTCAATTCTGACTATGGAAAATTACTATGGTGATAAGGAGGGTGAAACACACACTGGGAAGATAGCAAAGTCAAAACTCCTACACTCAGAGCCTCCAAGAAAAATATGGATTGTTCTCAGACCATGGAAGAGCTCAAAAAGGATTTTGAAAATCAAGTAAGCAAGGTAGAGGAAAAATTGGGAAGGGAAACAAAAGTGGTGCAAGAAAATCACAATATTGATTAGTTTGATAGTCAGACAATTAGTTGAATGACTTAGCTATTCTAAGCAATTAAAGATCCAAAACAGCTCCGAAGAACTTACCATGAAAAATGCTATCTATCCTGAGTGAGAAAACTAATGGAATCTGAAAAAAGCACACTTTAAAATTTTTCTTTACTTTTTTTAGGTTTTTATTTTCTTCTGTTTTCTTTTACTTTATTATGACTAATATTGAAATATGTTATATGTGAATACACACTTATGTTTATATATATATATCTATATAGATATATGTTTATATGTATATCTATCATCTATCTGTCTATCATTTATCTATCTATCTATCTATCTATCTATCTATCTATCTATCTATCTATCTATCTATCTATCTATCTAATCTATCTACCATCTATCTAGTACTAACCCCCAGTGATTGCTTTACAAAGTGTTGACACCTTTTAGCAACAGAATTAGAGGAGCAAACTGAGATTGGCATAGATTAAAAATTTGGTCACATAAAATTATAAAGACCTTCAAAAAGCTGAGCTAATTCTGTAGTAATTGAAGTAAAAATTAGTAGCAGAAGAACTTTATCCCTGAGAAGAAATCATTCTTTGGCAGAGGTGGGGGGAAAGGAGGGATTCCTCTCTTAGCCCCTCCTTATCAATCATCATACTTTCAAATGGTTCAGGTCAAATTGTTATATGCTATATACATGCAGAATAAAAGGAAAGTAGACTCAGAGGGGAAGACAAAGTCCCCTCTAGAAGGTGGCATTTGCCCTAAGTCTTGAAAAGAAGCCAGGTATTTCAGTGGTGATGAAGTACCTTCTTAGCATGGTGGACAGTCAATGCAAAGGCACTAAAATGGGCAATGGGAGGTCGTTCATGAATAATTGCAAATAGGCCAGCATGGTTATAAGTGGAATAATGTATAAGATGGCTACAAAAATATGAACAGTCCAGGTTGTGAAGAGCTTTAAATGCCAAATCTAGAGTTTATATTTGAATCTGAAGTAATGACACATGAAGTATGCATTAAATATTATCAAATAGGGTGAAACCTGTGCTTGAGGAAAATGTCTTTGTCTGTTATGTGGAAGATGGTTCATACTGGGGATAAATGTGAGTCAATAAGACCAATTAGGATGCATTTGCAATAGTCCAGGTGAAAGATGATGAGGGCTTGAACTAGGAAGGTGAGTATGTGAAGGATCTCTCTCTCTCTCTCTCTCTCTCTCTCTTTCTCTCTCTTTCTCTCTCTCTGTCTCATTATAAAGCCAGAAATTAAAAGAACTGGCAACTCAATGTGATAAGTGAGATTGTCAAAGATGACACTGAAGTTGAGAGCCTAAGTGACTAGAAGGCTGCAGCATCTTTAATAGTGATGGGAAAGCTCTGAAGAGTGGCAGGTTTTCAGGGGAAAAGAGAGTGAATTGAGTTTTGGACACACTGAGTTTGAGATGCTTACAGGACATTGGGTATGAAATATTTGATAGTTGGTGGTGATACAGGACTGAGGCTTAGGAATTTCCCTAGGTCTAGATATACACATCTATGAGTCATATGCACAAAGATGATAATTGAAGCTAACAAGATCACCAAGTGAGAGAATGTGTGGTGAAAAGAGAAGAGTAATCAGGACAGACCTTTCAAGTATACTCATAGGTAGTGGGTATTATATGAATGAAGATTTAATAAGGGAGACTGAGAAGGAGAACTAGGAGAGAACATTGTCATGAAAACTCAAAGAGGAGAGATAATCTAGGAGGAGAAAATGATTAGGACTGTCAAGTGCTACAGAGAGGTCAAGATGGATGTGGATTGAAAAAGGCCATTAGTTTTGACAATTAAATGATCCTTGGAGAGTTCTGGATGGATGATAAGGACAGGAGACAGATAATAATGGAGTTAAAAGAGAATGAGGGGAGGGGAAATAAGACAAATTAGTGTAGACAACTTTTTTCAGGTAAATGCACTGATAAAAGGAGAGAGATATAGGATGCTAACTTCTGGGGATCTAGTGGGATTTTGTTAAAGGGTGGAAGTTACTTGAGTATATTTATAAGTAGCATGGAAGAATTGAGAATACAGGAAGAGACTGAAGGTTAGAGAGGATAAAGGAAGTAGAGGGAGCAGTATGGTAGAGAAGACAGAAGAGATCATGGTAGATCAAGGATCTATGTGGAAGAATTGACCTTGACAAGCAGAAGCATCACCTCTTCATTAGAGATTGGAATGAAAGATAGGGGATTACATCAGGAAGCTTTTCAGTAAGGAGAAGGGGAAAGAAATTATGCACTTTAGCAAACAGCCTCACTTTTTTTTATAAAGTATAATATGTGTTATTTGATTAAAATAATGGTGGTGGGGGTATGGGATGATTTTCTAGAGAAGGTGTTGAATAACTGTTATGATGAATGGGAGAGAGAAATGATTAGAATGGCACAGGATTGTCTTGTTGAAGTAACAACCAAGTGAGAATAGACAAAATAAATTTGTAATGGATCTAATCAGCATGCATTTTTGACTTCCTTCAGGAGCAAATCAATACAAGCAAAGGAAGTGATTGGTAAGAGTAAACTAGGGTTGGATTTTTTCAACTGCAATCTGTGCTAGGACAAGTAGTTATTAATCACTTATTATATGCTGATTACTCTGCAGATGCAAGGGATACAAGTAGGAAAGAAAGCAATTGCTACTTGTAAGAAGCCTACAGCCCAGTGAAGAAAAAGATGCGAATTCAAGAGACAACAGCCACAATTAATGCCATGAAACTTTGGGGTAAGAAAGGATAGTGACAATGGAGAAAATTCTATTCAATTCAGCAAAAATTTATTAGGGTCACACTGTGTTCAAGGCACTGTTCTAGGCATTGGGGAGATAGGCGTAAAAATGAAATAGTACATGAGTTTCATCAGTTTATATTATATGTTATTATATCTTAGAAGACCTATAATGCTATAAATGGAGCAGAGCAACAACAGAATGATCCACAACACCTGGTGGGAAGTGTGAAACATGGAGGAAAATAAAAATGCAGAGGAAGAGTCAACCCTGTTTCTGTTTTTCCTTTTTAGCTTGAACCCCAAACAGGTCAGTACTGTACATGATGGTGACTTTATTATTTGGGAAAGGAGGGTCTCCAGGAAATGAGCTATCTCTTCACTCCTCATCAGCTCAGATATTAGTCACTTTCTACATGAATCAAATTTCTGTATTTTGAGACAGAGCTTTTAAGTGAGTCTGATAGCTACCCTTAGGAAATGCAAAATACTCTAATTACCAGGTTTCATATGAATGTTCCTAAAATGTACTAAGGCCCTTCATATCAGGAGAAAACTTCAGATATAAAAGATGAAAAAGAGGGGAAAATATGAGCTGCCTATTCTAACCTACCACCTAAAAAAATAAGCATCAACACCTGCTTCCTCATTTCTATCAGAAATTTAATGTGCAAATGCCTTTTGAAAAATGCTGGTATTCTGGGAGTTTAAGTCCTATCAATTCTTTTATTTGATTACATTTTAAGCTCCATAATGTGTCATCTAACCAAGTAATCACTGTAGCATCGCTAGTGGGAAATAACAAGTTAGAGAATTATACAGAAGCCATTGTAATAGCTCTGCAGAGCATGAAGAAAACAAACAAATCAGGATAGGATAATCAATTTTGGGTACCATAAAATGCTAATGTTGTCCCCATAAATAAGAACCCCTTTCCATCGCTTTGCATTGTGAACCCTATGACTCACTTAGTGTGCTTTTGTTGTTTATTTTAAAGTAGCATTGCCATTAGAACTTTGCTAAGAAGAATAATTGTTTTTAGTTTATTTTCATAAAAGTAATTACACTTCATGGTTTCTTGTTAACGCATCACACAAAACAATGGTGGGAGGGAAATGTTTAGCAAACATTTTATTCAAGATATTTTAAAATTAGCATCATTTGCACCCAAGGATTATTCAGATAACATGGGGAAAATTAATCATTTAAAAAAATCGCAAGAAAAGAAATTGGAGGGAAATGGTGCTCTTTTTTTCCAGTTCTTTAGCTGCAGGCCATTATTTACATATGTAATAGGTGTTAGCATCTTATTATCATTTTCTAGTTCCTTCAAAAACCTTACTGAAACATAAGAAAAATGCACACTTTAAAGCTCTAAGCCATGGGAAATTGTCCACTGTGATCCTGGGTTTCTTGGCCTGGATTGGATATATTGAATTAAATAAAGCGGAGGGTGTGTTTTCTAGTGAAATGTAAATTAAGCAACTCTGAAAAAGATATCTGTAAGGAGATGTGTTACATGATTTGGAAAAAAAGGAAAGAAGCACCATTGGGGAAATATTGCAGGGTAATATATATTTTGCATGGTCTAAATCAAAACCTATTTTTGAATGAAGGTTCTATCATTTATACATGTTTCCCAACTAATCCTTTTCAGCATACACAAAAGGGATAACTGTTAAGTATATCTGATTTGTAGTTCTTTTATGTATGTGTTGCATGTTTTGATTTATGATTCTCCAATTGAAAATTAACATATAGGACAATAATGTAAATTACTTCCTAATCTAGTCATCACAGATACACAGAATGAGGTAAGAACTCTCTTTTAATCTCAAAATATAAATATAAATTTATATGTATGCACACATACATATAATTTCTCTGTGAAATATTTCCCCTACAAGTTTGTGCAGAGCATCAAAAATGAAGAAGTATCATGATAACAGTGGATGGAGCACTTGGAGTCTGGAAAATGTCAGTTTGAATCCTGTCTATGAAACTTACTAGCTGTGTCACCTTGGGCAAGTTAACTCCTTTTGACCTCAGTTTCCTTATATGTAAAATGCGGGAGTTATAATCAATGATGTCTATGTTCACTTAAGAGTGCTAAATCTATGATGTTGCATGTTGAAACAGCATAGACCGGCGGTTCTCAACCTGTGGGGTTCGAACAACGCTTTCACAGAGGTCACAGGGGTCACCTAAGACTATGGGAAAACACATATTTCCGATGGTGTTAGGAACCGAGACCTCTATCCATCTCTAGGTGGGTCCACCCATATTCAGATATTCCCACATACAAGTATTAAAGGGTCACAGCATTAGGAAGGTTGAGAACTACTGGCATAGACTATGATGAGAACGTTTCATAGCATGCCTATTGGGAGGTATGACATAGATTTTATGAGAACTATGTGATGCAAGAAGATTCCAGCAAGGCAATGAAGGAGGAAGAGAAAAAAAATGATTCTATGCCTATGTCTATTCCCTGTTGCTTCTATAAGGAGGTACATACTCTTATGTGGAGGAAGCAACCTATATACTCTGAACAAATCACCAAAGATTATTATGAAAAACTATTGCTTCTGTATTAGAGGATCTTTAACATAGCTGCTATTTCTTTGCTATATAATAGGGTAATATGTCCAGTTTGAATCACATTTAATATTACTGGTTATTTCTATAATAATAATGTATATGATACACAGTATAATTTAGATGTTATATTCTTCTAACAAACATTTCTTTTGAATAGCATTTTACATCATAATGTAATGAGAGCACACATCTGTATTCCCAAAGTAGAGTTGCTTCTTCTTTCCTAATTTCACTCCTCTTTCCTTTTTACAGATATTCTGAGTAGCAGACTGGGATGATTTGCATAAACTATCCCAGTCACTGTGGAGGAAGTTTGGATATGGGAAAGCAAATGTGGAGAGAGCAAGCTTCTCCTCTCTAAACTTTATGACTTAGGGCTGATTTGGAGAGAAGAAACTTTGGATGATGTAAACAAAACTAATTCAGCCTGGGTTAATCCTTGAGGGAAAATTATTGACTCATTTGAGAAGTTTGTAAAGAAGAGGTCCCCACAGTCACATGATGAGACTAATGTGTAGAGCCTGGTACTGTGAGATTTAGGCATTTTTAAAGATGCATTCAAAAGTCACAAAGGCTACTATATAAGACATTTTCATACATAATATCATATTTGGTCCTCCTAACAACTTCCTGAGGCAGGTAAGACTAACATTTCCATTATGTAGATGAATAAGCTGACACCTAAGGAAGTTGCTCAAGATTACACAGACTAGTAAATAGCAGGACTGGAACTTGAAACCGGATTTTTAAAAATCTAAGTTTAATCCAGACTTGTGGTATAATTATTTTTGTCCATTATACCTCAGGTATTTACATCTTGGCAGACTCTTTTGTGGTTGAAAGGGAATAATAGAACATTCTGGTAATATTTGTACTTCCTAAAGGATTACTCCACGTTAAAAAAAGATTCTTTCAAATCAGAATTATTCTATAGATAGGACAGGAAAGTAATCCATAACAGCATTACCAGTATGATTTTCTTATGGCCAAAGACATCAATCTAGTGTCACTGGTATTTAAATCTGTACTTTCTAAGAGATTTGTCTACATATAGGAATAGCTATTGTCTGAGCAGTGCCTTTGGTGTGTTCTGGGACTAACTTAAACTGGTTCCTTCATATTTTAGCCCCAGATTCAGAATAAATGGGTCACTTGCTGGTCATTTAACAATTACAAAGGGAAATTTACTTAGAGCACCGAAAGAATATAGTTAACAAGGATGCATCACTTAGCTAAGGTAGATTTAGCCCTCTCACCTCCAAAAGGAAATCCATTTGGTCAGGAGAAAAGGAGATATGTGCCAAGTCTGAAGAGTCCTATTTAATGTGCACACCTTTATATGCCCTTAGGTTACTAGGAAGACAGAGCAATATTTCTTGAGCAACTAAAAAGTTGCTCAACAGTTGTTTAGCAATTGTAACGTAAATCAGAGGAGATTGAAAACCAATACCTTGAGATTTTGACTGAAAGAAGCATACAGGTTGACCAACACCCACAATGACTGAAGATGGGACACACTACACCTTCTTTGTATAAAGTTTCTAAATTTGCACTATTAAAATCTGAATGGCAATCATAAAAAGGTCCCATAGCATATTGGAAAGAGCACTGAATATAAAATAATGGAAACTCTTTGAGGGCATAACCCCTTTTATTTGTGTTCAGTTTCCTTGTTTATAGCACAGTGTCTGGAAGATTTTAGGTCAATGTATATTTCCTGAATTGAATAGAATAAGGACATCTAGCTTGAACCTTAGCCTACCACCTCCTAAATGTATGGCTTTGGGAAAGTCAACTAAACTCTTTGAATCACAGTGTTCTCATTTGTAAAATGGAAGTTCTAACAATGCTTGTAGGAAGACAGACTAAGATAATATGAAAAGCTTTGTAACTTTATAAAGCATAATATGAGCTTTTTTTTACCCAGGTGATTCTGATTCATAGAGTGGAAGTCAAGAGGCAATGGAGAGTGAACAAATGTCACCAGGAAGAAGCACGTCTTACAGATGGCTGGTTTTGGTTGTTTCCATAGAAGGAAAATGCCTCTAGTTACTATTGTATTCATATGGGTTGATGATTTGTTTATTTTTCAGTTGATACAAAATAAAGAACTGCCTCACAATTTTGTTTGACTTCAGTCTGAGCCATAATTAGCAGGAGACAAATGGGGCATTGCCCAAAGATCTCGAAATACTGTCCTTGGTCAGGTGACTTTTCACGCCACAGCAGTGACCATTAGCTATTGGCTCCATATAATACTGCTAGGCTATGCTACTGTGTGGCCTTTGAAACTTCCCCTTCCAAATGACTCTCATTGGATTTGGCTTAAGGAAGGAATAACATACATACTCAGTTGGGTATCTTAACCTACAGGAAGGTATGGGGGAAGTGGATAAGAGGGGAGATGACAGAAGGGAGGGCAGATTGGGGGAGAGGGTAGTTAGAAGAAAACACTTCTGAAAAGGGACAGGGTCAAAGGAGAAAATAGAATAAATGGGGGTCGGGATAGGATGGAAGGAAATATAGCTAGTCTTTCACAACATGACTACTATGGAAATGTTTTGCTTCACTATACATGTATAACCTATATTGAATTGCTTGTCTTCCCAGTAGGGGTGGGTGAGGAGGGAAGAAGAAAGAAGATCTGGAATTCAAAGTTTTAAAAACAAATGTTAAAAATTGTTTTTACATGCAACCAGGAAATAAGATATACAGGCAATGAAATATAGAAATCCATCTTGCTCTGTGCAGTGGTTCTCAACCTTCCTAATGCCTCTACCCTTTAATACATATGTAGGCATATCTGCATGTGGGCGGACCCACCTGGAGATGGATAGAGGAGCAGTGTCTCGGTTCCTAAGACCATTGGAAATGTGTTTTCCAATGGTCTTAGGCTACCCCTGTGACCCCTGTGAAAAAGTAGTTCGACCCCCAAAGGGGTCGCAACCCATAGGTTGAGAACCTCTGCACATAATGAAGGTGAATGGGGGGATATAATAGAGAGCAGACTGGGGAAAGGAGTACTCAGTATGCTTGCCATCTTGGGGTGAGGGGTAGGGGAAAGATGGGGAGAAAATTTGTAACTCAAAGTCTTTTGGAAATGAATGTTGAAAACCAAAAAAAAATTAATTTAAAAAAGGAAACTTACCCTTCCAGGATCTCATAACTGTGGCCCCTCTTTTGGGGTACCTACCTTACTTCCTGAACACTGAGAGGTAGAGGGTGAAAATGCCTCCTCTGCTATGGCGTTTAAATGCAGTTAGGCTATCCTATGCCTCCTACCCTCTACAATTGTTTTTTGCTCCTGGGGAACATGTTTATAGTTAAGGCTGTCACATGACTGTGCCTATGATACCACTATCAAATCTTTATACCACAGGGCTTTGGATAATGAAATTAGGGAATTATACATGTAGACCTAAAAAGGGCTTTAGAACTTATTTATCCCAAGCTCTTCATTTTTTAGGTGAAGAAACTAAAAGTTTTGTTTTCTAAACTTGTTTTGTAGGCCATACCTGAAGTAATTAACACATTTAGCTTGTTCAAAATTAGATTTTAAGCTCCCTGGAGAGAACTCATCTACCTAAATGAACATTAAGTTACTTATTAGCTAAGATGGTACCTTGCAGCCTTCCAGAGTCCAATGAGTATTTTAACATGCAAAGAAACAATCTTTTAAATAAAGGATTAAAAATACCCCCCCCCAATTAATGAAGGATTCTAGATGTAAGCAGGTAGAGATGCTACAGGTTAGATTTTGGGGGTTTGGGCACACTCCCCTAACAAAAAACAAACAAATCTTGTCTGTTTGCTTACATTTAAAATTAAACTGTTAAATCTTAATTCCTTTAGTTTAATGGTCTAATCTCTATTAAGATGTATATAACACTAAGATGTTAATAGTTTTTTGCAAGTGAGTATAACATTTATGCAAAGGATTCTGAGCTCAAGTTGCTGTTGCTGTTTTTGATGGTGCATAAAGGAATGAAGAGTATGGGGTAGGGTAAGCAGGAGGGGACAAACCACTTGAGAAAGAAAGAGCAAAGGCATGAAAAATGGTAGAAGAGGAGATGTGAAGTCATTGAAGACAATTCTGCCTACTTCACAGTTTGCCAAGTGCTGATACGGTTTGCTAAGGGCTGATACTGGCCTGCTTTTCTTCCTTCTCAAAGGCCCTTACCCCATTTTGTGTATTTCCATTTGCCTCCATCCAACTCAACTATCCGAACCTGAAGCAATAAAAGATTTTTCATCTCCTGTCTCATTTCTTTCTTTTTACTGCCTACCCTACTTATCAATCCTCAGTTTCAAGTATGTGCCTGTGCTTTCATTTGGTAGCTGCGAAAAACCAACGAAACCAAAAAAATCCAATTGGCCAGTCAGAGAGTATTTATTGAGTACCCCCAGGGTACTGAGTGCCATTTTAGAGAAAATTGATAACATTAGCCCCTATATATCCAGTGACTGGTCTGAAATACAAAGCAGCTAGTCATCGACACATACTTTCCAAAGGAATATTTATGCCTTCTTGACATATATTAAGGGAAGAAACAAATCAGTTGGGTAAGACTGACCTACTCCTTCCACCTCCCCCCATTCTAATTGGTATTTGAATAATAATCTTTGTTGCTTTACTATTTAAAAAATTAACAAATGGTTACTTTGACTGATAAGCACAGAGGTATTTAATTCCTTTAATACAGAAAAAGAGAGGCTGTTGCTATTATCCAAGGGACCATAATTAACATATCTTGCTTGATGAAATTAGTCTATGGAGCAGACAGTTCAATAAATTCTATTTGGTGATCTTATTACCTAGCTTTGAGAGGCTGTGTAGTTTACCTCTCTTTAAACAAACCCAACATTTGAAAATCTAGACAGATGTAGATAGTAAAGTCAGGGCCATCTTTTAATAATAATTTCTAGCACTTGAAGATTTTCAAAATGTTTTACATAGGGATAGGGATTAATCTGTGATTTATTAGTGTAGAGAATTCTAGGGTGATAAAACTCCTTCTGCCAATACAGGCTAGTATTTTCTCTATAATTTCTAATCTTGGGGAGTTGCCTAGAACACTGACAGATCAGGGACTTGTCCAAGTTTCTAGTCAGTATGTGCCAGAGGTTGTCTTTGAACCCAAGTTTTCCAGATTCAGAGCCTTGCCTTCTAGTCACTATACCAGATTACATTAAAGTTTGCAAAACACTTGTCCATGTAATATTTCATTCAATCCTCCCACGACCTTGTATGGAAAAAATGCTATTATTGTCCCCATTTCACAGATGGGGAAACTGATGCTACAAGAGGTAGAGTGATTTGCTCAGGATACCACAGCTACTATGTGGCAGAGGTTGGACTAATTTTTTCCCCTATTTGTAGGTCATCCACCGAGGTTTATTTTCAGTCAACCTGGCAAATGATTTAGAATCAATTAATCATAGGAAATTAAAACTGGGAGGGCTCTTGGAGACCAACTCCAATTCCCTTATTTTGATAAATATGAAACCTGAGGCCCCAAAGCAGTTAAGTGACCAGCTGAAGTCCATCCAGTTAAAAGTTCTGTTCTTGCTATGTGGCAAATAGGATATGTGTTTGGGGAGTGCATATCTACCATGTGCCTCTCTCTCTGGCATACTTTGGGTGATTTGCAGCTTTAAAAAAAAAGAGCGATTTTATTCTATAACTTTCAGACATCTAACATCATTGTAAGCATGTCCAAATACAAAGGAAGTAGGTTCTCTGGAAGAATATTGATGTTATAAAAGATGCACCTTCATGTCAGGGAGAAGTTTGGGGTCATTAAAAGCACTGCTTAGTTGTACCAATCTAGCTATGCCAGAGGCTGAATTCCTTCATTTCTTCATTCAACAAATTTTCATTAAACCGATCAGTTATGATCTATCCCATCAGCCACATTGTGTTGCTAGGATAGTTCTATGTCTATGCAAAGTCACAACTGCCACAAAATTTCAGATCAGGGAGACTTAATTAGAAACTCTGTAGCCTAACAACTTCACTTTATGGCTAAGGAAATGGAAACCTCAATAAGTGAAATTCCTTGCCCAAGGTTACACAATAAGGCAGTGGGAGAAACTCATATTTTCTCTGAATCCTCTGGTCTCTTGCCTTTATCCTAAACTGATGGGGGCATTTAGGTGGCACAATAGTCCTGGGCTGGGAGTCAGGAAGACCTGAGTCACTTAACCCTGTTTGCCTCAGTTTCCTCATCTGTAAAGCAAGGTAGAGGAGGAAAAAGCAAACTACTCCAATATATTTGCCAAGAAAACCCTAAAAAGGGGTCAGGAAGAATCAGGCATAACTGAAAACTGAACAAAAGATAAGACATATCTTCTTTCCAAATAGAAGCCTCTAGTGATATACTAAGGTCATCTGCTTTTCCATTGCATCTTGAGGACAATGCTACCTTTCTACCTGATTTGTAGCCTGAAACCTTCCATATAAATTGTTTCCCCCATTAGGATGTGAATTCCTTAAGAGAAGGGATTTGTCTTCTTTTTCTTTTTATATTCACAGTGATTAGCACAGTGCTTTGCACGTAGCAAGTGCTTAATAAATTATGAAATTTTAGAGAAAACAAAACAGTTTTGAGTATTAATAGGAAGGGAAGAGAGGAACATGTTGGTCTTTTAGTCAATTACACTTTTGTTTCCATTCATCAGGTTAGTCCATGCTCAGATATCCATCTACTAGTCTTAGTTTGATGTAATACTTATGAAATGGAAACTGACCTGTGATTTCATTGCTGTAGGGAGCTTCTGATGAAGCTCTATTTTAGATAGGCATCTGCTCTGCAATATATAATCTTATAGAGTTGCTCTGGGAAATGAGATTTGTCCTGGGTCACATAGCCATTATATATCAGAGGCAGGATTTAAACATTTATTTTCATGATTTTGAGGCTACTGAGCTAGCTACTTATTATTTGTTATTTGTACAGACTGGTTACATCTCATGACTGATGTCCTTCTAAATCCCCTTAAGACATATTCACTGGACTTCATAGTCCTGATCATTCCTTGTTTCCTCAATGTTGTTTGTCCTTCGTTTTTGAAGAAGATCAAAGGCATCACATATAATGTCTTGTGCAAAGTAATCAGTCTCATTCTATTGACCCTAACTAGGTGGTACAGAGGATAGAGCCCTCAGCTAGGGTCAGGAAGGCCTGAGTTTAAATTCTATCTAATGTACTTACTAGTTTTCTTACCCTGGCTAAGTCAGTTAACCTCTGTTTGCCTCAGTTCCCTCATCTGTAAAATTATGATAATAATAGCCCCTAACTCCCAGGGTTGTTGTGAGTATCAAGTGAAATAATAATTGTAAAGAACTTAGCTCAGTAGGTACTATATAAATGTTAGTTATTATTGTTGTTGTTGTTGTTGTTGTTGTCGTCTATGTGAATAGTATTAAAACTTTCATGTCAAGGATACTGATCAACATGAAAGAATTCTGAATTTGGAGGCAGTGGTGCAGGCTCACATCCCAATTTTGTCACTTGTTACTTGTGTGAGATTAGAGGAGTCATTTAGCCTCTCTTGGCTTCAGTTAGATCATCTGGAAAATGAGGAGGTTGTATTCAGAAACCTCTAAGACGTCTCTCAGCTCTAAATCCATAATCCTATGATCTGTACTAAAAGCTAATGATAATAATGCACATTTATTTTAAAGTTGGCAGATGTTTTTTCCTCACTATAACCTTCTGAAGCAGGAAAATTGATTTAGAGTAAATGTTATTATTCCCATTTTACAAATGAGGGGACTGAGGTTTTGAAAGGTTTAAGGAACTTTCTGGAGGTCACTCACATGGCAGAGTGAGAAAGCAAACCCTATCTTCTAGCTGCAAATTATGTATGGTTGCCAAATTCCCATTTGGAATACTTCCACTAAGGGCCTTCCCTGGGCAGGATAGTAATAGAGGAACCAACGAACTGGTGTTTCAGAGTCATACTGTCCTAACTTGATGGTGATTTATCAATCCAAGCATAAGGGAGTAGGCATCAGGATTTTATGTGCATAATAAGTTATCTTAGATTTTACTGACAGAATTTTGTGAGACTCTGAAATGGAAAGGTTAGCATTGAGTTTATCCTTAAATCTAAGGCAAACAGGCTCTGACAAATGGCCACTTATATGATATGATTTCACAGGAAAATTTGGTATAAGCACAAAAATAGGAATTTTAAACATCTAAAAAGAGATACAATTTGTAACAAAAATTGAGTTGAAAAAGTTTTTCAACTTAAAAAATACTGAAGTGTATATGTACATATGTGTGTATGTATATATATATATATGTAATGCCAATGTAAAAATATTGAAAATATTTGCAATGAGGCTACATATACAAAGAGGATTATTATCTATTGTCTAGTTGGGTTTATCCCAGTGCAGCAATATGTATATTCATGTAAGATAGTTAAGTCCCTACATAGATTTTCAATGTATAAATAAAATTTTCAGGTAGCATAGACAGATTTTCTCTGGAAACTGACCCTGAAATTATACAGCTTCTCCAGTTTCTGCTTGCTGATGGATTCATAACCTATCTGTCCTTTTTTTCTTTTTTTAAGGAAGGAGGTAAACTTCATTAAAAACACTTTCGTGTAAGCTAGGGGTTAGCCTCTCCCTGCAGAGTGGCCAGGGATGTGGTTTTTCTTCTGAACCATACTTGTACCCCTGGACTATGAATATATGAGGGCGCAGGTAGATATAATTCTAGTTCAATATCCTTCTTATAGAGAAGTGCAGAAGTGCCTCATTATGACTGTTCTCCTGATCCCTTCAAGGTGGAAATTCAAGTCTCTCGGAGAAGTCTGTTATTTGATGATAGTTAAACTGTATTTTGTGTGCACCACACTTTCATATCATGGGTAATTCCACCTGTCTACCTTCTCCCTTCTCAACTTTCACTCATTTCAAGGCCAAGTGACTTTTGACATTAAATTTTCATTCTTTGGGATACTACAACTTTATTTGAGAATTTGTTAAGGTTCAGACACTCCTACATGTATATGTTAACCTTTTTTCAACTATAAGCGCAAAGCTCTGTAGGAGTGTGGATACAAAATCAGGAAGAAGGGAAGAGGATGTTTGGGCAAAATCTTCCCTGTTTGCACAGTCTTGATTGGTACTAGCAACCCTCACTGCCAAGAAAGAGAATTGTCACCAGGCCTGTAGGTAGGTAACATGTTAATTGCTTATTTTTCCAATCTGCATTGAGACCTCATGTCACCTCTTGATGGCATATAGGACATAGAATCATTGTAAAGCTCAAGCAGAGCCCTTGTGAAACTTTTTTTTCCTTTCTTTTTGCATGAGATGTAAAAGTAATTTAGTGATCAAAGAAGAACACTTAAAGTGAATTCTTGATTAAGAAAGTAAACTAATTTTTTTTCAACATAGGGGAAAGGAATGGAAAAGAAGATAAGTTTGCTAAGGCAATGCTGGGGTTCTTTTGGGGGAAATACTTAAAGTCTTAGTTCATACTGTGTATATACCTTGGATTAACAAGTGTCAACCACCCCTTGGTCCATAATGGAGACAATTTTTCTTTTTCTGAAGTTTGAATAGTTGTTATTTCTTAGTAACATCAGGGCTAGCCTTATGCAATAAATAAATAGGTTTGGGTGGGTTGCCCACATGTTGTGGTTTGAAAGTTAACTTCTGGTGTTTCTCACCCTAGAAGATACTCTTTAATGAGAAGAGAAAAATGATTGTTTTCTTTATCACTTCTTTAGGGAAGAGATTGTTTCTTGTAATAACCGGAATTCAAAGGTTTTTTAGTGTTATGGTTTATATTATTGTAGTTGTATATATTCTACTGGTTCTATAGTCTTCATTAAAAACACTTTATGTAAATTTTCTTATATTTCTATGAATTCATCACATTAAAAATTTCTTATTGTGCAATAATGTTGTTATTTTCATATAGCATAGATGTGGTATAGTGTTGTATCTTGTAGCAAGAAGCCTATTTGAATTTTCAGAGACTTGGATAGCTCCCTTTTCACCTCACAAACTCAATGCCTGAAGTGTCTGATAGAGTTTTAAAACCATAAGCACTATCTCCTTTGAAAACTCATGAAAAACACCACCCAGAACTTGTACCCATGGAGGGATCAATTATGTTAGAACAAGATAGAACAGTGAAGAAATAAGATTACTTATTGAGACTCTGGAGTGACAGCAGTGTACAAACCATGGGTAGACATTATTATGAATTCTCTGTCCTGTGAAATCGCTGGGGCCTGGGATTATTGCAAGATTTTATGAGGAAATTGAGAAGTTAAATCCTAGGCCTCAATTCCTTTGCTTAGATTTTTAATACTAAAACATTCTGCATCTGCTGATATACTAAGTCAAAGCTGAGTAATCACAAAATTAAAGCTAGGTAGCCAGAAATGATATTTTTAGGTTCAAAAATAGCAAGATGCAAATTTTTCCCCTTGGAAGATCAATACTTTTTTGCCCTAAAGGGATTATACTGTATTTATAAATGAAACAGAATTAGAAATTAAAGCATATTCTTTGATAAAGGATCAGTACATAAAAAATAGAGAATATTTGAGAGAATACACATTTTAAAGAATAGCACTAATGACAACCAAATATTCTTTAGCACCTATTACAGGTCGGATTTTATTTAACCTAACAGAAAATGGAAAGGACTGGTAGATGAACTGTACTAAAGAAAAAGAAAATACTCACCTTCTTTCTATCGTGGGCCCAGCCTCATTTAGGGGACTCCATGGTTCTCCATGCTTAAAGTAGAGCCATGGAGTTGAAGTCTACCATAAGGGAAAAATTTTCAGTTGCTAGAGAATTGACCCATCATCCTGCACAGTGCACATGCCTTCAGTATCAGCAAAAGACAAGCTCTGGTTTTTCTCCCCGTTGTCATTGCTGTTCTTCCATGCTCCTTGTTCCCAGCATTTGCTTGGTCTAGGAACTATACTCCTTGTCCTTGGAGTTCTTCCAAATGACCCAAGAACTTTTCATCTGGGTTCAAGGAAGCTTAGGGACAGAATTATTCTATGAGTCTGGAATTCTATCACTTTGCTAATCCAACATAAGTAGATTTTGGATTGACTCAATACTTCTTGTCACTCTGGGTAGGGCTGCATTTACTACTCTCACTGGGGTGCCATGATTCTTCCTCTCTTTATGTCATATGATTCTCTGATGGAATGTTCAACAGGGCTAGCATCTCTGGTGTGAGGTTTTGTTGATCCCATTTCATGGCTGCTCATTCACCTTTGGTATCTACTTGGCTCTCAACTCTTTCCTGAGGTTCCAAGATGATCTAGAATGCAAAGCAGCCACACCCCCATAAACCATCATGGTAGATTGGCTAAACCAGGTTGAGAGTAACCAAAACTGACAGGTCTCAATCTCATTGGTGAATTTAGGGGGAGTCTACCCCAAGCATGTAAAAACTGCTTCCAGTGTAAAGGGCAGATGAGAATAATTTGTTCCAACAGCCATGAAGGCAGTTGAAGCAGGCACTGTGGAGTCCTTAGAGCTTGGTCAGATATGGAAGATGCTAAGGTCACCTATTGCATCTTGGGTCAGTTTCCTGGATTTTTCTCCTGCCACTGGACTTCAATGACTCTGGAAAAGAGAGTGAAGTTGACAACTTTGTGCAAATTTGCCTCAACTAAATCCAATTCATACTTGAGTCAAGGCATCACTCGATGATGTCATCGGTCCTCTTCTAAAGGGAAGGCCAAGTAACAACATGATTCCCCCAAGCACATACTTTCTAGGAGAGAGTATAGCAATGTGTGGCTAGGCATCTATAGAAGCTTTCCTCCAAGATACCAGAGTCTTTTTATTTTCCACTACATTATTTCTGTTCAGATGAGTTCTTTGACTTCAATTCTCTCCATTTCTGTACTCCCTTTTAAAAGACCAAATCCAAGAGTATACAGTTGTGATATTTTCATCAGGAAAGAGGTATTAATTGGGTGACAAGTATCATGAACTTCTTCTTCAAGGTTCCTGACACCCAGGAATAGAGGAATCCACACCTTATTAAAGAGACATCTCAAGTTTAGAACAAAGGAAGTATCTGTTAAACTTGCTAGCAAGGCTTTAGATGGGAACAAGGAGTCCCTGGATGAGGGACTCTCATTGCTCCTTAATGGGATAAGAGTCCAGTCAAAAAGGCCTCACCTTCTCATGGACCCACCTTTTATAGCTGAACTAAGTTTAAAGGGAGATTGTGTGTGTGTGTGTGTGTGTGTGTATCTTGTATAATCTTCTCTCTTATTCTTCCTGTCTTGAAATGCAAATTGTATCCTGGGTCATCTCCAGTCATCCTGATGAATATCGGGTCACTGGATCTAGATGGCTCTGGAGGAGAAAGTGAGGCTGGTGACCTTGCACAGCCCTCCTTCACTCAAATTAAACTGCAATTCATGTCATCATTTCCCTGACACCATGGTCCTCTTCAAAAATGAAGGACAAACACACAACAACAACCTTGAAATATTTGTGATTGGGGCAACTGTGGTGCAGTAGATACAGAACCAACCCTGGATTCAGGAGGACCTTAGTTCAAATCCACCTTTGGACACTTCATGTGTCACCCTGGGTAAGTCACAACTCCAGTTACCTAAAAAATAAAGAAGTATTTGTGATTGTTCATTATTGAAGGCATAGTAAAGAGAAGCTTTTATGATAGGGTCTATACTCTTCAGCTGTAGCAAAATTGGGCTACTGTTTTCTCTATATGTGTGCCCTGTTCTCCCACCTGTGTACCTTGTTCATGTTATTTCCTTTTATCTGCCATTTTCTCCCCCTTATCTGGTGACATTTTAGTCATTATTCAAGGCATATCACAAATACGAAGTCCTATGTGAAGCCTTCCCCATTCTCTCTCATTTGCTGTAATTTCTTCCTTCATCTGAGTTCATAACATTTTGTCTTCCAATTTTGGTATTATATTTAATTGTCAATGTCTTCTCATTTCCATTAGAATTTAAGCTCTTTGAGTGAGGAGACTGAATATATAATTCTCTTAGGACCCAAACAGATGCTGCAGCAGCTCCTGTTATTTATTTATTCTGGGCTTTAGGTTTGCAAAGCACTTTAAACATCTTCTCATAAATCCTTGTGAGATTGGTGTTATCATCATCCCCATTTTTCAGATGGGGAAACTGAGGCTGAGAGAAACTAAGTGACCTGACCAGTGTCATATATGTGTCTGAGGCAATATTTAAACCTCAATCTTCTGATTCTTAAGTGTAATTATCTTTTCACTTTGCTAAACTTGTTTTCTGATCCTACTGGACAATATTTTCAAGAGACTTTAATGTTTGAAAAACACTTTGCACACAAATCTCATGCCACAGAATCTACATTGGGTTAGTAGTCCCCCTATATGAGAAAGAGGGTAAAAGTCTCACTGGAAGTGAATATCTGATTCACACTCGAGACTTCTTAACTCTATGTCCAGCACTTATAACTATGGCAGAAGTTGTATAGGACAATACATAGCCTTATAACTCAAGAAAGTACTTTACAAGTAGTAAACACTTATTAAATATTTGTTAAAAGATTAGTGAAGATTTTTATACAGTCTTCCATATTCAAAGAGGACTTTAATGATGTCATTATTTCACCTTTTCTGGTCATGGCTGCTGTTTCATGGACAGCCCCTTCTGTAGTGAGCATGGGGAGGATTGATGTAGCTGACAAAAGAAGCAGAAGCAGCCCATCATGTGCTCCAAGTTTAAATAAAATAAGGATATAAAGAAAAGAAGTCATCAGGATGGATCACATGGTTATGGGATCATAGTGCTGGAGTTGGAAGGGACCTCAGATGACCTGTAGTCATCTAGAGGCAGCCAGGTGGTGCAGTGGATAGAGGACTGGATCTGCAATCAGGAACTCTGAGTTCAAACCTGGCCTCAGATCCTTCCTAGCTATGTAGTCCTTGGCAGTTTACTTAATCTCTCTTAGCTTCAGTTTACTCATTGGTAAAAGGGGGTTGGGCCTGTGAGGTGGTGCAGTGGATAGAATGCCGGGCCTGAAGTGGAAGAGACTCTTCTGGAGTTCAAATCTGGTCTCAGCCACTTACCAGCTGTGTGACTTTGGCAAGTCACTTAACCCTATTTTCTTTAGTTCCTCATCTGTAAGATGAGCTAGAGAAGGAAATAATGAACTAATCCAATATCTTTGCCAAGAAACCCCCAAATGGGGCCACAGAAGAGCTGGACACAACTGAAATGATTGAAGAACAACAAAAATGTGGATAGTAATGGCAACTACCTGTCAAGGATAATTGGAAAGCACAGTGCAAACTGGAAGGGCTAATGAAAATGCTATCATCTTTATCAGCATCCTTATCACCAATATTATTGTTATTCCCCTCCTTTAGGTAGTAGGCTTAAAATATTTCTATGAACTGCCTCTATTTTGTATTCCTTTGTGGTCTCATTTTCATTGGAAGTTATTTTTTAAAGCACAAGGTTGTTGTTTTCCAAGAAATGCTCTCCCTATGCTGCTAAACTCTGTTTAAAAAAAATTGAGATATTTATATTTGTTCCTTTGTGGACATTATTCACACTAATAACCTTTGCTACCCTAACTTGTAAACTGAAGATAGGGAACTACACGGATCAGAATTTTATTTACTTCTCTGGTTGTTGGACAAAATAGTGTTTTTAGCCTCTGTGTTATCTAGAATCACTTAGTATCTGATCCTCAATAGAATACAAGTCTTTTTTAGGGATTTAGTTGTGTACTCTGACAACCAATTGAAAAAGTAGGATATGTTTATGTATCTCTGTGAGGTGGAAAACACAAACCTTTTTCATAAATCTCATTTAAGGTGTGCAGGCTCCATCTCCCTGGCTTTAAAAAACAAAACAGAACAAAATAAAGAAGACAATAGATAAAAATCCCTAAGTGCATCACACTGAATGGCAATGCTGATTCTATATAGATATTTATTAAACCTCCCTTGCCCTACCATTCTTCCATTTTCCTGATGTGGATTAGGCCTTTCCTGCCTAGGTCATATATCAGATCTGGATTCTGCATTAATATTGTCGTTTTTTCTTGTTTTACTCAGTATAAGGGTCCCTTTGGTTTCTAGTGAAGAAATTATCATTTGTAACAAGGGCCCTGTTCTCAAATATTGATCTGGAAATGCCTCCTATTGTATATCTGACTGTGCTGTGAGAAAGAATAATCATTTTAAGGAGATGTGTTATAGTTAGATAGGTCTGCTTGTTTAGAGGAGAGAGGCAGAGTGATGAAGGTAAGCTGAAGGAAGAAGTTGGATCTATGTGAACTGTTGCTAAAATCTGGAGACTGAATAATGAAATCCGTTATTCATTGATAATGAGTGGAATGACTAGCTCAAAGCAGTAGCCAGCACACTGAACCAGAGACCCTAGATTTACAAATTTTAGGCCTTTTGTTAACTTCATTTATTTTAGAATCTTTCACAGTTAGAAAATTGGCTTTTAAGGTTTTGAAAACTAATTTTAAATAAATTATTAATTAGGAAATCTATTAATTTCATATTTCCTAGAATTCCCTAAGGAGGATTGAAAATGACAACAATGATGTTTTCTTCTCCCTGTGGCTACCTATTTCTTCTTAGATTATGTAGGGATGTCCACAGGATTTCTTGCCCCTTCTCCTTTTTTTTGGTACCTTTCAATTTTATTGTTGTACTTTGTTTTCATATTACATGCATTTACAGAATATTGCCTCTTTCTGAGTCTCCTGTAGCAAGATGAAACATGTAAAATCGATGACCTCATATGAAAATGGATGTAATAGTTCCCATTCATATGACCTCCATTTCTCTATTAAAAAAAAGAACAAAAATATATTTTCTTTCACTCCCACTGCCACTGGAAAAAAAGAAAGCATCTTATAAAATCAATCAAGCAAAAAATTCCCCAAAAGGCTATATGCAAACATATATACACCTCAGTCTGTACCCTAAATACATCACTTCTCTGTAGTGGAGAATTTCACCAATGGTTCTCTGCAACTATAAATGGTCATTGTATTGATGACAGCTGTTGCAACTTTCAAAGTTATTTGTTTTTACATTACTATTGTCTTTGTGTAAATTGTATTCCTGTTTCTGTTCACTTCACTCTTCATCAGTTCATATAAGTCTTACTATGACTTTTGAAGTCACACATTTCCTCATTTCTCACTGCAGAATAGTACTCCATCACATTCAGCTATTCCTCCATTACTGGACATACTCTTAATTTCCAGTTTTTTTTGCTACTACAAGAAAACCTGCTATAAATATTTTTGTTCATAAAGGACCTTTTTCTTTGTTCCTTTTTTTGGGGGGGGGAAGGGGAAAAGGGTATAGACCTAGGAGTGGTAGACTTAGGTTAAAGTATATCTAGTGTTGAGTAGTTTTTGTGTGTGTAATTCCATCTTATTTTCTAGACAGATTGTACTCATTCACAGGTCTACCCCCAGTGCATTCATGTACCTACTTTTCCACTGCCTTTCCAAACAGTCGCCATTTTTCCAGTCATCTTTGCCACTTAAACGGGTGATAATATCATTAGGACAGAATTCTGGTAGAAAATGTAGTTAATGCAATATTGGTCAAGGACCTACTATGAGCTCATCAGTGATGGATGCTAGGCACTGGATAGAAAGATAAAAAAAAATGAACAATTCAAGTTCTCAAGTAGATTTCATTCTTGGAGGGGGGATAGGGATGGTGTGTGCATGTATACAGAGTAAAATATATATAGAAATAAAAAACCCTATGATAGTTAAATACAAAGCAGATAAGCAGAGAGGCCATTAACGGGGGTCATAGGAAAGACTGAGGTATCAGGGATATCATCTATCAAGCAAACTACCAATGGACAATCATTTATTAGGTGCCAACTACATATCACTATACATCACTTTCTGATATTTCAAATAAAAGTAGGAAAAAAATTACTCTTTGGTAGCTTATATTCTATCAGGGAAGAAACTACATGCATGTCTATCTTTACCTTTAATTCTACCTTTATCTCTATCATTTCTATCTCTATATAAATTTACCTCTATTACTATCTCTATTTTTGTCATTACCTAAGCTATGGCTACATCTATGCATAAGGCAGAGATGAAGAGAGGATTCATCACAGGCCTGGAGGACTGCCAGTTCAAGGATATAAAGATAGGAGATTATGGAGGTGGAGCCAAGATGGTGGCATAGAAGCAGGAAAACTATGTAGTTCTCACATAACCACCTCAAATACCCATAAAATATGACTATAAACAAATTTTAGGTCTCCAGTCCTCACAAAATTACAGAAAAAACATATCTCTCATTGAAAGCAGCTTTGCAGGCAGAACAGGAAGGGCTCATCACAGCGTGCTGGAAGCCAAAAGTAGCCCAGCCTAAAACTGCAGCTTGACACTAAGGGGAGGTCAGGGGAAGCTGGGGCAGGAGTCTTCAGGGCAGTGGATCATCAGCAGCGGTGGCAATTTCCTGAATTAAAAGCCCATAAGAAATAAGGACTAAGTGAAAGGTTAGTGGAACTCGTCTAAATTCGGGGGAAAAAAGTGGCTCTGGCCAAACTGCCTCCAGGGCAAAGAAGCAGTCTGAATCAGGCAGCCCTGCAGCTGCCTCCATGTGGCTGCTTCAGAAGCTCCCAGAGTGCAGATTGCAGGGGGCCAAGTTATCATTCAGAGGCTAAGTGCTCTTGCCTTAAGCTGTCTGGATCAGGATTGTGGCCTTGGGTGGTGGTCTTGGGGTGCATTTTCAGTGAGCCAAGCTGGTGGGGGCTGCAGTGGCCTCCTAATAGCTGTGGCAGCTGCAAAAAACCCCATTGATTTGGGACAGAGCTTTCCCCTCTGGAGGCAGAGTTCCACACAGCTAAAAAGTCAAGTAATTGACTGGAAACATGAGCACGAAAAGCAAGCCAAACAATCCAACTTTAGATTCCTTTTTTGGTTACAAAAAGGATCAAAGCACTAAATGGGAGGAAGACAAAGCAGTCAGAACTCCCATACCAAAAGCTTCCAAGGAAAAGGTAGACTGATTACAAGCCATACAGCAACTAGAGAAGGATTTTGAAAACCAAGTAAGAGAAGTGGAGGAAAAACTGGGAAGAGAAATGAGAATGATGCAAGAAAATCATGAAAAGAGAGTCAATAACCTGACTGAAGAAAATAACACCTTAAAACATATATATTAACTCAAATGGCAAAAGAGGCCCAAAAAGCCAATGAGGAGAAGAAAAAGTCAAATTTGTAAGATGGAAAAACAATCTCAAATGCTTTCTGAAGAGAATGATTCCTTGAGAATTAGAGTGGAGCAAATGGAAGCAAATGACTTTATGAGAAATCAAGATACTATTAAACAGATCCAAACAAATGAAAAAATAGAAGGCAATGTGAAATATCTCATTGAAAAAAATGTTGTCCTGGAAAATAGATCCAGGAGAGACAATTTAAAAATTATTAAACTACCTGAAAGCCATGATAAAAAAAAAGAACCTAGAAAGCATCCTTCAAGAAATTCTCAAGGAAAATTCCCTGATATTTTTGAACCAGAGGGCAAAGTAGAACTTGAAAGAATTGACCAATCACTGCTTGGAAAAGATCCCCAAAAGAAAACTCCTAGGAATGTTATAGCCAGGTTCCAGAGTCCCCAGATGAATGAGAAAAATATTACAAGCCACCAAGAAGAAACAGTTTGAATACTATGTAAACACAATTAGGATAACCCAGGATCTAGCAGCTTCTACATTAAGGGATCAAAGGGCTTGGAATATGATATTCCAGAGAACAAGCTAGGATTAAAACCAAGAATCACCTACCCTGCAAAATTGAGCATAATGTTCCAGGGGAAAATATGGTAGTTCAATGAGGTGGAAGACTTTCAAGCATTCTTGCTGAAAAAAAACCAGAACTGAAAAGATAATTTGACACTCAAATACAAGAAGCATGAGAAGGTAAACATGGAAGAGAAATCATAAGGAACTTATCCAAGTTGAACTATTTACATGTCAACATGGAAAAATGATAATTATAACTTATGAAACTTTTCTCTGTATGAGGACAGGTGAAGGGAATACAAATGTATATACACTTATACATACACATATGCCTATATAGAAGGGTATATATATGTGTGTGTGTGTGTGTGTATGAATACATATCTGAGTATGTGTATATATGTGTACATATAATGCACAAGATGAATTGAATAGGAAGGGACAAGCCTTTAAAAGGTGAAATTCTGAGGTGAGAGAGGAATAGAATGAGGGGAGTTAGGGAGAGGCAGAGTGGGGTAAACCATCTCATAAAGAAGAGGCAAGGGATAACTGTTACAAAGGAGGGGAAGAACAGGAAGGCAAAAGGGAAAGGGTTAACCTTACTCTCATTGCATTTGACTTAGGAAAGGAATGACATAAACTCCAAACTGCATATCTTGCCACACAGATGAGTGGGGGGGATGGAGATGAGAGGCGGAAAGATGGAGGGGGTGGGCAGGGTGGTGAGGAGTGTTGTTGGAAGCATATACTTCTGTAAGGGAAGGGACAGGGTAGAGAATAGAATAGGGGGGCAGGAAAGGAAGAAGAGACATATAATCATTCTCTCACAATATGTCCATTGTGGAGATGTTCTCTGTAACTACACATGTACTTGTCTTTCCTGTGGGAGTGAGTGATGAAGGAAGAAGGGAAAGGATATAGAATTTAATGTTCTATAATCAAATGTTAAAAAATATATGTATGTATGTGTGTGTGTGTGTGTATATATATATATATATAATTATTATTATAACTACATGCAACTTGGAATTGAGATATTCAGGCACTGGGGTAGGGAGATCCATCTTGCCCTACCAGAAAGTCAGAGCGGCAATGAGGGAAGACATGAAGAGAGGAGAATGGGGGAGGGGTTATACAGTAAGATGGTTTTTTTGGGGTGGTGGGTTGGGGAAAGGTAGGGAAAATTTTGTAATTCAAAATTTCATGGAAAGAATGATATAAACAAAAAAATAAATTTAAATAAAAAATAAGAGAGTATATTGTTAGTGTATTGGTGTTTTTGTTTTATTTTTAATTTATTTTATTGGCTTGTTAGTTTACTTTTAGTTTACAAGATTGAGTTCCAGAATCACTTGAGTTTCAGATTTTTCTCCCCTTCCTCCCCACAACCCCACACCTGCCATGGTGGCATACAATCATGTATGGGATCTACAAACTCTTTCACATTGTACAATAGTCTGGTTGTATAGGTGTTATAGCCAATGGAGTGAACAATGAGAAAAGAGAAACAAAAACCAAACATAGAAAAGAATGATAGCATGCATTGCTTCAGTCTCCATTTCAACTCTGGTCTTTTTGGATCCTTCTCTGAATGTAGACATCTCCTTCTATCCTGAGACTTGGAGAGTTGTCTTTTAACTGTGTGTTGCTGAGATGAGTCCAATTTTTCAAAGTTGGTCATCAAACATGATGTATCTGTGACTCTGTACAAATTTTTCCTGGTTCTGCTCTTCTCACTTAGCATCAATTTGTATAAGCCTCTTCAGATAATTATGAAGTCCATCTCCTTCCCATTTCTTATAGCACAATAGTATTCCATCACATTCATATACCATAAGTTGTTCAGCCACTCCCCAATTGATGGGCATCCCTTAAATTTCCAGTTTTTTGCCACCACAAAGAGAGCTGTGATAAATATTTTTATACATATGGGGCCTTTTCCCACTTCTATGATCTCTTTGGGATACAACCCCAAAAGTGGTATTACTGGGTCAAAGAGTATTCAATTATATATAG
>CM053597.1:129756718-129809718 GCA_028646575.1 Pseudocheirus occidentalis
TGGGCTGGGGGGTAGGGACAAAAAGGGGAGAAAATTTGTAACTCAAAACCTTGTGGAAATGAATGATGTAACCAAGAAAATAAATTAAAATTTAAAAATTAAAAAAAACTATTAGGCACTACAAGAAAAGGGGAACAGAGGGCAGGATCTACAGAGCAGTAACAGAAACTGTTAAGAGGCAATACACAATAGATACCACAAAGAATATAGAAACGAAAAGATAAGCTAAATAAGTACAAGGGCTATCAATCAAAAAAAGTTCAAGTCTAGAACAGACATAAAGGAGAGATAAACAATGAGGAGAATGAGGGAAAGAAGTAACTTATAGAAAAGGGAGTAAATTAATGAGCCAAGCAAGTTGAAGGCAAATAGAGAAAGAAGTGTTTGACCAGACTGCTTAACTAAAAGAGGGGAATAATTAAATAGTTAAATAAAAGGAAGGAAGAAATTAAGGAAACTCCAAAACTAGGGAAAAATATTACAAATAGAAAAGAAAGAAATTAAGGGTGAGGGGAAGAGATTAAGTGGTAATAGAGTTAATTTTTTAAGAAATAAGCTAAAATAATTGAAGAGATAAAGTGCTTGTTGACAAAAGACAGAAAAAAAGTTTTATTTTTAAAATTGAGGAAAATAAAAACCTAACTCTCATAACTGTACATGTGAATGGATTAAACAATCCAATGAAATGGAAAAACAATGATAGAATGGGTAAGAATATAAAACTCCAAGATCTGTTGCTTACTAGGAATATAATTTTAAAAAACAAATACATGCACAGAATGAAAACTAGGGACTGAAAAGAAATTTATTTTGCATCATGTGAATCCAAAAAGGTGACCACCAAAATCATGCTATAGGACAAGACTGAAAGAAATAATCATAATATAAAAAAGAGAGAAACAAGGAAATGACATGATGCTAGAGGGAAAAATAGAGAGAAACCAGTATCAATATTAAATATCTATGTCCTAAGTACCATAGTATCTAAATTAAAGAAGGAAAAATTAACTGAACTACAAAAAGAAGACTTATATAATAATATTATCATGGCAAGAAGTCACTATTCCTCTCTCAATTTTGGACAAGATTAACAGAAAAATAAAACAAAATGAAAAATATAAAATTGAACAAATTGCTGGAAAGCCTAAAACTGAAAAATTTGAGGCATCTTCTACATGAGATTGCTAAAGAATACATGTGTATAATAGATATGCAAATATATGTGTACATATGTGTGCATGTATTATGTATCCCATAATATTGCATGGAACTTTTATAAAAACTGACCATGTAATAGGACATGAGATACTGTAAACAAATGTAAAAAGGCAGATATATTAAATATATCCTTTATAGTGCATAAGTTAATACAAACAGCATTCAATTCAAGAAGCACAAACAACAGAAACAAATGCAAAGGATATTTAAGGAAGAAATTCTAAATAATTAATGAGTTAAGGAACAAATCTTAGAAATATTTAATAATATTTTTAAAAATGAATACATATATGTATACACATGTGTATGTTTACATGTGTATGTGAAACAACATACCAAATCTCATGGATATAAATAAATCAATCATCAGGAGAAAAAAATGTCCCTACAAAAATGAATAAGCAAAATAGAGAGGATTGTTGTTCTGAGTTATGCATTTAAAAAATTCAAAACCTAACAAGCATAAAATAAATATAATAGAGATAAAGATAGTAAACAGAGATAATAAAAAATTAAAAGAAAATTCATAAACTGGAAGCTAAAAATTCCTACATAAGAGGAAATTAAAAGCTAATATTTTGAAAATATTCACAAAATTGACAAATCATTTGCAAACCTGATTATAATAGAGGACAGAAAATAAAATAAATAAAATAGCAAATAAAGAAGGTAACATATAAAAAGAAATGAAATTAATTATCAGATCATACTGTGTACAGTTGTATGTTAACAAAACCAACTACAGAAAAGAAAATAGAGGAATAACTCCAAAAATATAAAATACTCAAACAGAAGACAAAATAGAGTTCTTAAATAATACAATCTTAGAAAATAAAACTTGCTGTGTTAAATAAAGATAAAAAAATCCCTGATGGATTTACATAATTATTTCAAATTTTGACAGAACAATTTGAATCAGTACTATACAGATTATTCCTAAAAAACAAAAAGTGCTCTACGAGACTCCTTATTTGAGATAAATATTATCCTAGTAACTAAGCCAGGAAAACTATACACATATATAATGAATTAATATTTATTCAAAATTTTTAAATAAAATTCTGTTAAACAGACTATGATTCATCAAGGAAATCATTCATCAGAAACAAGCTGAATACCACAATTAACAAACATATTTTAAAGACAAAATATCAAAAATCACAATATTATCTCAAGGATCTACAAAGAGCTATATCTATGTAAAATTTATAGGAGGACATTTTAAATCAGAAGAACAAATCTAGTCCTGTAAACATTAGACAAATTATATTAACAATCATCTAGTAAGTGATTAAGTGCTAGGCCCTATGGTAAGTGCTGAAGATATAAATAAGGCAAAAATGTTTTCCCTTCCATCAAGAGCAAATAATTATATAATAATAATTACATATTAATTTCAGAGGCAAGACATTAGCAAAAGGGGTGGAGTTGAGAGAGGTAGGGAGAGAAAAGGGGAAGAGAGAGAGACAGAGACAGAGAGAGAAAAGACTGAGAAAGATCCCTCACAGAAGGTAGGATCTGAGCTGTTTTAAAAGAAGCAAGAGATAGGGTAGAGACAAGAAAGAATGAAAAAGTACAGAAATGTGAGGTGGTATGGTATGTGCAAGGAACACCAAGAAAGCCACTGTCACTGAACCTAGAATACATTGAAGGGATTGACATGTAAGAAAACTGGAAAGGTAGAAAGGGAACAAGTTCAGAATAAACTTAAATCCTTAACAGATGATTTTATATTTTATTCTGGAGAGAATAAGGAGCCCCTAGAGTTTATTGAGTAGGAAAGTGACACAGTCAGAACTCTGCTTTAGAAAAAAATCATTTTGACAACTCAGTGGAGAATGAATTAGGCTACAGCCAAAAGAGATTAGAAAGCCAAGTAGAAGAATATTGGGATAGTCCAGGAGTGAGGTGATAAATTCTTCACCAGATTTAGTGTCTGTATGAGTTAAGGAGAAGGGGACCTATGCAAGATGTTGTGAAGGTAGAAACAATGATATCACAACAGATTGGGTGGTGGAACAAATATGAGAGGAGTCAAGGATGACACCCAAATTGCAAACCTGGGTGACTAGATGATAGGAGCCTCTTTCATAATAATAGGGAAGTTGGGAATAGGGGGAAGTTTTGGAGAAAAGATAATGAGTTATATTGGGGATATAATTAATTTATAATGCCTACAACCCATACAATTTGAGATGTCAAAGAGGTAATTGGTGTTGTGAGACTTAGGAGAGAGATTAGGGCTGAATATATAGATAACTGGAAATGATCTGCATATAAATAAAATTAAATGATGTGAGCTAATGAAATCACAAAAGGACCTAGGATAAAGAGAGAAGATGACAGGACATTACATTGGGGGATATCCAAGATTTGTGGACATGACTTAAATAAAAAACCAGCCAAGAAGAGAGAAGAGTGATCTGATAGGTGGGAACAGAACCAGGAGCCAATTATCTCCTGTATGACCTTGGCAAGACACATAACCTTTCCAAGCTTCAATTTCCTCAAGTATAAAATTGATTAGAACTAACTGACCTCTAAGATCTTTTCCTGTTCTAAGCCTATGATCCAATCATCCCACTGTTTCTGCAGTCTTTGGAATGGGGTCAAGACATGCAGAAAAACTACTGCTTGATTTGTTGTTGTTGCTGTTGCTGCTGTTGAGTCACTTCTGTCATGTCCAACTCTCCATGACTCCATTTGTGGAGGGGGGGGTGCAAGATATTGGAGTGGTTTCCTTCTCTAGCTCATTTTACAAATAAGGAACTAAAACTGGGTTAAGTGACTTCCCCAGGGTCACACAGAAGACTGAGGGACAAAAACACCAGTCTGAGGCCAGATTTGAACTAAAGTTCTCCTGATTCCTGGGCCAGTGAACATAGATTGAGGATTTTTTTTAATTTATCAAAGTATTGTGGGAATGATATCTACTGTCTCGGACATCATCAGCAACCCCTGATATAAAGTTTCTTAATAGTGTCCTCACAATAACTGTCAGTAAGTCAGTCAATTAATCTGTATTAGGAAATAGATGTATTGTTATTAATCTCACTTAAAAGAAAAGGAAAATGAGAAATTACTCATTGTACATGAATTAATAAGTGGCCGAACTGGAACTCACAGCCAGTACTTCACACCATGCTCCAATTGGCATGTAGTTAGTGCAGTTCAATTTTACATGATATAGGTTGGTGAAAGTGACTTTCTAAGGTAAGACCATGTAGTACTTCATAGAGATAACAATAAGTAATATTTGGCAAAATCTTCACTTCCCTTCCCTAACATTGTTTCTACTACTTTGTAATTAATTAGAAGTTTTATTCATTTTAATAGTTTTAAGGGAGTATTCTCTATATATGTACATATATGATATATGCACATATAGTGTATTTATAATTTCATTTTCTCTGTCAATGGTGCCTTTAAGCATAATGCACATCCCCTGAAGAAAAGCAAAAATATTAAATATATTTTTTATAGCAAGCTAAAAAAAATAAGCAAATCACTAATATTAGTAGGAAAGCAAATTAAAATTAAAACAAGTCTGTGTTTCCCTCTCATGGCCATCAGATTGGCAAAGATGACCCAAAAAATTGGCACTTGGTAGAAGATCTGTGATAGAACATGTACACTAATACATTTTTGATAGAGCAAAATATCTGTACAAACATTCTGAAAAACAATTTGGAAATTTACTCAAAGACACTAAACTATGCATATCTTCTGATCAAGGAATACTTAACATACTCCCAACGAGATCAAAGACAAAGAGAAAGGACTCATATATACAAACTTATTTATAGCAGCATTTTTTTGTTATAGCAAAGAACTAGAAACAAAATAGGTACTAATCAACTGGGGAACTACATATGAATACAGTAGAATATTATGACACCATAAAAAGTAATGGCTTCATGGAAATCTGAACAGGCTTGTATAAACAGATTAAGAGTGAAATTGAAGCAAAAGCATAATGTATACAAAGACTAGAGTAATATCAAGTAAATGATATACAATAATTAATATATGGTAATATAAATTAAAACAATTTTGAAAGGCTTAAGAACTAGGTTCAATAGAATCATACATCATGACCATAGAAAACTCATGGTGAACCATATATCTTCTCATATATTGGCAGAGAGTTAAGAGATAAGAGGTGTAAGATGAAATATGCATTTTCACACATAGTCAATGGGTGAATTTGTTTTGTTGGAATATATGCAAGACATTCCAAAAGTTTTAGTACACCCCACATGATGAATTCGTTCTCTAGTCTAATTCTTAAACTGGGATTTGTGAACTTGTTTTTTTAATATTTTATAACTATTTTAAAACAATTCGTTTCCTTTGTAATCCTCTTTATTTTATGCATTTAAAAACATTGCTCTAGGGGTGCTAGATGGCACAGTGAATAGAGCACTGGCCCTGGAATCAGGAGGACCTGAGTTCAAATACATCCTCACACATTTAACACAAATACTAGCCATGTGACCTTGGGCAAATCTCTTGACCCCAATTGCCCTACCTTCCCCTCTCCAAAAAATAAAAAAAAAAACCATTGCTCCAAGAAGGGGTCCAAAGGCTTCACCAAAATACCAAAGAGATCCAAGACATACACAAAAATATAAGAACTTCTTCTCTAGTTCTTTGAATATTCTGGGGATACTAGTCCAGTAGCAAATCATAATACATAAATAAATCCATATCCCTTTCCAATAATATTTGAATTTAGTAATGTCCTCCTACTTTTCACTCAGTTATCATTGGGGAGCCATCTCCAGTTGTCCTGATCTATATCTTGCCACTGGACCCAGATGGATCCAGAGGAGAAAGGAAGACTGATGACTGCACAGCCCTCCCTCATTTAAATCCAATACACATGTAAGTCAGGGCATCACCTTCCTGATGTCATGGACCTCTTTAAGAATGAAGAACAAACAACAACAGTTATCCTTGGAAATATGGTATAGACTATTTTCACCACACATCTATCTATTGACTTCTAGATTAATTGCAACATTAGTTCATCTGAAATCATGGCATTTTCTATTCACAAGTATGGGAGAATGTCTATTTCCAAGAATATAATGTGCAATTTGATGGATAGTCCATACTTAAACACATCTAGAATAGTCACTTGAATGGACAGCGAGTCAGAACAAAATGGGTAGTGTTGTCTTTAAAAGCACCATCATTATCATCATCATGGCTGGACCTATGATTTTATCAATATGGTGAGCTCTTGGTATGGAAACTCCCTCTAGCAATGCAGATTGGATCTATAACTTATAGTCTAGACCAATGAGATGTTAAGTGACTTCTCTATGACTCACATTCAAAGCATGTGTCAGAGGAAAGACCTAAACCCAGCTAAGGCCAGACTTCAACCCACTATGCCACATTTTCTCTTGGGAAATTATAAAGACCTTAATAAACCCACACTTTTCCCTGAAACAAAGACAAGTCTTTTTAATGTCAATATTCTTTCAGTGTTACCATATGGTTATGAGTCATCAAATACCACAATTATAAAATAATTAAAATTGATTGTCACATAAGTTGTAACATTACCAATTAATAATTACATAGAAGTTACATTAAGGATAGAAGTAAATAGCCTGAAATGGATGAACTAACCATTTAGCAAAAGTAAAGGGGTAAAACTTTAATATCCACATAGGGAACTCTTCATGAAGGACATTTTCTGACACTGTGTCAACACCTGTTCTGCATCTTAGAGTAGTGAGAACTGTCTGAAGCATTGAGGGGTTAAAGGACTTGCTCAGGGACATATAACCAGCATATATCAGAGGCAGAATCTCAATCTATATCTTCCTGACTCAAGCCTACTTTTTGTCTATAATGTCATCTATCTTTCCAACATTAACATTTCATATTCTATGACTAGGACAGAAATTAAGTACTTAGTTCTTAGTCCAATGTCTTTTCCATTATGTTATACTGCCTCTCTATGAGGTACACATTTAACAGCCATTCTTACCAGATCAGCGGATAGTCTTTGCCTGTTTTGTTGGTGCCTTGTTTTGCTCACTGAGCCTTTGAAGTCCCAGTGGGAACAAAGATTAGAAAAAATGATTATGCAAACCCATAGTGTGGGAGACTATCCTTCAAGATGACTATCCTGGTAATCTTATTTACTGATTATACATTAAAAAATCATAAAGATCAGTGTATTATCAATGCCAGTCTGTCATACTGGCAACAAGGTGAGCAATACTACAAGGTATATACATAAGAACTGTATACATTTTCTTGATTATATCTTTTAAAGACATTCAGAAGAAAAATGAAAACAATTTGTTTTATCAGATGCACCAATGGAGCTCTTTTCAGCTCAAGTAAGCAAAAGATCAATATCTCTTGCTATTCCTTCAGGAATTAAAACCACAAAATGTAGCTACTTAATGCAATTCAGAGGCCTGAGTGTTATAGGGTCCATTTGTCATAGATTGTGCCTCTGTGTGCTTTCCTACTTGATGCAGTTAATTTATACAGGATATTTCTTTCTGGAAAAGTATCTGCATAAAGAAAATGGAGGTAGCATAGGGAAAAACTTGAATTAGTCAAGAATTCTACCCATAAACAGTGACAGGACATGTTTTAAATGGTTTTTTGATATGATCTTTTTTCATAGGCCCCATATTCATATACAAAGGATAATTATAAATAAATCATCTTATCAGATGATTTAAAAATACAAGGCAGTGGTCTCCAAATATTTTTTTATCATGATCCCTTTCATTAAAAAAAATTTGAGCACATTCCAATACGTGTATATTTGCTTTCTTGTGTATAAATTGTTGCTGTTGTTGTTTTCCAAAGAGAACCAATGGCATCATGAGAATCCTGCCCTAACTTGCACATGAATTGGATTTAAGTGAAGCAGAGTCATACAAAGTTGTCAGCCTCCCTCTCTTTTCCAGAGTTAACAATATCCTGCAGTGAGACAATAGTCGGGATGTCTGGCAATGGCCCAGTATGCTACTGCATCTACTGATGCAGATCTTCTGATGACCTTGGTGTCCTCTATGACTGTCCAGTCTCTAAGCACTCAACAATGTATGCTTCATCTGTCTTCATGACCTTAGAACAAATTGTTCCCATCCTCTCATTGCAGTGGGGGAAGTTTTACATGCTTAGGTTAGATATTTCCCCTAACTCACTGATGGATTTGAGGATTATTGCTTACCATGAGCTTGGTTTATCCTTTCTGGTAAGACAGTTTTAATGGGATGTGACTGTTGCACGTGCTAGAGTTTCTTGAAGACACAGATGTGAGTTGGGTGACAGGTTGATACCTAAGGTGGATGAGCAGCTCTGAAAGGGACTTAACACACCCTCACACCACAGGTATTGCTCCTCCGTAAAGATCTCATATACCCTGAATATAAATTAGATACATTTAATATATACTAGGGAAACTGGGTGGTGCAGTGGATAGAGCACTGGCCTTAGAATCAGGGAGACTTGTGTTCATGAGTTCCCATCCAGTCTTTGACATTTACTAGTTGTATGACCCTGGGCAAGTCACCTAACCCTATTTGTAAAAGAAATAGATTTGGGGGAAATGAAATATACTGATATATGTGATGCAAACTGCAACACATTCATCCCTACTCATTCTGTGTGATTCACTTTGCTCCACCTTAAATAAAAAGGGGAAATGGTTGGGTTCTTACTCTAGGCCACAGCCTGTAACATGCCTGCCATGGCCAGAGGTGACCTGGGAAGGGAAATAATCATGCTGGGGTTGGGACTTTTATCCAGTGGTATATGTTGATGTTAGGCTAATTCTCAGTTTGAAAAAATGGAGTTAATAGCTAACATAGTGGGAGAATGGGGAGGAATAATGAAGGACTGTTAGGGGATAAGGTGTATTTGTGCTGAAAACAGTTGCATGATTAGATATCATGAGGAGTATAGGATTGGACACATCTTGCCCATTGATCATTTGAGCACATAACTCTTAAGGTCAGGGCATGCACTTCATATTGGAGGCCATTGCCTTAAAAGACCATAGAGATTGTCCAGTTCAATTTCCACATTTTACTAATAAATAGAAAGACTCAAGAGTAGTGTAATGATTTGCCCATGATCATAAATGTGGTAAAGATAAGAGATGAAATCTGAATGCATTCTTTGACACCAAATCCAATTCTCTTTCCACTACACACACACTCTCACACAGACAAAAAGACAAGGAGGCAGGCAGGCAGACAGACAGACAGACAGATATATACATACATAGATACATAGAGAGAAAGGTAGATAACCAATATTATTTTTATACATGCAATTGTTGTCACAAATTCCAATATCACACTGAGCATTGAATCTTTAATTTGTTTGCTATTTCAGGAATAGGTATTCCAAATATAGAACTTGGCACAGCTTTTGAAAATACTTAGGGATAAACCTGACTTTTTTTCCTAGAATGAAATCAGAAAGATGCTGTCTCTGTTATAAAAGGATCAATAATGCTGTGCTCACCATTTCCTTCCTTGTCCAAATAGCTAGACCGTTCATTGACTCATCTCACTGAGTCCTTGGCCTTCTAATGGACCACTTATGGTCCTGTGGGATCTAGTTGGACAGTTCATCTTTTGTCTATTGTGCTATTCTACCCTGCATCTTTTCACATAGCCTACTGCTTCTCAATGATGGCTTTCTGCAGTGTCTCCCTTTCCCTGCCAACCTGAAATTTGGGATAGATAGGTCTGTAGTTGATCTGTTGTATAATAGAGCATGATTAAATATTCTTTCTAAAGTATATTAAGATTCTGGGAGGAAGACATGGAAAAATTATATTTTTAAATTACACAAGCATTCAGTAAATGTCAATCTTCATCATTTTAGTCCTCCCAGATCCTGAGCACTTCATTAGTATTCAAGAATTTCCCTTTTTTCCTCTCTTGCAGTTTTATTAATTGTATAAGGTGTCAACAAGTAGAATTCCCTCCAGATACTCTACATGTCATTAATCTCACAAGATTTCATGCCCAGTAGAAAAGTGCCCAAGGAGAAACTATCATTGTGGGCATATTTTTTTTGGTCAGTTGTCTAAAATAATGACTTACAGTAAAGAATTGCCATCCCAAATGTATCCATCAAAACTTAACAGGAAAACTAACAAAAAGGAGAATTAACTCAGCCTCATGTTTATTAAATAATTATGACTTGCCTCGATAAGATTATGTAAAAATAGCTATATATGGTGAAAAAAATACAAACTTAGAACTATAAGGAAATCTCTTGTTCAGCTTCCTCTATGAAGCAGAAATTCTTTACATTGCATCTAGCTTCATTTCAAAGACACTATGGTACAGTGGAAAGAACATAGATTTCAGAGTACAAAGATGGGTTCAAATCTGCCTTTGTCATTAATGGCCTGTGTGACCGTGGAAAAGTCACTTTAACTCTGTGGGTCTGCATTTCTTTGCCTCTAAAATGATGATGTTGGAATAGGTAGCATTGAAATCCCTTTCAGATTTTTATGACCTATAATCCTATCATCTCCAGTGTTCAGGAGTTTACTATACCTATTGCTTTAATGGACACTTTAAGTTCTTAAAGAATTTGTTTTTCCCCTATGTTCAGCCAAAATCTACCTTCTTGTAATTTTTACACATTGGTCCAAGCTCAGTCTTCAAAGTCCATCAGATATTTTCAGATAGTTATCATGACATCTCATAGTCTATCCTTTGCAAGGTGATAGATTCCCAGTTCCTTCAACTGTTTCTTATATGCATTGATTTCCAGACTCATCAACATCTTGATCACCTATTCCCCAGAATCTAGTTTTTTATAACCTTATCAAAATATAGCACCCAAAATGGCCATAGTTATTCATATAGCCTGAAAATCAAGTGTGACAGTTTCATGCCACTATCTGCATCTATCCTCTGAATCACATAGCACAGATCACAGGATCATATTCAAGGTGGAAGAAACTTCAGAAACCATATACTCTGACCTATACCTGGATAGAAATCCTTTCTGTAAAGAACATCCCTGATGAATAGTCACTCAGGCTTTGTTTGAAAATCTCTACTGAGACAGAAGCTCCCAAAAGATCCCATTCCACTTTTAGAAGGTTTTCATTATCAAAAAACATTTCCTTGTTTTATACCTAAATCTGCTTTTTTGTAACTCCATTGTAACTTGTACTTGTCCCTTCTTTTAATACAAATTTAATCACTCTTCTATATGGCTGAAATCAGCTATGATGTGTCCCTGAATATTCTCGCCCTTAACCTAAATACCTGCTGTTCTTCTATCCAATCCTTATATGGGTTTGTCTCCAATTTCATCACCATCTTAGTCATCTTCCTCTGATTCTAGCATCTACCTTATCACTGTCTCTCCTAAAGTGTGGTTTGGAGAATTGGATACAATACTCTGTATGTGATCTGAAAAGATGGGGTGAGTATTAACTACTACCTTTTTACTCCTAAGAACAACCCTTCTTTTAATGCAGTTTGTGGTTATTTCGGTTTTTTTGGTTATGTCCCAGTGTTGTGTTGTCTAGCTATACTCCCTCCATCTTAAAATGGAAAAGTTGATTTTTGAACCAAATATAGGACTTTACATTTGTTGATATTGAGTTTCATCTTATCCATTTTACTCCATCATCTGAGCCTGTAAATATATTTTTGTTTCCTAAGAGTCCTTCAATTTTTAAAAGTATTGTCAGCAACGACAATGGACAAAAATTCAGTCCCTTAGATAAATATTAAACAGCAGGGGACTAATCCCAGATCCTGGGGGCACTCTGTCAGATAACTATCTCCAAGTTGACACTGACTTATTAATTACAGCCCTTTATGTTTATTTGCATTCAACTAGTTCTGAATCCAAACAGTAGTATGGTCATTAAACCACATTTCTCACAAACTATCTTCTGATTTCATTCTAGTCATTCCCACAGAGAGATCAGAAAAGGATTTGTCATCTATTTTTCAAGAACTCACCTTATTTCACTTTAAAAAACCAGAACATTTGATATCTAGTGCATTCCCCTCACTTTACAAATAGGGGACCAAAGGCCCAGAAAGAAGAAAAAATTTGTTGAGTTAATACAAGTGGCATATAACAGAGCAAGTATTTAAAACCATCAATTTAAAGAGAAGACTTCCAGGAAGAAAGGTGCCTTTTGTTCCCAGTGCAGTATTCAGCTTATCTCTATGCCTTTATCATATAAATATTCAATCAATGAAGCAATAAAAATTTATTCAGTTCATAATCTGTGATATATCATGTCAGGCACTGGGAATACAAAGACAAAATTAAAACATGTCCCGCCCTCATGGAGCTTACATTCTACTGAAACAGGAGAGAAAATACATACATACATATAGATAGATAGATAGATAGATAGATAGATAGATAGATAGATAGATAGATAGATAGATGAACATACAAAATAAATATGAAGTCATTAGGAAGATTTGGCACTAGCATTTGAAGGTGGATGATTAGGAAGAGTCCTATATGAACCCCTTATACTATACTATATATATGTTATATATTTATACCATAAGTATAAGAGACAACATTTGAGACATTATAAGAGACAAAATATACTTTGCAATCACAAGAGACAGTAGACAAAGTAGAGCATTCAACAAGTCAACAGGCATTTATTTATTAAATATCTACTATGTGCCAAGTACTTTGCTAATCACCAAGGGAAAATGTTCATTACGTGCAAGGCACTACAGAAGATATAAGTTCATTATCCTAGGGAATCTCTCCTTGGAACTCCAGTTCTACATTAACCTCTGCTACTGGACATTTCAAACTGTATGTATGACATACGCATTTCAAACTCAATATGCCTCAAAATGAACTCATTATCCTTTCCCTGAAACTCCCCATTCTTCTGAGCTTTCTGATTTCTGTCAATCCTTCTAGTCACACAGACCTTTGTAAGCTTTGTGGAATCCTCAACTCCTACAATTTGCTCTCACTCACCCCACATGTCTAAATCTTGTTTCTACCTCTACATTTCTTGAATTCATCCTTTTCTGTTCAATTACACAACCAGAACTTCATCACCTCTATTTAAAAAATTATTTATTTTCTTTATAATGTGTGGAATAAAACAAGCATTTCCGTAACATAGCATAATAAAAAGATGATTGCACATGAAACTGCAAATCTATTGTGTACAACTTGCTATTCCTTTCAAAATATAATGAAGTTATCATGTAACTTTTTTTCCTTTTCTTCTTCCTTCCCCATCCTTCCCTAGAGATGGCTACCATTAGACACAGTTGTGTTTATGTATCTAAAATAATTCTATACATACTTCTATTTATTAGTTCTTTCTCTGGATGCAGATAGCATCTTCCTTCCTGTGTCTTTTGTAATTAATTTGTGTATTTACAATAGTCAAAATGACTTATTGATTCCAAGTTATTCTTAAAACAATATTGCTGTGACTGTATATACTATTCTCTTAGTTCTACTCATTTCTCTTTTCATTAGTTCATACAAGTCTATCCATGTTTTAGAAGATTATCAAATTCAATTACAGTAGCAGCCTCATTGGTCCTTTTATCCCATTTCTCTCTCTTCTCACAGATCATGCCCACACAGCTGCCAAGCTGATTCTTCTAAAGCATAGCTCTGACTGACAGTCACCAACCCACTCAATGAACTCCAGTGACTATCTTTTACCTTCATTATCAAATACAAACCCCTCTGTTGAACCTTGAAACCACTTCACAATTTGGCCCCAAATCTCACTTCCTACTATATTATATACTATATATAATATATATATATTATATATATATTATAATATAATATAACATAATATATGTATATATTATGTTCTCTCCTGACACCTTATAATATCTGACCCAACTTTCAAGGAAGAGAAGAATAGTGAAAGATGGTGAAAGTGAGGAGAGTGTAAAATTTAAGTGTAGAGGGAAGGAGTTCAGAGAAAAGCTAGCACTCAATTTTTACTGGAGTGCACAGTTCATGATGGGAGCCAATATGAAATAAGTCTAGATGGGAAGGTGGGACCTATATTCTGAAGTGACTTTAGTACTAGTCGAAGATGTTTGTGCTTATGCATTGGAAATGAGAAGATATCAAGGGTTTGGGAGCTATTAAGTGATACAACCTAACGTGCTTGAAAAGTTGTTTAGGTAGCTGTGCAGAGTGGCAAACACATGGCCTGCATGCAGCTAGCAGTATACTGGAGGAAGGCCTACACCAAATTAAACTGTAATTGGGAGATATTTAACAAAATAAGTGAAAATATAATAGAACATAGATAATGTTCACATGTAGTTTTCTAAGTAAATATGGATTTGGCAGGGATCCCCATATATGATTTCATGGCCCTATTTCTATTTGGGTTTGGCACCACTGATGTTTGTGAAGGGAGGGAACTGGAAACAGGAAGGCCAATTAGGAGATTGTGAGCAGATTAAGAGCAAGATATCAACAGAGTGAACTAGGGAAGGAGCTGTGTGAGTGAAGAGAAAGGAAGAGATTAAGAGATGAGGCAGAATCAATAAGACTTCACTGAGATCAAGAACAGACAAAGTTATGAAGCAGGGTGGTACCTAGGTTTCCTGGGTGATACAAGGGAACAGAGAAGTTAAGAGAATGAATTGGTCTAGGAGGAAAGAAGTGTTTAAGTATGCTGAGTGTGAGATGCCATATATCTCCTCCTGGAGGTCCTTCAAGCATCTCATACTCAGCACATATGTGTGTATAGATATAAATATATTGGTATGTATATATGTGTATATATGCATATATGTGATATGTTCATGCTTATATGGGTGTTTTCTTATTTGTAAAATAGAAAGAATCTGTCTTACCTATCTCACAAAGTAATTATTTATTACCATTTAACACTTTAAATTTTATTTCAAAGTGCTGAACAAATTTCAAGTATTCTCCCTTAGCTCCTATAAGTTCTTCATTACTCCCAACTACTGTCTACATCCCTTCAACTCCTGTGAATACACTCCCACACCTTCAGATACACTGCTGTCAATGGCAGTGGTATATTCTCTCCCTTCCCAATTCTCAGTATTTATCACTTATATAAGGTCAGACCTAAATTTCTAGCTCATTCTTATTTATACTTGCATGAGCTTTTTCTGAATGGAAGAGGATAAGGGCCAGCGTAAGAACCAGAAACCAAGCAGGATATGTGGGACCATAATTACAATCTTTTGTTCTCCTTTTCTCTCAGTTCCTAGATGCAGTTCCTTTCTATTTGTGTATTATGGGGAAGGAATACCCTTGGAAATAGCCCATAATGAATCTTTTTTCCCATATTCCCAGCTTCATAGTATTTGAGTCCCCAAGGACCCACATAATAAATATACATATGTGTATGTACACACAATATGTGTGTACATCTATTTATATGCAAACACACACATATGTATATATTCAAAACTACTGTGTTAAGGATTATGGACTAGGCTTGTGATTTCACTGGTTTAAGGTTTGCCAAGTATTTTACATGTATTCACTTATTGGATAATTTGTTTTGAAGAAGACAGTCCAAATTTTATTTTCAAGAATCTGTGTGAGGTAGGTATCTTGCAGACTCAACTAGTTATATATAATGTGGAAGGTGTTCTCTCATCTTGACCATTCTTGTCACCTCTGAGTATCAGTCATTATAAACCAGGGTTTATGCTGAAAAACATTTAATAAGCAACCCTCTGGAAAAAGAAATATTTGCATGACACAATTTTAAATTTAATCTCTATTATTAACATTTTCCATCACTTTCTTAAGCCTAGACAATCAGTAAAATGATAAATCAAGTCTTGATTTGTAGCTTTTGTCAATTTCCAAGGTATAAATGCTCACATTGAAAACTTAATAATAGTCTTTCAAGTTAGTTTAAGTTGGCTCTAGCACATGCCTGCCTCCGGACTACAGTTTTTCATTATTATTGCTAAAATTTGGCACCCTAAACTGAGCCAAATACTTTCATGTCCGACCGAGTAGAAGATAGTGAACAGAAAACTGCTTCCTTCATCTTGGATACTATATTTCCCTTAATGAAGCCTAAGTTAAATTAGCTGTTTGTGTGTGACATATCACCCTGTTTCCAAAATTATAGTTTTAAACCTAGCCGGGACTGTCAAGAAACCATAGTCCAGCCTACTTCCTATACAGCTCAGGAAAATGGGTTCCAGAGAGGACCCATTTAACAAAGGTCAAAAAGATAATAAGCGAAAGAACAATGGAATTCCCACTATACCATACAGTCTCTCATTCCAGGCTTAAAATCCACTAGAACACTCAGATCTTTTTTTCAGACAAATATGATCACACCATATCTCCTCTACCTTGTACTTATATTTTTTTAATCCATTCATAAGATTTAATATTTATTTCTATGACATCTTGTTTTATTATGTACAATATTATAACATGTAAAGATCTTTCTGGAATGTTGATTGTGTCATCTAATGTACGCAATATCCCTCGTAACTTTGTGTCATCTGCCAATTTGATAAACGTCCTCTCTATGGTTATCCAAGTCACACATTTTAACATATATTTCATTTCTCAAGATGGAAAAATTTTGAGCACAAGTCTAACTTAGCAAAAGATAGAAATGTTAGCCACCAATTACTAAGCTGTAAAAATATGATAATGTATGCTTTGTGTTGAGAGTCAGTATGATGCAATGGAGAGATAACAGCCCTTGAATCAAAAGGACCTGGGTTCAAGTTTTCCTCCTGACATCATGACTTTGTGACTCTGCTTAGTCTCTTAACTTATCAGTAACCCCAAGCAACTCTCCAAAGCCACAAGTTGCAGCACAGGTGCTAAGCTACCTTGGTAGAAAGAGTAACATCATTGGGAGTTCCATCATTAGATTGTGAAATTCCACAGGCTAGAAACTGCCTTTTGCTCTTTTTGGGTCACCAGTGCTTATTGCAATGTTTGGCACATAGTGGGTGCTTAATAAATGGTGATTAATTGAAATTCTCCCTGCTGGCATAAAGAATCCCACCATGCCCAGAGCACCTCTCACTTTTCTGACTCATATCCCCCACTCAAATGGAAATTGAGAACTTCTCTTACAGGGATCAGGTAAAGTTCAAAAAGAGAATAACTTTATTACAAATCATAGGATAAAGAAAGGAGTTGGAATCAGAGTTCAACAGAGATTTGAGACTTTGTCATTCCCCAAGAGGCCACCCTTTCCCAGAGACCATGATTGTGCACTACTTCACTTGGTGAGACTACAGAATGGGTGAGGCCAGGGTTCATTCCTCCACACTGATGTTCCTTTCCAAGGGTCCATTGATGTTATCATTATTCTCCCTTCCACTGACAACTTTCTCCACATATTACTCCCTGTCAATGCTCTCTTACCTGTCCTTAGTCCCAATCATCATTGTCACCATTGCTGTCCTCTTCCTAATGGTATCTTGAGCTTTGCTATTATATATTCCTTACACTTCTCTATCAGATACTTATAATTACACCGTCTCCAGGGGACCAAATCTTAAGCAGCTAACCTGTGGAATGATGGCTTTTTACCTTGACTTCTTGCCTCTGAAACAAATCTCATGAGTCTTATGAAATATTCTTCTGCTGGGGAGAGGTTGCCTTCCTACTCTCTCTGGGTGCATCTTTTCCTTAGGCAACTAAATCAGATTATGCAAATTATTCAAGCAACTAGTTGCAAAAGAAGAGAGAAAGGAACAAGCACTGATAGAATGCCTAATGTGTGCCAGGCACTGTGCTAAGCATTTTATGTAGATCATCTCATCTGATCCTCACAATAACCCTGCCAGAGAACTACTGGTGCTGTTGGTCAGTCAGTTTTCAATCGTGTGTGACTTTTTGTGACTTCATTTGGAGGTTTCTTGAAAAAAAACTAAAGTGGTTTGCCATTTCATTCTCCTGCTCATTTTACAGATGAGGAACTAAGGTAAATATGATTAAGTGACTTGCCCAGGGTCAAACAGCACATAAATGTCTGAGGCTGGATTTGAATTCATGAAGATAAGTTCAAGTCTAGTGCTTTTATTCCACTGCCCCCTAGTTGTACTAAGTCAGGGGTGTTGAACCTGCAGCCCCAAGGCTGTGGGTTGTCTAGGTCCTCAAGTGCTACCCTTCCAAATCCAAACTCCACAGGACAAATCCCCTTAATAAAAAGATTTGTTATGTAAAACATGGATTCAGTCAAAAGGCTACACCCAAGGACTTAGAAAGCCACACATGGCCTCAAGGAACAGGCTCCCCATCCCTATCCTAAGTACAGTAATTATTCCGATTTTATAGCTGAGGAAACTAAGGCAAACAGGATTAAGTAACTTGCCCAGGGTCCCTTACCTAGTCATTGTCTGAGGTTAGATATGAACTCTGTTCTTCCTGATGATGGACCCATGCTACGGTTTTTGGGTCAGGATGTATAGGTCTTCCTTATACCTTTCCTCAACAGGCTTCGGGCATCCCGGCTCCTGCTTACTCCTGGAGAAACAGCTGCACAGAAAACTCAGGACACAGGACTTGCTTCTACCTACATTCTCTAAGCCTGGTGTGGCTGGAACTCCCTCTGCCTCCAGGTAGCCTGTATTTAAGTCCTTTCTCCAGGGCCCCTTAGGGACCCTCCCCTGGCCATGCCCTTGCCACAGAGCCAATGTGCATCACCCCAAAGGTGGAGAGATTATCCTGCTTATTGTAAACAGGTGCAGCCCTTGCATTCGGCCCCCAGGTGATCACGTGCACTCCTGTTAGCTGAGGACGGGTTCAACCCATTACCAACAAGAGACCCAACAGACCCAGTGCTCTATCTACCAATAGAGACCTGGCAGAGACATAGCCAATGACTCCCAATGACTCCTGCCAGCACTGTTACCTGTGACTAAATGGGAAACTGTGCACCTTGCCCCCTGAGTTAATATCTGTGTCTTTGCTATCTAATAGTAACAGTTCATAGATGCAAAAAGTGTATCTACAAAGGCCTAGTTGAGCTACATTCGCACTACTGGAAGGCATCCAAGAACTGATGAAATCCTGTCCTTAAAGTATTACTCTGTTACTGTCACCTAGTTTTCATTCACAGTTGGCTTGCTGAGTACTTTTACAATTATTTCAGGAATGATATTTCCTCTTTCAAATGCAAGACAGTTTAACATCAGTGGCAGCCTCCAGGACACAAAGTTTAGCACAATTCAGCTATTTCTAACCAAGCTGAGATTTGTAATATTATTCATAATCCTTCTTGACTCCCACAAAGAGTCAATATCAAGTGTAATCATCAGGTACTAATGAGTGTATGCTGATTGATAGGTGTCATCCTTTCTAATCTAGGTTGTCATCCATTAAAATTGCTAATGTTCATCTTTAGGCATACCAAAAAACCTGTTCTAGTTTTATCATTTAAAGCTTGTATACAATGAGGGAAAAAAAACCTTTCCTATTTGTAGGATTTGTACAACAGCTGTATGTACATGGTGAGAGAAACAAGCCAACGTATGTTGTCATCAAATATGTATTAAGCACCCAATGGATATTGAACCCCGGGGAAGTTACATAAAAAGTAGAAAGATTTACTTTGCTTTGTGGTAATTTATAATCTGAATAGAAGACAATACCTATGGAAATTTCCCTTGCAAATCTTCCTGTACAAAGAGAACACAAGATATACCAGGAGCAACACAGACAACTGGGAAAGGGGGGTGGGGTGTAAGAGGGAAGGTGATATTTTACAGCTATGTTGACAATCCTTTGAGAGAAATTTGAAAGAATAGAGGTCTAATTTCTAACTTACGTAGCAGAGTGCCCAAATTAAGCCTTGTGAAAATGGGAAATGTTATCCATTGTTAAAGTAAAGCCATTTCCATTTTCTTAAGGTAGAATTAATGGTGTATTTGTAGAGATTTATTTTCTCTCTCATGACAAGTTACATGCAAATGCAAAATTGCAAACTAGATTGGGGAAAAAGACACCTACTGTGGCCCATTTCTCTAGACTTCTTTGGAAGTAGAGGCATCATACAATTTTTCACTTGTATTGTCTTTTTTGTTGTTTCATGTTTGTCAATTTCATACCCTCAGATTGTAAATTCCTTGACATCAAGGAACAATATGACAACCCAGATAAGATCAGGCATTTAATAAGTATGTACTGTGTTCTAGGTACTGGGGTTACAATGAGAACAATCAAACAGTCATAATTTTATATCCCCCCCAAGACACCTATCTTGGGCCAGTGCTAAACACATGGTAGACACTAAATATACATTATTAATCTATGGATCAGCATTGAATTACACAACCCACTCAGGGCAAGAATCCATGAGTGAAGCATAGAATCACTTCATTCTAAAACTGAAACAGGTTCCAGAGATCACCCAGTTCAAGCTCCTTTTTTTACAGAAAATTAAAACCTAGAGAAGAATGACTTGGCCAAGAGTATAGCAGAACATTTTACATGTTATACGTCTTCTGTTGATTTAGGAAACACTGAAGTCATAGAATCATAGAACTTAGAATTAGAAGGGAATGTGAGAAACCTTCTCAAGCTAGAACCTTGATTTTACAAATGATGAAACTGAGACCAGGAAGGTATAAAAACTAACACCTATCCTCCATAGACCCAATAATATATAATCATATTTTGGGTCTATTTTAATAACTTTGATGACAGTGGCAGCAACACAAATAGCTTATTGGGTTAAATGTACCTCACACCCTTAAATGAGATTTTTTTTAATAACACATAATTTGGATTAGAGTCCATATGCAAGGTTTGTTTATTTGGTTTTTGAATGCCTGATTTTGGCAAGGGGTGAGGGAAGGAGGTATACCATATACAAAGATAAAATATTCACCTTCATTCCTTACTACATTTTGACCCATGTTTGACAAGCAAATATATATGTAATTGACAGGTTGAGTTACTGGACTTCCAAAAAAGGTGTCTATTTTTTTTTCCCAAGAAGTAATTTAGGATCACACAATTTAAGGCTGGAAGGAATCTTAGCAGTCACATAGTCTAACTCCCACATTAGGAAAAGTCTGATCCAGAGACTACAGTTTGTAAATAGCACAGCCCACTTTAAACCTGATAAAGATGACTACTCTTCCTTCTCTTCCTCCTCCTCCTCTTTCTTTTCCTCCTTCTCCTTCTTTCCCTTCTCCCTTCTTTTTGACCTCATTTCTCATCTGGTTGCTCTACTTTTGGACTCTACCTGACTTCACAGTGCCCCAGGAAGGTCATATTTTTAATAACTTCATCATTCTATAAGATCTCATCACCTTTGTTGCTCCACCTCAGGACTACTTTTTGCCATGCTAACTGGAGGATAGAGCCATGAGCTCCAAACTTCCATTTAAGAAGAGATCTCAGCTCTGGTATCTCCTTTCTCACTCAGCTATACCTTCCCTTGACTGATTTTCCCACTATGCCTCCCTTCAGGATACCTCCCTCATCCTACCTTTTCAACTTCCTTTTGTGTGTTTTCTTTACCCATAAAATTATAAGTTCCTCAAGGGCAAGGACTGTATTTCTTTTTTCATATTTGTATCTAAGCACTTAGCACAGTCACACATTTTGTTGTTGTTCAGTTGTTTTCAGTCCTGAATTTTCTTAACACCATTTGGAGTTCTCTTGGAAAAAATACCAGAATTTTTTACTGTTTCCTTCTCCAAATCATTGCATCAGTAAGGAGACTGAAGCAAGCAAGGTTATGTGACTTGCATAGAATCATACAGCTAGTAAGTGTCTCAAGTTAGATTTGAACTCAGGAAGATGAGTCTTCCTGACTGCAGGCCCAGCACTCTATCCACTGTGCCATCCACCTACCTCCCTGTTGAGACTATAGAAGATGCTCAATAAGTGCTTGTTAATTATTGATCCTTCTGACTTTAGATCCAGTGCTCCTGCCACAGCATCAAAGCTGCCCTTGGGGAACTGCAGTATGAATTTCAAAGTGTCTACCGCCTTTGAAAGAAAAGTTACAAAATCCAAATCTTTTTTGAAATATACAAATTATTAAGTTCTGCCTCTGATTCATTTTTATCTAAAAAGGTAAAAGTTAACTGGAGAAATGCTAATATGGCAGATGTAATTGCTAAGTTGCTCAAAACTGTTTATTCAATTGAGATCATAATTAGAATACTGTTTCCAAGTGTATGTTTGGCATTCTTAATAAAGATACACACTTTAAGTGGTGGCATTTACTGTTTGCTGTGTTTTAGATGTAAATTTTTATGAAGCCTCATTTATTTTCAAAACCCTGTAAAAGTTGTATCTCTTTAAAGAGGAGACTTCATTATTTATTCCGTGAAATAAACTATACCTTTGCTGCAGGCAAAGGCATGCTCTAATTAAATTCTTGTTCCATTTAAGAATTTCCATTTGTTTGGCATTTTTTTTTACTTCAGCAGCTCCTTTTTTTCTTTCTTTACCTCAGTTCCTAAAAAAGAATTTAACAAAAATAAATGTGGCTTCCAATGTTACCTCATAAATATTATCATTCTTTATTTATGTGCTATTATCTTTTCATTCCAGTTGTTTCTTATCTTTTACATTTATTGAACGTCAAGTACTTAACTCTGAATTTCTTAATACTTTTCACAGATTTTTTCCACACACAAATGTAAATAGTTTTTATTGTTTTGATATTTATGTGCTAAAATGTGTGTAAATATCAAGTCAAGTTAATGAGCATTTCTTAAGCACTTACTGTGCCTGGCACTGTGTTAAGGCCTGGGAATAGAAATATAAATAGAATGACTGTACCTGCCATCAAGGAACTTAAATTCTAAGTGGAGGAAGTGGAAAACATGGAGAGGGTTAGGACAGAGACAAAAGTACCCAGGATCTAACTGTTGTAGAGACAGGAATGTGGCCTGAAAAGAAATGAAGACATGGTTAACCTAACTATCCTCTTTCCAATGGAGGTTTGAGGAGCAACCAACCAATCAAAGAGAGAGGTGACTGGGCAGAGGGTACTTCCAATGGAAGGAGTAATTCAGAACAGGAGTGGAATTATCTTCTAAGGTGAAGAGGTTTAGATAGCATGGTAGAAAATTCTGGTAAGAGAGGGAGCATGGGCACAAGAGAGAGATTTGTAACTGTTATTGAACTGGTTCAGTTATGTCTGACTCTTCATGTCCTAATTTGGGGTTTTCTTGGTGAAGATACTGGGGTGTTGGGTGGCTAGGTGGCACAGTGAATAAAGTATCAGCCCTGGAGTCATGAAGACCTGAGTTCAAATCTGCCCTCAGACACTTAAGGTGATCTTAGTCATGTGATCTTAGGCAACTCACTTAACCCCAATTGCCCTACCTTCCCCCTTCAAAAAAAAGCAAAAAAAAAAAACTTCTTAAAAAATATTCTGGGGTGTTCTCCTTTTCCTTCCCCATCTCATTTTACAGGTGAGGAACTGAAGCAAACAAGGTTAAATGACTTGCCTAGTGTCATAAAGCTAGTAAGTGTCTGAGGCATTTGTCATAGGCTAGACTTAATCCCAGGTCTTCTTGACCAACTCTTTAACTATGCCCTACACAAAGGTGCCTATCCTATATTCCTATGCAGCAAGGTTGAATTGACCATTCCATGGACCATGCTCAGAGTCACTATTCTCAGGTTTGGTCAACCATATGGCAGTTGTAAGGCCTCATTCCAACTATGTATTATTCAGAGACAAAAGACTTGCACTTTGGAACTAAGGAAGCATCCCCTTGTTAACAGCAGAGCCAAAAGAGTCAATGACTCAGTGGGTGCATAAAAAAGAACTAATCTTTGCCCCACCCTCTCTACCCTAGCCTCTCTTCCTTTGCAATTGTGAATTGGGTCAGGAGCATTTTAATCTGCTACCCAAGAAAGTGTTGGGGGAAGGGAGACTGGCCCCAATCCCTACCCCAACAGACATATGACCATTTTAATATAGTAACTAAAACACATTTCTTGCCTAGGCAGGCCAGAGCCTGGGTTTATGATTGTTCTTTCCTGGTCTTAAGTAAATGAGTATCAATCCTAAAACAGACATGTCCAAGATTATATATAGCCTTGGGAGGTCAAGAAATCTAGAGATCCTAGATCCCATCTGGTTTCTTTTAAGTGGTAGCAGAAGAGAGAAGTCTCTGAACTTGGGTTCTCATTGAATCCTTACCCAAAACAAGTTGTGTGACCTTAGGAAAATCACTATTTTATTCTGTTTTCTAAACTCTAATGTGAGAGGGTTAAACCAAATCAAAGTAATCTGGCCACAAAACACTTTTGTTCCCAAAAGAACATAAATCAAGTCCCTTAACATTAGCTTTCTCCATAAAACCCAGGGTTAGATTACATAATCTTCAAGGTCATTTTGAGCTTTAATTAAAATAAGGAAGATGTCTAATCTTGAGGCTTTATAGACACACTGAGAAGACAACCAATTTAGTCTCCTCAATGCATATCTTTTGTCCTGAATGCACAGATCCTTTTCCCCACTAAACAGACCATCCTATGATTCTAATTCACAAAATTACATATTGCAACTATTTATAATCCTGTTGCTAATCTGTTTTACGTACTCAGCAAAGTGATATATTCCAATAATAGCAACAATAGCCCTTAATCCCACCAAGTCTCTCTGCAAGTTTAGCAATTATTCAGAGAACTCAATTTATTCAGAGGACTCAAGCTAGGAGGCTTATTAGTCCACATCTCTAGGCACTAGCTTCATATCAGGATCCAACATTCAGGCCCTGATCACCCCAGATCAGTGGGGTCTGATATTTTTGTATTTCTCCTAGAGCTCAGGACAATGCCTAGGCAAGAGTACATGCTTAATCCAAGCTTCTTCATTGAGGTAGGAACAGAAACTGGCAAGATTCTTCCCACAAGGCTGTAATAAAGAGGTGATAAGCTCAGGGAACGTCCTCAGACTGAGGACATAGGGTAGAGATGGGAGGGGGGAGAAGAAAGAAAAACATTCTGAGACTATTGTAACGGAGCATGAATTTAACTAAACTTATGCAGGTTTAGAAGTACAAGTGGATATACAATGTATATTTAGCTGTATGACCCAAATGCAGCCATGGAGTTTTTGAACGTTCTATAATGGCTTGTATAAACAGACTTCTTTTCCATTTATTGGTAAGAAATTTTTTTGTAACAATCATGGCTAAAATTTGAAGGTTCTGAAAAGTTTTGGTCCTTTATGCACACAGTACAATCACAGATCAGACAAGAATCCCATTTTACAGATAAGGCCAAGACAGGTTAAATGACTTGCCCTGAGTCACATACCTAGTAAGCTTCTGAGACCAGATTTCAACTTAGGTCTTATTGACTCCAGACCCAGAGCTCTATCTACTATACCACCTAATTATTATTGTTATTGGACTTATCATTAATTTTACTGTCCATAAATGTCCTGTTGAGAGGAGCCTTTAGGGCTATTTTATTCTCATCCACGAACTTTGAAAATCTCATTATATAATTTTACTCAATTCAAATTTAACAAATATTCATTAAGCCCCTACTTTGTGCCAAGTGATATGCTAGACAATGTGCAAAGACAAAAATGAAATCACTCCACTTTCAAAAAGTTTATCTGCTACTTGGGAAGGGGAGCAATTGACAAGTCAATGGGTAAATAAATGCAAAGTATGTCTATAATTAATACAAAGAAATTTCAGGGAGTGGAGTACTAATAAAATCAATAAGTGCCTTTTTGTCAAAGATAGCATTCCAGACAGCTTTGAAAAGGGCTAAGGATTCCAAGGGAAGAAGATGAGCCTTTGGCTTTAAATGAGAAAGACAAGGATTTTTTTTTCTTTTTAATATACAGGCAATAGAGACCCATGGAAGTTTGCCAGACAGATCTGACGTGGTCAGATCCTTGTTTGGGGAAATAACCCCTTGATGATGAACTGGAAAGAGAAGAGGCTAGAGACAAAGAGAGCAGCTAGGAGACTATTGTAGAATTTCCAGTAAATGGATCTAAACTAGGATTGTGACACTGTATGTGCAGAGAAGAAAGATTTAAGAGGTTTTCTTTATAGTCAGCAGACAATTGAAATCAATAGCTAAATGTTCTATTCTCTATAACTATCAGTCAGTTGTGACTATAAAAATGGGACTCACTACAGAATATTGTTTGTAAAGGTCTTTTTCCTTTTCTATATTGTCATCAATGATGCCCTTGATATATAAGAGACCACTGTCATAAAGATTTTGTAAAGATTAGAAAGTAGACACAGGAGCTGGTAGTAATTGATTTCCTTTACCTCTCAAAGCAGGAATACTGTCAGTGATTCTTTGCAGGTTATTTGGTATCTTCTCCTCTTTCAAATATCATGGAAATCAGTTCCTTAATTTTCTCAAGATTATGACACCTCTAACAGAGAACTCCTCTGTGTGCACTTGATGTATTTCAGTAGATCATTTTTTTTGTCTTCAATTAGTGTCATTTCTACTTCTTGTAGCACTTTGGGAATTATGTTGTTAGAAATGTGGTGGTGCCACTCTCATTATTGGGGACTCTCAGACTAAACGACTAAGCTGAATTTCATGAGAAAAAGTGGAGAACAGTATTTCAGTGCCCCTTATGTGGGGAGAAAACATTTATTCATAAGGCTTATTTAATCAATCTAGGTTCCTTAAGAAAAGAAATCTCAAGACTCTTTGCCGGTTGGGAAAGTAAATGTCCCTTAGATGCCTTCTATTTCCTCCTATTTCCTTCCGCTCTTCAATGGACCACAAAGTAGTCAGATAATTTCTCATAGTTTCATCCTTTTATCACATGTATAATGATGCTATAGTATCAGAGCATTTAAAGTCTGAACAGGCTTCATGTTATTTAGTTTGTAGTGAGGGGACAAAGGCCTAGAGATATGAACTTATCCAATAACTGCTTCAAAATACAGGAAACAAATCCCTATCCAGGAAAAAAAAGTTTCCTACTCAGGAATCAAAGTCCACTCTCACCACTCTAGTCTCTGACCTGTACTCTGCTCCTTCTGAACCTCATCTGAAAAGGAAAAAATGTCTGACTCTATAATGAAGACTCCCTTTTAGAAGCTTCATTCAAAGGAATAGCTCTGACACATAACAGCCAGAGCCAGTTTATTCCAAACCTTAAGGCTTGAGCTGTCTTATATTCTCAATGAAGGAAGAAAGAAAAGTCTGAATAAGGTGTGATAGGAGTTCATATGAGAAGAAGCTCAATTTCACTAGGAGAAATCATGGAGTCAATTGTGTTTGCTTGGTCCTAAAAGAGAAGCATTCCTGACATAGGCATTTGATCTGTGGAATGGCTTAATGGCTTAAGCAGAGTACACAGGTGGGTATAGTATAAGATAAGGTTGGAAGATAGCTTTGAAACATACCATAAAAATCTTTAAAGGGTGGGCTAAGCATTTTAGATTATATTCAGTAGACAATAATGAAATATTGAAGATTTCTCAGCTGTAGAGTGAGTAACTAAAAAGGTGATTAGAAAGATAAATCTGACATCAGAATGTAAGATAGAATTGCAGGGAAGAGCTAGCATTTTGAATCTATTGAATGAGTCTAACAGAGAGACAGTGAGTGCCTGAAATAGAGTGTGGTGATAGGAAAGATAAAGAATAAAATCAATATTGGATAGATACATAATCATACTTGATGACTGATTGGGCATGATAAGTAAGGGGGAGAGAAAAGTATAGGAGTATAGATGACAGAGAATGTTGATATGTCATTAACCGTAAGGCCTTAGGCAACAGATTTTAGGATTTCTTTGCCTCATACTTTGAACTCAAACAAGGCAAGTGTTCACATGGTAGTCAGAAAAAGTGATACAAGGACACTCTTAAAGTCTCTCCGGAGAACTTTGGAATTGTGTGACATAGGAGACAGTGGCACAGGGCTGCACAGCATGGTGTGTCCATATCAGAGATGGTGCTATGCTCTAGAGAATGTACCTCAAATTTGCACATGGACTATTTGTACCAACCTGTGGTATAACATTCTGAGCTTGCATTGGTTTGATCAACCACAGTCAGATACACTTGATTTGAGCATAGTGATGTTATTTTGGTCCTCTTTAAGAACAAAGGACAACAACCAACCAACCAACCCGGTGGATAGAGAGTTCGATCTAGAGTCAAGAAGATGAGTTCAAATCTGGCTTTAGACACTTATTATGTGACCCTGAGTAAACCACTCAATCTTTGTCTGCTTCAGTTACCTTATCTATAAAATGAAATAATAATAGCACGTACCTCTCAGAGTTGTATGGGGATAAAATGCATAATATCTTTAAAGTATTTTGTAAACCTTAAAGCACTATTTAAATATTAGCTATTATTATTAAATACAGAAGATAATATTTTACATATGAAAAGCTTTCTCTAGTTGGTCAGGGTCCATGGTGTGATAAACAATGCTTAAAGATGTATTTAACAAAGAACAAAATTCTTACCCTCACAGAACTTATTAACAAAAAAAATAGTGAAATAAAATCAGTCACCAGCCTCCACTGTGTACTAAGTCAAGCTTAGCATAGGAAGTTGGAGTCAGGAAAGAAAAGGGAAAAAATTAAAAAGATGAAAAGGAAAGAGCAAGAAAGGGGTATAGAAGCCTTGAATGAAATCATAGCTACTCAGGCCAGCATTAAAGCTAGAAAATAAGAGTTGTGATTTCTCACCTTCCCCATGTCTACCCTTAACTTATACAAGAGCAGTAAATGGTGTCTTATTTTTATTATAGAGGCTTGAGGTTCTTAAGGGCAAAGTAAGCATCCCTTAGAAAGCATTTTATAGTCATGAACGTGGCTGAGTCATCATGCTTTTAATGCACCCTTGAGAATAGTGCTGGTAATTATTAGCAATATTCTCACAGGCTGGGGGTGGTGTATCATAGTGGTAAGAACCCTGATTGAGATTCAGAATGGACTGCTTTAAAATCCCTGACCTCCTACCTGCTACTTCTGGTAACTTCAAATAAAGCACCTAATAATCTCTCAGTCTCAATTTCTTCAACAGTAAAATGACTTAAACTCAGTGATTTCTAAAATCTCTTTCAATCCTAAATCTGATGATTTAAGCCGTCTGAAAAGGAGCCATATAGAGGGGGATGTGAACAGCTCAAGTTCTCACAGCTAGACAACAGCAAAACTGGGATGAGAGATTTCCAGATTCCAAGTCCTTTCTTTTACTCTCTTTTTCAAACCTTCTTGTCATCTTTGTTCTCCTACCATCTTGCTATAGGACATCAGGACAGTCAAATCAACTCTTTGACCATCAGTTTTCAATAAAATAAGGGACTTAAACTAGTTCGTTTCTACATTCTTTTCCAGTTTTAAACCTGTGAATCTATGTTGGCACAATCTGCTGAACCTTTACATGACCATAAAATGTGCAATACTTATTTCCTTTTTTATGGTGATCCATATGTTTACGTTTAAAAATAGGAAAAGAACAGCCTTCTTCCATTTAAATGGCTTTTGTACATGTCCTTCAGTTCCTTAGCATTTTTTTCTGTTAGGTCACCTAGCCTTAGGCCAAAACAGTTTGTTTCAGTCCACCAGGCACTATTCTCATTTTCTACTTCTTAGATAAGAAACATTTAAATCTAATGTAGCTCTCTGTCCCCCAAAAGAAAGTATTCCCTCAGCAAACATTTGAGAAAACTGCACAGAAGTGAAGAAACCTTTCATTAGAATTCTAAAATGTTGTAACATTGCTATATGATCCAGTGGTACTGAAATCCTAGAAAGGTTTGAAGTTGGTGTGGGGGGGGGGAGGTTGTAGATAACTAGGTAGTATGATGGAAAGAACCCTAGACCCATAGTCAAGAGGACCTGAGTTTAAATCTGTCCTTTTTTCACTTATTAGATTACGACCCTGGGCAAGTGATTTGACCCCTGTCAGTCTTAGATTATCCATCCATAAAAAGAAGATAATTATAGCACATGCCTCCCAGGGTTCTTGCAAAGGATCAAAGGAGATCATGTAAAGTGTAAAGTAAAGTGCTTTGCAAACTTTAAAATCTATGTAAATCCTAGTAATTATCACTAGTAATAACAATCATAATCACATTAATGTATTGGAAGGAATTTAAACCAAAAAATTGAAGGTGTTCACTAAAAGCCTTTTTATTTCTGTGCCTTTTATTCTCTTGTTCATTTGCAAAAAAGATTAAGAGAATTTCAAAGATGAGAAAACTAAATCTTAAGCCTGAGTAGTCCTTTATAGTTTGTTAGAAAATCAACCTCTAAAAGTGCAAAGAGTGGAGTCATTTGGGGAATCAGGTATTAAATTGAAAAATAAAAGGACTTTCTAACCCTAAATCAGGTAGAAAATGAAAACAGAGATTGGTCTTGGTGAGTAGTTAGTAGAGATGAAAAAAATAGATCTAATACCTGATAGTACAGTTCAACCAACTGTTCAGGATTCCAAAGAAGTTGATCCCTCAGGTGAAGGCCCTTCTTCTGGAGATAAAAAGTCTGCCACATTTAAGGCTTTGACATTTGACAAATTCTACTTTGAAGGGAGGAAAATTAGCTCAATATTTTTCTCTAGTCTGTGCTAGACATATAAGGGCATTGCCTTGCTAAAAAAAAAAGCCCTTATTTTATAGCCTCCTAAGTTTGAGCTAAAAGAGAAATAGTATGATCCTCTTGTAGGGAAATGATGGGAACTTAGCTGAGGACTCTTGATAAAGCCAAAAGCTAGAATCCAAAAGTACTTCCACAACCACATGCCCTGTGGAATAGCTCTTGACAGTGAACAGCAGCAACCATGTGACAAGCAGACACTGTAATGTAGCAGTCATGGAAGATGCTCAGGAAGTAAAGCCCAGAAGAGTATATACACCTTGAAGAGATAGCTTGCCACCCTAGACTGGCAGGAAGTGAGAGCCCCATGGGAACAGTACAATAATATCATTGTCAGAAGACATTGGAGACATGGATGACCCTTCTATACATGTTGCCTGGTCATAATGCTACATCTCTTATTGTTCTACCAAACATGTTTCCTATTCATATGTGTTCTCTATGTGCATGCTTCTTCATATGTTTTATGTGAAGATTGCCCACTCTTTCTACTGATGGTTTCTTTTTATTTCATGGAGAAAAGAAAGGACCATGAACTAGGTTTATGAAAAAAAAACATTGAATTAACACTTTTCTAAACTGTAGTATTTCATTAAATATCTTTGCTTTGAATTATGCCCTGTGGCTGATGAGTAAAAGTAAACATGTCAGTAGAAGATAATGATTAATAGTTTTGGGGGTGGATATAAACCCACAGAGTAATCTGAACTGGGGGTAGTTTCATGGAAGATGGAGTGGAGTGGAGGAGAAAGACCTTGGGATATTTGAAGGGTGCTCTCAGGTGTTACACTATTTATGAATAATTTGCATATTTAGGATTAAGTTGCTATTTGTCTTGTTAAGCCAGCCTTTCTTCATTTTATACCACTTACTAGCCCTAAAAAAGGAAATAAATGAAACTTAAGATCATTGATTTCATATCCATGTTTGATTGAATACCCTAAACATTGTAGTGGTCCATAATCTTTTACACTCATACTCTGATGCTCTGGCTCTGAGTCAGAGTCCACTCACACTTTATTTCTTTGTCCCTGGGCACTCTCTTTTCTCATTGTAATAGTAAGATAATTTGAAGTTATACCCTGCCTTTAATGGACCTAGGGAATTTGAAGATCCTCCCTGCCCCTTAATGGACCTCACTTGGAGCCCAACAAGAGAAGTTTGCTTAGGGGAGGCTTGTTTTTCAGGAAGGTCCACCCTATTGTTATTTTGTAATTAGGTAGTGGTTCTCTCTCTCTCTCTCTCTCTCTCTCTCTCTCTCTCTCTCTCTTTCTCTCTCTCTCTCTCTCTTTCTCTCTCTCTCTCTCTCTCACACACACACACACACATATACATATTATATATTATATACACATATATGCATATATATACATATGTGTGTATATACATACATATGTGTGTGTGTATATATATGTGTGTGTATGTATGTATATATATATATATATACATATATATATATATTCTGAGATGAAGTTTTATTCTGGTGCTCACTTATGGGAAGAGTTGTGTGATTTGATCAGATGAGTCTCTGGGCAGATGTTGAGCCCACCAGCTTTGAAAACCCAGATATTGGTGCTTCTCTCACTGGTAACTAACTATGTAGATGGTCCCTCTGATTTTTTTAACTTCATTTCTACTATAAAATGTGTGTGTGTGTGTGATTTTACAAATACATACATATAGAGAGATAGATAATACATGTATACAGGCAATATACATTACATTAGATTTTTAATTCTTTGAGGGCAAGGACTGTCTTTTGCCTTGTGTTGTATTTTCAGACTTAGCATGGTGCCTGAACATAAAAAACAATTAATAAATATTTACTAATTAATATGTGGGTCAGCTAGGTGGCACAGTTGGTAGAGCACAGGACATGGAATCAGGAAAACCTGAATTCAAATCCAGATTCATTCCTAGTTGTGTGACCTTGAGTTTCCTCATCTGTAAAATAGCAAATGACTCCAGTATCTTTGCCAAGAAAATCCCAGATGGGATCATTAAGAGGTAAACATGACTGAAACAAATGAATGACAGCAATAATCATTAATATATACATTTTCTCTTGTAGTACTAATACAAGAATGTGTACCTCCCTCTTCTTTCCTTCCCCTATTTTTTCCCTAGGTAATTTATCCTCTCCCCTTTTATTCTGAAATCAAAGCTAATTTTTTTTCCTTTATGTTACCCAGTACCATAGAAATAATCTGTCACTATACATCATAATCATCATTTAACTTTTTTAAATCGTTCAAACTCATTTAATTGTAAGTTTATTTTGTCTATTGTAATTATCTTTCACAATCTATACCCAGTTCTTTTTTTCATTCACAGCAGAAATGCTTAAAAGCCATAAATTCTTTAAAAATTTCATTTTTCCCCATACAATTGTGCTGCACTTTTTAGGTTAAGCTATTCTTAGTTTCATGCCCCTGTTTTGCATTTTAATATGACATATTTCAGTTTTCTCTTTCTTGTAGCGGATGTGTAATCAATTTACACATCAACTATTTATGACCCTGATTGAGATTCCATTCTAGGTGACCTCTTTCTTCTGAGCCATTTTCCAGTTTTTTTTTTCCCTTTGACCTGAAAGCTCTGGATTTTGGCAATCATTTGGTCTCTTGCGTCCAGCTTTTCTCTATGGTGGTGACCTGTGAATTCTCTATGTCTATACTTTGCTCTCTGAATTCAATAATTCTCAACAATTTTTTATCATTTTGTAAAATATGGTATTCAACAATTTTGTTTTTATATGTTTTTCTAGGAGTTTCATAATTTTTAAACAAATTCTCTATGTCCTGTTTTTACCAGTTCTACTGTTTTAAATACTAACTTGTTCATATGGTCTTCCAGTTTATCTTCTAAATCAGTGTCATTTCTTATTGCATCTTTGACATTTTGTTTTCTTTTTCAACCATTCTATTGCCTATAGTAACTCTACTATTTTAAGAATTCCTAGCTTTTCATTTCCTAGCTATCCATTCCATCCTTTATTTCTTTACTTCTTTTATTAAGCCTCCCAATAGCCAATATTGTCCTCACAGCCATTCAATATTTGGGCAGGGTCGGGGCAAAAGAACAGTTAACAGAAATATCCTTTTTAGGAGTTTGGTCTGTACCTTCTATTACTTCATAGTATTTCTCCATTGTGCTATGAGGGAGGAGGAGCTCATTTCTTAAGTATTATAAAAGCAAGGTATGCTTTATGTAGACTGGGCTGGGCATTTTTAAAGGGACCCGGGTGCTGTCTTTGGGATTTGCATGCCTGAGGAACTAGAATTTTAATTATTGGTTTGCCTTCCTTACAACTGAGAAACAAAAAATCATGGGAAAGTGGTGCTCCAGAGGTTTTAGCAGTATTCCCCTTGCTCTAGGGAGTAATTTTCCAACCAATTGTTTCCATTTGTTGTGGGGAATAGGGAGTAAGAGGGTTATAGCATTTTAAATTAAATTGAGAAGTGTATATTTTTCAATAATTTTATTTATACTTTGTTATATTATATATTGTAATATTATATATGATATCATATTATAATATATATTGCATTATATTATGTTATAATATATAATTGTATATTATTCCAATAAAAAATAACATTATTTTATTATAGGTTCTGATCCACAAATGGCTTACTATATTCTAATCTTAACCTAGGCCTAGCCTTGAATCTTTCTGCTAAACTATTATACTCTGCCTCCCTCCCTCTCCCCTTCATCTCCCCCATGCCATGAGTACATAACTGGTGAAGATCCAATTTTTGAATGGCAATGAGCACTATCAATTGCTATTGATGGGACAGTCTTCTAGAGGTACATGGTGAGGACCATTGGTGATTACTGTCTTTCTTGAAATTAAGTTTTGAACATTTTTAACTCAAGGAGGTCTCAATACATGACCAGGAGTAGGAGTCCTGGTAGCAATTTAAAAAACTAATTCATGATAGTTGATGGGGTCATTTAGTGATTGTCACTATACCCAACGTTAGTTTTAAGTTCTCTTTGGCTTAGCAGCTATTGATAAGCTCACATCAAGGAAAGTCTAGAGTGGAGAAACAAGTAGACAACACTTAGTAGAAATTTTTCTTTTAGAAAACTGGTTTTCTACAGAAATTACCTTTCAATAATATTTTCTTTTTCACTTTTAAATGTTATTCTTTAACTTTTTCTAGACAACTTCTTGCTGTACTTGAGAGAGCTAACTTTTTTTTAATCTTTAACTCCACCATTTTTCTGACTTCTGTATATACATTGTACAATAAATGAAGATAGAAGAGTGATAGTCAAGTAATGAATCCTATGGTAAATAGTAACATTCAGGGAACACAATTATTAAGTATTTACTGGGGCTCGTGGAAACCTAATCTAGGCCTTGATGAGAGGAGGGGAAAAGGAAGAAAGCTAAGTGTGTGGGGAAAGAGGACATAAGAAATTAAACATGCATAATTCAGTCTCTCCAACATAGCACAAGCATCACATGTATAGAGAGAGAACACTCTCTAACTTATATCCTGTATCAGCAAGTACCCTAGCATACCCAGGGCAGCTGCTAGCACAGGATCCTATATCTGCTTTTCTAAAGGAAAGCAACTCAAAATGGGTTAACAATCTTTCTTTAATCAAACAAACATATCATTTACCTAGTTCAGGGGGAAAAGTCAGCACCCTGAACTCCAGAGAATACAAGCACAAGTTACAAACACAAGTTACAAGCAGACCAAAAAACAAATCAGCAGAGGGGCTTCCAACCATCTGACTGTCACATCCATTACCTATTCAAGTTACCAGAGAGGGAAGCATCAACATCTGGGTTTTTCAAAGCCAGGGGGATCAACTGCTGCCCAGAGTCTCATCTGGCCAAATCACACAACTCTTCTCAAAGTGAGCCCCAAAGGAAACCTCACATCAGGGTGTATATATAGGCTTCTCCTGGGTCATAGAATGTCACAGCCCTCTTGACCCACTGTCCAATTACAAAGTAACAAGGCTTGGCCATTCCCAAAAATCAAGTCTCCTGCCACAGGCTCCACATGATCACATTCTGTCTATTATTGGGCAGAGTATACTTTCAAATCAGGGAACATTCTCAGAGCCACTTAAGCAAAGATTCCCATTGCATATCCCCAGCTGTAAAACCTGCTGATGCATATTTCCTTCCAACCTTCCATCCACATTATAATTGACCCCTAAAGAGTAATATGGCAAATAGGAAAGAAATCTTTCTAATTCTCTTTTATAAACCCCTACCTCTATGCTTCTCCCAAAGATTATTATTTTAAAGTCAATTTAATCAGTCATCCTTAAGTCACTTTAGAAAAGGTAATTATTAAGGTGTCAAAATAAAATTTGGAACAAAATATCCCCCAAAAAAGTATATGACAGTCACCCACAAGTACATATAGAGTTCAGGTGAAAATGAATTTGAGCTCACAAAACACATGAAACAATGGGGTAACTCATGTCTCCAGATTGCTAGATATCATTTTCTTGACTTTTGGTGTTCTTAAGAAGTTCTCCTTAGATATAATGCAACTTATTAACTCCCTGTAATGCTATGATTTGGTGTCCCATTTGTCTTTGACTTCCAATGTAATCAATGGTCTTAATGGTACCAGGAATCCTGCTAGGATAGCAGTGGGACAATGGAAAGTCCCCTAGATTTCTTGAGTTTCATATCCTCTTCTAACCAAAATGTTGGTGGGGAGGAAATCAAGACTAAAGCCAAAATGTCCTCCTTCCCCCACTCCCAAGTGACTTCTTCCTAGAAATATTTGTTGTAATGTTTTTTCTCATTTTATTTTATCTAGGCTTGAAGGCAAGGGAATGGAAAATATAGTGCCTACTATATGCCAGGCACTGTGCTAAGCACTTTACAATTATTATCTCATTCCGTCCTATAAGCAATCCTGTGAGGTAGGTGCTATTATTATCCCCATGTTACAGTTGAGCAAACAGAGGCAAACAGAGGCTAACTTGCCTAGAGACACACAGCTAGTCAGTGTCTGAAGACTGATTTGAACGTATATCCTCATGATTCCAGGCACAAGACTCTATCCACCCTTTCATGTAACTGCTTGAGGGTAAAGTAGGGGTGGGGTTTTGCCATGTACTCAAATTGTCATGTAACAAAAACTTTGATATGTTTTAAAAAGTAGAACTTGTTTTAAGTTTTGTTCTCATGGTTTATTGGTACAAGATGAAAGTTGTTCTTCTTAGTGGCCAATGACATCTGAACCAAAACATTTCTATCAGGTAAAAGCATTGATATTTCTGACTTGTTACAATGATCTTGCCTTCTTACTGTGTTAGAATGTGAAGTAAAGTCACTTACTCTGTCATCCTCTTACCAAGATGATCATCATGATGGGCTTCAAGTAAAGCCAGCCTGCAAGACAACATAGCTCTCTTTGTTAGATTCATAGTAGTGCTTTCATCACACTGTCTGGGATCTTAGCTCAGTCAGTGGTATGACTAGATCCCAACTGGCCAGCATTTCAGGATTCTTGCTAGGGCCTAACATCTTCTCCTGCAGTTTCAGGGTATGTTGAGCCCCCACTGTATATGACCCTGGATAGAATTCCCATGCTGTACCATTGCCGCAATTTCTCCCTCCCATCCCCATGATGACTAATAGGTTAGGCTTTGGGAAAAAATGATGGTGGTGGAGATAGTGACAGTAGAGGTGGTGCTGATAAGGATTAGAGGATTTTGCCATCTCTGCCTGTTCTAGTACATGAAGATTTTTTATCTCCTCAAATTCAATAGAGACAACTAAAGAATACAAGAAAAGCTTCTTTTGTAAGGTAATCTCACCAGTGTAGGGAGCTTCTGATAATAACTGTTTTTCCTATTAATGTAAATTAGTACCTTTTTTTTCAATTTAGGGTCTTTGAGAATTGCTTGGAGCAAGTGATAAGTGACTTATCTAAAGTCACACAGCCAGTATGTGTTCAGAGGAAGGACCTAAACCTATGTTTTCCTGACCCTGAGGTGACTTCTCTAACCACTATGTGATGTTGCCTCTTAGTCACAAGCCTGTAATTCAATGTAATAACAATCAGAAGCATATAATTCACTATAATAGCACAAAATTTACTCTTTTGAAATCTAGCCTTTTGATTTTAACAAGGAACAAAGTAAAATCTCAGCTTGATATCAATACATTGGTATATCCAGATGGGTTCTATGTGTGAAGGCAATCTGAAATAAAACGAATAAAATAACTAAAGAAAGCTAAGTGGCAAACTCAGATTGGGAAAAACTATGCTGCTGTCTATGAAGCCCATGGGCATTTTTTTGCCACGGGAAATGCATACCTTGAATTGTGGGGAGAAGGAGGGATTTTTTCTGTTTTTCCTACACCTTGTGGGTCACAGGTAGAAAAAGCCACTAAAAGAAGAATAATTCTGTGTTTCACTCTTATTAACAAATTATTTTGAATTCCTTGGCATGAAGACTAGCTTAGATTGACAATATTTCCTTTCAAATCAGAAAATATTTCAAGCAGCTCATAACTTGATTGTTTTAAACAATTCCAATAAGTTCAAACTGACTTGTTCATTAGGACTCTAAACTTATTGAAATGGACATAATTCTGCTCCACATAAAAGAATTATAGTTCTGAACTTGAGTCATTTCTGATGAAAAAGACCTGGTGATAGGGGCTGAGCCAAAATGGTAGATTGGGGCCAGCTACTCAGTTGAACTCTCCCAACATTCTCTTCCAAACAACTTTAAAATAACACCTCCAATCAAATTGAGGAGTAGCAGAGACAAAAAAAAAGATCAGAGTGAGACATTTCTGGCCTAAGAAAATTTAAGAATTTGGAGGGAGAAGTCAGTGGCAGTGGTGTTGAAGCCTGTCCCAAGCCCACACAAGGGGTGAAGGCAACAGTGGCTGCAACAGTAGCAGCAGCCCCAGGAATTCTCAGCTCAGAGATGTGAAGGGGGTGAGTAAACTGGTAAGAAAGACATTAAAGGGGACCTTTTGATGACACTGGGTATAGCCTGGACTAATTGGCAACTCTATTATCAATATACAGTTCTGGGTCACAGTTCTAGGGTGCAGAAGAGTGCTGGTGATTGGTGACAAGAGAGCAGGGTCCCTGGTCAAAGTTTCAGGGAAAAGAGAACACCTAGGGATTGTGATTTCAGGGGACTAGGGACACTTCTTGGGCAAAGACTAGAGCATAGATCAGGAAAGCAGTGATCACACTTATCTCAGGATCACATCAACTTCAAAACACTGAAAAAAAAAAACCTTGTGGACCCCCCCAGAACTAGTTCTAAAAACAGCAGCACAAAAAAAAGCTGAAACCTTGGGATAGTGCTTCACCACCCTCAGGTGATCAGAATCTAACTTTGGCATAAAGTTCAAAGTCAAGAAAATGCGCAGGAAAAAGTGAGCAAACAACAACAAAATTTGATCTTGAAAAGTTTCTATGGTGGCAGGGAAGACCAAGACATAAACTCAGAAGAACACAACAATATGAAAACAGCTACACCCAAAAAAAGCCGCAAAGAAAAATGCTAATTGTACCCAAACCCAACAAGAATTATTCAACGAGCTAAAGGAAAAGATAATAGTGATAAAGGAAGAACTGAAGAAAGAAATGAAAGAAAATTATGGAAAGAGAATTAAAAGCTTGGTAAAAAGAGGCACAAAATTTTTTGAGAAAACAATACCTTTAAAAAACAGAATTAGTTTAATGGTAAAAAAAAAAGGCACAAAAATTCACTGAAAGTAAAAACATCTTAAAAAGCATAATTTGGTCAAGTGGAAAAATAAGTACAAAAATTCACTGAAAAAAATGACTCCCAGAAAAGAATTGCCCTGTTGGAAAAAGAGGTGCACAATGTGACTGAAGAAAATAATTCCTTTAAAATTATACTTGGGGAAGTGGAAACTAATGACTCCATGGGACATCAAGAAACAATAAAACAGGGGCAGCTAGGTGGCGCAGTGAATAGAGCACTGACCCTGGAATCAGGAGGATGTGAGTTCAAATATGACCTCAGACACTTGACACAAAAAAACTAGCCGTGTGACTTTGGGCAAGTCACTTAACCCCAATTGCTCTCCAAAAACCAATAAAATAAAATAAAATAAAATAAAACAAAATCAAAACAATTTTTAAAAATAGAAGAAATGTGAATATATCATTGGAAATACAAGTGACATGGAAAATAGACTGAAATATTTTAAGAATTGTTAAAATGCCTGAAAGCTGTGATCAAATTGCCTAGATATAATATTTTAAGGAAATATTAAGGAAAATTATCCTTATATCCTAGATCTAGAGGGCAAAATAGAAACTGAAAAAAAATCCACTAATTAGCTACTGATAGAGATCCCAAAATGAAAACTCCTAAGAATATTATAGTAAAATTTTAGAGTTCTCAGGTCAAATACTTCAAAAAGCCAGAAAGAAAAGATTGGAATATTATGCAACCAAAGCCAGTATCACATAAGATTTAGTAGCTTCCACATTAAAGGAGTGGAGGTCTTGGAATATGATATTCCAGAAAGTAAAGGAGGTAGAATTACAATAAAAAATAACCTACACAGAAAAACTAAGTATAATTCTCCAAGAGAAAAATTGAAATTTAATAAAAGTAGAGGACTCCCATCTATTCCTGATGAAAACACCATTGATGAATAGAAAATATGAAATTTGGACACAAGACTCAAGAGAGGCATAAAAAGGAAACATGAAAAAATAATCATGAGACTCAATAAATTTAAATTGTCTACATTTCTTTATGAGAAGACAATACACGTAACTCCTAAGAATTTTATCATTATTAGAGCAGTCAAAAGAAGTTTGCATAGAGAGAGGGCATGTGTATGAGTTCATAATGTTGGCATGATCTCCAAAAAAACATGAAGGTGTGAAAAAGAGGAACGTAATGGGAAAAAGGTGAAAGGAAGAAGCTGGGAGGAGTGATTTTCTTATGTCAAAGAGGCACGTAAGGAAGAGCTTTTACAATGTAGGTGGGAATGTTTGAGGGTGAATGTGCAATGCTTGAGGTTGACTCATCAAAATTGCTTCAAAAAGGGAAAATACACACACACTCATTTGGTTACAGAAATATAATTTTTCACAGACAGTTTTAAGATGAAGAAATCAAAGGTATTTTAGTCCTATGAAAAATGCTTTAGATAACTATTGATTAGAGAAATAAATGCAAATTAAAACTCTGAAGTACCACCTCACACCTAACAGATTGGTTAATATGACAGAAAAGGAAAATGACATGTTGGAAGGAATATGATAAAAATAGGGACACTAATGCACTGTTGGCAGAGTTGTGAACTAATCCAACCATTTTGGAGAGCAATTTGGAACAATGACCAAAGGGCTATCAAGTTGTTCATAATATTTACCTGGCAATACCACTACAAGGTCAATATCCCAAAAAGATCAAAGGAAAAGGAAAGGAACATATTTCTATAAAATATTCATAGCAGTTTTTGTGGTGGCAAAGATTTGTGAATCAGAGGGGCACCTAACAATTGAAGGATGACTGAACAAGTTATGGTATGTGATTATAATGGAATACAATTGTGCTATAGGAAATGATGAGCAGATTGCTTTCAGAAAAACCTGGAAAGTCTTGCACAAACTGATGCAGAGTAAAATTAGCAGAACCAGAACTTTGTACAGAGTAACAGCAATATTGTCTGATGATAAACTGTGAATGACTTAACTTTTAATACAATTATTCCAAAGAAGTCATAATGAATAATGCTATCTACCCCCAGAGAAAGAATTGGTGGAATACATATCAAAGCATACTATTTTTCACTTTATTTTTTCATATTTTGAGTGATCTGTGTTTTCTTTTGCAACATGAGTAATATGGAAATGTGTTTTGCATGATTGCACATTACAACCTATATTCTATTGCTTGCCATCTCATTTATAGGGAAAGGGAAAGAGGAAGGGAGAGAATTTGGAACTCATTTTTTAAAAGGACATTAAAATTATTTTCACATATATTTGAAAAAATAAAATATTATTTAAAAGGTTAAAAAGAAACGTGACTTATCCACTAGGGAAATAGGTAAGGAAAGGGATGAGAAAGAGGTTGGGGATGATAAAAAGGAGGGTGTATTAAGGGAGGCAGTGGTTAGAAGCAAAACAGACTTTTGAGAAGAGGTAGCATAAAAGAGAGAGAGTGAAGAAGAAACAGAATAAAATGGGATGCATGGAAATACATAGTAATTATAATTATGACTACAAATAGAATGAACTCACAAATAAAACAAAAGCAGATAGGAAAATAGGTTAGAAACAAAAAGCCAACAATATCTTGCTTACTCACTTGAAACAGAAAGACACACGTAGGGTGTTAAAGGAATGGATCAGAATCTAATATGCTTTATCTAAAGTAAAAAAGGCAGGGGTAGCAATCATCATCGCAGACAAAGCAAAAGCAAAAATAGGCCCAATTAAAAGAGATAATAAGGGAAACTACACTAAGCTAATAGTACCATAGACACTGAAGTAACAAAAAAATTGCAGCAAGTTTCTCTGATAAAAATTTTGTGTCTCAAATATATACTGAAAGAACTGAATCAAACTTATAAAATTAAGATCTCTTACCCAATTGATAGATGGCCAAAGGACATAAACAGGCAGTTTTCAAAAGAAGAAATCAGTTTTGAGATACATGAAAAAAATGCTCCAAACCACTATAGATTAGAGAAAGACAAATTAAAATAAGTCTGAGGTACCACCTCACACCTATTGGAAATTACAAATGTTGGAAGGAATGAAGGAAAAATAGGTGCACTGATGAACTGCTGGTGGAATAGCCAATGGATCCAACCAGTCAGAACAATTTGCAACTAGGTTCTAAAGGGCTATAAAACTTTGAATACTGCTTGACCTTACAATACCACTACTAGGTCTGTATCCTGAAGAGATCAAAGAAAAAGGACAATGACTTATATGAACAAAAATATTTATAGCAGTTCTTTTTGTGGTGTCAAAGAATTGGAAATTGAGAGATACTCATTAACTGGGGAAGGGCTTAACAAGTTGTGGCATATGATTGGAATGAAGTACTATTTTGCTGTAAGAAATGATGGGGTGGTTTCAGAAAAACATGGCAAGAACTATATGAATTAATGCAAAGTGAAATGAGGAGAACCAGGAGGTCACTTTGCACAGTAAAGAACAATGTTATAATGATGATCAACTATGTAAAAATTGGCTATTCTGATCAATACAATGACCCAAGACAATTCCATAGAGTTCATGATGAAAAAATGTCATCCACCTTCAGAGAGAAAACTGATAAACTCTGAGTGCAAACTGAAGTATAATGTTCTCACTTTATTTTTCTTGCTTTTTTGAAATATGGCTAATATGGAAATATGTTTTGCATTATTTCACATGTATAATTGATATATTACTTGCCTTCTCAGTGGACATGAGAGAGGGAGGAAGGGGGGAGAGAATTAACCCTCAAAATTAAAGAAAATAATTTTTAAAATAAATAAGTAATGAAATGGAGAGAGAGAGAGAGATGGAGAGACAGAGAGACAGAGAGACAGAGAGCACTGAGCTAGCTATAGTACTGACTCTGCCATTTGCTGTTATGTGACCTGAGACTAGTCCTGTCATCTCTCTAGGCCAAAAGCTCCTCATGTGTAAGGTAAAATAGTTGGGCTAGATCATAATTTTGAAGCTCAGAAGTAAATCTAGTCCAACCCCCCCCCATTTTATAGATGATGAATCAAGGCTCAGATAGGTTAGATAATTTATCTAAGGTCCCACAACTAATAGTTAACAGTGATGGGTTTTAACCCAGGAACAACTAACCCAAAGTTCTATTTCCTTTTCACCACAGTAACCCCATTATAGTCAGAGGATCTGTAAGGTCCATTTCATCTTGGATTCTATGATTCTAAGGATACCTCAATCTCTTTCAAACTGTTCTCTTAAAACTCATCTGTTCTGGGGATGGTACTATGAATAGGAGTGACAGAGAGGGTGCCAAAAGACCCTATAATAGAGAGTCTTATTATACTCTTATTATCCTCTCTTCCCTTTCTTGGAGACATCCCGTGGCATTCAACCCCAGACCCAGAGCTTGAGTTTCTTCAATGGCCAATTCATGGTGCCAAACACACAGTTTATCTCTGTCCCAGGAGGGTCTTCCACACTGAGCATATACAAATACCTAAATCATGTGTCTGTCCATTCCCATGAGCTGCTGTTCCTGGGAACCCTTGCTCAACACATATGCTACCCTAGAGTATTGGTGAGTTCAATGCTTCAGTGCTTCCTACTGCCAAGTCAGAGAGAGAAAGCCAGATGTCTCAACCCAGTGCAATTCTTCCCTGGAAATAAGATAAGTCAAAAATGGCTGAACCAAAAAGAGGCCAGGAAGACTTGATCTCAGACCACTGACTTTCTCCAAATTGCACTGAAGACTTCAAAGAATCTTAGATTCACATTCTTTGGAGGTGGAAAGGACTTCAGAAATCATACAGTAAGAAGCAGAGCTGAGATCAAAATAAAAATCTTCAGTCTCCAAATCTACAGCTCTTTAATCCTAGCCTTGTATAGTTAAAACAACCTCTTTAGAGTTCTAATCCTGTCTCCTACCCATTGCAAACTTTTTAACCTGGAAAGACTTGCACAAAATGATGTAAAGTGAAATGAGCACAACCAAAGAAACATTGTACACAATATCAGCAATGTTGTGTGATGACCAACTATGAATGACTTGTCTCTTCTCAGCAACACAATGATCCAAGACAAGTACAAAGGACTAATGAAGGAAAATGCTATTTACATCCAGATAAATAACTGATGGATTCTGAATACAAATTGAAGCATATTTTTTCACTGTTATTTTTTTGTGTTTTTCCCCCTTTGATCTGTTACTTCTTTCAGAATTGTGACTAATATGGAAATATATCTTACATGAGAGCACATGCATAACCTATATCAAATTGCCTACCATTTTTGGAAGAGGGAAGGGGAGAGAGAGAGAAAAAATTGGAACTCAAAATCTTGTAAAAATGAATGCTAAAAATTTTCTTAGCAGGGAATTGGTGGGAAAACAAAATGCTACATTAAAAAAGATTTGTTTATTCTGCATAGTGGTTAGAGGACTGGACTTGGAGTCAGGAAAACTCAAGTTCAAATCCTACCCCAGACTGTACTAGTTATATGACCCTGGGAAAGTCACTTAACTTTTTTCTGTCTCAGCTTCATCATTTGTAAAGTAGGGATAATAATAGCAATGATGTTGCAGACTTGTTATGAGGATAAAAATGAGATAATAAATGTAAAGTGCTTGGCAAACATTAAAGTGACATATAAATGTTACTATTTTTATATAATGCATATAATTCTATAAAATGCATCTATTTGACAGGATGTTGTAAAAATCAAATGAGTTAAGTATAAAGTATTTTGCAGACCTTAAAGCACCATGTAAAAGTTGGCTGCTGTTGTTTGTTGGTGGTGGTTGTTCTCCTCCTCGTCCTCTTCTTCCTCCTCCATCTCTTCCTCTTCTTCCTCCTTTTCTTCTTCCTCTTTTCTTCTTACTCCTCCCCCTCTTTCTTCCCTTCCTCCTCCTCCTTTCTCTCCTCTTCTTTTTCCTCCTCCTCCTCCTCCTTCTTCTTCTTCTTCTTCTTATTATTATTATTATTATCATTATTGTTATTATTCTGCTGCTGCTACTGCTGCTGCTTCTGCCTCTGCTTCTTCTGCTTCTGCTTCTTCTGCTTCTTCTTCTTCTTCCATCCCTCACAACTAAACATCTAATTTCTCCTTGAACTTTTCCAGTGTCAGGGACCTTACTTCCTTATGAGGCAGCCCCATTTTAAACATCACATCAGACATCATTAGTTGCTGCAAAATTCATCTTTATTCTGAGCTGAAACCTATATGAAATACATGTTACTTCCTCCCACTTATTTTTCCTTATAACCTGCCAAATGGTTTACTGGTTGCCTGGGTTGGATAGTAGGCAGAATTTTAGCTTTGGAATCAGGAAGTATTGAATCCAAATTCTGCCTCACATCGTAACTGCCTGTGTGATTGTGAGCAAATCCCTTAACCCTTCTCAGCTTCCTTATTTGTTAAATGAGTATGATAGTAGCAATGACCAGACATACATAAAGTACTTTGTAAGTCTTAAAATGCTAAATAAGTGCTATTTGTTGTTGTTGGAAAAACACCTGGTGATATAAAATTATTTTAAATAATTACTAAATTGTAGGAATAGTGGTGTCCTCAATAGAAATAGGGAAGTCTAGGTGAAGGACAGGTTTGGAGAAAAATAAAATTATTTCTCATTTAAGCATGTTGATTTTGAGATGCACTTGGGGCATCCAGTTTTAAATGTCCAGTAGACAAATGTTGTTGCAGGATGGATCTCTGAAGAGAGACTGGGGCCAGATATAGTTATAGGAATCATCTTAATTGAGATGATAATTTAACTCATGGGAGCTAATGAGGTCACCAAGATAACAAATAGAGGGAAAGGAGAAGAGGTTCCAAGGTAGAGTCAGGACATATGCCTGTAATTAGAAGATAAGATATTAATTATAGCCAGCAATGGAGACTGAAAAGGCATACTAATACATTGCTGGTGGAACTTAGAAATGGTTCATCCATTGTGGAAATTATGTAAATAAGCTGACCAAAATATTCTCATCTTTTGGATCAGAGTCTTCATTACTGGGCTTTTAAGCCAAAGAGGCCATCAATAAGAATAAAATTCTCATAAACTCCAAAGTATTTATAATAGCACTTTCTATGATTACTAAGAATTACTAAGAAATAAAGTAGGTGCCCATAAGTTGTGTCACATGAATTTAATGGAATATGATTTGTTATAAGAAATGAATTGTGTGATAACTAGAGAGAAGGCAGAAAGATCAGCATGAATTGATGCAGAATGCAATAAGCAGAGATAAGAAAATAAAACACACAATAGCTACAACAATACAAAAGAAAATAAGCACACAACAACAAATCAAAAGTGAATGTAGCAAAAGAAATATATATATCAGGCATGATGAATGAGGAAATGTGAAAGGATACCCCTAACCCACCCCTTCATGGAGATGAGAAGTCTATAGATATTACACACACACGGGCGCTCATACACACACACACACACATACACACACACAATTCAGACTTTTTCAAAGTATCAATCAGTTGTGTTAATTGTTTCTCCTCTTTGAAAAGTATTGTTTTTTTATATGGGATGGCTCTCTGGGAGTGGCAGAAGTGAGATGCTAAGGATACCACTGGTAATGTAAAAAAATGGAATAGAGCATGAAAAACTCATTTTTAAAAGAAAATAATTGACATTACAAAGTAGTATAGGATAAATGCCAAATTAGTAGTATTTCCAATAAGAAAAGGAAAGCCCCAGAGTCCAAATTCAGCAAAATTTATCCATCTTTCCAGATCAAGGAGACCACTCAGTTGTTTAATAATTAACTATAAAACTTCATAGATTTAAATTTATGTTTATTTTTCCAAATAAAAATTTAATTATTTTCAGATTCCTTGCTGAGACCATTCTGTAGAGAATTTTCCTGCACCCTTATCTAGATGTCTGCTCTAATCATTCCAAACTATATACTCTAAGAAAATTTACCTTGACAGCAATTAAGCATGCAAATGAGCTGCCCATTTATTTTGGTTCTGGGAACAGAAAAGATCATTAATCAAATTTATAAATGGTATAAAACAATTTTTTCCATGTTCATTAAAAGTCATTATGAAAATGTTATCTCTGGGCTTAGCTGACAGTTTTAAACTTAATGTGGCTTTTAATCAATATCAACAAAATAGAATCTTTCACCAGTGAGCAACTAAAGGTAGGTAAATCACCACCAACTAAAATGTTCTCTTTTTTCTTGGGCTTAACAACTCCCTCCTCTGGAAAGAGAGGGCAGCTAACAATCTTGGTTGTTACCCTAGGAATAAAAGAGGCCAGTGACAGGACTATGGTCTAGTGCCCCCTATAGAACAGCATATGGGCATCTCACAGGTAAAAATCTCCACTAGGTTAAAATAGAAAGAGTCACAAGTCAGTATCAGCCCCAAAGAGCACTACTCCTTATAGGGGAGAGACAATTCTCTGGCTAGTTAAACTTCAATTTACTTGATCAATCTTAAATCTTTCATCTCACAAGTAGTTAAAATATAGTGCCCTACGAAACTAAGGAATGGAAAGGATAGAAGATGGCTCTATAGTCCACATTTGTTAGCATTTGGAGGCAGGATAGGGATACAGGACTAAGACTTCAAGTGTGATGAAAACTGAAGTAGACTTCACAAGGTCATTCTTTGTTTTCAAGGTTACAATTTCAAAAGGCTCTGAAAATAATTAAGCAATCTTTCTCTGGAGCACAAAAGGTAAGAATGTATTAGTGTTATTTAATTATCTAATGGGTAAACTGAGGCAAGGAAAACTTAATATTCCTCCATGTCAAAAAGGAAGATTTAGAAGGACTTACCTACTATGATACTTAAGGAACACTCTTTCTCCTTTTAGTAACAGTATATTAAAAATACACTGATATTAACTTTTTATATTCCCATTATTTTCACATCCAAAAAATTAGCAAATTAAAGTATCAGAAAACTGAACTAATATATCAATATGATACACATTCCAAGGTATTTTGATTTGGTTTTTTCATTTTAATATGAAAGTCTATGGCATTCAATGTAACATTAGAAAATGAAAACACTTATCAAAATATCTTGGCCTGAGTAGATTGTTGAGGTCTGAAAAATGTGGCTTTATATATGGTTTATATTGTTTAGAGACAGATATATTTGGTTTTCTATGCATATATGTGGTTCTACCTTAGTATTTTCCCTGCCTAGATCCCCTAGTTACTACTACCCAAATAGAAAAAATTGAGGCAATAAAGTTTTTAATTCAGCTACTGAGACAGGTGAGACAAAATTATTTTCCTATAAATCTTCACTTCACTTTGGTAAAAACCTGATCTTAAAAGCAAATCCTAAGATCGTTATGATCACATGCAGCTTTCATCAGAGACATTTCCTTTCCTAGAGACTACCTAAACTGAAAAACACATGCATAACTAGTTGTAAATTAGGGATCTTCATTTTCCAAATGGTATCTGTTACCATGGCAGCTATACCCCAAACCCTCCCTTCCCAACCCCCATACACACACATGTACATACTTCCTACTGAAAAACTGATTAGTTTCTGAAACTAAAGAAAGGATGATTGAGAAACTATTCAATAATGGGCTTCAAGCCTATAGAGGGTTAGGATGATTACAGAACAGAAGATAAAGGGTAAAATGCAAGGAAGATAATTTCAACTGCATCAAGAGAAAATACCTTAAAAACAAGTGATAACTTTGTAATTCAGGGCTAAAGATACTGATTGTGAGATACAGAGGGACTTTGGAATTACTGATAGTGGTGACCAAGACTGAAGGATAAATACAGCAGATATTGGGACCTGGATCTATACTAGAGTTTTGGACAAGTCTGTCTCCATGGACCATTTTTAATGGTACCACATATCCTGAGGTTATTTTGTAATTAAACTGACTTCAGAACTGAAAGAGATGAGAAATTTATTATGTGTCTAAGGATAAGGGAAGAGAACACCCCAGGTTTGGAGTCAGAAGACCTCAGTTCAAGTCTAGACACTAACATTTGTTACCTGTAAGACCCTGGAGAAGCCACTTACTCTCTATGCTTTGGTTTCCTCTTCTGCAGAATGGGGAAGGAGGTTAAATCACTTAGATTACTTCTAAGTTTCCTTCCAACTCTAAATCTATTAGGTCCATCTTGTCTGTTGAAGAGAGTAGTAAAACAATCATTCCCTAATGATTGGTAACATGGATAGAATGCTAACACTTCAGGTCAGAAAGACCTATTTTCAGGTCTTGTCTCAGGTATTTATTTGCTGTGTAATAATGATAATAAAGGCTAGACATGGTGGTTTACATCTTTAATCCCTCCTACTGGGGAACTTGGCCCCCAGGAATCTCTTGAGCTTAGGAGAACTGAACCACAGTGGGCTAAACCTATCAAGTGTCCCCACTGTCACCAATATAATATATTGAACCAAGGAGGGGCTTACAGAGGGCTGAGGTGGGATCTGACTAGTGACTAGTGATTGTAGTTCAATCTGTAGCTATCTAGCTGAGATAGAGAATTACTTTCAAAAAAGAAAAGATCACGATAATAAAGCGTTTCTTAAGTGTTTAATATGTGCCAGTCCTTGTACTAAAATCCTGGGGATAAAAAGAAGGTAAGCTAGTCCCTATCAGTCAACAAGCATTTATTCCCTAGTCACAAGGGGGCAGAGTCAAGGTTCAGATGAAGATGAGGTCAACAACTTGCAGTAGCAAGTGACATTATGTGGAAATAACCAAGAAATTTAAGTCATTTTTCAGTCCTGTTTGACTCTTCATGTCCCCATTTGGGGTCTTCTTGGCAAAGATACTGGAGTGGTTTGTCATTTCCTTCTCCAGCTCATTTTACAGATGGGGGAGTTGAGGCAAACAGGGTTAAATGAAACAGGGACACACAGCTACTAAGTGTCTGAGACTAGATTTGAACTCACAGTCTTCCTAACTCCAGGATGTGCACTCTATCCACTGTGCCACTTAGCTGCCCCTCTAACCAGGAAGTAAGTGCTTTTCATTAAGTCCCTAACTCTTAAAGGTTTCAGTTTCCTCATATGTAAAAATGAGGGAGATGAAGTCAACAGCCTTTAAAATCCCATCTGCTTTTAAATCTATTATCCTTTGATACCACGCTATATGGACACTCAGAAGTTTGGGGCTGGGGGGATGGTTTCCATACTTTCTTGCTCAGTCACAAAATTCCAAAGACCAAACACAAATCTAGGTCTTCTTTTCATATTTAACTTGTCGTTGCTCAGTCATTTTCAGTCATGTCCAATGCTTCATGATTTCATTTGGGATTATCCTGGCAAAGATACCAGAATGATTTACCATTTCCTTCTTGAGCCCATTTTACAGATGAGTAGACTGAGGCAAGTAAGATTAAATGACTTATTGAGGGTCACACAGCTAGTTAGTGTCTGAGGGCAGATTTGGACTCAGGAAGATGAGTCTTCCTGGTGTTCTCTACTGTGCCATCTACCTACCCACATATAAGGGAAAATGGAATAATAGGATTAAAATTTGAAAGAGAACATAGATACTGTTTTGTCTCATGAATTCAAGCATCTCTATTTTCTCATTTTCTAAAAATTTAGGCTTAATAGGTTGCAGGATGTTGGAAATTATGCTGGAAGAATTATGACCTACATTAATGGCCAACTGGTGGTTGATAGGAAGTGGCTAACTGGCTAGGTTAGACAAAGTCCAGTCTAGACATTGAATGATTTCCTTGAATATTACTGAGACTAGGCAAAACCAGCATCTTCAGGAGTGAGGAACAAAGAAGATGATGTGTAATATGCTTCCTTCATGACCCAATGGTAAAGCATAAAAAGACCCTTGTCTTAAAATAGAGGATGTTTACTAGTATACCATGCTACCTCTTGACTGATAGGGACATTCTCTCATTTCTCTCTGGTTGGACTACCATCTCACCTTTACAGCTACTATAAAAAAAAGCATATCCATGTCTAAATGTAGAGATGTTTAAGTAGATGTCTTCTGTTCTTAAATATTAAGGTTCCCTTTGGGTTTTCTTGAAGATCTAATGTCTTCCAGGTTATTTAGAGTTCCTGATGTCATAGATCTACTTGGTTATGTTTTGTTATGTGAACAATATCTGTACCTTAGTCCTGGCCAGTAGTTGATATCAATCATATCATTTTAATAAGCATTATTATTGTTTGACAGTTATTAACAGCCATCCAAATTGAGGAGTTATATAGACTAGATTTGTGAAATCTATATACATACATATATACACACAATATATATGTGCGTATATACATATCTCGTATATAGGATATGTATATATGTATGTAATATGTATGTGATTGATCTTAGCTTTCATGAACTACAGATGGTTAGTCCAGAAAGGAGGATGAATCAATGAATAAACATTAACTAAGCATCTAATATGTTCTAGGTACTGTATGAAGCTGGAGAGATACAAAAAGAAGAAAAAGACAGACTCTACCCTCAAGGAGCTTATGGTCTAATGAGAGAGACAACATGCAGACAAATATATGCAAAACAAATTATACACAGGGCAAATAGGAGAAAAATTAACAGAGAAAAGGCACTAGAATTAAGAGGGATAAGAGTATGCTTCAAGTAGAAGGTGGGATTTTAGTTGGGACGTGAATCCAGGGAAATCAGTAGTGGGAGCAAAGGAAAGAGAGTGTTCCAGGCATGGGATACCACCAGAAAGAATGCCCAAAGCTGAGAGATGGAATGTCTTGTTCATGGAAGAGCTAGGAATACAGTGTCACTGGTTTGAAGAGTATATGTTGGGAAAAAGATGTAAGAAGACTGGAAAGGTAAAAAGAGGCTAGGTTATGAAGGGTTTTGAATGCCAAACTGGGCATTTTTAATTTGCTACTGGAGACAGTAGAGGGCCACTAGAGTTTATTGAGTATGAGTGACATGACTGGAGCTGCGTTTTAGGAAAATCACTTTAGTCACTGACCAGGGGATGTATTGGAATGGAATAAAGTATTTTAATTACACTATGTATACTTTTAGACATAATCCTACAGCACACTTAATAGATTAGAGTAAAATGTAAACATAACATTTATATGCACAGGGAAACCAAAAAATTTGTGTGGCTCACTTTATTGTAATATTCTCTTTATTGTAATGGTCTGTAACTGAATCCTCAATACCTCCAAAGTATGTCTTCATTCAAAAGATGCCACAAAGGTGAAATCAAAAATCAGCAGGCCTTGACACATATATGTATTTGTATGCATATTCAATATGTTGCCTCTCAGAAGAGTTCACAGTTGATCCTAATTATTTGCAAATTTTTTTTATTAGTAAATTTGCCTGCTCACTAAAATTATTGTAACTCCAAAATCAATTGTCATGGCACTTTCTTGGCAGCCTGTAATATTTTCTCCTTGGCGTGGGGATTCTGGAACCTGGCAATAACATTTCTAGGAGTTTTCTTCTGGGGATCTTTTTGAAGAGGTGATCGATGAATTCTTTCAAGTTCTATTTTGCCCTCTGATTCTAA
>CM053597.1:129810218-129849842 GCA_028646575.1 Pseudocheirus occidentalis
GATACTGTGAACATTGTACTGAATCTTGATTTGTAATGGAATAAACAGAGTGTTCACTAATACTGTGTAATCCGAATCTTAAAAGCTGTTCACAGTAGCATTCTTTTAGGAATCTACTGTTGATTGGCTTTACAGATATTTATTCACCTAACATGAAGAAAGATTACACTCAAAAGAAACAAGACACAAGTGACAACATGAGTTCATTGGCGCATGGTGGCTGGTTGGAGAGAGTGCAGGAAGTGGTAGGCAATATATTATGGCTACTTCCTCTGTTGCTGACTCAACGTACCCTTCCCCCTCCTCTAGGGGCTTTATTACCTCCTCACTCAAAGCCACCAGGGAAAAGAGAGAGTTTTCATTTGTTCAAATCTTTTGTATTCATATTCAGTTCTGGGTTAGCAGTCAATTAAAAAGGCTTTTGTCACTCCACAGTATACCTGCTGTATGTTTTGGCTGAGGAGGCAAAGGACCCCATCCCTTCCATTGTGCATTTCTGGAAATAGGTTTATCGAGCCTCCATTAGAATTAGCAGCCAGCAGAGTATATTGGACAAGCCAAAAGAACTGGAACCTCATTACATAATGTCAGTTATTATATGCCTTGTCTCTCTAAGTAGACTGTAAGCCCTTCCACAAAAGGAATTGTCTTATACAAATCTATTGTCTCTATATATTAGAATGTAAACTCTTTGATGGCACAGCTTTCTTTAATTAGTATTCCTGATGCTTACAACATTGCCTAGTACATGCCAAGCAGCTAATCATTGCTTTTTACTTTATTCCTCTTACTGCATTAATGCAATCGAGATTACAAGAGAAAATAAAGAATAGGTATTCAACAAATATGTTGAATGAATAAAAACACTCAGCCTAAGGATAATTTATGGAAGCTTCACATTCAAAAGGATTACAAATCCTTGATCTCAAGATAGGAGTCAAGTGTCACATGTAAGAAAGCAATAACAAAAATACCTTATATTTTTGTGGTTCTTTAGGAATGTTACAAAACCTTTTGACTTTCATAACAATATTAGGAGGGAAACAGAAGAGTTATTACTTGCTCTAATTTTATATTATTCCCACTTTACAGATGAGGAAATTGAGTCTTCATTAGGCTAACTGACCTGCCCAAGTAGTTGTTGTTCTTGTTTGTCCTTCTTTCTCTAATAGGACCATGACATCATGGAGGTAATTTGCAAGTGAATTGGCTTTAAATGGAGAGCTGTGCAAAATCATCAGCCTCACTTTCTTCTCTGGAGCCATCTAGTTCCAGTGACCAGATATCCATAAGGACCACTGGAGATGGCCCCAGATGGGATGGAAGACCTTAGCTTTTTAAAGCTAAGGTTTTTAGCAGGTCTCAGTTTGACTAAGGCAATGTCCATTCAGTAATTAAGGCTAGCAGTCATCTGAGAAAAGATGTGAACCCAAAATTTCTAACTTGAAGTATTCTTTTCAGTACTTAAGATCTTCAAGGTAAGGTTGAAAGAGAACATTTCTTTTTTTAAATCAACAGCTAAGAACCTGTCATAACCTTTATTTGGAAAATCTGGGGTTGATGGGATTCAAAATAAACCAAAGTAGTTAAAACAGGATTTACAGATAACCAAGAGGAAAATATTTAGAAACCTGTAAATTCATACCCTTGGGGAAGAACCATCATAACTAAAGAAATTCTTTAGAGTAGAAAAGGTTGGAAAGCAGCAACACAATAGGGAAGGGACCATTATAGCCAGAAATTTGGAGATGAATTTGTAATATTATTCTAACTTTTCAGTCTTCAATGATATGTAATATACACATGTGTATGTGTACAACATAACATGTGTACTATGTACAATATAACATGTACAATATATTAATGAGGATATATGCACAAAGCATGTTTCTAGTATTGAACAGACCCTTTAAAAAAGGAAATGGGGTAAAAGAAGTGTACAAAACCAGATGAAGGCATAACTAAAGAGATATCAAACCAGATGGTCAAGATAGCTACATTCTATGACTATGCAGCAAGGTACTTGCAAAAAACATTGGCTTTTATGTTGAGCTAATAGAGATCTGACACTGAGATTCTGCACTAAAGCATTTGCTGCTGCTAAGTAATCTCTGGACAGGGATAACAGAATGGATGGCATTATTTTGTTTGTGACATTCTGAGTTGTGAATGATGACAACATAATCAAACCTCAATATTATTTCAACAAAAAAGTATAATTGAAGGGATACACAAAAGGCATTGTGTCAGAAATTGTGGTGCTGTCTCTAAATGATCTTTAGGAGAATTCATCTCATTTTTAATCATTCAAATAAACACAGATAGCTGGAAGGGAATTCAGAAAAGTTAGTGAAATGATCCAGAACTGAATAGAGTGACCCATTTGAATGTGTAGAAATGTGTAGAGCTCTAGAGACCCACCACAGATCAGAAATGTTTAGGAAAAGGGATAATTTTTTTAGCAAAGGAGGACAGAGTATGGTTTGGGTAGGAGGAAAAGAAATTCTTGTCTTTTTATTTCATTTTGAATTTTTTACTGGAAATTCTGTTCTTAAGGAACAGGTCATTTGCTTTTGATGATGAACAGCCATTGACAATTGTTGAGAAACTTCCCTAGAGACTTTTTAAAAGTAACTTGGGATAGAGGTGAGGTAATGCACAATAATAAAAGAATACTCTAAAAGCTATAGTCAAAACCAATATTGAAAGTGAACATGGAAACAGGATAGAATTCTAACAATCAATAACAAAATCCTACACATTACCCCCCCCCATGCTATTCCATTCCACAAACTAAGCACCTACACTGCAAAAAACACTGTACTGTAGATAAAAGAAATAAAGTTCATCCATCTTGGGAAACAAGCTCTTTAAGGCCAGAATTGATGATAGATGTATAATTGTCTTATTCCCTCTGCTAAGTGAATTTCTGGGCAATGTCCCACTTTTAGTCTCCAAATTGAGTTAGAACAATTTAGTTTGGAAATGAGTAATTGAACTTCATATGAATTATTTTCCTAACATAGACTATCAATATTCTTCTTCTTTTGTATTGGGGAGGGGAGAGGGAAGTACATATGGGGGAAAAGGATGAAAGATACTAGGTTAGTGCCTTCACCAACAACTGATGAGGCTTTAAGAAAGTCCAAGTACCTTAGGGTGCTTTACTAGTGTGTTCTATGAGAATATAAAGGCTATGGTCTTGACCTTTCACTTGTAATAAAGCACTTAGCATAGCCTGGCTACTTGCAAACAGTTAACTTTCTGGGTTTTAGCAGCTTATCTGTCTAATTTACATTGATTGTCTCCTGAGTTGTGACTATAGATTCCATCCAGTCAGAGTTTTCTCTTTGGGGGCTCATTAAATGTTAACTGATATCCAGGAATTTTAAAGTGGGGGTGATTGTTGTTGCTGCTATTGTTGTTGTTTCATTTTGGCCGTGATAATACTCTCCTGGAATAATGGAGTGGGAATGTTCTTCTAAGCAAAATTATAACCTATAAATCCGTAACCTTTAAGTTCTATTTTATTACCCAGTTTCAATGAAATTCATAATGAAACGTTCCTAAATGACTCTGGTTCTCAAGGAAAAAAAAACTGTAAAATTATCTCTGTAGTTTAATTGTGCTGGCTAGATCACAAAGGAAGGCGACTGTTAAACAACTTAACATTAAATATGAAAGAATGAATGTAACATTTAAAGCATTACATTTAATTGTCTCTGGCTCCATAACACCGAGCTCTTCGGGTATATAGAATGTTAGTATCTCAGGGACAAGGAAAATAATGAAAGTTTAGTGATTCTTTGAAAATGTGTAATATGATTTTAAAAGACAGAGAGAGGCCCTTGGGATTTCGCTTTTGTTAGATCCTTTGTAAGGTATGTTAGTTCTTTTTTTTTCTCTTTCACGCCTACAGCCCCGTTTTAAGATGGTTTTGTTTCTTTTTCTTTCTTTTTTAAAGAAGGGAGTTAAAAAACATCAAGAGAATTTACTAAGTCTGCTGAATCCGACATAAGGACTAGAGAATAACCAACGCCTTCCCGGAGGATGTGGAAGCATCAGAAAGGAAAGGAGTGGTGAGTTCTCAACACTACCATACACTCTCTTTCCACCCAAGAAATTTTGGAGAATGGAAAAAAGCACTAACAGCATCCCTGAAGGGGTGTGGCCTCTCCCTCGGTCTAGTCCAATAGGATCTCTTAAGAGAGAGCCCATCCCAAGATTGATGAGAGTTGCTAGGAAACAAGAGCGTCTTCCAGTATAACCCTGAGACTGTGCTGCTCGAGTTCTCTGGTTTCCTCATGATCAGTACAGTTACATAGCTTGTGGGGTAAAGCCGTGCACAGGGCGCATAACTCGCTTTCTCTCTCTCTCTCTGTCTCTCTGTCTCTCTGTCTCTGTCTCTCTGTCTCTGTCTCTCTGTCTCTCTGTCTCTGTCTCTCTCTGTCTCTGTCTCTCTCTGTCTCTGTCTCTCTCTGTCTCTGTCTCTCTCTCTCTCTCTCTCTCTCTCTCTCTCTCTCTCTCTCTCTCTCTCTCTCTCTGTCTCTCCTCTCTTCTCCTCTCCTCTTTTCCCCTGCACCCTTTCACAACCTTCAGTTACCTTTAAACAGAAGGTAAAGTCTTTTTGGTTCCCCCCAAAAAATCGTCAATTCCTGCTTCCTAGAGTGCCGAGAGCAATAAACCATACTTCAAACTTAAAACAATCTACCTTCCATACCATCCTAACCCCTATCCATCTCCTCTCGTCCCCGTAATATGTGTGTGTGTGTATTTTTATCTGCATATAAATATATACCAACCTTTTCAGGAAGTGAATGGGATTCATACTCATGCAAAGCAACCTGCAAAATCGCCCTACCTTCTGAAGACTCCTCCATAGCCCCCTCACCTACTGTGAATCCTTGGCTTTTTATAGACACTCAAAGAAAAAAAAACAACAGAAAGAAGAAACAGGAAAAGAGGAAAGAGGAGGAGGTGGTGGAGGAGGAAGAGGATGAGAGAGAGAGAGAGAGAGAGAGAGAGAGAGAGAGAGAGAGAGAGAGAGAGAGAGAGAGAGAGAGAGAGAGAATGCTAGGCGGTCTGTATCTCAGCAGAGAGCCCCAAATAGAAAGGATGTTTTTTGTCTGGCCGAGAAGGAAAGTTGCTCTGGTGCCTGGGAAGTGTGTTTGCCTGAAGGCAGGAGAGGGGAGGAGGGCTAGTAGGCTGTGAAGTGCTTCGTTCCTCTCCCCTCCCCTCCCCTTCCAGGAAGACCACCTGGTCTCTAGTCTCCCTTTCTTCCAGCCTCCTCCCTCCTCTCTCCCCCTCCTCAACCTCTCCCCCCTTCCCTTTCCCCCATTCCCCACTGATTCCGGAGGCCTTGATGCTCTGCCATCGGGCCCCAGTCCAGCTAACAGAGGGGAAGGAGCGGACGCTCTTGACAGGAAGCAGCTCACACAAGTTGGCCATTTCGAGGGCAAACTAAGTTCCCCCTTTGGATTTGGAAAGGACAAAGCCTGTGCGCTGCTGCTTTTGTGTCGGATGCGGAGAACAAACCATGAGCCGCCAGAGCCCAGGAGCAGCGGGAGTAGCAGCAGCAGCAGCCGCCGCGGCAGCAGCCGCTGCCAGCACCAGCCCCAAGCAGGAGTTGCCTTCAGTGCGCGGTAAGGGGCTAGCTCGGGAGGAGACTCTGCTCCCCCGGGGAGAAGCGAGGGGGATGTGATGTCCAAGCGCGGGGAGGGACTCAGCCAGCAAAAGTTTAGAGCAAGAAAGGAGACCAGCTCCTATGGTTCTTTTGGAGACATACTGAAGGGGCAGAAGGGGTGAGTGAGCGTGTGTGTGCGTGTGTGTGTCTGTGTGTGTGTGTGTTAGGTGAGGGAATTCAGGGTAGAGGTGTTCAGGGATGGGATAAGGCTAACTACTGATCGCAGGACCCAGGAGGCTCACACCTCCCAGCCAACCGTCTCCAGCTTTGCTCGGGGGATAAGGATTTATTCCCATCTGCGGGTTTTATTTGGCTTTATGAATGGGTGGCAGTCCGATGACTGTCCTGGTGCCGTTTTTCATGAATGTAGAGGGTGACGAGGACAGAAGAATAAGAGAAATCTTAGATATACTGCAGCTTGAAGGAGGGAGAACCTGCCGCCAGATGTTGGTCAGCAGTTGGTTCTCTATCCCATGAGCTTGGAAAGGCTCCTAAACTCAATGCCCTGTACTCCTTTGAGCTTGAGAGAAAAAGCCAAGAGCCAGGCTGAGAATAGATCTTATTCATCGATTCTGGTCCATTTTCTCTTCTAACAGATAACTCAGAAAGGGTGGGTGATGCTAGGATCCAGAAAGAGACTGGGTAGCATATGCATTATTTCTAAGGAATTCCTTAATTTTGATTACCTTCACCTCCCCCTTGCCTTGGATTCTGAAGAATGGACAAAGGTATCACATCTTTAGATAAATGTAAAATAAATAAATAAAACTAGCCCCACGACCTTGCCTATTACTTAATCACTGTAAAGAATTGGTATTATTAAAAAAAAAATCCGATAGCGCCATGGGCACACTTCTGCAGGTCTGTGTGTCAAATCCTTTAATGTCTGACAAATGATTTTAGCTAGTATGTGTGCCTGTGATGTAGGAGGTGTTATTCTGTGCTTGTGTTTATTTTTCTATTACACAAAAAGGGACAAAAGGTGTACTCAAAGCTAAGGTTAATAGTGTCATAGTGAGAATGAAGGACCTCCAGCTGATCTTAACTTGGAGCTTCTTTGGGTTCATCGTTTGGTGCCACCTGCCAGACACACCTCCAGGAGAAGGTGCCCTCATTGTTTCTGAGAACAGCAAGAATCCCATTTGGAGATAAAGCATTAGTCATTTATCTTTAAGTCTAGTAGATCTCATTGAATTAATTTTAACATCTAATATTTCAGCATGGAAGTATACTTCAAGAGTATAATTAGAATAGATTTGAATCAACAATTCTGAATAATATGTGTCCTGAACTGCTTTGCTTTAAGAGTTGCCATACCCACCCCCTTTGTGATTCTCTGAATTGTTACCTACTAATTACAAAGCGTGGCATTAAAAAAGTAAGTCATTCACATGGCATGCTACTTAGACTTTCAATATATTGATATTCGACACAAGACATTTAAAAATAGATTTTTCTACCTTTTGGATGATGTCAATTTAAAAATTCCAGTATTTAAAAAGAACTATTCATCCTAGAGGAAAATTCTACTGAAATCTCAATCATCCCTCTTTGAAAGTTCATTGAGTATCTAACAAGAAATCACCATTTTTTGCTACTGTTGTTGTTTTTCATCAGAAGTAGTTTCACTAATTTTTTGAGCTGTGGTTCAGTCTCTTTATGGTACCTCTGTGCATGGGAACAACTACTCCTTGGAACCAGCACTTTTAAAAATTACACAGCTAAAACCCATGGTGAATTAACAATTATATCAATAAGCAGATTTTTTTCAATGATAAGAGGAAAATAATTTTTCTCATTTTAAAGCTTCTATTATTTTAATGTATTTCCTTGTTCTTTGCCATGAAATATTTTCATGTAAAAGCTGACACTTTTCCTTAAGTATAGTAGTGAAAATGATGCCAGTGCAAGGATGAGGCTAGAACTATGTGACAAGAAGCTTCTCTCTTGCCTTAGGTTGTATTTTCACACTTCAGTAACATGTGATCAGTGAGTTGAGAAAAATAAGGAAAAGTCAAGAGAAAGGAAACAGATATTAGAATTTGTGCAATTAAGCTCAATGATCTACCTCACTTTGTGGGATAGTATTTTCAAATGAATGAGCAACACAGAATATAGCATAGAAATAGTGAAGAAATGGTAGGGGGCAGGAATCTGCTGCCCCATAGCAGCTGAATGCTTGAAACAAGACAGTTCCTTGGTTTGGTTAACACATACTCCTATACATCATGTAAATGTAGCCATGGAAAATATGTAAGGGTAACACAGAGTGACATTTTAGCTTTGCTCATCTTTATTTTCTGTTGTCATTGAATGCATAACTAGAAGGGACCTCAGAAGGTTATCTGCTCCCGTTCCCCCTTTTCCAGTTAGGTAAGCATTTAAGTCATCCTATCTGTCTTCATTTTAAAGATTCTTATTATCACAACATCCCTTGGTTAGTCTTTCATTGGTAAGGTACCCCTTACTAGTAAAGTAGTTCTTATAACTAAAGTCATTTCATCTTGTTCCTCTCCTCTAAAAATGATTGGCATGAAACGGATACATGAACCCTTCCCATGGACCTGGCTGCCCACTGTCAGCATGTAGCTAGCTGTCTTTAGGGATGAAATGTGGCAACTTGTTTAACAGCAGCACAACAGCATCCCAGGAAACCATTTGAGAAAGGAAATGAAAATTAATACTTAATCCCCATTGAAACAACAGGAGGGAAGAATGCAGTTATCCATGTTGGAATGAGGCCAGAACACTAGGGAGAGAGTTATTTTCCCTGGGCAAAACTCTGGACAAATGTATCCAAGCATACAGTCAGAAAACTAGTAGGGAACCTGGTTAGCTTGTTTTTTGCTCTGGTTTGTTCTTTTATGTTGAGTTTAGTGTTCATTTTATCCTCCTTCGAGACATACTAGCTCAATGCAATCCAGCATTAGATTAGTTTGTTCAAATTGCTACCAAGGAGCAATGTAAAATGATGGAAGATTATATATCACAGATGAAGACACATAAAATCAGTACAACCATAGTACTCAGTGAGAAAGAAGGGACCATTAGATCATCCACCTCCTTTCACTGCTAATGTAGGTTTGATCCCTATAGTATACTGTATTTGGAAAGCTTTGGTCGGGTCTAGTTTTAAATGACTCAAGTAATGACTTCTACCACTGCCTTTGGAAGGCTATTTCACAGTCTAATAGTTCTCCCTATTAAGAACTTTGGTGTGATATTCAGCCTAATTTTCCCTTTGCTCTATTTCATCTTGTTACTTACTTCCAGTTATACTCCCTTTAGACTTAAACTTACTCTAGTAAAACAGGTCTGTTTTAGACCTTTCCACTATTACGTTTGATCTACTTGCAGACTAGAAATTTAGTTGATAAATACAGGTGAGAATAACATAATGATATCTATAATTCTAGAGGTCCCTGTTCCATGTTTAAGACATGTCTTAGGCCATTTAAAAATATGTATATCGTATTTCTATATATAGGAATATATATCATATTTATATATAATATGATACACATATTTGAAACAGCCTAAGACATGTCATACACACACACACATATATATATACATACATACACACAGATAGATAGATAGATAGATAGATAGATAGATAGATAGATAGATAGATAGATGGGTAGATTAAAAGATACATACATATATACATAGATATAAATGGAGAAGAGAAATATAGAAAAGGAGAGCCTTCTCTTGATTTCATGGCACATGTGACTACTAAAAAGAATCACTCTAAGTAACATGCCCCTGATGGTCCACGTGTATGAGAGATTTTCATTGCAAATGCATTGGCAGTGAGACCACTTCAGTTCCAAGTCTACAAGCTGGAAATTCTGTGACAGTCAATATGTTCTGCTGCTCCAATGAGCCCTAGAATCTGTTGTCATGTAAATTCCACTATTTAAACGAAAGTGATTTCCATGTTGAATATAAAATAGAAGAAACATAAAAGTGTATATGGTTTATATTTGTGCATTAAAACAACTTACTAACTCCATTGATTACATTAGCCTTATCAAACTCTAAGTATGCCAAAGGAAAGACTAGAATTTCCTCATGATTCTCTAAGACTGATTCTATCCTGAATCACAAAAATTAAAAATGAACAGGGTATTTGGCAGTAGAAATCAAAGCAACTTTTTTCAGTTATAGGGACTATATTTGAAAACTATTTTGAATGGAATAATCCAAATAAGACACAGATTATTATCACTATATCCTCTAGGTCATGTCTGGTACCTAGACATACATACATATGTAGGCTTCTCTAAAGTACTACAGAGAACACATACTCTGTAGACTTATCATCCCACTCACTTGTATCTTTTAGTGTTAGGCGTGAGATGCAAACTCTGCTAGACAGTGGAGGAGTGAATGACAAATCAGGAAATCAGTTCCTAGGTAGCTCTTGGCAAACCACAATGCTGAAGAATTAGCAGTAGAATGATGCAACAAGTCTAAGCAGAACACAGAACTATTCCTTACTGTTCATTGAAATTAATTTCTTCCAAAAATTAAGACTGTTAATAGCTGACATTTCATATTGCTTTTAAACTATTCAGAATCCAGATTTGTAATACACATTATACACAATGTGTAAAATTGGAGTTAATTATTTGTCCCGTGGCCATAAATGGAGGCAATGGTTGAGGGAAAAATGTAAAGTTCTAAGTGTGTCTGGCTCTCTCAATATACAGAATTTTTTAACAGTAATATATTGAAGATCAAAGAATAAATAATTTCTGGTCCCATCTTTTCCATAAACTGATAGTCTACTTAATGGGTCAAATTTACTGCAAAAGTATTTGCAGCATCAGGGAGTCTGGGATGGTGTGTACCTACCAAATAATTTCCCTGGAAACAAAGGCAAAGCAGATTTTTCTTGTCAATGGGAAAAGTTGACCATAAAAGTGTCAAATAATTTCTCACCAGAAAAGTTATGCATGCCAGGAGATTGGTGTCAGTGCAACACTTTCTATTTCCCCTGCAAATGCACAACCTTTCCTGGGACTGGTGAGGCTTGTAAAAATATATTTTAAAGAAGGTGAGAGACAGGAAAATAAACCTGAGAAAACACTATAATACAATCTCCATGCACTGAACAAAGAACCATGTGTGAAAACATAGTACTATTGAGGCAACTGTTCCACAGAAAATCTGTGGGTTTTGCTCTTTTAAAGTCCTTCCTCAGATTTGATTACTCATCTCTTCCCCATCTCTCTACCTTCTTCCCCACCCCCTGCATAAATTCGAGCAAACAGGGCAAAGTCAAGTAGGTTCCTACCCACAAGCCAATATGTTGGCTAGTATATGTACAAATCAGTCGACCTACTCACACTCATATACATATAAATTGGTTTGACTCTTTTTATGATTTTGCTTCCTTTGTTTTTAAAGTTTTATTTTAAAAGTTTAAAAGTGTAATTTGAAAACATGGCATAGTGGCAGGGCAGGTAGGTGAAGTAGTGGATAGAGTCCTGGGCCCACATTCAGAAAGACTCATCTTCCTGAGTTCAAATCAGATCTCCAACACTAACTATATGATCCTGAACAAGTCACTTAACACTGTTTACCTCAGTTTCCTCATCTGTAAAATGAGCTAGAGAAGAAAATGGCAAAGCATTTCAGTGTCTTTGCCAAGAAAAAAAACTAAATGAGGTCCCAAAGAGTTGGACACAAATGAAATGATTGAACGACAACAAGAACAATAGTGTAGTGAATAGAGTAGGCTTCAGAACCTGGAAGACCTGGGTTCGAGTTTGACCCCTGACAAAGACTGACTGTGTGTCTCTAAGAAAGTCATTTCACTTGCCCTTGGTCATTGGTGTTAAACTCTAATAGAAGAAAAAGGGTGTTACTAAACTTTACTTAAGGATGCAGCTTTATATTGACTTAGTTTTAAAATACAATGTTATCTACATTTTATTGCATTATTTTTTTTTATTTTGTTAAAGACTTCCTAATTGCTTTGTAATCCGATTCATGCACACTTAAGAATGTTGTGGGCCACAGGCATCAGTGTTTACCACCTCTGCTTTAGTCAGCTAAGACTACAAATCACAAAGGAAGTGCTGACCTTCATCAATAGAGCCAGTTTGTTGATCTGCAAGTTCTCTGTATCAATGAAGTCATAGGTCTAGTCCCACGGTCTTAATTTGGTCAAAAAAGCTGAGATGTTGTTATTGTTTATCTCAGATTATGCAAAGTAACCAACCTGAGAGCTAAAAACTTGATAAAGGGGTTTCCAGTAGAATGTGAGTTCCTTGAGGCTAGCAACTGTTGTCATGTATCCCCAGATGCCAGTACAAGATAATAGACACTTAATTAATGTTTGTGAATTGAATTTTGGATTTAATTGAGAATGGTACCATAGGAGGCAGCATGTGATGATCATCTGCCAAGTAATGAAGAAATGAGCACGTTGACTAAGCCTCTTCATATAAGGGACCACACTAGATATGTGCAAAGAAGTACAAAGCAAAATATCTTGATGTGATGGGAAGAATAATCTTGAGCTTAGAGTCTGAATATTTGAACAAGTCACCTCTCTGACCTTCAGTCTCCTATTCTATAAAATGAGAGTGATTTGATTCAATGACTTCAAAGGCTATTTGTAGCTCTAAATCTATGATTTCTAGTCCTATGGCAAGGTAGCTAAGTGGTGCAGTAGATAGAGTGCCTGGCCTGGAGTCAGGAAGATCTTAATTCAAATCAGGACTTAGACAGTGACTGCCTATACAACTCTGGAAAAGTCCCTTAAGTTTGTTTGTCTCAGTTTCCTCATCTACAAAATGAACTGCAGGAGGAAATGGTAAATCAATTCAGTATCTTTGCCAAGAAAACCCCAATGGGGTCATGAAGAGTCAGAAACAATGGAAATGACTCAACAGTGACAATCTTATGATGGAAAGAACACCCAAGTTTAGAGTCTAGAGACGTCAAGAAATAACTTAACCTCTCGGATTTTCCATTTTATTATCTGTAAATTTCAAATAATAATATTAATGAATAATAATATCTATCATTTATATAGCATTTGATATTTTGCAAAGCACTTTACAAATATTTCATTTTATTTTCACAACCCTAGGAGGTAAATTATGTTATTCTTTCCATTTCGCAGATGAGGAAACTAAGTCAAGTAATTTGCTTTGTGTCACATACTAGTAAATGCCTAAGGCTGGATTTGAACTTATGTCTTCCAGGTCTCATGATCTATCACACCACCTATCTAGCTTTTATGTTTGTTAGAAAATTCCAAAGAGATGATAATACATTTAAAGCACTCTTTGAGCCTGAAAGAAGTATATAGTTATGTGCTATTATTATTGATTGGGAGGGTAAGACAAGACAATCTCTGAGCCAGTTAAATAACAACCAAAAGTTTAAATGATGACACAAAAGAGCAACAAAAGATATACCATATGGAAGTATACAGTTTATGGTGAAATGACTGACAGCAAGTTTGAGTTCTACTGGAATTTAGGAAGAGACGTCATTATCATCTGAGAAGGCTTTATAGACTAGGCAGGATTTGGATAAAGTCTTGAAAAAAATTGATATGAGTTAAGCAGTTATAAGAGATGTATATGTAGTAGGCTACAGGAATTAGAAATAGCATTGATAACAATAACTCCTATTTATATAGAGTTTTAAGATTAACAAAGAGCTCTTCTCACAATAATGCTGTGAACTGAGTACTCTAAGTATCCTTATTTTTATTTTACAAATGAAGAAACTGAGTTTCATATAGGTTAATTTTACTTTTCCATGATACCACAACTAGACATTATGATCAGGGATCCAATTATAAGCCGAGACTTAGTCACAGACCTCATAGTCTCCAAGTGGTCACAGACCTCATAGACTCCAAGTGCATTCATTCTATTACAACATGCTACCCATCTGCTCAAAGTATATATCTTATCTTTTCTTTTGTGGTTCCAATAACGATTTTTTAAGCTAGAATTGCCCCACTAATGCTCTGTTGCTGTCACAAAAAAGTAAACTGAAACACTGAAATATATCAATTGGTTATGACTGATCTTAAAACCCTTAAAGCTAGCTACAAAAATATTGAATTTATGCCTCCACTCCAGAAACAACTTGCTGTTTAATGGCAAACCGAGACAATGGTAACAGCATTTGTAACTTTGAAAAGAGGGTCATAAGCTATTAAACTCATAGATGTAAAGGCACCTTAGATTATGGGTCATCCGGTCCAATTCTTTCATTTTAAAGAGGAGGAAAATAAAAAAAGTGAACTTGCCCAAGGTAACAGCAGATTCCAAGTCAAGTCAACAAGTATTTATCAAGCATCCCATTTGTTCCGGGGACTGTACTTAGAAAATCCACTGTGGGTAAGTGACCCAGGTGATGGTGATTCAAACCCAGATCAAATCCAATGATATGCATAGATATTGTCTGATAGCTCTCAAAAGACCAGAAGAAACTGAAAGGATTTCAAGAAATAAACTCAGTAGTCTAAGGGGAATAGATAATGTTCTATTTATAGGACAGGACTCTGTGAGTAAATTGTAAAGGCATAACATTCACAAATTTGTTCAACAAATAAGTATTTGAACACCTACTATGGAAGAGCACTTGGCATTCTACAAATCAGTGGCAGGCAAACCAAACATATCCAAGAAGATTCTACAACCACAACCTAGATGGGCCACCCTTTCTCAACTGAAGCAGACACTACTCCAATATTATCCACTGAGAGATCAGTGAGCTGGCCCTCAAATAGAGTAAATACTCAGGTAGATTAGGAGAGAATTTCAGGTTTTCACTCAGAATTTTTAGGTACTTAGCGTATAGCAGCTATTGAAAGTGACCTCCAAGTTCATTTCATATTGTAAGGAAGTCACTCAGGAATATCCAGATGTGAACAAATGCCTCTGAAAGCAGTCAGCTATCTAAGCCTCCAACTCCCTGTAGGTAAGCTGCTGTCATTTTCCAAGCTAGAACAAAGTGTGCATTCTGTTTGCTGAGGTCAGATCTTCTAAGAAAACCCAGAAGAAAACCAAAGATGGAAAAAATTAAAACATAAATAATGAATACTGAAGGACATCCTTTCTTGTTTGAAGGAATTATCTTAAAGAAATAGCTAAGAGGGTGATATCACCACAACTAAAGGGAGAAGTGAGTGTATGGTCAGCCAAAGGCAAAGTGAAGAAGAACATTTTAGAGATTTTTTTAGAAGTAAAGATGACTATATACATATACAAATACATGAATGTATGTCTGTATGTATGCATTTTTACATAACTAGGTGGTACAGTGGCTATAGTACTGGGCCTAGAGTCAAGAAGACTCCTCTTCATGAGTTCAAATCTGACCCCAGACATTTACTAGCCATGCAACAGATGGAAAATGAGCTTGGAGTATCTCTGCCAAGAAAATCTTAAATGAGGTCCCAAAGAGTCAGACATGATTGAATAACAAATGTATGTAGAAATGAGAGAAAAGGGAAGCTGAAGAAAGAGCACTAACTCTGAGGTGATATGACTTGGATGGATGGATGGATGGATGGATGAATCAATGAATATAAAAGCATTTTTTCTAAGTGCTTACTATGAGCTAGACATAGCGCTGAATTCTAGAGAATAAAATATAAGAAAGCAAGACAGTGCTTACTGTCAAGGAACTCATTCTATTTGAGGAAAGATAAACTCCCCCATAAAGGAGTTAGAATAGGAGAGAAGGGTACACACATAGTAACATTGGTTATGAATGTCCAGAAAATACTGTGGTACTCATATACTAGACAAGATGAAGAAAAAGCTCATCTATTAGAGCTCAAAGTCACAGAGGCAGAGCCTAAGTTCTAATGGGAGGGGGAGGAGGAGGTTTTCCAAAAAGCAATTTCCATTTAGAAATGACCAGGGATCTGGTTCCATCTCTGACAATCAAGGAATACACAAGCATTTACTGTGTATGCTTCCTGTACTAGTCACTGTGCTAAGCACCACTGAAGCAAATAAAGGCAGAAATACCTCACCTTCCCTCAAAGAATGTATATTCTAATTGCAGAAACAATCTGTAAACAATTAAGTACATATAAAATATATACAGAGGAGTCTGAAGACAATCTGAGTGGTGATGCCATTAGTACTAGAGAGGTTAGGAAAGGTATCCTGAAGAAGCTGGGCTTGGAGCTTACTCTTGAAAGGTCAAGAAAAGTAAGAAATGGAGGTCAGGGGGCAAAACATTCCAGCTGTATGAGACAGTCTTTGAAAAGGCACAAATATGGGAAATAGAGCACTTTATCCAAGGAAGAGCAAGAAGGTTGGTGTCATTGAATACCAGAATTAGGGAAGGGAATAAGCATTTCTATAATATCTACTACGTGTCAGGCTTTGTGCTAAGTGCTTTTTACAAATCCCTTTTGATCCTCATAACAATCTTGGGAGGCAATCGCTAGTATTATCTCCATTTGACAGTTGAAGAAACTGAGGCAAACAAATTAAGTGACTTGCTTAAGTTCACACTACTTGTATGTGTCTGAAACCATTGTTTCTTCCTGACTCCAGGCCCAGTGCTCTATCCACTCACTGTTCCATCTAGCTACCCAGAATACATAGCCTAGTATAGAAACACTGGGAAGGTAGGAAGGTTTTAGATTGTGAAGGACTTTAAATTCCAAACATAGAAGTTTTTGTTTGATCCTAAAGGTAACAGGGAGCCCTTTGGATAAAGTGACATGTCAGAACCATGCTTCAGAAAGATGCCTTGGCAGCTGAGTAGAGAATAGAAGGGATTTCTGACTAGAAGACCTGTTGGAAGACTTTGCAGGCTGGAGGTGATGAGGATCTGTGGCTGTGTGAGTGCACACAAGGAGATGTCTATGAAGATGTTATGAGAAATTACAAGAATTGACAGTAGATCAGGCATGAGCATGAGGGAACAGTCTAGATGACACCAAGGTTTTAAACCTGGTAACTAGGAGGATAATAGCATCCTTTAACAGCAATAAGGGAGTTAGGAAGGAGGGGTTTTCAAGGAAAGATAATTAGCCATATTGTCAAGTGGAAAAAGAAAAGAAAATGAAGAAAGGATGGGGGCGGCTAGGTGAGCAGTGAATAGAGCACCAACCCTGGAGTCAGGAGGATCTGAGTTCAAATTCAGTCCCAGACACTTACTCCATGCGACCTTGGGCTTAACCCTGATTGTCCTGCCCTCCCCCCTCCAAAAAGGCAAAAAAGAAAGAAAGAAAATGAAGGAAAAGGAAATGCTTCAGTCTGTGCACTGAGGTTATCAGTTCTCTGTTTGAAGGTAGATTGCATTTTACATCATGAGTCCTTTGGAATTGTGGTAGAACATTGTATTAATCAGACTTATTAAGTTAGTCTTAAGAATATTGCTTACCATATAACTTGTTCTATTTGTTCTGCTCTCTTCACTCAGCATCAGTTCATATAAGTCTTTCCAAGTTCCTCATTTTTTTTCAGCATGATAGTATTCCATCATAATTACATACCATAACTTGTTCAGCAATTTCCTAAATGATGAGCATCCCCTTAAATTCTAACTCCTTGACAACGTAAAAAGAACTGCTATAAATAGCTTTTTAAATATTGATCCTTTTCCTTTTTCTTTCTTCTACTTGGGGTATAGCCTAGTAATTGTTTTGCTGAGTCAAGAGATATGCACAGCTTTATAATCATTTGAAAATAGTTCCAAATTGTTATCCAGAATTGGAACAATCCACAGCTCCATCAATAGTTCAGTAGTATACCTATCTTTCCAGAATTTGTTGTTTTCCTTTACTGTCATGTTAGTCAATGTTGGGTGTAATGCGGTACCTCAGAATTGTTTTAATTTAAATTTCTCTAATTATTGATGACTTAGACAGGTTTTTTAACATGGCTATTGATAGCTTTGATTCCTTCTTCTGAAAACTGCTTGTTCATGTCCTTTGACCATTTGTCAATTGGAGGAAAAGTGTTTTTTATTAATCTCTCTCGGTTCTGTACATATGTGAAAATGAGACTTTTATCAGAGAAACTTGCGACAAAATAAATTTTCCCCCATTTCCTGTTTCTCTTCTAATTCTGACTACATTGCTTCTGTTTGTGCAAACCCCTTTTAATTTCATGTCATCAAAATTATTCATGTTACCTCCTGTGAACCTTTCTTGCCTCTTTTTTGGTCATGGACTCTTCCACATCCACAGATCTGATAGGCATTTTTCCCCTAAATCTCTAATTTGTATAGGACATTATTCTTTTTGTCTAAATCTTGTACCTGTTTGATTCTATCTTGGCACGCAGTGTGAAATGTTGGTTTTTACCTAGTTTCTGCCAGACTACTTTCCAGTTTTCCCAGAAATTTTGTCAAATAGTGAGTTCTCGCCCCAGTAGCCTGGATCATTGGATTTATTAAACATTAGGCTACTATACTTATTCTATTCTATATACTGTGTGCCTAATATATTCCATTGATCCACCACTCTATTTCTTATCTAGTAACAATTACTTGTAATGATCAAAGCTTTGTCACATGATTTGAGATCTGGTATTGCCAGGCCCCCTTTTTTCACATTTTTTTATTGACTCCATTGATAGTCTTGAGTTTTTGTTTTTCCAGATGAATTTTGTTATTATTTTTCCTGCCTCTACAACAAAATTCTGTTATATTAATTGGCGTGACATTGAATAAGTAAAATAATTTAGACAGTATACTCATTTTTGTTATATTGGTTTAGCCTGCCTATCAGCAATTGATTTTTCTCCAATCGTTTAGATCTGTCCTTATTTGAGTGGAGCGTTTTGGGAATTATGTTCATATAGTCCCTGTGTGTATCCTGGCAAGTAGACTCCAAAGTATTTTATACTGTCTGCAGTGATTTTAAATGGAATTTCTCTTTCTATCTATTCCTGCTGGGTTTTGTTGGTAATATATGGAAATGCTGATGATTTGTGTGGGTTTGTTTTATATCTTGCGACTTTGCTAAAGTTGTTAATTGTTTCAACTGGTATTTTAGTTGATTCTCTTGGGTTCTCTAAGTACGCCATCATATCATCTGCAAAAAGTGATAGTTTTCTTTCCTCGTTGCCTATGTGTATTATTTCTTCAACTTCTTTTTCTACTTTTACTGCTACAAATGTGTTCTGTTTTTTTACTTGTAAAATTAAGGCCTTGGATCAGATGGTTTCTGAAGTCACTTTTAACTTTAGGTCTGTGATTAGATGGAAGGAAAATAGATTAATGGACAATAGATTAGATAGATGTTTGGTCTGACAATAATTTGACAATGTAATTGATCATCAGAGAAAAAAAGTAGCAGAAACACAGACGGGGTTCCTGACTTGTTGAATAAATAGACAAATAAAAGAGGTTTTACAAATTAACAATGACTGGTGGTTGGCACAAGTTGATATTTCCCTTCATTTTACCATTTACAAGGAAACCAAGGCAGTAAAATGGTCCTGTGAGTTCAAAAACTTTTTCCCTAATATCTATTTATCCAGATGAAATACTTAGGGTAAATTTTTAAATGTCTATAGCAGTGGTGCCAAATGCAAGTAGAAACAGGAGCCACTAAGCCATATATAAGGATACTTGTGGACAGCATATCAACTTAGAAAAACACATTTTAACATTGTTATATTCTATGGTATTTTTAGTTCATTTATGCTAACTTTTTTTTTTACCTTTTTTCATTTCCCTAGTACTTGGCACAGTATATGACACAAAATAGATAATAAATGCTTGTTGACTCAACTTGCTCTACTGTTATGGAAAATATGAGTATCATGTATCTTCATTTTGAAGGAAAGGACCACAGAAGTAAAGTGACTCCACATTTGGTGGCCTTGCTAAGACTGAATTCCAGATCCTTTGACTCCCTGCCTTGTATTTCCTATTGTCAAGCCTTCTGTCTCCAGTACCTAATATTTATCCAACTTTCAACTCCATTAAGTGCCAGAATCAGGGTCTTGGGGACTCTCTGATTGTACCTTGTCCTAGAAGCATTAATGGCTATAAACGAGAAAATGGGTGTCCCAGATCTGCCTATCTGGCATAGTGGAGTACATGAGATATTTGTTATTGTTTCATGTTTTAATACACAACAGAGAGAAGAATGGCAATATTTTTGTTTTATCTAGCTTTTTAAAGCACCATGTGTTGGCACATGCAATAGAATTGAAACTGCTTACACAAAATGTCATAACACATGCCAGTTTGGGAGACCACATCATAGGATCAGAAACGGTTGGCATGTTCAGCCGTCACAATGAAGATCTGAGATTTGTTCACTGTTATTTGTTTTTCTTTTTTTACCTCTGCAGCTTCCCCAGAGAAATCTATAGGCTTTTGCATTTACCTTCATGGCAGTCTTTGGTAACATAACTAGGGTTAGTGAAGTACACAAAATCACACATCAAATTGGGGAAGATAGACAAGAGAACCGTAAATTCCCAGCACCTCTTTTCATTAGATTTTGGTCTAAGTGGACCCTGTGAATAGGTATACCAAAAGGCGTTCTGCAAAGTATCTTCTACAGTTCTGTGCCGACTTCAAATCTACAATTATAGATTAAAGATAAATTACATTCATGAGGTCCTTGTTATAATAAGAAGTTTCTAGGGAAAAAATCACCAAGTGATATAATAATAATAATAATAATATTTATTACAGTAGTGTTTGGATTAAGTAGCCTCACCTTTGGGGGGGGGAAGCCATATAGGAAAGCACCACCTATGTATGTATTTTGTCTGTTGAACTCCATTGCTTAGTATAACTGAGCCCTGTATAATGAAATCTCTAGAAAAGTAATACTTTGATGCCTCAAGGCAGCAAGAAGGCTATCCTGGATCCTCAAAGTTAGTCCCAGTGAATATGAATTACCAAACTATGAAGGCTTTGAGTACAGTCCCAGTGACAGAGCTCTTGTCTGTCATGGAAAGACTATCCTAGCAAATTTCAGAGACTGGCTGCAGGGCAACATGTTTTTCAAATAGAAGTGTGCTGCAAATCTTTCTGTTAAATGACAGAGGAGTTGCTGTCCATTATCTAAGCAAGCTAGGTGGTACAGTTTGGCAGCCTGGAATCAGGAAAACCTGGATTCAAATCTAGCTGCAGACACTTTCTAACAGTGTGGCTCTGGGAAAGTTACTTAAACTGATTTGCTCAGTTTCCTCATCGCAAAATTGAGGTAATAATAGTACCTACCTAACAGGATTGTTTTGAGGATCATATGAGATAGTGTATGTAAAATGCTTAACACAGTACCTAGAACATAATAAGTACTGTATAAAAGTGAACTATTATTATATGAGAGGATGAAGACAATTCTCAATGAAATTGCATATCATTAAATCCTTGACAAATATAGGGAGAAGACCCTTGGTTTTGTTATCAAAAGATTTGAGATTAGGTGGATTCTGCCTATGACATTTAAAATCTGGGATTCTTTCTATGCCTTAGTTTTCTTAACTAAAAAACAAAGATGTAAATGTGCTCAATATCTGTGTTCTTATGGGTATGGGAGATTGCAGTCCATCTAAAGAAGGGAGGGGTTTTAATGTCTTTCTGGTCATAAATCTGTTTCGGCGATCAGGTGAACCTATGGAAATTGTTTTAGTCATTTTCAGTCATGTCCAACTCTTCATGACCCCTTTTGGGGGTTTTCTTAGCAAAGATACTGGAGTGGCTTGCCATTCCTTCTCCAACTCATTTTACAGATGGGAAAACTGAGGCAAAAAGCGTGAAGTTACTTGCCCAGGGTCACACAACTAGTAGATATATAAGGTCAGATTTGAACTCAGGTCTTTCAGAGATTCCAGGCCTGGCACTTTGTTCACTCCATCACCTAGCTGCCCAAAACCAATTAAATATTTCTTAGGATAATGTCTTAAAATGCAAAAAAATAAAGAAAGAAATGAATTATTAAAAAGAATCAATTACACTGAAGTATAATTATTGACATTTTTAAAAAGACAAATTCATGGACCCCAGGTTAAGAATTGCTGAAAAATTTATTCTTATGGAAAGGTACATGATTTAGACACTTACCTATTCTGTCAGAACGCAGCATCCTATCCTTTTAACCTTTGTTCCCTTTCTTAATAAGATAGGTCAAGATACCTACCTTTTTCCCTTCCCCTTGCAAAAAGATGGAAGCATCCTGTACACATCTAGATCTCCTCCAAAAATGACTCCATGGCTCTCCATATTTTGGGTTTACTTTTATTTGGTTTTGGGTGGTGGCCTGTGGGCTCTAACTCTTTTTTTCTGGAGAAAATGGCTAAAATATTTAAAGTGAAGAGGGATGAGAGAGTTTGAAAGGCAATTATTGTTGGCAAGACAGCCTCAAGACATGTGGTGACAAACTTAAATAGAAATGGGGACTACTAAACCATATCCAAGGATCCTAGAAGTCTGCATACCAACTTAGAAAAGCATGTATTAATATTATCTGTGTTTTGTTGTATTTTTATTTATTTCAATAAATACTTCCCAATTACACTTGAATCTGGTTTGTTTCCATACTGAAGAGTATTGTAAACCCTATATAACTATGTGGTTTTTGCTTTCAACACGAATGATATACTATCAAGTTGTCCTCAAAAGAAACTCTCACGGGCACCAGGGGTAAATAAAATGCTTATACAGGATAATTCACTGTAAGACTTCCATAGTAACAAAATTTTAAAGTTCTGTTATTATGAGATATGTTCATAGATTTGTTATACAGAAACCTTGTGTAATGTATTCATTGTAATGGAGTTTTATGTAGATTCACTGTATTAAACTCCAATGTCACCCTGACACATAGCACAGAAGCACTTTTAACATCATAGGTAATACTTTTTTCCATTTTTTCTTTTTATTAATTTATAAATTAGATATAGAAATAAGGAGTAAATAAGCAGTCCCAGATTTTTGAAGGCATTATTAAAAACAATAGAAAAAAATCTCTTGGATTTAGATAGCACCTTTCTTTGAAAGAGCTCCAAGTACTTTTATAGGCATCATTCCATTTTGCTAAAGATATCCTTCTGAACAAGATAAGGGGAAAATTCCTGTTATGCTGTGATACTCTCTGCTGCCCTCACAAGCTTCAGATTGGCAGAGGAAAGAAATCTCTCCCTTGGAGCTTCTCCCAAGCTCTCTTCTCTACCTATACTCAGGGTCAAGTGGAAGACTGCTCAGCTGGGGTTGGCAACCTCTAGAATAACTGCCAAATGGAGTTTCCTAAGCAGCTTTCAGGGCCACTTAAAAAACCACTAGAGTGGGAAAGCAGGAACAGCAGAGGCTATGCCCTGGGGAACAAGATAGATTCAGGCATAGACTACCAGGCATTCTCATCCCTAGATAGAACCATAAAACCAAATAGAATGATTCTATTTGGTGACACTGCCCATGAACTCAGGATAAGCAGGTAGTCCTTCTATGATGTAAATGTGAAAGGAAATGAACCATCTGTATGGTAATGAAAGCCCACTCTCCAATTCAATTACAATACTTTTATTACTTCTATTTTATAGATGGAAAAACTGAGTCAATGTCTACATAGTACCAAAACAACTCTATACTATCTTTAAAAAAAAACTCCATTGTGCTCCAAAATGGTTAGACCATACCAATGTTCAGTTCTGATTATTACATTTTAGGAATAATATAAACAACTTAGAAGGTATCCAGATGAGGCCCATCAGGACAAAGAATGAGAGGAATAGGAGCCATTCAACATTAGGCTCAGCTAAACGAACTTTGGATCATTAGGTTAGAGAAGAAAAGACTTAGGTCTTCATGACTATCTCCTACTATTTGAAAAGCTGACACAGAAAAGAGTAGCTAAATTTATTCTACTGGCCTTGAGATGGCAGAACTAGGGATAATGAATGGAAAATGAAGAGAACCAGTTTTAGACTGAATATACAAAAAAAAACCTTCCCCAAAATGAAATGGCCTACCACAAGAATTGGTGGACTCCCTTTTGCTAGAGGTATTCAAGCTAAGACTAGAAGACCATATAATGAGGCTGTCTTAGAAAAGAATATTATTCAAGTGTCGGTTGGTCTAGAATTTATTGGTCAATTGGATTATTTCCTTCAGTAATCTACAACTGTAGTGAGGGATATAGGAAGATAATGAATGAGAAGGGAAAGAAGTCAATTGCAGTAGATGGAAAGCAATGAAGTGGGTATTTATTGTGTGGAAAAAAAAGAATTTGAATACTTTCAATTGGTTGGTTATTACCGTTGAAATAATCTCTGGCAAACAAAGGTTAATTTCCTTGCCCTTGGTCCTACAGTGTATCTATAGTAGAATACAAGTCTCCTGGCACCCACTAGTTTATATTGGTCAATTGGTCAATATATATTGAATATAATATTGCTAATATTTTTGTTCAGATGTTTTCTAACTCAGAATCAACATGTATACAAGTAACTTCTGCTCCCACACCCATCCCCGTTACAATTTTCCTATTTCCAGCAATAGTATGTTCTCTTTATAAATGACTCAGGCTTAAAAATGTGATTCATCATTGATTCAATTCAATTCAACAAACATGTATTAAGTATCTACTGTATACCAGGCAATGTCTTCAGTGCTGTGAATAGAATCTAAAATTTGAATTAAATAGTTTCTGCACTCAAGGAACTTATATTCTGCAAAGGAATACTATACTTTTTTGGAGGTGGGGGTGGAGCCAGACCTCTAACAGCACTGGTGTGGTTCTCCTCTCAGCTCCCACCACCAAAATAAAATTCATATATCAATGCAGATCAGTATTGTTCTGAAACTTAAAGTCTAAAAGAAATTACCTGAGTGGGTGAGGGGGAAAAGGAGAGGTTAGGTAATTCAAGAAAGATCACATAGGCAGCGTGCATAGAGGTGGGCTTTGAAAGCATGGCTTACTGACATCTTGGCTAGTTTCTCTATCTGATATGCCACAGCTGTCCCTCATACTATCTATTTAAATGGGTAAATACAAGCTCATTTAGGTAGATAGGAGCAGTAACAATTGGGAAAGGATTGTAAATTGAGAGAAACCTTCATGGAAGAGGAAGTATCTGCTTGAGAATTGGAGAAAGATTCTGAGAGGCACAGGTAAGAAAGAAGTACGTTCTAGATGTGAGGAGGGTAGGGTATGGGTATCACTTGCAAAGCCACGGAAATTAGAGACAGAATATTGATCAGTGCCTGGTTTGGTTGGAACATAGAGTGTGTTAAGGAAAGTAATATAAAGTAAGACTGGAAGAGGCAACTGGAGTCAGATTACACTGGGTTTTAAAAACTAAGTGGAGAGTTTTTTATTCTCTTTTATGGCAATAAGACTGTTGAGCAGAAGAGTGGTATGGTAAGACCTATGACCCAGGAAGACTATTTTGGTAGCTGTGTGGAAGACAGTGTACAAATTGGAAACAGGGGAACAATTGCAGAAATCATCGCTCAAATTGGAGCAGTTCTTTGTTTCTTGCCTCTCTTTAATACCCTACCCCATTTCTTCCCTCAGGCAATGAATTATTACTGTTTATCATAGTTATCCTCCCTTTTCTATTTCCATTACACACAACAATAAAAACCACAGATCTATTCCAGGCCTGTCTCTTTTTACTTCTTGATCAGAAGTTTTTAACCTCGGGTTCAGGACCTTGTTTTTCTTTTTAATTTTGATAGCTGTATTTCAATGCAATTGATTTTCTTCTGTAACCATATGTATTCTCTATGCATTTAAAAGCATTATTTTAAGGAGAGGTCTGGTCTATAGGCTTCACCAAACTCACAAAGAGGTTTAGAACTCTGCTTTAGTTATATAAATATAAACAATGCATTTATGTAAACATTACTATAGAAATATTTATTAGATTTATTATAAACATATGTAAATATTTATATAAATAAATAAAGCCTAAACTCCTTAGTTTGGTATTCTTAGTCCTCCACAATCTCACTCAAACCTATTCTGTCAACTTGATCTCCCAGTAAAGTTGGAAAATAAAACTCCCCTATTTCTTTCAAGCGCATCACCACTTTCCCATTTCCACAACTTTAACCCTTCATCCTAGATCCTTTCTGCCTCAGTATTTCCCCCTACAATACTTAATCAGTTGCCACATATTCTAAATTTTAGTTCCACAGCAACTTTCACGTCCATTCCTTCTTTCTACTCAAATGAACTAAATTTGGGCCATCTTTCTCTCTCACCTGGACTTTAGAAATAGTCTTCTAAGTGCTCTCCCCATCTACCTTTGTCTTCCACATTCCATCACTAAAGGCTTATGAATTGATGTCCCCAAACTAGTGGATTGACTTTGTCATCCCCCTTTTCAAGAAGCTCCAAGGGCTCCCTTTCCCACTAGAATAAAATGTAAACTTCTCTGTTTGACATTAAAGCCTTTCCCAATCTGCCTCCAACCTATCTTTCCAGAGCAATTGTACATTATTTCTCTTCATGCACTCTGCATTGCAGCCAAATTGGCCTACTTGCCATACCCCATATGAAGAATTCCATTTTTCACATCCATTCCTGGAATGCTTTCCCTTTTGGCTTTTGTTTCTTGGAACTCTTAGCTCCGTTCAAAGCTCAGCTCACATGCAGCCTCCTACAAGATGTCTTTCTTGATTATTACATTTATTACTATGTCTCCCAATAGGTGCAGATCAGCAACTATTCTGTAATTTACAGTCTTAGAAAGTTGACTGGGAACTCTAAAAGGTTAAGTAACTTGCCTAGGGTCACACAGCATGAGGGAAGGCAATATTTTATGAATAAAAAAGAGAATATAATAAGACAAAATCATAGAAGCAAATGTTGAGGTTTGAGGGTGCTGGGACTCCAAAATAGCAATGCTCATGTCCTGCCTCAAAGGAATTCAACCCAAGCCTTCTTTCAGCCAAAGACAAGATTTATTAGAATATTATCCAGGATGGGAATGATTCTAAAACTCCACCATATTGACCAAACTGAATCTGGGCCATTAGCTAGACTCTTAAAGAATCTGAGCACCTTAATGGAAGCAAGATCAATCTTATATACAGTGGTCTAGGAGTAGGGAGATCTGGATGGGAGTGGACAAGTAGTCTGGCATGACAGTGCAAAGGGATCAAGAAGGAGTTAAGTGTGGGAAGTAACTGGAAGGGATTGGGAGGTAACAGACAATGAAGGTTGGAGGCAATGAAGAACTGGAGGTTTGGGGGTGGGGCCACAAGGAAAGGTCAATTGACTGGGATGGGTCCTTGCAACAGACAAATACAAAAGACTTCCCCATGTGGGGAAATTCAAGGGTGGAGGGGGATTTCCAGGGCAGTACCCCACCACAAATAACTAGAAAGATCTAATAGAAAGTGTTATATCATCCTATTTTCAGCCAAGCTTCACAAACTATATCCACAAACAAGTCCATATTTATATTTCTGAACATACAAAGAAAACTTCCTCATTACAGAAAATTTGTAAACCCATAGTCATAATGGTGAAGCCCCAACTACAGTGATTCCCAATCTTGATTTTACAGTTCCCCATGGTGTTCAGGTTGTTTCATGAAGCACCATAATTATAAAACAAAGTTAATTGAACCCACTTTTATTCATTAATTTTTAAGTTGTGTGACTTGACCCTGGAAGGAGGAAAAGGGCATTTTGAATCTAAAAAAATAAAAAAAAAGAATCTTGTCTTTCCAACATGGTTGATAATTACTATCTTTCTCTCAAAGCTCTGTAATGTTTAAATGAAAAACAACTTTAAGCTTGGTGCCATTCTGACTTCTTCCTTAAAAATAAAAATCAATAGCAGAGTTAAGTATTGGCTCTGACCATTGTTATTGATTATTCAGCAAATTTCAGTGTTTTCTTTAACTATTTGTGTTTTTCCTTTCTACTCAAGCCTCTTAATGGCCATAGTTATGAAGGTTAAAGCATCTAGGGAAGTCATGAGGACAAACTTCTTAAAAGTCAACCTTTTCTTCTGATCTTCTATTTACACATTAGAGATCACTTTTCATTCAGTGAAAAGGTACAGCCACAATTATTTTTTAATCTAAATTCAAGGGAAGAGCTTCCTAAAGGAAAAGATACTTTCTAACTTTACCTGTTATAAAGAGCAAGAGAGACATCGGCCTCAGATTCCTTTGTGTAGAACACACTGACTGTATTAACAAGACCAACATTCAGCAATTTCCCAGTTTCATCCATTTTTCTGTTCCCCCTGCTGTCTGGATAGGTATATTTACATGTAGCTAATCCTCAAATTGATTTATTAGCTGAGTTTACAAGTTAAAAAGGAAGAGGATCTGAGGAGATAATTACAGGAATACAAATCAGGAGAGACAACTTTGAGCGAATAGTAATTTTGCTTCTTGAAACTGACCTTAAATCCCTAGGAAGAGAACAGAACAGCTTAAAGCAACCTTTCCTCTCCACTCAGAAGTGATCTCGAATTAATTGTGCAGTTTAGCTGAACTTTGCTTTTTCCTGGTATCCTAGGAGAAGAGCTCTGACAGACTGGGAATCTTAACTTGTTTGTAATGTAAACTCAATATATCATGGAGGTGATTTTTAACACTACAGGAGCTCTTTGGAAAATCCTGTTCTTTTAAATAAACAAGAAGAATAAATCTGAAAAGAGGTCTCCATCAGTGATGGAGGAAAACTGAAGATATTGGGAGGCCAAATTTATTTTGGCAATTGGGCTTAGATTAGTCCATAGAAACAATTCTGTGCAATCTTAGAAGTTTAACTTTATCATTTCCTTTAACTTGGCCAAAACTAAAGGAGAATATATAACACATGTAGATGCTATAATTTTATTGTCTTCTGTTATTAAAAGTGCAAATCTTTCCTATTTAGCATTTCAAGTAGGTCTATGCAGCTGAAGCATAAACATTCTTTGGTTCTGTATTGTTCTGTCTTTGTACCTTCTTTGTCACTAGCAGAGTAAACAGTATCTAGTAGAAATGATAACAATTGATAAGGACAATTAATATTTATATATGGCCTCACACTATCCCTGTTGGGTGGGTACTATGGACAGTGTTACTATGTTATAGATGAGAGAGCAGATCTTTGTTTGGGTTGAATCTAGTCCAGTGAAATTCTATAGAAATCAATGTAGAATCTTACAATTGAGTCCAAAAATTCAGCTTCCCAAGTCTACAATGGGGCAGGTATGATTAGAGAGCAGTTTGAAAAATATCTGAGAAAGTTAGTGAAATGCCAGCTCATTATGAGTCATCAGTGTGATATGAAAGCCAACAAAGCTAATATGATCTTGGCCCGTGTCAAAGGAGGCTTATGTTCTGAGAATAAGTGAGAGTTGTATAAATAACTCTGGTCAATCACATATGGAGTATTATGGGGTTTGGGGGGGTACCACAATTTTAAAAAGACACTAGCAAGTCAGAGCATCCAGAGGAAGGTGATGAGGATGATGAAGGGCCTTGAGTACCTGTCATAGAAGGATCACTTCAAGAAATTCAGGGTATTTGGACTAGAGAGTAAAAGATACATACTATCTTCCATATTTGAAGAGTTTATCTTATGAAAGAAGAAGTATATATGTTCTATTCAGCCCCACACAGGAAAAGGAGCAATAAGTAGGAATTGCAAATAAGTACATACAGATTTGATTTTAGGAAAAAAACTGTACAAAAATAAAATTAACCACTTAAATAGATAGTGTGTTTTCCTTCTCTGGACATCTTTGAGAAGAGGTTAGATGACCTCTTGTCTAGTATGCCATAAAGGGAATTCCTTTTAGGTAGGGATTAGAAAAGATAACCTCTTGGGTCCTTCCTAACACTCAAATGTTATTCTTTGAGGTTCAGAGAGGATGAGTGATTTGCCCATGATCCCACAGTCTGTTACTGTCAGAGGCTGCATCCTGGATCATCTCAAATTGTCCTGATCTATATCCAGCCACTGCACCCAGATTGCTCTGGAGGAGAAAGTGGGGCTGGTAACTTAGCATAGCCCTCCTTCACTTAAATCCAATTCATTGCAAGTCATGGCATCATCTTCTCTTCAAGAATTTAGAACAAACCACAACCTTTGTCAGAGGTGGAATTGAACCCAGACCTTAGTGGTTTTAAGTCCTACACTCAATCAGCTCTACCTATCTGCATCTCATGCTTATGCCAATGTTATTATTAAGGAGATTAAGCAATAGATTTTTTTAATTTGTCCATAAAAGCAAGCATTAGTTCATGTGTTCAGTCTAAAATAATTCAGGAGAGCAAGTTAACCAGTCAACAAGTGTCTACTAAGTCACTGAGGCTAATGAAAAAGATGGTTTCATCTGCTTTTACTTTCTCTTTCAGTTTTCTCTGAGTAGGGGAGGTTGAGGGGAATTTGAGTGTAATTGTGGGTGTAAATGCTTAAATTATCTTAGTCTGTTCATAAAGAAAACAATAGGAGTGGTAAGAAGTTGCTCTATTACGAACAGATTGAACCATGTTCAAAATTTGCCAAGCAAAGAGATTTTTGTTGCCAATGTTCCCTTGAAAATTATTTGCAAGACTTAATTTAAGTGACTTGCTAAAGGTCAGGTGAGTAGTCATTAAGCAAGCCAAGTTTAGAAGTCCCTTACCTAGCTAGTTTCTTAATGCTGGATGCTTAGCTTGCTGCAAGCCATATTAACAGCAGATGACTTACTGACAGGGCCTGTTGCTATAGTTTGGTAATGAAATTGTAGCACCTTCATGTAGAACTTGCACTTACCTCATCAGAAGCCACTTAATACATTTGCATAATAAAAACAGTTCATTTTTAAAATATTTGGTTTCATTTATTTCAAAGGGCTGTTTATTGAAATAAGTCATCATGTTCCCATCCTTGGCTCAAATATTCCTATCATGTTCTCAAATATTTAATCATACTGTCTCTTAACAGAAAATTCTATTAAGCCATTGACATTAACCCTCTTTGTTCCCAAGATGAAATATCATAATCTTGAAATTTCTAAAGATTTCAAACTCCATTTTAAACTTCTCTCTCCCTTGATCATTTTTCAAACACATTGCAGTAACGAAATTGATTCTTTTCTATGTCCATGGTTTTAATATTTCAATTTCTGAACCCTAATTAGCCAGTATTGATGATAATTATCAGATCTGCTTTTCAGTTCTCCATATGAACTTATCCAGTTCAGTTCAATACTTATCAAATGTTTACTTGTGTACCAAGCACTGCTTAGAACAAATAAAACATTTTCTGCTTTAAGTGGTTCTTGCAATTTAGAACTAGAGTGTACAGATTACCATACCGAAAAATAAAACATGATAAGCACATTAACAAAAATAATGTACAGGCAAGGACTGTGAAATATAAGATGGTCTACCCTCATTCGTCCAACTTTTATGTAACTGCTATGTCATCACTATAGACAGATGTGCTCATGGGCTGGCTGTGTGGTACAGTAGATACTGCAATGTACCCAGTATCAGGAAGACCTTAGTTCAAATCAAACCTCAAGATACTAGCTGTGTGACCCTGAGCAAGTCACTTAACCTCTATCTGCCTTAGTTTTCTCAACTGTAAGATGGAGCCAATGATAGCACCTATCTCCTTAGGTTATTGAGAGAATCAAATGAGTTTGCAAAAAAAAAAACCCACAAAGTACCTGACACTTAGTAGATACTACCTAAATACTTGTTCCCTTTTACTCAGATCTCTTCAATTATATCTTATTACCTGATGAATGAAGTTCTTATGCCAAAAACTAGCATTCAATGCCCCCTTCACTCCAGCAATTTGATACCTTTTCAGCTTTAACTCATGCTGTTTTTATCTATGTATTCTTTATTCTAGTCAAACAAGCATAATAGATTTAAAGTTGAGAGGAATGTAAGAAGACATTAAGTGCCACTCTCAATCCTTCCCCCAACTCATTTTATAAATGAGGAAACTGGAGCTGAGAAAGTTTAAGTGATGCCCAGGGACACATAGCTAGAAAGATTTGAATTTAAGCATTCATGACTCCAAACCCAGTGCTCAATCCATTATATCGCCTAGCTGCTTTCCTAGGTAAGGTACTTCTCATCCCCCTTTCTGCCTTACCTGTTCATTAATTCTGTTCTTATACATTCTTTAGATACTACTTTATAACACCTCCCTTTACTCTCCCCATTTTTAACGATTTCTCCCCAGTCGGAATATTTAACACTTTTGCACATGTCTCATTCACCGATCATAGACAAACTTGTATTCTTATTATTTTGGGGCATGCATGCACACATTGTCTTTTTTATACTATTCACTGCCTGGACAAGACATTTTCCAACTATAGGCATGGTCTGGAAAGACATATTTTCATTTATGTCACTGGGAGTTATAGAAGTTTTTAAACCTTCATGGCAACACAACTGACTTCTCACTAAATAAATATTTATGTACCATGGAGAGTAGAATTTTTTGGCATTGAAAATATGTGCATTTATAGAAAGTAATATCAATGTGCTATTCATTGCTCACCCCCTGCATGCTGTTCCCTAGGCAGCTTACCTATGTGCTCTTCAAGGTTATTTTTCCTGCCTAGTCTGTAAACTCTGCAGCAGGGACTCTGTCTAATTCTATATTTGTATCTCCTCTGGTACCCAGCATCATACTCTCTGGGTAATAGGTGCTTAGGTAATGTTCATTAAATGATTTAATTTCTGACTGAGGAGGTCAAGGAAGACTTCATGTAGAAAGTGGTATTTGAGCTAGTGATAGAAGGAACTATTAGAAAATTTGGAAATCATTGAATTTTTGTGGGATTGGTTTGCCTTGGTTTACAAAATGTCACATACATTGTAATTGCCCAACAAGAAGGAAAGACAAGAGAAACTTGATTTTGTAGTTAAATACACCAAAGTAGCCTGTTGTGTAGCATTGCTTAGCTAAAAGTTTTATTCATAAACCATTCTTTGTTTTACATAGAAATGTTTTGTGACTTGCACACAGATTTGGAAAAAAAACTATTTCTTAACATGACCAAAGCAACCAATTGAAATGTAAAAAATTTAGTCATTGAACCTGTGCTTTTGCCTACATAATTCCAAGTAGCTGATATCATCAAATTCCCCTCTCAGTTAGATGGTTTAATGTATACAGTGTCCTGAATACTTCCTGTTCACAACATCAAAACAATCAGTCAACATAGTAACATAATGTGTCAGTTTGGATTTTGGTCATCATGTTAAAAAGATATCCAAATGATTAACTGAACTGACATCTTAGATCTTTTGGCATCTTGCAGAAGAAATAACCATTATGTGGTTGTCTAACTATTGCAAAGTAGTAAGAATAAGCTGTCTCTTTTATTCATGTAATTCAGCACTGACCAATAGAGGCTTAGTCCTTTGACCTGCTCTGACTCACGCTAATCCATTATAGATGCTTGGAGGAGTCTGCTTCCAAGCATGAATAATGGAGGGTCCTTTCAGAGCATGCTCAGGTACGCTGTGATTATTTCCTACCTCCTAGCTGAAGTACTTGAACTCAGTACACATATAAAAACGTTAACATTTCCTTTCTGGCCACAGAGTGTAAGGACAACTTGTTCAAAAGATTAACTCTGCTTGCTTAAAGGCCAGGGGTGGGGGAATAGAGTTCTCTTTACCCCCTCACCCTCAAGCAGCCTGTGAGCACACAGTTTCCTAGAGAGAATCATGTCTCTGATTGAGTTGTCTCCAATTTTTCTTTTTTCTTTTGCTCCAGAGCCTTGTGAAATCTCAGAAATTAGGAAGAGCCATTGTGCTGATAATTTACCTATATCACACATTTTTATTCATTTTAAAAAAGAAAAACCCTCTTTGTTAATTACTTTATCAATTCAGCAAACATTTATTAAGCTTGGCACTATCCTGGGCAATAGGGGGTGCAGTGACAACCAAAAGCATTCCCTACCATCAAAGGGTTTACATTATACAAGGGGTATATAAAAGGAAGAGTTGTCACTCTAAGGGGAAAAGCACTAGTAAGTAGTGGGATTAAGAAAGGCCTGCCTGAGTTCATATGGTACCCAAGTAGAACTTTAAAGAGACCTGAAGGTTTTAAGAAAATCTTCTTAAGACTGTAAGAGAATAAATGCTGGCACTTATTGCTTGATGCCACCATCTTCTCTAGATATCATCCCATAGCTCTACTCCCTCGTGTTGCTAAACTTGTTGAGAATGCCATTTATAATTTGTTCTTCCACTTCCTGCTATCTCACTCTCTTTATCTCTCTGCAGTGTGGATTTTCTGATGTCATTATTTAAGTAAAACTATTCTCTCCAAAGTTACCAAAGATCTCTTAATTACCAAGTCTGATGGCCTTTTCTCAGTCCTCATCCTTCTTAACATCTCTGTAACCTTTGATGCTGTCAATTACTCTTTTCTCCTTCATACTCTTTTTTTCTGGGTATTCTTAACATTCCTGCTTCTCCCCCTATCTGTCCAATTAATCCTTCACAGTCTCCTTTGCTGTATCTTCATCCTGGCCTTTACCCCTAATCCTCAGTGTCCTCAAAGTTTTATACTAAACCCTCTTCTCTTCTCCCTCTGTTATTTCATTTGGTGATCTCAACTCCAGTGTATTTGATTATCTTCTATTCTGGTGAGTCCCAAATCTATTTATCCAGCCCTAACCTCTCTCCTAGTAACAGTTACTTAACAGTAAAAAGAATAGCAGGCCTAGTGTCAGGAAGACTCATCTTCCTGACTTCAAATCTGACCTCAGATACTTACTAGCACTGTGACCCTGAGGAACTCATTTACCCCTGTTTGCCTCAGTTTCCTCATCTATAAAATGAGCTGGAGAAGGAAATGGCAAGCCATTCCACTATCTTCACCAAGAAAAACCCAAATGGGGTGATGAAGAGTCAGACAAGATTGAAAAATGATTGAAGAACAACTTCTCTCCTTCCAGTCTCTCATCTCCAACTGTCTATTAGATATCTTGATGTCTTAGAGACATTGTAATCTCAACATGTCCAAAGCTGAACTCATTATCTTCACTACCCCACCAAACCTCCCCTAATTTTTCTCTTCAGAATTTTCCTATTAAGGTCAAGGGTACTACCACAGTTCTAGTCATACAGGCTTAATTGTCACCTTTACTCTTTATTCTCATACCATACATAATCAGTGGCTAAATCCTATTATTCTACCATCATACAATCTTTCACATATCCCCCCCTTTTCTTCTCTGATGCTATCAACACCCTGGTCCAGGCCCTTATTACCTCATTCCTGGACTATTACAATAATAGTCTTCTGCTTGGTCTCCCTGACTTAAGACTTTCCCTATTCTAGTCCATCTTCAAGTCAGCTGACAAAACTGTCTTCTTAAAGCCTGGGTCTGACCACATTGCTTATTTAATAAACTCCCATGATTCTCTGTCACTTCCAGAGTCGAAGAAAGTTTGGCATTCAAAGTCCATCATGATCTGCTTCCCTTCTACCTTTCTAGTTTTCATATACCTTACTCATCCAAATGCATTCTGGGACCCCATAGCACTGTCTTCCTTGCTGTTCCTAACCCAACTCTTTGTATTTTTTTCTAGCTGTCTCTCACCCTGAAATTTTCTCCTTCCTTATTGCCATCACTACCATCTCTGACTTCTTCCAGATGTAGCTAAAGTTTAACCTTATGTAAGAAAGATTTCCCATTCCCCTTCATTTCTAGAATCTTTCCTTTGTTGAGTATCTTTAATAATCCTGTACATTGTTTGTTTTTACATAGATTTTTGTCTCCCCCATTAGACTGTGAGCTCCGTGAGAGCAGGGTCTTTTTGGTTTTGATGTTTGCATTTATATTCCCAGCACTTAGCACACTTAAGCACATAGTGCTTAATAATAAATGCTTGTTAACTGAGAGTTCCCATGACCAATATTTACAACGGTATCATAGGTCTACTCTAAAAACTCAAAGAAGAACTCTTCAAAGGTAGGTATGGAGCATCTAAGGACATCCTAAGCAAAGGTATAGATGTGGGAGATAAAATGGGAAGTTTGGACATTAGCGGGTATTCCTGCTTAGCTGGAATATAGTGTAAGAAAGGAGGGCACACTGTGAAATAAATTTAGAAAGGTAGTCTAAAACCAAAATGCAAAGGGCTTTATATGTGGCCAGGTTGAGAAATTAGCATTTTGTCACAGGGGAAACAGTAAACTATTGAAATATTTTATGGGGAGGGGGTTACATGATCAGACCTATTCTTTAGAAAATTTCTGAGAAGAGAATGGGTTGGAGAGGAAAGAGATTGGATATAGAGAAGCAAAATAAAAGGCTTTTTTTCACTTTTCTAGTCCGAAGGTCATAAAAACCTCAAATAATATTGTGGCCCTGACAGGTGAGAGAAGGGAACAATTGCATGAGATTTTGTGATGGTAGAAATGACAACATTGACACTAGGTATTAGTGAATCAATAAATACTAAATTCATATTGTGGGCCAGACACTGAGCTAAGGATTGGTAATAAAAAAAAAGAACAAAAGATAGTCTCTGCCCTCAAGAAGCTCACAATCTGATTTAAGAGACAACAGGTAAACAAATGTGTGTGGACAAACTCTGCAGGGTATATAGAAAATTATTAACATAATGACGGCACTAAAATTAAGAAAGATTGGGAAAGCCTTCATATTTTTAAAATGGGATTTTATTTGGGATTTAAAGGAAGTCAGGGAAGGCGTTAGGTAGAGAGGAAGAGGGAGAACATTGCAGGCATGGGGGATAATGAGAGAAAACATCTGGAGTCCAGAGGTGAATGTGCTGGTTGTGGTAAAGAAAGGAGGTCAGTGACATTGTATCAAAGGATACATGGAAGAAAGTAAGGTATAAGACTGGAAAGTTTGGAGGAGGGCAGGCTGTGAAGGATTTTGAACAGCAAATTGAGATTTCGTATTTGATTCTGCGTGCAATTGGGAGTTGCTGGAGTTTGAGGAGGGGGAGTAAAATGATAAGACTTGCATTTTAGGAAAATCACTCTAATGGCTGAATATATATTATGTATATATGTATATTTGTACATGTACATATATACATACACACACATACACATACACACACATATGTATTTGGAAGGGGGAGAAAACTGAAGTAAACAGACCTACCCAAAGGCACTTCACAACAGTCTAGGCATAAAGTGCTGAAGATCTATATCAGAGTAGTGGCAGTTTCAAAGTAGAGAAGAGGGTATATTGGAGAGATGTTACAGAGTGAAATCAATAGGCTTTGATTACAACAGATTGCATGGGGGATGGGGGGGGGGGTTGGCAGTGGCAATGTTGGGAGGATGGTGAGAGACAATGAGAAGCTGAGGATGACACCTAGATTGTGAGCCTAAAGTACTGGGAAGATGGACTTGCCTTCTACAGTTATAGGAAAGATTGTAGGAGACAGAGTTTAAGTGGAAAGATAATGAGTTCAGTTTCAGACTTATTGACTTTAAGATGTCTATTGTACATGCAGTTCAAAATGTCTGGTAGTTGGAAATGTAAGATTGGATATTAGCAGAGAAGTTTTCAGGGAGTAAGAGAGAGAGAAGAATCAAGAATCAAGATTCCTAGGTTGAATATTTAAGAAATTGCAAAATATAGAAGTTTGGAGGAGAGATACATTTAGGTGGTAAAAATAAATAGTTCCTACTTGGAAATGTTAAATTTGAGATTCCTATAGGACCTCCAGGTGGAGGTTTCCAGCAAGTAGTTGGTGACAAAGAACTAGAGAGTTTGGGAGTGAAGCTAAGGCCCCCTCTGGCTATATATTACTTTGCAGAGTACATTTCTCCAAGTTAGTAGAAAAGCAAAATGCAGTCACTGATATGTAATCAATTTGGACAAGCATCAAAACATCACATTCTCATAGAGATCTGCATATTGCCAGAGGGCATATCTATCTTAATCTTTTAACAACATAGAATTTTAGTTTTATTATGGAAATTTCTTTGATATTTCACAAAAAACATTTTAAAAATTTATAAACATTGGTTAGTTAAGAACTGTTATGGGAGAAGCAGCATAGTGGTAGGGCCTTTATTGAATCAAAAGTCTGATATTGAAAAGCCTATATAATCTGAGAAACTGTGAGCAATGCTTCACATAGTAAAATTATAGAAGTTCATGTTAGAGTTGAAAGAGACTTCAGAGATCATGTAGTGCAAGATTTATCTAGTTTAGAGACAATATATTTGTCTAGTTTGTAGATAAAGAGATTAAGGCAAAAGGCAAGCCAAGTAAATGGCTTGTAAATTATACCACTTGCTAAATTTCCTGGCTCTCAGTTCTTAAAATTGCCTCCTAGTTGGTCTCCTTGCCTGTAGTGTCTCTGTTTCCATCCATTTCTCACAATTCTGCAAATTTGACTTCTTAAAACATCATTCTGTTTCCCTCCACTCTTACTTCTACAATGGCTCCCTAGGTCCTGCTGAGAGACATTGGGTAATCCACTAAACATCTCTGAGGTCATGAGTCTTCTCATCTCTAAATGAGGGATTGTACTAAATGATTACTAGGGTTTCTTCCAGTTATAAATTTTATGGTCCTATAATCATGACCCCATTATATCGAGTCTAATCTCCACTGACTCACTTGCAATATACTCCATAAACCCTCTCCTCCCTGTCAATGCAACATGGTTTTTGACAACTCTCTAAAATTAAGGTCCAATCAGCCTGTCTTCTTTTCTGCTTCCTCACACATACCACCCTACTTGGTCCCACGGGCTTTTTCCTGTGTTTTCTTTTTCTTGCCTGGAATGATCCACCATCAGTTTTTCTGTCAAAACTTAGCTCCTGTTCCATCTCTTCTAAGAACCCTTTACTGATGAATGCTTCCAGCTTCTGTTTACCACTCCTTTCCCAAGTGTAATTTTTTTGTAATTGTTGATACCGTACTATACAATTAGTACAATACTATACTATTGGGTGTATGTATATACACACACAATTATTATAGTGCTATTCAACACATTATTACAAATTACATCCTTCTCTTGTTGTTGGTATGTGACACTTCACTATGATAGTATATAATGCTGATATGAATGATTATTATAGCATTTACAAAGATTTTTGTTTTCAAAAATCATCATCCAAAAATGAAAAGAAACTTATCTGTGTTTAATACACTTTTTCCTTGTAAGCAGATAAAGTTTTAGGTCTATTTGGAAAGGCCACAAAGGAGCAGTTTACCAAAAATAGTGAAATAGACTTCTATCTTTCTGAAGTACATATTTCAATTTGGAAATCACTCTCAATTTAATCTCCTGAGATTGAAGGATAGTGTATTGTTTGGAAATGTAATGTAGCATTTTAATTTTAATGTAGCATCCAAGAACCCTGGGTTCTAATCCTGAATCTACTTCTAAACTTACTGTTTGAACATTGAGTCACTTCCTTTCCTTTTCTCATCTGTAAAAAAACAAAGGGATTAGATTTAAAAATCCAGTCTGGATATCATTAGCATATATCAGTAACTGGGCAGTGTCAGAACTATGAAATACAATAATATGCCAATGTTCCATGTCGGTGCTTATCATGTGTGACATCTATGATGGCTCATTTTCCAAGTTGATGGCATGTATATTTGTGGTAGAACATGCCCCGGATTTATGAAAGGAATGTTCAATCACAAATCTTACTCTGCTATTTTATTAAGTACTTTTGGTTTGAACTATTTGTGTCTTCTGCTGATGAGAGAGAAAGTAGATATATTGATGTTGGCTCATGAGCTATCATTATGAGTGAATATGAAGCTATAGAATACATTGAATATGGGTAGCTATTTTGACATCCTATTATGTGGGGGCAGAACTGTTAAACATAAAATACAGACAAGAATGGCAATAACAGTGGGGGCGGAGCCAAGATGGCGGCATAGAAGCAGCAAAGGACCACAGCTCCCACACAAACACACTAAAAAACTCATAAAATGGGACGCTAAACAGATTTTCAAGCTCCAAAACTCTCCACAAGACTGAAAGCACATCTGTTGCTAC
>CM053597.1:129850342-129869271 GCA_028646575.1 Pseudocheirus occidentalis
CCACTTCTCTTATTTGGTTTTCAAAGTCCTTTTTCAGTTGATGTATAGCTAGTAGGCATTCTTCCAGTGTCTTGGAAGCATTTGGTGAAGGAGTTTTGACTGAGCTGTCTTCCTCCCGCTCCATGCTTTGGTCTTTTTTGTCCATAAAAAAGGATTCTAGAGTTTTACTGCTGTTCCTAGCTTGCTTCCTTTTTCTCATGTTGACCAGTCTATTAATTGCTTGGTTTTTTAGCTCTGTGGAACTCTGCTTCCTGGAGGGGGAAAGCTCTGTCCCAAATCGCTGGGGCCCTCACAGCTGCCGGGGTTCTTAGTGGGGTACTGCAGCACCACCTTCCAGCCCCGGCTCACTGAAAGCGCACCCCAGGACCACCACTCAAGACCACGACCCCGATCCAGGCCACTCAATGCAAGAGCCCTTGGCCCCAATGGATCGCTTCAGCCCCCTTGCTATCTGCAGGCCGAGGGCTCTGAAGCAACCCAGTGGAAGCTGCTGTGGCTCTCAGATGGTCCTGCTGATACAGCCGCCTCCTGCTGCTTCCTTGCCCTGGGAGCAGTTTGGCTGGACCCGCTCTTCTCCTCCCGAGTTAGCAAAATCCACTGACCTTTCTCTTAGCCTTTTTTTTCTTCTTGCCTGATAGATGTGGTAATTGTGCCTCCAGTGCAGCTCATCTGCTCTCCTATAGATGCAACTCCCCACCCGATGCCCCAGGGCTTGACCTGGCCGGGGTTTCGGCCTCTGGTCCCAGACTGCTGGGAAGAGCCCCTCCTGCTGCGCTGCCTGTAGCAACAGATGTGCTTTCTGTCTTGTGGAGAGTTTTGGAGCTTGAAAATCTGTTTAGCTTCCCGTTTTATGAGTTTTTTAGCGTGTTTGTGTGGGAGCTGTGGTGCTTTGCTGCTTCTATGCCGCGATCTTGGCTCTGCCCCCCTGTAGCTGAATATTTAACCTTTATATTATCCTAGGGTGGGAGAAATAGAGTCTCATGAGAAGAATGAGACTTGAGAAAGCATAGAATTAGACCTATGTGTAAGCATGTGATACAAGGCAAATACAGAAATTGTGACAAGGTTTAGTGGTATTAACATGCACGTTGGGTGACCTGGGTGCATGATTGCTATTGCCTTGTAAATGCTACCACTGCCTTTACTCTCATTCTTGTGACCATCAATGAATTGATAGAGGAGTGAATACTTAAATACTGTGATATCAGGATAAAGACTAACCAATGCATGCAGAAAACAAAACATCACTAGCTGCTAAAAACAGATAAATGCAAATCTTCACTTTGTCATTCTTTGCATTATCATTGTTCAGTCCTATCTGACTCGGTGTGACCCCATTGGTGATTTTATGGAGTGGTTTGCCATTTTCTTCTCTAGCTTATTTTGCAAATGAGGAAACTGGAGAAAACAGGTTAAGTGATTTCTCCAAGGTTACATAGCTAGTAAGTATCTGAGACTATATTTGAACTCCAGTCATCCTAAGTTCAGGCCTAGTGCTTTATCCATAGTCCCACCTAGCTGCCTGATTCTTTGCATGCATTTTACTCTAATTCTCTGTTTCTCCCCACTCTCTATTTGTTTCTTGATCCTTTCTTTTCCCTGAAATAAAATAAAATGGACTGCTGGTTTGTGTATATGTCTGTGAAATGGTGTGGAAATCAAGAAGTGGTCAATTAGAAGGGAATAGAAAGGATCTTCCCTGAAACAATCAAGAGGAGATACCATATAAAAATCACATATTATTTATTAATATATTTTGGGTCTTTCCAAAAGCAGAGAAGGAAAACATGAATCCAGACCAGTTGTAGACTAAAAGAACTTAGCAGTTTCTTGGGAAGGAGCATAGAGTTCATGTTTTGATTTTCTCATTATTTCTTTCAGCAAGAAATTTAGGGGAAAAAATCCTTCCCTGAGGGGTATAGCCAAAAACCTAGCAAAAAAAGCATAACTTTTGGGGAAGCCAGAGGGAGTACATGAAAAGGATGCTGCTGTAACAATTCTACCAAAAAGGAGAAGGACTTCTCTTCTAGCCACAATGACAACACCTATCTACCATAAATCAACTGCTGGTCCTATATAGGTTAAATTTATTAAGCTTCATCTGAGTACCCACAGTTTCTTGAACTTAATCTTTGAAACAACTATTTAATGCATTGAACACAACTGACCATATCCCTCTTTATTCACCTGAAAAAAATGTTAGCTATTCATCACAGTTGATGGATTGCTGGCCAAAAAGACTTGATTTCAAATTCTGCCTTAGTTATTTTTGTTGTTGCTGTTGTTTTATTGTTAGGCAAGTCACACAACAGCTTTCTGTCTCAGTTTCCTCAACTGTAAAATGGGGATAATAGCAGCACCTACTCCGAGAGTTGACATGAAATCAAATGATATAATATTTATCAAGGAATTAGGAGAGTCTGGCACACAGAAGACACTTAATACATACTTCTTCCCTTCTACCTACCCCTTGTTTTAAGGTTGGGTGCATAGACTTAGGCACAGGGAAGGGACAGGGAAGTAGTGTGAGTATGAGAAAAAAAATTATGAAATAGCTCATGATTATCTCACATTACAACTAGAAAGGAATTTCCTGGTCTTAGTCACTGAGGAAAATACACATTTTCCATTTCATAAAGCCTGACTAAAGTAATCCTAAAAATCACAATCTTTCCTTGACTCCTCCTCTCTTATTCCAATTATTGTTCCCTCTCTCTATCCAAATTGTTTCAAATTACTGTGATTAATAATTATTATGGATTAGGATAAAAATATGTAACAGCCCTAGCAAGATGAATATGATTGGAAGAATCCCATGAGGGAAAAGAAGGGCATTGAGAGCTCATGGTTGTCTTTCCTTATGCAAATATTACTAATGGTAATAACTGTTGGGAAGCTACATATTATGCAGACATTCTCCTTTAGATGTTTGAAGCAATTATCTTTGTAAAACTCCTTATCTTCTTAGACAAGAAATCCAACAGAGTATTCTATACTTTCATGAACTTCTCTCCCAGTAGAGTGGAGCAAGAGAATCATGTAGATGAGATTTGTTACTGGAATATATCACCGAAGTTTAAGCTTATGTAACACAGGAAACTCCTTGACAGACTAGGAACTATAAGGGTATCCACAGGGAATGGTATTATAAAGAAAGGTGATGGAAGGAATAAACTAGAACCAGGGTGGGGGGAGCTGGGGCACTGAAACTGCAATATGTTTTATGTCATGAAGCTAAAAGCATCATCCTGTCTGGGGAAGGAAAGCTCAAGATACACATTCTATATTAATGTACCATGGGATAATGCCAAGAGAAATCCTTGACTGGCATTAAAGGGAGTGATGAAGGGAAAACTAAATTTATCATCTTTAATAAATCTAGCCTTATTGCATTTGAATGGTATCCTCATCTACTATAAGGAAACCTTATATCATTTGTTTTATAGCACAATATTTCTTTGTCTGTACTATGAACTTGTATTATGTGACTCATTTGGTGTTTAAGAAAGCTCCTCTTAACTTTCTCTCATTATTAATTTCATACACACATTTGTGTGAATATGTGTTTATATCCATTCTTTACCTAAATTATAGTTCCAATAGATGTAGAGTTAGAAGAGATTTTAACACTATAAGCTTTTAGGCCATAGATAAGAAATGTCTATGACCTCACCAGCAGAGAATTGGAAGGAAGGTATAGGTCATTCTGACCATCCTTAAAATATGTCTCGAGGTGGCTAGGTGGCGCAGTGAATAGAGCACTGACCCTGGAGTCAGGAGGACTTGAGTTCAAATCTGGCTTCAGACACTTGACACAAAAACTAGCCATGTGATTTTGGGCAAGTCACTTAAGCCCAATTGTCCTCCAAAAAGCAAAAAAAAAAGTATGTCTTTGTGATCACACAGGTATTTCTGGATCCCTGAAGCTAATCAGGCTATTCTGGCATCCTTGTCTAAACAAAATATCCCTTCAAGTTATGTCAGATATGATGAATACATGGCATTCAAAAAGACATTGGCACTTTGTATCCCACACCAAATAATCAAGTTAGCATCTTAATTAAAAGATTTAGAAACATAGAATCTAAAATATCAGAAGTACTCAAGAAAGAGTATGATTCAACTCTCTAATTTTATGTATAAAGAAACTACTGCCAATGAAAGTAAAGCAAATTGATCAAGGATCCCCAATCATTTAGTGGCAGAATCAACAAAAGGACCCTCATCTCTAGGATGTGTGTATGTGTGTGTGTGTGATTCACTATTAACACAGTGGACCAAAAAATATAAACATTTTCTATTGTTTGAGACTTATTTTTGTTTGTTCTTCTTTGGTATGTCCTCATTATTATTTCCATCTATCTACCAATTACAGACTAAAAGAATTACAAAGTAAATCATTGTATTTCCTTAAGTTCAACCATGATTTCTTTTCTTTTCTTCCAAAGAAACTATTCTGGATAAAATAAAATATCTGAGAGCTATGTGGTTTCCTTTCTGTTTTTTCACTCTGCCTTAATAATGTTTTTAAGCAGAAAGCTGGGAAACAATTTTTAATACCAGTGTTTGATTTCTAAAACACATAGAGAAGAGAGTCAAATTTATAAGAATACAAGTCATTCTGAAATTGATAAATGGTCAAAGGATATTAATAGTCAGTTTTCAGATAAATTAAAGCCATTGAGAGTCATATAAAAATGTTCTAAATCACTCTTGATTAGAGAAATTAAATTAAAACAGCTCTGAGGTACCACCTAATATCTCTCGAATTGCCTAAGGTGACAGAAAAAGAAAATGATAAGTGTTGGAGAAAATGTGGGAAAATTGGAACACTAATGCATTGTTGGTGGAATTGTGAACTGATCTAACCATTCTGGAGAGCAATTTAGAACTGTGTCCAAAAAAGGCTATAAACTTGTGCATACTTTTTGACCCAGCAATACCACTACTAGGTCTGTACCCCAAAGAGATCATAAAAAGGTAAACAGATCCACAAATACAAAAATATTTATAGCAGTTCTTTTTGTGGTGGCAAAGAATTGGAAATTAAAGGGATACCTACCTATTAGAGAATGATTGAGCAAGTTGTGGTATGTGAATGTAGTGAAATATAATTGTGCTATGAGAAATGATAAGTGGGCAGATTCCAGAAAACCTGGAAAGACTTACATGAACTGATGCTGAGCTAAGTAAGAAGAACCAGCAGAGCATTGTAAACATTAATAGCAACATGTGCAATGATTGTCTATGATAGATTTAGCTCTTCTCAGCAATACAGTGATCTAAGAGAATTCCAGAAGATTTATAATGAAACATGCTGTCTACATCCAGACAAAGAACTATGGAATCTGAATGCAGATTGAAGCATATTATTTTCACCGTTTTGTTTTTGCTTTTGTCTTGCTCGTCATTATTTCCCTTCTGTTCTTATTCTTCTTCCACAACATAACTACCATGGACATATGTTTAACATGATTGTACATGTGTAACCTATATCATATTACTTGCTGTCTTTGGCAGAAGGTAGAGAAGAGAGAGGGAGAAAAATTTGTAACAAAATCTTACAAAGATGAATGTGAAAATTATCTTTACATGTAACTGGAAAAAATAAAATACTATTAAGTGGAAAATAGAATGCTTTTTCCCCACATACTTTTAAAACTATTCCCAATAATTGCCAACCACAACTATGTATTCTAGACTTGGGAAACTCAGAAGATTTGGTATTCTAGATTTAGATGAGTGTTAGGACATTTCAGTTTCAACTCACATCCTCCTTCTGAACTTGCAGTAAAAAAAAACCTGTGTTTCAGACTCAACTCTTCTACTTGTGACCTTAGGAAACATTATCTATGGACATGTGACCTCAGGAAAAATCTTAGTTTCTTTTTTTTTAATCTATAAGATGGGAGTAATAATCCTTGAAGAATAACCTTTCTAGAGACTTGTAAGAGCTTATAAGATGACTAGGAAAGGTATACGTATCATTTTTTTAAAGACAACTAAGCTACTTCTGCAAGGTAGCTTTTGGGAACTTGCTGAAAACACATACAGACTCATTCAGCACACAAACATTCCCCATGCTTCATCCATACAAAGAAAAAACATTTAAAAACCCCTTCCTTGATCCTTCTTTCTCTAACTTCCATCCCCTATATCTCTTATACCTTTAATGCTAAACTCCTTGAAAAGGCCACTTGCTCTCTGCTGTCTCTCTTCTTGACATATCATTATTCAGCTTCAAACCTCATCATTCTACTGAGATTGTTCTTTTTGAAGTTATCACTGATCTCTTAATTTAAAAATCCAGTGGCTTTTTCTCAGTCTTCATTCTTCCTGTCTACAACAGTTGACTGTGATGTCAAAGGACCCTTTTCTCTTTGATACTTTCTCCTCTATAGGTTTTTGGTACACCACTCTTTTCTGGTTCTCCCACTACCTATGTATCTCTTCCTACTCAGTTCATTTGCTGAATACTTATCCTCCCTCCCTCCCTCCTTTTCTCCCTTCCTTCCTTTCCCCCTTTTTCTTCCTTCTTTACTTCCTTTCCTTCCTTTTTATTCTTTCCCTTCCTAGTGAGTGGGGAAAGTGGGGGAGAGGAAGTACAACCTTGATTTTTTTAATTTCCTCCTTACATGGGAGGAAAAGGCAGTGAATGGAGGGGGAAAAAAATCAGACTCCAAGGGAAGAATAATCCAGCCCATAGAAAGTTAGGTTGGGACTAAAAACAAGTGATACCTCTGCCTGCCTATTCACCAAGTCAATAGTAAGAAGCATCAGTACAATTACAATACCAAATTCATACAGTCACTGAGAACTGAAGGAAATAATGAATATTCAGATATATACATATATCAATATAAATAGTATATTACATATATGTGGTTATATGGATATTTGTGCACATTAAAATCCACTTTCTAGATACATTTCACAAATTTAAAGTATACCTGAGTGTGTATGTTTAATATATATTTGAATGTATATATGAACACATACATACATATCTATGTAAGTATATGTATGTATATCCATATGTATGAATGGATAGATAGATAGATAGATAGATAGATAGATAGATAGATAGATAGATAGATGATAGATAGACAGAGGCAGAGAGAAATGCCTTCCAATTTGTAAAACATTATCCAAAAAGTGGATTTTTGTATTAGTATCCTAGAATGTAAAATCGTTAAAGTTTTAAATATGCTGGGTTTTGTAATGGCAAAAGATATCTCCAAAAAGACAGAATATTTTCAACTGATAGTATTGTTAAGGAAGGGTCACAGGATCACAAAGACAAGAGTTGGAAGAAGCTTTAGTGGGTACTGAGTCCAACCACTTCATTTTGTAGACAAGGAACCAGAGCCCCCAAAATACTAATTGATTCACCTAAGACCTCAAAGCTATTAGGCATCAGATGTAGGGTTGGGACTCACGTTATTCTGACTCCAAGTCCAGGCCCCTAGCTTGACTCCATAATCCCTCTGGATCTTGAATGGGTAGAAGATTCACTGTTTATTTTATGACTTGATAACACAATTATAGATGAAAGTTAGCATTTTTTTCATAGAAAATTAGATTCAAATATCATCTTACAGAATGTAAGCATTAAGATAATTCAGTATAATCAGATGGATCCTAAAACAGTATTCCTGCTTTCTTGATTTCTTAGGCTTTCTCATTTTTTTAAATAATTGACTACAATTGCTTTTAAGGTTTCCATTGTAATATTTTATTTCTCTGTGTTATGTGATTTTCATATGGCTTTTGAGCTCATTGCAGTTACTTAGATTGTTCCATATTTGAATTCCCCTTGGGAATTATTTCAAAATGGTTAATTCCAAATTGAATTAGAGATTGATGAATATATATTTACAACACAAGAAAGTCTCTGTGTAAGTATTATATCAGGAGGATTCCTTGATTTGCTTCCTGTTTCTTTCTTCTATTACATTATTGTATTGATTTGGACAATTAGTCCAAACAGGTTAAACACATGTGGATAAAAGAAGATAGTTTTGAGGGTTTTTTGAGACAGTTGTGATTATTTACAATGTCATACATTTCACACTTTACCTTTCATATTTCTGTAAGCAACATTTGTATAAAGGAAAAGAATTTACAACTAAAAGTTAACATGGTAGACAAATATGCAATATATTCAAAAAGTTACTTCTTTTGCTTTGGAGTTAAATAATACTGGGTTTTTATTTGCATCATAATAGTGTGTGAAAATTATCTTTAGAGTTGAGAAGGATCACCTCCTGGAAATGGCAAAAATCAATACTTAAATACCTTTCCTTTCTGTTTACTCTGTAATGTTCATCTATAATATATGCTTCAAAAATGTTATGGCAAAGATTTATTATTTGTCCAGAAAGTGTTTCTTTGGTTCCTTTATTTCAATGCATGTTTTAAGTGGGGTGAATATTTGCCAAAAATATTTCAGTGCAAATATTTAACAATAGGTAAAATCCTATAGTGATATTTTGAACTTGGATTCATTATTTAATCTTTTCTCTATTCACTGTAGCTAATCTACTACCATGTTCTTTTAAAATCCAGGCCCATTTTTGAAACATGGACAAGATGAACTTCCTGCCTAAAGCTAGATTATCCTGGCAAAGAAAGCACAATAAAGTATTAGGCTTTTGCAATACTTTTTCTTTAAAAAAAAAACTGGGTATTTATTGGTCAACAAAAGTGCAGGTAAGAAAAAAATGAAAAAAAAAACTTAAGACATTGTTTTGTTATATTACACTACCCGATAGCAACCTAATATGATTGGCCATTTTTAATATGTGATTTTTTTTCTAATTTGAACTTAGTAAGTCTATAAAACTTGCTCTGTAGCTGTATAACTCTTTTACTGGTTTTTTATTTTTCCTCCATAACCTTCAATAAAAGCTTACTTACATCTTTTAACTTTTATAGATATTTTAATACCCTCCAAATTTTTTTTCATTAAGTGAGATAACATTATGTTTGGGGTTTTAATATTTTGTATTTATTTTGACTGCAAGTCCTGTTGTGGTTTACAAATAGGGTCATATTAATTCCATAAAACAGAAACTTAGGACAAAATTATAGTTTTTCCTTTTATTCCTCATACATTATCAAGTGAACATTTTCTAGTTATTCAGCAAACATTGAATATACTTTTCTCTCTTATATAAGATCACAGATTTAGAACTGCTATGTATCTCAGTGGGTGTCTAATCCAGTCATTTCACTTAATAGATGAGGAAGCAGAGATATTATTTTTATGGTGAATATCCAGCAGAGAGAGAGCTATTTGTGATTTTATTTATTGGAAGCTTATGTAACTGCAAACAATATATTCCTTTCCCCACTGCTGCCTCTTGCATTTATTGGACTTAATGCTTTAAGTCCCAACTCAATGATTAACTCCTTAGTGAAGCCGTCTCTTATCCACATCCTTACTACCAATTGGGAATTGCCTCTTCCAGATGATTCTCATAGAATTATGTACTTTCTAAATTCTGATTTGTATGATTATTTGTCTATCTGTGTTATCAAATCCATGAGATGATCATAAGTTTGTTAAGGTCAGGGACACTGTTTTGTATTTTCATCTCACTTATTAGTTAGCATATTATAAATGCTTTAAAATGATATTAAATAAGTGAATGTAGTAACAAGTTCTTATCATGTGATATTAATGGTTTACATTTATAGAGCATTTTACTATGTACAAAGTGCTTTCTTTCATGAAATCTAAAATCATCAAGATACTGCAAGTATTTTTCTTCATTCTACAGGTAAGGAAAATGAAACCCACAAACTTCATAATTATTCTTTCCCATAAATACAGCAAAGGGAAGAGTCAGAAATCAAACCCAGGTAACCTGACCCCAAATCCAGTCATCTTCCTACTATGACAAATTGCCTTTCAAGTTAAGTATATATGTAATATATTTGAACATTTCATTAGCATATTTAAAATGTCAGGATGAGAAACAATCAGGAAGACACAAAAAGGAATATATAAGCAGGGACATATACATGGTTGTTCTTTTTTTTGAAGGGGAGTCATTTGAGATGGAAACTTTTGTCCCATTAAAATTTCTTTTAACAAAGCATAATGAAGAAGCATAAGATCATAGAAATATTAGAATGTAAACAAAAAACAAACAGAACACTAAATAGAAAGCTCTATAGATTTTTTAACCAACAAGCCTTTGGAATTCATTTTGAAACCTAAACTGAAAAGCCATGCTTTTTAAAATGCTCTGAAATGTAAATGATTATTCTGCAAGCATATGAAAAGAAGGGAATTCCACAGACCTTAAAACAGATTTTACTTTCTGCCCTCCCTCTTATAATAAAAATGTTAGAATCTGTAGAAATAGACCTTCATCTGGCCTTAATTGACCTTGACTGTCATGGGATGGCACAGCATACTTGAGATTACAAGGTCTACATCTGTGAGGAAGCCAAAAACCACTGTGAACTTTTGAAGGGCTTCATAATTGGTTAAGGTTTCAACATTAGTCACTTGTACAGAGATATATGAATAACCAGATATGATACAAAGATGGTATTATAATGTGCAAAAATGAACCCAGGAAAACCTGTGCGAGCTAAACAAATGTGACAACTAGTCAAAAGAATTAATTGGCTATGACTTCAGAATTTTCCACTGATTTGAATTTAGACACCCAGATGTTTTGGAACTCTTCATTTAATAGGCATTGAGAAATGGTGAATTCAGTTGAAGCGCACACACACATGCACACACCCGCACATAAACACATTAACACACTTTAAATACCTCATCAGATACAATATAACTTAGACTCACTAGAGTTAAAAAAAAGTGTTCAGATACAAAACAGAACATGCTTGGAGAGAAATCTACTAACAGGGATACTGATAACAAATGTATACAGAGTTACTTATGGTCATCATACTTTCAGACCTGGTGAAACAAGTGATTCTCAGTCACTTATCTGTGCAAAAAAGTGGAAAAGGAAACATAGAAAACATCCATCCCTAAGGAGATAAAAGGGAAGGATCTCAAAGATGAAAATCAAAATAGGCAAAAAAAAAAACCCCAAACTACTACTACTTTCGGTAGTAGTAGTAGTAGTAGTAGTAGTAATAGTAGTAGTAGTAGTAGTAGTAGTAGTAGTAGTAGTAGTAGTAGTAGTAGTAGTAGTAGTAGTAGTAAGAGCAGGAGTAGCAGCAGCCAGAGCAGTACCAAAGAACTGAGAACTCTGGCTATGAATTTGGAGGATTGGGGTTCAAATTAGAATTCTGCAACTTAGTACCTATGTGAACTTGGGCAAGCCGCTTTCTGAGTCTGTTTCCTCTTATGTAAAATGAGGTATTCGACTGCATTGCCGGTGAGTCCCTTCTAGCTCCAAATCTATGATACTATGGATAACAGTTGATTGGGAAAATAGCCAAGAAGATTGTAGTATATAAAAGAATAGAATGTGGCTGTATAAATAAGAAATGAAAAATTTGGGTTAGAATCATTTGTATGAAGAAATGGAACAAAGAAAGAAAATAACATGTGTGACAATCTAAAAGAAAACAACATTGACAGACTTGAGAACTCTAAGACTAATTGCTATTCAAAGGATTGCACCTCTGGTAAGACTGATAATAGATTAGAAGCATGGAATGAGGCATACATGGTCAGACATGGATATCATATCTATTTGCTTTGCTTAATCAAACTGATATGTTATAAGAAAGCATTTTATTGAATTTATGGAATGTAGGAGGGTAGTGTTTGGAAATTCAAAGTAATCTTAAAAATCAACATAAAACTTTTTATAAATAATAATGGGAAAGTCCATTCCTGGCCAACTTGAGGAAAGCATAAGACCAATTTTCTTTTTTTCTTTTTTTTTTCTGGAGGGCAATTGGGGTTAAGTGACTTGCCTGAGGTCACAAGGCTAGTTTTTGGGTAGAGTGTCTGAGGCTGGATTTGAACTCAGGTCCTTCTGACTCCAAGGCCGGTGCTCTATTGACTGTGCCACCTAGCCACCCCAAGACCAGTTTTCTAAAATGAGGTCCACAGAAGCCTAAGGGGACCATAGGTAGATTACAGGTGGTTCTTAAACTTAGATGGGAAAAAAATATACCTTTATTTTTACTTACTTTTATTTTATTATATTTTGTGTATTTTACAATATTCTGAGGAGCTCAAAGGTTTTACCAGAGAGGTCCTTGACGAAACAAAATGTTCAGAACCCTGCATTTCATGAATACAGTGCTGCTCCTTTGATTTGCAGAAAAAAATAATATCAGAGCTCCATTTATCAGTCTATCAGCTTTGACTTGAAAATATTTATTTTATTACACGTTTTAATAAAATAAAAACACTTTTTAATTTAGCCCTTCTCATGTTAGTTAATTTTTTTTCTCATTTGTTAGTCATGAACTACACTGTGGGCAATCAGAATTAAAAGATACTCACACTTTCTCAGTATGTCCACAACTCCATGTTTTTAGCTGATTCCTTAGAAATTGCTGCCTCACAAACCCTTACCTGACTACTTTGATTAATTTTGGCCCCATCTATTGCACTTTATGCACATATTAAAATATATGATTAATGTAATGAATTAGCAAATGTCTCTTCATGTACTAGTTTTCTCCAACATGTCATTGAACTCCCAGTGTCTCCTTTTAACTCTTCCCCAAAGGGGCTTAGAATTGCCCTATAAAGGAAAAAACACTATACCATCTTTTATGCCTCTGATGTTTTAAATTTATTAAATCAGGAGAAATCTATAGCAATGGAGAGTGAATACAATTTGATTTTTTTCTTTTACTTTCTGTGTAATGTGAAATAATTTGTTTCAATAAACATATTTCATTGTTCCATGTTTTATCCCCTTTCCTATAAAGGAATAATATTTACTAAATGCCTTTGAAACTTGTTTCCCTTGTTAAAGGGAAACAATGACACGTAGATGGTATTTTTTCATTCATTCTCCCACCTGGTTTGTACTACCTTTGACTATGGGGGAAAATAATAGGACAGTTGGTAGATATCTATCCTGTATCACAACAAGACTATTGTGACAAGGGTAAAGCTAAGATCACTTTGTACTTCAACAAACTATTCTCTCTTAAAAAAGACAAATTTAATATTAATAAGAAAAAACACAAAGTCATTTGCCACTAAATGAATGCTCATGAAAAATTTCAAATAAAAGATCTTAGGAGATCTGTTCAATTGCTTTTTTAATAGATCATATGACCTAGTCATTGCCAAGTTACCATGAATCCTGAAAGGTTCTTATATTAAGAATAGGCAGTTTTAATGATTGCAATTGTCAGTTGATTTACGTTCTACTTTTAGTCCACTACTTCTTCCCTTTTTAGGGTCATGGAACAGGACTTACAAGAATCTCTAACTCTCTATCAGTACACCCAGAATTCTGATTTTCAGCACTTGGACAAAGTCTTTGTTAAGTTACCTAGCAACGCGAACAAGAACAACAGATAAGACCAAACAATATCTGTCAGCAGCCAGGTCCAGGACAGGTCATTTTTTTTTCCCAAAGTGCCTATTGCCAAAAACAGAATCAGACACTTTGAATAAAGAATTTGGCTTTGCTTAAAAATATAACAGCTACTTGACTGAAGCACTACATTATTCTTCTTCTTATCAGGAACTTACTCAAGATTACTGTGAAGGGCAAGGGGATTTTGCTTACAAATCAGATAATGTAACTGCTATAATAACACCTTGCCCATAAAAGAACTTGTGCATAATCTTTTTTCTCCATAACATGGTATAATAGGATCATTAATTTGGTGGTATAATGGATCTCAAGGTTCATCTAGTTCAAGTTTCTCATTTTACAGATGGGGGACCTGAGGCCTAGAGAGGCTATGTACTAATCTAAAATCATACATATAAGTGAATTTTCCACAATTCGAAACCAAGGCATTTGCCTCCACTTTTTAAAATAGATATCCTCTATACTGATTGAAAAAATTGGAAGGAAAGACTGTTTTTTCTTATTTAGGGGGTAGGGAATTTATCCAAAAAAGGATGTTGGGAAACCAACACAAATGTGAAAAATAAATTTAAAAGTATTTTCAAGATTCAAATTCAATTTTATAACAAATATTAATCAATAATCATGTGAATAAAAATGCCATCAGAGTCTTTGAAAGTCCATAAAAGCCTTAAAAATATAGGAATCTGGGGTATGATAAATGACAGAACATAAATGTTTCTTTCTTCAATAGATTATAAATTTAGCAGACCAATTTCATCACAGATCTGACCAAACCCTTCCAATGTATCCCATGTGATAAAAGTATAACACATATTTAATTGATCGTCCATAAAGCTCAAATGAAAGAGCTATATGGGGACTTCTACGATTTCTCTTACCTCTCCTTATAATTCTCCTTTTCTGGATCACCTTCTATATTATTAATTCTAATGGTGGCATACAGCAAAGCTTGGTCCTGGGCCCCATTTTTTTGTATCTCTATATTTTTTCTCTTGAGCCCACATAATTTTAGTTAGCATGTCTAACCATTTAAGTCTCAAAGCAATCTATCTGCCTCTGATCGCTCTTTAGAGTTTTAGTCTTGTATCATTATCTATTGAACTTTTTATACTAAGGTGTGACATAGGCATATCTATTTCAACATTATTAAAACAGTAGTTTTTTTCTCCTGTAAATTCTTTGTCTTCTGAATTTCCCTATCATGATCAAGATGATCACTAACAAACTCAGCATCATAAGGTCAGTGCCATTTTCTGTTGCTTACTCTCACTCATTTAGGTATCCAAACAGTTGCCAATTTTTGTTATTACTACCCCCACCTCTCTCATATCCATTCCTTCTCCACACATGAAGCTCACTCTAATTAAGACCTCTTCATTTCTGGTTTGGACCAAGTCAGACTGCTGGGTTTTGTTTTGTTTTGTTTTTGCTTGTTTTTTTTCCCTGTCAAGTCCCCTCCTCACTCCAATCATTTCTTTACACAATTGCCAGAGTGTGCATTTTTAACCCCTAAAACTTTGGTCTGACCATATCACTCCTCTATAGATCAACTCCAGTGATGTCCTGGAACCTCTACAATCACCTACAAATTAATTTTAAACTTTCAACTGTACTAAAATTAATGAGACACCCTGTATAAACTTCTTTGTTAAGCACTTAACATCCTTCATAACTTAGTCCCAATCTACCTATCTACTTAGTACTTTAATGTTCTGCTGTAAGAACACCGTGGTCCTGCCAAATAGGCCTTTCTAGTTTTCCCATTACAAGGAAATCTATGTCCATTTTTATTTTTGCCTACTCCAGAGCTGTTCCTTAAATTTATCTCCTTACCACAAACTGTTAGAATCTTTAGATTCCTTCAAGGTTCAGTTCAAATATGAAGTTCCACATAAAAGCTTTTCTGATTGCCCTAAAAACTAATGTCATTCTCTCAAATTATTTGGTATCTATTTAATTTTTTTTCTATGTGTTTACATGTTGGGTCTGCTGGCTAGATCACATGCTCCTTCGGGTATAGACCACTTTACTTTTGACAATGTATAGCCAGTGTCTAGTACAGTCCTTGGTTGTACTTTAAAACAATTGCTGATAGATTGATAGATAGCTCATAAATATTGCCTCTTTGATTAGCCTTTCCTAATCCTTAGCAAGAACTCATGATATCTCGTTCCTCTGAAACTGTTGTTCATATTTCTCTAAAGCATTTATTACTCCTTCATTGAACTATAATTGTAAATTTGTCTTTCTCCTACACCCTATAGATTATAAGAACTTTGAGGACTAGGACTAGAAATTTGTCTACTTTGCTATCTTTGTTGTTAACAAATTTGATGCTATGGTATGTATGTGTACATGTATGTTTATATGCATGTGTATGTGTGCATATATACACATATAATTTTATGTGTGTATATATACACAGAAATATGCATGTATACATATAGATGAATTTGTGTATGTGTTCATATAAATATATATAATATACTTACTAAACATTTGTTTAACTCAATTGAAAAAAAATGGACTTGAGAGAACTTAGCCATAATTTGAGAACATTTGTGAAATTAATATTTTTTAAAATGGATATTATAATAGGGCTCATGAGGACTCCAGTTCTGTCAGCTCCAAGTTATTTATTAATTACTATTTATTGTAGAATCTAGATAGCCTTTTGACACTGACTGGGAAGCCTTCCAGTATGAATTTTCTTCGAGAAAATAGCAATAAGAAACCATTCTTGTTAAATCATGAGAATTACTGACACTAAAATACTAGCTTCCAAAAAATTTAGAGCTTAAGGCAATCTCATCTTGAATCACTTAATTTCAATCCTTCATTTTCCCCAAATTGTTACTTTATTTTTCTTTAAGTTTTCTTCCAAGAATTAAATTTTATCTTGAAACATAAAAATAGAAATTTAGATGTTTTCCAAATATGTGACTAGTTTGATGCATTATCATGTATGAAGAACTATAAGACCAATGGTGCTGAACCCTTATTGTATGAAGGGGATTCATACATAATACATAATAAATCTAGAAAGGTAGAGGGCATGTTACACAGAACTACCTAAGAGAAGAATTCATATTTGATCACCAAAGTAATGAGGCTACTGAAACTAATTAAGTAGTAAGGTGATTTGTTTGGATATAAGTTTTAGGAAAAGCACTATAGTCATTGTATAAAGATGGAATGGAGTGAACAGGACTTTGGGACAGGGAGACTGAGTAAGGGGCTATTATAATACCACAGGAAATAGATAGGAGAGATTGAACTACGGTAATAATGACTGCATTTTGGAGATCAGGTGACATTTAAATGATGTAGAGGTCAAAATATGATATATTAGAAATTAGACATATGGAGTTAATAAATTTGATTACTGGCAGATAGCAATGGGATTGAGAATTTGATTGAGAGAAAGGATGGTCATACTGTCAACAGTAATAGGGAAGTTTGAAAAAGGAAATAGATGTGGGAGTAAAGGCAATATGTTAAATTTGGGATGTATTGAATAGAAACGTCTTTGAGATATCCAATTCAAAATGTCTGGTAATAATTTGGTGAAGTAGCACTAGAGCCTCGGAGAGACTTGGGCTAGAAATATGGACCTAAGAATCATCAATATAAAGAAGATAATTAAACACTTCTCAACTGGAGAGTTCACCAAAGGAGATTATAGAGAGAAAAAAGGAACCTACTGGAGAGATATCCTATCTTCTTGCTGGGAATCAGGAAAGACTTAATCAAGGAGGAAATATTTAATAAATCAATTAGCAATTATTTTAAAGTAGTACTAAATACTGTACTAAACACTGGTATGTGCAAATTAGGGGGCATATTGTCACTGCTTTTTGATATTTTTGAATTTTTTCAAGACACCTCAAGTAACACCCTGTAAAGGAAACCTTCCTACTCTCTCTACCTACCCCCAACCCCATCATGTGAATCCTTTGTTTTAAGTTTACCTTCCTTCTACTATTTATTTATTATGAATATACTTACTTATTTGAATGTCTCCTTTATTATTATGTAAGCAGTATGAGGACAGCGACTGCTTTTGTTTTTACTTTCTTCATAATTCCAGCACTTAGCCCAGTACTGAATAAATGTGTAATAAATATTTGGTGATTGATTGATTGTGATTGAACAAAGTGAAATGGGAAAGGACTGTCAGATGATAGGAGGGGAACCAAGAGATGAGAAAGTATACAGGAAAAGATATTGATCAAGTGTCAAAGGAAGTGGGGATGTATAGGATGGGGCTCAAGTGAAAGATCATCAAATTCAGCAATTAAAGAGATCAGTGATAATTTCAGAAAGAGTAGATCCAGTTGAAGTATGAGGTCATAAATCACAGTGTATGAGGACTCATTGGTGTGGAAATGGAAACCATGACTATTTAGGTGTTTCAATTGTAAAATAAAATCTAACTAAGTTATTAAGGGACTGATCCTTCAGAGTCATTCCGAAAAAGCAATTCTTGTCTCTACTCTCAGTAAGTCATCAGTAACAGCTCTCTGCAGTGCTAGATTTCAACTGCTGTGGGTGGTAGTAGATCCACAAAGATAAAATAGTTCACAGCAATTTGTGGAACCTTTGGTGAAATTGCAAGTGTAAATATAATATATTCATTAATTTCAATAAAATAAAAGCAATACACTATTGATATATTGGGAAAGACTGACTAAAGTAAATTTTTTTACATGAATACTTTTTTCTCATATTATTGTCCAATATGTCATTGCTTAAGAAGATAATTTCACAGTGAATAGAGAGCAAGGTTCAGAAAGAGGAGACTTGGGTTAAAGTCCTGTGTCTAATACATACTAGAGGTGTGACTTTGGACAAGTCTAATCATCCCCCTCAGGGACCATAGGTAAATTTTCTAAGACTAAATAGCAATGCAGGTGTCAATCTGCATTATTAGAGAATTTTCTCACAAAGAGTCCCAATGAACTCAAAAATTGTATTTCAAAATACTAATAATACTGCCAATGATGATAGTAATTTATATGAAACTATATATATATATATAGATATATATACACACACATACACACAAAAAATTATGGGATGAAAAAAGTATTATTTATCTTCCTCCTCTGAATTTTACCATGACAATAAAGTACTCTTCTGTAATTGCAATGCCATCAGCGAGCAGCTTCCCAAAAGAATGCTACTATGAACAGTTTTTAAAGTTCTGATTACACAGTATAATGAACACTCCATTTATTACATTACAAACCAAGGCAAACATACACAACAAATCACAATATAATATTCACGACATCACATCTTGTCACAGAAAATCATAATATAGTGTTCGCAACAGCTTAACATTAAAATGGCCTCATTGTTTTCACCAAAGTGGTCATAGTATTAAGAACAAAGAACAAAAGAGTAATC
>CM053597.1:129869371-129915803 GCA_028646575.1 Pseudocheirus occidentalis
CTGGCTTTATAAATGAGGAGATTGCCCCAGGTGTTTCCAATCCACTGTCCTCTCAACTCCAGCTGTGATTACTCCTAAGGAGTTAACTGGAAGTAAGGAGCTAAGCCTTTGAGGTGCCAAGTGCCTTCAGTAGGTGCCAATAGAAAGGGGCATGGAAGATCTTCTGATTTCATTAACATTACAAGACATTATGAAGGTAAACTGCTTTCTAAAATTATATATATGCAAGCTATTATTGTGACAATTTCTCAGTGGTAATAGTAGAGTCAAGACAAGGCATTGGGACTCAGTGCCTTGCACAAAACGGACACTTAAAACATATGTCTTGGGTTGAATTAAAAGGCTGTCATACAGCAACAGCATTAGACTTAATCTCTTCAGTTCTGTGAGGTCCTGCTAGAAGCAGTGAATAGAAACACCTAATGGGGAAACAGGTTTTGACACAGTATAATGAAGCACTTTCTAATAACTGGAGCTGTCCAGCAATCCTAGGGCTGTCTCAGAAGGTAGTGATTTAGGAACCTATGATTTAGTCCTGAAAGGAGCCTTATCTGTAAAGATGAGCTAGTTGGTCAGTAATCATTTTATAGAAGAAGAAAATGATGCTCTTTGAAGTTAAATGACTTGCTCCAGGTTACAAGAATAGGAAATAACAGATTTGGGACTCAAAATCAAGACCTTTTACTCCAAACTCACTCTTCTTTCCACTATATCACATGCCCTGGGCATCTATTTAGTTTCATCTTCATGGCAATGTGAGCAAGAAATCCAATCCAATTCTGTTAGACAAACATACATTATATACCTACTCTTTATATGCAAAGCACTGTGTTAAGTGTTAGGGACACAAAAACCCTTTTCCCCAATCAAACATGAAAGAACAAATTCCAAAACTAGTCTCTGACACTAAGGAGCTTGTATTCTACAGGGGAGATACAATCTACATGCCAGTAAATAAATAAAAGTTAAAGTGGGAAAGTATCCGAAAAGGTCTTTGTAGGAGTTTTCATCTAAGTGATATTTGGAATGAAGCTAGGATTCTACAAATTGGAGGAGAGGAAGGAATCAGGGATATGCAGGTAAATGTTTAGCAAGTGGTTCTCCCTTCCCAGTTTTAAGTTTAGTGTACATTATTAACATCTTCTCACTTTCTTAAGTATAGACAATCAATAGAATAAATCAAACCCTGATTTGTAGTATTTCTGGATTCCTGACATATAAATGATCATGGTGACAAATTAACAATGGGCTCCTCCAAGCTAGTTTGAGCTTGATCTCATGCACTCATGAAGGTGATGAATTCCAGAGAAGGGAAACAATTGTGAAAAGCATGATTATAGGAAATGGAATGTGTTGTACAAGGAATTCCTACTACTGACTAAAACAGAGAGAGACTAAAAGGGAGTAATAGGAGATAAGGTAGAAAGAAACCTATTTGTGGAGTGCTATAAATGTTTATGCTGAAGAGTTTACATTGTATCCAAGAGACAATGGGGAGCCATTAAAGACTTTTGAGTAGTGAAATGCTATGGTTTTTGGGGTAATAGCTTGACAGCTGTGTGAAGATAGATTGAAGGAGAAAAATGTATGTGGGGAGATCAATTACAAAACTCTACCAATAGTCCAGGAAAGAGAATGAGGAACTAGCATAAATGCTGGGTGAATGGTGAACTGATGACCTATAGTAGAATTGTTATATAAGCAGGATCAATAAGGAAAGCCAATGGGAGAAGGGAAAGTCAGAAACTTGAAGACTGGTGACCTTTATTTAGTAGATAGAACATCCAACAGGGAGATTTACCATTGTATATATCTGGATGAATGATAATTGTCCTATGTTTTAGTCTCCCCATCAGTAATACCTGCACCTGACATTCCTATATCACAAAGTTGTTGGAATGACCCATTAGGATAACCTGGGTGAAAATGATTTGGAATAAACATAAATAAATATACAAGGAATTATTTTTACTAATCAATAGGTTACAAAAGGCTTCTTCCTTTATTAACTATAGGGAGGATTCTCTAGGCATTTAACTATGTTTGTAAATTCTATGCATACCTGAGAAAGGCTAGGAAGAGAGAAGACAAACTTAAAGGTAAATTGTTAGGCAAAGTCATCAGTTAAACATCAATTTTGAAATGAAGATTAAACATGTCTAAAATTATACTCTGTAAAGAAAAAGGTGGTAATCCTACATTTCAGCAAGAGAGCTTCACTGCTATTTTTTAGAGTATTAGATAGACTTGAATTATGAACCACTGGCTAGAAAATATGTAGTTCAGGTAACAGTGTTGTATAGTAGAAAGAGCATTAGCTCCTGGGTTCACCTTTGATACATATTACCTTTGTGATCTTGAGTGATTCTCTTAACCTTCTGCCTCAGTTTCCTCATGTGATTTGGTTGTCTCTCTGCATTCCCTTCAGTCAACATTTATTAAGTATCTACTATGTACCAAGCACTGTGCTAAGTGCTAAGGGGACCTTAAATATCTATGATTCTTTGTTATTTATATAATAATATTCTTATTTCAATATTTAGTAATGCACATTTTTAAAAAGATCCTTTTCCAGTTTTGCCAAAGGCAGAAAAACAAATAGCTATTTTTCACTCCAGACTCAGTATGTATCTGTAAATACATGTGTGAGAATGGGGATATATGAGTACATTGAAAGAAAACATATTTGAGAGACTGTATCACATTGTTGTTTATTAATAGCAAACATTCATACAGCATTGTAAATTTCCAAGAATTTTTACAATATTAATTTATTTTTTTGCCACATTTCAGTGAAAAGTGAGTGTATGTAAGGGGGTGGATGTAGTATGTAAGTGTGTATTGGGGAGAAAGGGGGAGAAGTGAATGCTTATGACTGAGCTGATATGTGTACTGTGGGTGGAGAGAAAAATAGGAAAATATTGTAAAGATTTGTGGGAGTGGGGGCACAAATATGAAAGAGGAGAGGGAAAGAGAGAGAAATGAGGAAAGACAAAGTCACAATTCCATCTAAGCTGAAAATGAAAATCCATATGTCAATAAGAAGAAAGGAATATAGGCACTTACAATGCTGCAGGAATTTGATGATAGGTTAGAGTGGGAGAGAGAAATGAAATCCAGTAGGAATCAGCAAACTTTATTGTAACCAATAGTTTCAGTCTTCAGAATTGTTATTATACAGCAAAACAGTTTTGCCTCACTTCTCTACTATTGTACTTCAAACAGTGAAGAGTATAATAAAGAATGATCTCATAGGATCATAGGAAAAGGGTATTTTTTGATGGGTATTTTTACCATAAAAGTTTGTGTGGGAAATATAGTGGGCTTGGAGTTCATAATTTGAACCAGAGTTCAAATCCTAGTTGTAACAATAACTACTCATAGGATCTTGGACAAAGAATGGGATTGTAGGCTTAGAGCTAGAAGAGTTTGCAGAGGTTACTTAGTCTAACCCATTCATTTTATAGACAAGAAAACAGGTCTAGAAAGCTAAAATTATTTAGCAATTTCATATGGATCTGAATCCAGGTTATTTGACTCCAAATCTGGCACATCCTTTTGTACTACAACTTTGGACTTCAGTTTTATAATCTGTAGGGATAATAATTCTTATACTACCTACCTCTTGGGGCTAGTTTGAGGAATCTGCTTTGTAAACCTTAATGTTCTCAAATGTCATTAATCACAACAACTTGTCTGACTCAAGAAAACAAAAAGTTCATTTTTTATCTAATAAAAGGGTAAAAATCTGACTGATCCTTCTAAACCATTAAAAAGGGAAATGTCTAAGTAGTATGACTTGCACAATAAATATTTTTCAATTGGATAAGCTATTTTCATAGAAAATCACACAGAATAAATGAAATAACAGTAGTAGGTTTGAGAGTAGAGGAATGAGTACCTGGCTCCATCTGGATAGTGTAGGACAGCTCCACTGATAGCTGTTTCTTCTCAGATGGGGCTTATCACACCTTTTAATAACTTCCCAGGATGGAAGGCAGCTATACTATTTGTTGGAGAACAATTTGGAAATTTTGGGTCAATTCTAAAGGAGAATTTGATTTTTCCCTGTTTATAAGATCACAGGGTATAGATGTGCAAGTGACATTGAAATCATGAAGGGAAAAATCTGGCATTAAAAATTGTACACATACATGATTTGTGACTGAAGTGAGGAGAATAATGCTAATATGTGATTTATAGAATCAAGCCATTTGAATGCTATACAATATACAGAGAGCAGTCTATTTTATAAAAGGAACAGTATCTATGAAGGGTTGTTGGCAAAGCAAAGTTTAAATTCTATGATCAATTAATTTAATTTGATTGACAAAATTTATAGAATACAGCCATTTTCTAGGTGTGATGTCAAGGGTTTTCTAGAATCATAAAACTAATTCAAACTTTTGCTCAAGGGATGAATCTTGGCAAATCACAGAGCAAGTCTTTAAGCAGGTTTGGAAATTTAAGCTGATTTCTTAACCTTGAAGAAAATAAGATGTAGAAGGAAAAGTCAAAATTATTGGCAGCTAGGTGGTACAGTGAATAGAGAGAGCACTGTCCTTGGAGTCAGGAGGACCCTAGTTCAAATCCGGCCTTGGGCACTTAACACAAAAACTGGCCATGTGACCTTGGACAAGTCACTTAACCCCAATTGCCCACCAAAAAGCAAAAAAAAAATATTGGGATTAACTTGCCTGGGAAATGATTAATAATCCTGGTCTGGTTACCAGGTAGGCATGTCATATCACACCAGTAGAATATAAATACTTTCAAGGCAGCGATTGTTTTTGGTTTTGTAGCCTCAATTCTGAGTACAATGCTTTGCGCATTTTTTGGGGGGACTTAACTTGTGATTTCATTGATTTTGTAAAGTCTTAGAGAAGACATCTCTACTAATGCCAACTTGTACCTGTTCCACAGTTCTTAGTTTTCCTGGGGCCCTGAGTAGCTAAATGACTAAATTACATGGTCAAAAGTCTGAGGCAAGATTTGAACCTAAATCTTCCCGAATCTGAGGTTGAATCTCTAACCATTATGACACACTGCCTTTCACATCACACATAGTAGGAACTTAATATTTATGAAAATGGGAACCCTTGATAGACATATTAATCAAATAATCTTACTTGAATTCCTCAAGTTCCTTCTTTTACAATGATGAACAGGTTTTTCTGTGTGTTGATACAGAAAGTCTCAAGATCATTTTTGACATTGAACCTTCTCATGCAATTCTGATATTCTTTTATTTACATATTTTGTCTGTACTCTAATTCAGACTTGGATCCATTTCTTTTGATACTGATTCTAGACAATTATTCTTCAAAAGACAGATCAAATGCTATGTCTTCTGTGTTTTCCCCTCTTCCTTCCTTTGATCATCTGTAACATTTTACTGGTAATGCTTTACTAGTATTTAATCTTTTTTGCTATGTGATGTAGTTATCTGAGTACTTAATCTTAAAAATGAGTCTTAATCTCCCTACAAAAGTGTAAACTTCCTGAAGGCAGGAACTTTCTTCTTTGTATATCCACTGTTACATAACCTAATATGGTGTCTTGCATATAGCAGAGGCTCAGTAAATATTACTGGATAAATGAATGGATCTATTAGATGTGATACTAGCTGTGTGCTGGGACTTCCTTATGTGCCTCTTGCTAAATATTTCAACTTCAACTCCTGAACTGTACCTGTCTGCTTGCTATATGAATACTACTTTCTGCACCCTAACTCTAAGGTCTCCATTCATCTTATCTGCTCATGATGCCTTGCTCTAACTCCTGACATCTAATGACTGTTTATAAGGACACAGAAGACTATTTAGTGTTATTCCAGTTGAGTTAGAGCAGAAGTTCTGGCCTTCCAAATGTTCTCACATAGCAGAGCTGAGAGTAGAACTCTTAGAACTTGCCTTCTTATTAATGAACTTGGGATACAGCTTTAAATGGCTCATGTCCTTGATAATCCTAGGTAATTTGTGCCAGAGACAGTTATGTAGTATAGAAGATAGAGCACTGGCCTGAAATCAGGGAGACTTGAATTCAAACCAAATGCAGACACATTATCTGTGTGACCCTCGGCAAGTCATTTAACTTGTTTGCCTCAGTTTCTTCAACTACAAAATGAGGAAAAAACACCACATGCTTACAGAATTGTTGTGAAAATGAAATAGGATAATATTTGTAAAGTGTTTGACAGTACTTGGAATGTAGTAGGCATTATATAAATGCTTATTCACTTCCTTTCTTTGCTAATTCACTGTGGCTATTGAGATAACATGGGGAAACAACTGGAATGTCTTGCCAGTCTTCTGAAGACTGGAATGTGATTAGTTCTGTGGGAAAGTAATTCTTAAGTTTATTCTAGGAAGAAAAGAAGAGATAGGATCACAAACTCAGAGCTAGAAAGAGCCTTAGGAGCCATTTGGCTCATTTTAGAGATGAAGAACAGATACCCAGAGAGCTTACATGACTTGTAAAGTAGGTAAGTATCTGAAATGGAATTTGAACTTAGATCTTCCTGACTCCCAAGTACAGCATTCTATTCACTATGCCATATTCAGGAAAGAGTTAGTGACAATAACTTGTAGACTCATCAAAGAAGCAAGGAAAGAGAGAAAATGTTCTTCCTTTAGGAAGAGTGCCAAAAGTAACAGAGCTTCAGGTAGTTTCCTTTGGCTTTGAGAGTTTGTTACTGGAAGAAAAGACTGTTGAAATGAATTGGTTAAAATATCGTTATCACTAAACTTCTGAACTTCATGAGTTCTAAGGAGTGCCTGTGAATAATGGGCACAAGACTGTATTATGCCAGGAAATGTGCAAAGCAATAACTCCTGGAGATATTAGTATTGAAGACCCAAGGCCACAGGCAGTCTACCAGGAAAGGGATCCTTGAGAAGCTCTATGTGACAGGATTATGGTCATCAGGGAGTGGTATCAAATTTTCTGGAGCTGAGAAGATCCCTGGATGAACCAAATTTTCTCAAAGGCATTTAAATAACAATGGCAATGACTTTAGAAGGACATGGAAGTATGGTCAAGTCTCAGATGTGAGATCATGATCATGTTTTGACATCTGTAAATGGGAATAAAATACACAACTTACTTTACAGGGGTAGCTGTGAATGAAAGATGCTATTGATTGTAAGTGGGAATGATTATTTCTGAGATTACATAATTTTATAATAGTTGTTTTGACTAAATTAAATATCTTTTTGTTATATTGTGGTTATTGTGTTTGCAAATGGAAGGGAGAGGAAAAATGCTATCCTTTCAGGGCTATTCAATGGAAAGTCTTTCTGAATGCTGGGGAATTCTAAGCAAATGAAATTTGATTAAATTATTTCTAAAAGGTAACCCAGGACCTTAGTGTCATGAGTTTCAAAATTAATTTTAAATATTGGAATAGCTGTCAATGTCAATCAAATAATCAATTAATAAACATTTATCAAGTGCCATTTGGGGACCAGGAACCATGCAAAGTGCTGTAGATATAAAAAGAGGAAAAACAGTCCTAATAGAGGAGGCAATATGCAAACAATTGTATAAAATCAAAGCTATGTACAGAATAGGCAGGGAAAAAATTAAGAGGAAAAACATTAGAATTAAAAGGGGGTATGGGAAAGCTTCTTGCAGAAGGTAGGATTTTAGTGGTTGGGACTTAAAGGAAGCCAAGACAGTCAATAGTTAGAGAGGAGAAGGGAGAATGTTCCAGGTATGGGGGATAGGAAAAAAATGCCTGGAGCCTAGAAATGGAATATCTTGTTCCTGAAATAGCCAGGAATCCAGTGTCACTGGGCTGAAGAGTATCTTTCAGGGAGTAAAGTATATGAGAACTGGAAAGGTAGAATGGGGTTGGGTTATTAAAGCTTTGAATGCTAAATGGACCATTTTGTATTTGCTCTTGGAGCAAGAGGATACCACTGGAGTTTACTGAATAGGGGATACCATGATCAGACCTGGTTTAGAAAAATCACTTTAGTGGCTGAATGTATTGGAGTAGGGAGAGACTTGAAGCAGGCTGACCCATGAGCAGGCTCTTTAATAATCAAGGTATGAGAGGATGAGGGCATGCACTAGAGTGGTGGTAGTGTCAGAGAGAAGGGGGGAATTTTTGAGAAATGTTGCAAAGGTGAAATTAGCAGGTCCTCGCAACAGCTTGGATACAGGTGGTGAGAGACAATGAGGAATACATGATGACTTCTAAATTGCTAGCCTGAGGGACTAGGAATATAGTATTGCTTTCTACTTTAACAGGCAAAGTTGGAGACAGAAAGGGCTTAACAGGAAACATAATGAGTTCTATTTTAGGCATATTGAATTTAAGATGTCTACTAGACATGCATTTTGAGATATTTGAAAGGCAGTTGGAGATGAGAGGTTAGAAGTCAACAGAGAGATTGAAACAAGAAAGGAAAATTTGAGAATCAACACAGAAAGGGTAATTCACTCCTGATGAGATCACCAACTGAAATAACAAACTGCAGAAGGGGAGATATCTGAGGCCACATGTGGTCCTCTAGGTCCACAAGTGCTTGTTCTCTGATTTAGTCAAAGGGCCACACTTGAGGACCTAGAAGGTCACACGTGGCCTCGAGATCACAGATTCCCCACCCCTGGACAAAAAGAGAGAGAGGAAAGCTCATGTTAGAACCCTGAGGGATACCTATGACTACAGGACATGATCTAGAGAAGTATCTAGCAAAGAAGACAAAGAATAAATAAGTAGAAAGAAAATCTGGAGAAAGTAGCAAACTCAAAACACAGAAAGAACAAATTATCAAGGACTTTCAAAATCTGAAGGATAGTCAAGGAGAATGAGGATTGAAAAAAGACCATTAGATATAGTAATTGAGAGATCATTCATGACATTGCAGAGAGCAGTTCCAGTGGAATGATAAAGCTGAAAGCCAAATTGTAAGGGGTGCTAGAAGAGTAGAGAATGTGCAGGCATCTATTGTCAACTGTCTTTTTGAGGAGTTTAGCTACAAAGGGCAGAAGATAGTTCTTCAATCTTCTGATAGTTGGTGATAAAGGATGATAATTGTTGGGAAGGGAAGGATCAAATAAGGTTTTTTCAGGAGAGACATGGGTATGTTTGTAGGCTGTAGGAAATGAAGTAGTAGACTGGGAGAGATTGACAACTAGTGAAAGTGTGAATTACAAAGGGGGGAGTCTGTTGGAGGAGATGTAATGGAATGAAGTTGTTTGAAGGAGGAGAGAGGTTAGCCTTGGTAAGGAGCAAAGTTATTTTATCATGTGAGATGGAAGTAAAGGAGAAAGTGGAAGAAGACACCTGAATAACAGAAGACAAGCAAGAGGGGAGGAGAGAGAGTTCATGGCAAATGACTTCAATGTTTTTCTGTAAATTGTGGGGGCATAGGGGTAACCATTGGAAGTTTAGGAAGAGATGAAAAGGTTTAGAAAAACCACTATGGAAAGTGGGATAGTGAGTTGATAAAGGAGGATTGTTTAGTAGCAGTAAAGGCCAAATTGAGTTCATCTGACACAGATTTGTAGTGGACCCAGTCAGAAGAGTTGCATAATTTTCTACACCTTGATTCAGCAGCATGTGTGTAGGACAAAGGTGACAAAAAGGTGGAAGTGATGCAAGGATTATCCCTGGTTAGGTTTAATTAGCAATATGATAAAGGGCTGGGCATTCAGAAGAAGAGAATAGTGAAGAGTTTAATTGTTTCACCAAGTGGTCAAGATGGAGAAAAAAGTAGCTACTGCAAAGGAAATGGCCTGGGAAAGAATTGTCTCTTATAATTTTACTTTTTTTCAGACTAAATATCTTTAAAACACATCACAGACTAAAATATCACATAATGTGGGTTTGAGTCCTCTCCAGCACAAATTCCTTCTGTGAATTTGGTCTGGTATAGCTGTTCTTGTCACTTAATTTTCTTCAGTGCTATTTCTATATTCTTATATGCCATATTGGGGACCAAATATGGTAGGTAGTTCTAGTATCATCAATGACGAAAATAGATCAGTATAGATATGGTGGCAAATCCTTTTCATTTTCCTTTTTTTGTCCTCCTTCATATTTTATCTATAAATATTCTTGAGATTATCTGGCTTACTTGGAACGTATGTTAAGTTTTTAGATATTGCATTCCTAGCTATAATTCTGCTGTTTCATGAACTGAATCTGCTCATCATCTTCTGTTATCCTTGGTAAAAATTTTCTATTGATGTTTCCAACTGGTTTTCCCCTTGGTTATCATTTCTATTTGACAAAGAGATCCAAGTGTTTGCTAGTGAAGGGATTCCTTTGTTTTTAATTTTAATCTTCCTAGTTGTGGTGATTACATTGGTTAAACTGATGTAATCCCTGTCAATGTCTTTGACTTTATCTATTTCCCAATTTTTGTCATCAGTAATTTCTGAATAGGTCAAATCGGAATTTTTGCAATTTCTTTTGATATCTTCTCATCTGTATCCTTTCTCAGAACTTAGTACTGGTTTTGACCTTTGCTGTAATTAGTTGACAGTCTGGCTGGACATAGGTGGCTGACTCAGAAATCATTTGCATATTTTAACCAATTACTTCATAGAGAGCTAATTCATTATTTTATGATTTTTGTAAAGTCTACCATATTTAGTGCTTTCTGATTCTTTAAAAAATGTTAGCAATATATAGACTGGAGGCTCCTGAACAGTCAAGAAGTTGTTGACACTGATCTTTTAAAAAATCATTAGTCATAATTTCTAAAATATTTTTGACCATTCTGGAATTGGAATCAAGAACTCTGAGTTTAAATGCTACCTAAGCCATTTACTAGCTGTGTGATCTTAATTGACTCAGATCCTCAGAGTTAAAGTTTTCTCAAATTTTTATTTTCTTTTAAAATTAAATTAATTTATTTTTGTCAGATTTTAGGTTCTAAATTGTCTCTCTTACTCCCTCTCCAATACACACTGGGAGATGGCCCCCAGTTGATGCAGATTAATAAATATATGTCAAACCATACTATATATGCTTCTGTTTATCAGTTCTTTTTCTGATTGTGGATAACATCTTCCTTCCTAAGTCCTTTATAATTGATTTGAGTAGTTATAGTATTCAGAATAATATGATTGTTCACAATTATTCTTAGAACATTATTACTGTTTTTATATACAATATTCTCTTGTTCATTTCACTTTTCATTTTTTATGCAAGTTTTTCCATTAAAAAAATCAACCAGCTCAAAATTTCTTACAGTACAGTAATATTCCAAGGTTCTCTGGTTTGTAAAATAAAAATGATAATATTTGTCTTTTCTATTAGAGTTGTTAGAAAGAGAGTACTTTGCAAACCTTAAAGAGATGCGTGTATGTGTGCGTACACAGGGTATTCCAAAAGTCTTAGTGTAGTTTTGAATTATTATAGATATATAAGCACACACATTGTTGTTATGCCTAACTTCAAATTTAAGTCACACAATACATATGTTGACTGCATTTTAAAGCTCTTGTTGGGATCTATATTTCATCTTCTATGACATAAATTGCAATTTTCTTCAAGTTGGCATTTTTTTCTTCCTATGCTTAATGTGAGCATTGAAAGAAAATTTCACCAAGTGTCCCATTCAGTTTTTGCCTTTGGGGAATGATTAAACCAACTCTGAAAATGCCTTTATTTACTATCCAAGAAGAAAATGTGTGATTTACTTCTATTTAGCTTCAACTTTTTCTTTTGGTTTCATTTATAATACCAATGCCAATATTTATATGGTTTAGTTCCTCCAGTAATATTTCAACTTTTTGGTGATTAGACTAAAAAATTCCCATTTAGAATACCAACACATTGCTGTTTATAGATGGTCTAAAATGATGCAATCCTTAGCATTGCCTCAGGCCTTTTCTGTCACTGCAGTAACAAAAGGGGCCCGTGGCATAATTTAGCATTTTCTCTTATTTCTCCATTTGCCAAGGCTAAGGAATCCATCGTGTAGTGTCCAAACTGCTTTCTGGATGCTGCACTTCTACACATCTGGTGATGCTACAACAATTAAGGAAAGTCCTAGGTGAGAGGAAATATGCAGGAGGAGCAAAAATTTATTTAGAACTTACCATGTGCTATGCACTTTAGAAATGTTCTCTATATTTTCCCTAAAAGCCTTCTTATTTTTATTTTACATTTGAAGAAACTGAGTTAGACAGAGGTTAATTGACTTGCCCAGGGTCACACAGCTAACAAGTATGGGAGGCTGGATTTCAACTCAGATCTTCCTGATCCCAGATTCTGTTCACCATGCATCTAGCTGCTCCTACGTAGCCCAAGATCTTCTTACTTTAGTGCATAAAAAGATCCGTGATTTCATCAGTGTGGATATTCTTTATGCCTATGGTGAGTTCTAATTATGTATACCTTGGCAGATGGTCTTCACAAGTTGCTGAGGCCAAAGAAATGATAACTCATTGGCCAACTTTCTGATTATTCCCCTCCCCCACCCCCATCCCATACTCTTTACAATACCCTTGCAATCCACTGAAATTCCAGGTCCTTTTTTTTTCTACTCACATAAGCTATTATCTAGCCACATCTCCATTCTGTTTTAGTACACTCATTTTCTTTTTTAATCAAAGCACAGAAATTCACATATATCTCAACTGGATTTTATTATGAGATTTGTGCCATCTTCCCAGTCTGTTAAAATACTTTTGAATTGTGCTTTAGTAATCTGATGCATTAACAATTGCTACCAGCTATTTGTTATCCACAAATAAGAATTATAGAATCAACCTATTAATGGCTAAATTCTGATACTAACCATTTGTCAATTCAATTCCAACTCTTCTCCCGAACATTTCTGACACACACTATCCCCCCCTCCCCAAATATCATCAAAGGAAATGATTTTGTAGGTATAGGGTTAGTAGCATAAATCCATAGTCATAATTCTAATTTATTTTAAGTCAGCAGAAGATGAATCTACCAGGTCTAAATATTTATCTTGTTAATACATTCAATTTATATTCAGGGACTAACTATATTATAGTCATCTCTAAGTTAGGGCTATTGAAATATGTCTTCTTGAGATAGAAGGGGTTCTGGTTTACTCTCATGAGTGATATTGCCATGAATGGGTAATGACCAAGCACCTTTTTAATAAGTCTGGAAAAAATTCCACAATCCCACCCTCCTCCTGACCTAAATCCATTTATAATTTATAGATATGCAGGGCAGAATTGTAATTTTAGACATTCCTAATTTAAAACCCATTCATTATTACAGCTGCTCTGTAATAATGACACATCTCTGCTTATGCCAGGATGCCCAACATAATAAACAAATTGTGAAAAAGAACAATATTCTCTCCACTACCTACACAGTACTCAAGGACACAACTGTTAGAGAAATTATATAACTGGGAAGAGAAAAGTCCCAAACAACCATTTGCTTTCTGCCTATTAGATTGGCATGGTTAAAAAGTGATTTGCCAGGTAGTCTAGTCTATTGCCGTCTTGGACAATCCCTACCACACACTTGTTGCGCTCTCACATAATCAGAGGAGTGTCTTGGGTGATAGCTCCATGATTGCCTCTGTCTCTGGAGAGCAGAACAACTAAACCATCTGATTAGATGCCAAAAGATATTTGACTTTCTAATGATCTTCAATGAAAGAAATTCCACATCTAGGATCACTGAGTCTTGGAGTGAGAATCATTTCCTGGAATCCATCTAATTCAATCCTTATCTGACCTCCAGTCAGATATGCCCAGTTAGTGAATATCCAGCCCTCACACAAAGATCTCTAGGAAGGGAAAACAAAGCCCTATCAGGGCAGCTCCTCACACTTTTGGATAGCTTCAACTGCTGGGAAATTCCTCTTCATGTCAAGTTTAAATCTGCCTCTGTGCCTTCTTTTCATTATTTCTAGTTTCATGCTCTAAGCACTAGAGGAACATGTCTAATGCCTCCCCCACATTAGATCTTCAAAAACTTGATGACAAATACCCTAATCCATTTAAGTTTTCCATTGTAATGAATTTTTAGATAGCCTAATGGATTTCTTATGCCAGTTCTAAGAAAAGGAAAAAGTAAATCACTGGCTGACAAGATCTGAGTTGGAAATGACATTAAAGATTATATGGTTAACTTATTACCTGAGGAGAAATGCCTGAGAAAAGGTCATCAAGCTTTCACTAGAACACCACATTCTGGAAGAGCCAATTTCACTTTTAAGCAGCTTAACTGTTAGAAATTCTTTCCTTTGACTTGTCCTAGAAACCTTTTTATCCTAGAAGATCATTCCAGCCCTAAAATTGACCTGTTGGAAGTACTCTATGTAGAGAGAAGTAATCTCTCCCTTTGATTGGAAAGCTCCTCTCCAAATTCCCATTTAAGGATTGTAACCAGGTCCACCAAGGTTTATTTTTCTTCAAGCTACATTCTAGAATCCCTCCCATGCCTTTGCCCCTCTCCTTCCCATCCCTAAGGCAAGGATCGCCTTTCTTTTTGCTTGTGTTTGTATTTCCTGTACTTAATACTGACTCTGTATGGAGTCAAAATCAGCCTCTCTATAATTTCCATTCACTTCTTAGTTATGATCATAATGTCCAAGTAGAATGACTCAGACAACTCTTCCATATGGCATCTATCTAATCTCCCTTACATTTTCTCTTTCTGAAACTAAATATTTCTACTTTCTTTATTTGATCCTTTTGTGGTATGGTTTTGAGTTTTTCTATACTGCTTATACTCCTCTGAATGAGCTCTGGTTGGTCAATGTCCTTCCCAGGATGTGGCACCAAAAATTGAAAATCAACCTCTGGGTAGAGTCTTTCCATGACAGAGAACCTCTAATGTCACTATACTGTAAGTAACTATTTTTTGTACATTGTCAGTATAGCCCGATAGAAGCTTTCATTAAAAGATTTAGCTCCCACATTACATAACTCTTTCATGTCAATCTTGCAGTCTGTTAAAATTACCAGACCTTTTCCTCCCCAAACCATTGTCTAATACCATCCAGTATGTCCACACTTGTCCTTTTAAACCTGAGGGAAATACTTTAATTTTCCCCCTTGAGTTTTATCTATTCATGTTTTTTTTCTTGTTCTGTTGCCAGGCAAATGGGGAACAAAGATGATGTTACCATCCATCAGTTTTTTTCTAGGCTAAAGCCACATCATTCCAAATATTCTTAAAGCTGTTATTTTAATCATCTTTCTGGCTCTCTTTTGAATCTTCTTCACATTTCTTTTTAGATGTAGACCTCAAAATTCAGACGAAATACTAAGATTCATAGGATTTAGAATTGGAAGGGATATTACAAATCATTTTAACATAGCACCGTCATATACTACTGAGACAAGGTAGTTTGAATGTTTTGGTTTAGGGTCACAGGGTTAGTTAGTGGCAGAGGCAAGATTCAAAACCAGATTCTTGAAGCTCAATTCCAGGGCTCTTTACCCAATGCCATATTGTATCTGTTGGCTATGTTGAATACAACAGAAAGATTACCTGCTTGGAACTCTTAAGCTGTCTATATCTTAATTTTTTTTAACTTATTTACTTTTAGTTTACAACATTCAGGTCCATAATCACTTGAGTTCCAAATTTTCTCCCTCTCCTTCTCTTTCCCCCTTCTACCACCCTCTCCCGCCATGGCAGCATGTAATCAAATAGAGATTTTACAAATACCTTTACATTAAACATTAGTCAAGTTGTAAAGAAGGATTACTAATGGGCAAAATTCCACAAGATGAGCAATATTTTCTGTCTGTTTTTTATGAACTGCTCCCAGCACAACCAGCTCAATACACAATTTTGAACTTGGTTCAGTTTATTTTTATTTTAACTCTTGCCCCCATCCTACTTAATAATTCTGAAAGTGTGTCTTTTCCCAAATGTCTAAATGACTTTCTACTGTCCCTCTCAGTTCTTGGGTTCTTTCTCATGAAGGTGCTCTGTCTGGGCCTGCTCTTTGTCCAGTGTAACCAGCCTTGGTTCTGATCCTGGCACTCCATTTCCTTTCTCTAATTCCAAAATGTTTCTGTCCAATGTCCTGCTCCCTCTTATTGCCAATATTCTCTTCTAAGCCACAAGAGAATCAAAGACTTTTTAAGCTGGAAGAAGTCTTGGCAATCTAGCCCAAGGCCCTCCTTTTATCTGTGCTTTTCCTTATCCCTAATATCTCACATTTACATAATGCTTTATGGTTATAAAGATCTTAATATGATACACCAATGTTATGGGATAAGTAATATAATGATTATAATTAGTATGAGGAAAATGAGGCTCATATATTGCCTAACAAGTAAAAAAAAATCATTGAGTCCAACCCTCAAATGAAACATGGAACTCATTTGGCAAGAGGTCATTCATTTTCAACTTAAAGACCTTCCTCTGAAGACAGGGGAACTCACTTTTATGTAAAGCTGTTTTGTCCCTTTTTGGAGGCTTCAGATAATTAAGAAATGTCCCCTTATGCTGCATAAAGGTTTCTTTATTATTCTATTAATTGATTATAGTTCTAATCTCTAGGACCAAGTGGAATAACTGCATTCTTTTCCACATATAAAAATCTTTCATATAGCTGAAGACTTCTATGGTGTCTTCTCAAGTGTTCTCTATTTTAGTCTAAAGATCCTTAGAGTTCATTCATCTGATCCTGGTGTGTTTATTATTTGGAATACTCACAGTCCTGGTTACACTTCTGTGGATGTATCCCCATTTCATAATATTTTAATGTTTCAAGTATCTGTGATTTTATTATTTTGGTTATTTCCTTTGCCAAAGCGATTCTACTCTCTATAAGATTTAGGAGATGGATGGCATTTGAGAGTTGGCATGTCTGAAAAATTCATCACCCTGTAGTCAAACTTATGATGAGCCTCTCTGAATTTAGTCAGGCTAGTCTTCAAATAACTGGCGTATGGTCTATCCCTAGGCTAATGCCTACTTTGTTAAAGTCCATGATAAAATGAGATGTCTCAAACCAAATACAATATTCATGATCCTAGCTAATTAGTCCAGAATAGATGAAAGTATCATCTCCATTCTCTCAACACCATTATTTCTATTACTGTAGCTTTAGTTCACATTAGCTATTTTGGCTACGACATGTTTTTGACTTACATTAAGCTCAAAGTCTAATAAATCCCCAAGGAGCTATTGTTCACATGAAATATGGTCAAGTCACTTCCTATATTGACACAGGTAGTTTTTAACCAAGTGTATGACTTTACATTTATCCCATTTAAATTTAATCTTCTTAGATTGCATTCATTTGCCCAAACTGATAAGATCTTTTGGGATACCAATTTTTTAATAAAATATATTAGCTTTTCCTTTATTCCTGCAGAGCACAGTGGATGAAACTGGGGACCTGAGGTCAGGAAGACCTAAGTTCAAATCTGGCCTCAGACACTTAGTAGTTATATGACCCTGAACGAGTCATATAACCTCTGTCTGCCTCAGTTTCCTGAACTACAAAATGGAGACGATAATAACACTTACTTTGGAGGATTCTTGAGAGGATCAAATGGAATAATATATATGTACTGTGCTTAGTATCTGACATATAAGAGGCAATAAATTCTCATTTCTATTCATCCTTTCCATCTGTGGTTTACCCTTTCTTCCTTTCCATCTTTGTTCCAACAATTTAATATTTAATTTAAATTTAATAAGTATACAATCTCTTCACTCATCCAAGTGATTGATAAAAATCTATAAAATAGGGTCAAGGACAGAGTCTATGGCATAACATCAGAGACATTCTAACTTTGAATCAATCTATTAAATATTCTGTGGATTTTGCCTTTCAATCAGTTCTTTTTTTGGGGGGTGGGCAGTTGGGGTTAAGTGACTTGCCCAAGGTCACACAGCTAGTAAGTTAAGTGTGTGAGGTCATATTTGAACTCAGGTCCTCATGACTCCAGGGCCAGTGCTCTGTTCACTGAGCCACCTAGCCACCCCTTCAATCAGCTTTTATTCCTCCCAAGTATACTATAATTCAGCCTGCATATGTCTATATTATCCATGGGTATCTATTAAAAACTAATTCCACAAGATGAGCAATATTTTCTGTCTGTTTTCTATGAACTGCTCCCAGCACAACCAGCTCAATACACAATTTTGAACTTGGTTCAGTTTATTTTTATTTTAACTCTTGCCCCATCCTACTTAATAATTCTGAAAGTGTGTCTTTTCCCAAATGTCTAAATGATTTTCTGCTGTCCCTCTCAGTTCTTGGGTTCTTTCTCATGAAGGTGCTCTGTCTGGGCCTGCTCTTTGTCCAGTGTACCAGCCTTGGTTCTGATCCTGGCACTCCATTTCCTTTCTCTAATTCCAAAATGTTTCTGTCCAATGTCCTGCTCCCTCTTATCACGAATATTCTCTTCTAAGCCACAAGAGAATCAAAGACTTTTTAAGCTGGAAGAAGTCTTGGCAATCTAGCCCAAGGCCCTCCTTTTATCTGTGCTTTTCCTTATCCATAATATTTACATAATGCTAGCTTAATGGGCTAGCATGGTGTACTGAAGTAGGAGTCACAGGACCTGAGTTCAAATTTTACCTCTGACACATCACTTCTGTGACTTTGGGCACACCATTCAATACAGCACCCTCATTTTACAGACAAACATATCACATTACTTTTCTGGATTGGAGTTTCCACATATGTGAAATTATTACTAGGTCTGCACAATTTCAGTGCAACTTAATAGCTCTAGATCTATGATTCAGTGCTTAGCACAATGCCTAGCACACAGTAGGCATTTAAGAAATATTTATTAACTGGCTGATTGATTCCATGCAGAGGCTTTGTCAATTTCCTTACTGAAATCAAGTTACGTAGGATACCTATAGATACCAAAGATACCTATAGATACCATAGATACCTATGTTAGGTATCTGATCAGACATTTCCTAAATGAGAGTTTTTATTTCATTTCTTGTATGCAAGTCATTGTTGGTAAAAATGCTATAGCCAATTTAATACCTGTTATATTTCTTATTAATAACTGCCATTTTTAGGGTACTTTATAGTTTGCAAGGCATTTTGCTCCAAATACTCCTGAGATAGACAGTACAAGTATTGTTATGCCCATTTTACAGATGAGAATTCTCACATTCAGCAGGGCTAAGTGCCTTGCCAATGATCCTACTGTCATTTTAAGTCTCCTATATCTACAATTTTCCTCTGATTTATCAATTTAGTAACTGTGAAGAAAAGGAAATGAGGTTAGTCTGCTATGAATTGCTCTTAATGAATCCATGCTAGCTCATAGTAATGACCAGTTTCAATAAGCTTCTGGCCAATTGTCAATTTTTCTCTTTTCTTGTGTCCACAAAGAACATACTTTTTTGGGGTCAAATGATTGACTTTTAGATTTTTCTGTTGCTTGCTATTCCACCTAAGCTGCAACGAGGAAGAAATTAAAAACCCATCAACAAACCAGCATGACGCCTGGGAGGTTGGAAGCTGGCATCTGTTAATAACTCTGCTCCTGAGTACCCCCTTTCTGAACTCTTTCTTCTGCTAGGCAGAATAATTTGCTGCTGACTCGATCCTGAGAAAAAAGGGGATTCTTGAGTATAGACAAGCTGTCGATAAGGCCAAAGAGCAGCATGGTGACTGTAAACCTGAAATCTGAAAACCAAAGGCAATCGTGCCAAATATTTGCTTTTTGTGGGGACTGGAACTAAAAATAAATATTCCCAGAGAGAAATATCAATTGTTGGCATTTTCCAGTCGGAATGATTATATAAGAGACAATAGACAGGTATTACAAGGTCAATAGTTCTTCATTTCACAGAGAGGGAAACAGGTTCAGAAATATTCTTCTCCTACTAATATTATATAACTAACTGCAGAGCTTAGAAGATTATCATCTTCTAAAAATTAATATTTTAGATGAACCTAAGGGCAGCATAAAGAGGTGTGTGTGGTAGATGTTAAACGACTGCAGCATTTTACTGATAATGATTTGAATAATAACATTAATTCATTCAGTCATTTTTCAGTCGTGTCTGACTCTTTGTGACCCCTATTTGGGTTTTTCTTGGTGAAGGTACTGGACTAGTTTGCCATTTCCTTCTCCAACTCATTTTACAGATGAGGAAACTGAGGCAAACAGGGTTAAGTAACTTTCCCAGAGTCACTTAGGCTTCTGAAGCCACATTTGAACTCAGGAAGATGAATCTTCCTGAGTCCAGCCCTGGCACTCTATCCATTTTAACACCTACATTCTCATAACAACAATGAACAACAACAACAACCACAACTAACAACAACTACAACACTACTACTACAACACGACAACACCACTACTACTACACCACCACCACCACTACTACTACTACTACTACTACTACTACTACACCACTACTACTACTACTATATCACTACTACTACTACTACATCACTGCCACTACTACACCACCACCACCACTACTACTCCTACTACTCCTACTACTCCTACTACTACATCTGGTACTACTACTATTATTCCAATGACCACCCCAACCGAGAACAAAAACTAGCATTTATACAGCACTTTTGATGTGCCAGAGACTGTGCTATCCATTTTCCAATTATTATCTCATCTGATCCTCATGACGATCCTGGGAGATAGATGCTATTGTTATTTTCATTTTACAGTTTAGGAAACTGAGACAAACAGAGGTTAAGTGACTTACCCAGGGTTATGCAGCCAGTAAATGTTTGAATCTGATTTGAACTCAGACTCTCATGTCTCCAGGCCCAGTTTTCTATCCGTTGCTTCACTTAACAGCCTCATGTCCTTGAAATGTACCATAAGTTATTTTTCATGATATGGAATCAACAAAGAAGGACAAGTCTAGTAACAGGAGGAAAGGCTAACTGATAGCTGGAAGGCTGCGCTGATGCTCATTAAATGTAAAGAGACATTGACTCTGCCTAGCCTTCTGACTATGTCCTCTTTGGAAGATTTTTTAAGGACTTGTAAGCATGGATCCATTGAAATACTAGGGCATGGGGAAACTATTTGGTGAATCTAAGAGAAGAGTAGTATATTAACATAACTGTTCCAAGGGAAGTGATGGAAAAGGTATCGTCAAGATTATATATGACTAGAAAAGAAGCAATCTTAGTCATATTACAAAAGTGGAGAATGGAAGATGGGCTGTATGAATTGCAAAAGACCCAGAAATGACAGCAACACAGAAACAAAAGGAACAGATTAGATTGTTGAATTTTTAACAGGGAAAACAACCCAAACAGTAGAATGCAAATAAAGAGAATTTCATTTGTGTCTTTGGCTTCCCAGCACCAAGCATATATGCCTTACATAGAGTAAACACTTAATAAATGTTGATTGACTTGGATTCAGATCTGTTACTTTCATAGTTGAGGAAATAAAACAAAATAGTACGGTGACTTGGACAAGGTCACATAGCAAGCTATGACACAGGTGGGACCAGAACTCATAATTCTTCAAAGCTACCAGGCTGGGGCTCATCCATTCTTTCTGGATCCTGCCTCACTTTGTTGCACACTCCTTGAAGGAGACATGCAGTGTTTAGCACTGCTAAATTATATTCTATCAAATGTCTCAAGTGCTTCTAACCCTTCTTTCTTAAGCCTTGAGGCTTTGGAAGGATCCAAATAAAGATACAGGGTACTTTTTCTCTTATAGTTTCTTTCTTAACAACATACCTTGATCAGAACATAATTATGTCAAAATTATAGGGGGAATATAGTTATCCCTTCCACATTGTGTCTTTCCCCATTGTAGTTTTGACATATCATGGCTTGGCATTAGAAATTAAATGGGAATTTTGGGGGAGTTTTGCAGAAGATGTAGACAACTTGCAAAGGTCAGCAAATGAAACTCAGGAATATATAAAATACATGTATAGTATTGTATAATATCAACATATTTTATCTTTTAATACTGTAAACACCCCATTAAAGAAAAAGAAACAATTCAGATTTCTTCTCTGGTAAAAAAGGAGGGCCAAAAAATTTTACACTGCTTTTCCAGATTGTAGAGGTGCTATGCCCTTAACCCCCAAAACGTGGGAGGGAGAACTGTACTTCAAGAATAATTCCTTGATGCTCCAATTCCAAATAGACATTGCCTGGATAGGAAAGGTATTGAAGAAAGGGCAATGACATTGTTCTCCCTTTCCTAATGAATTGAACAGATATTTTCAGAAAGCAGTGAAGAATAAAGGGAATAATAACAACAGCAACTTTTACATAGCATTTTAAAGCTTACAAAAGGCTTTGCAAATACCCTTTCATTTTACCGTCACAATATCTCCTAAAGATCTTCACTTAACGAAACAGGAGATTGGAACTGTGAGTGGTTAAGTGACTTATTTGTGGTCAAGAAGTTCATATGTGCTTGATATAGGATTTAAATTCAGGCCTTCTTGACTTCAGGTCCAGGACCCTTTTCCATTGTGCCACCTGGCTACCCAGACTGGAAAAGTACTAGGTTTGGAGTCAAAAGACCTGTGTTCAAATTCTGCCCATGATACTTACTCCTCAGGCAAGTCACTTAATTTCCCTGTGTCTCAGTTTCCTTAGCTGTAAAATGAAGGGCTTGAGCTAGTTGGACTCTGAACTCTTCAGCTCCTAATTTATCATCCATAATCTTATAGCATCAGTGCAATTCATACCATCAAAGCAGTTATGAGGTATTGAGACATTCAGCTTGGCCGAGGTACTGAACCAATTTCAGATTCACTTAGGCAGGCCTCAGTTTTCTCTGTCAACAAAGGGGGCCAATTCTATTGATTTCACTTGGTGGCTAACAGCTGTGAATACTGAAGCAATTGGAATGCCAAATTTTAGTTGAAAACAGGACCATTTAAACTTTGCTGGCAAACCAGCAATTAGTCTCAAATGTTTGGAAACAGATTCGTTTGTGCCCCAGTAGACATGATGCCTGAGATTTAGCAGCAAAGGTCAGCACTTCCTCTCATGACATACCATGAAGGCAGTTTCTGACTGTTTCGTTCTTAACAAAAGTGTCAAATTATAATAAATCTAAATGCAAATGCCATCTTGTTTGTTTTTCAATGTTTTTTTTTTGGTTGGTTGGCTCTTTACATTCAAGTCTTAGATAGTAGTTACTTAAAGCAGATTGTGATGGAGCGATTCACGCATGGGTAGAGGACTTGCGGTATAGCACTAAGATAAATGTCAGTCTGAAGTAATGTCTTAAGGTCAGGTAGGCCAAAGAATGCAAATGCTGGCAGATTTCATTTCTATTTTGATAAAACCATGGTAATAAGACTTTTAAATCTTGAACTATTGCAAACTGCAATGGAGACATTAATTTTGCTCTACAAAGCTGTTACCACTTGTAGCTTCCTGAATGCTTCAGTAGTCTCATGAGAACTAAGCTGCCTCTAGCAAATGAATGGGCATCAATAAAATACCCATGGTGAGGTATGTGTGTGTGCATGTGTTTTTAAAGCTGATCCCATATTTTCTACTGACAGTGAAGACAGTATGTGCAATGTTTTACAATGATTTCCAAGTTTTTAAATTTTTTTCTGATTTGGAATATTCCTTTTATGGTTTTTTTTAAATCAATAGAGCTGCAGAGGCTGACCTATTCCTGAATATTTCAAAAGCTCTGTCCTCCATGCCCATCTTTTCACACTCTGAGTTAGGTAAGCCAAGATGAACTCTTAACTTTGCATGCCTTCCAACCACACTCAGGATCTTGTACAGTTTACGTTAGCTATTAGAAAGTGATGCATTTGTATGGAACGGGATCCCAATAAGCGTCAGAAATGCTGATAGCTTTTCTAAATTATTGATATTATTTTGGATAGAAAATAAAAGCCTCCAAATGCCTTCATAATAGATTCATAAATGTACATGTGTTGTTGAGCAGAAAGGGAGAGACTGATGAAGACTGAGCAGGTGGTAGGATAAATCAGGATCAGATCAGAGCCACTTGCTGATCATTATTCTGCTCCCTGCCCATTGTCTATCAGCATGTAAGCACTAAGTGTCAACATGAATTTAAATAAAATCTATTTTTTTTCACATATTCTTGAACTGAGGGAAGAAAGAAGTATTACGTGTATTTTGTTGAGCAGAGAGATAACATTTAGAAGCAATTCAGCCCATTTTTCTGATAGTGACATCTTAGAATCAAATTTGGTGCCTCTAGTCCCACAATGTCTAACATTTCAGGTGAGACAAGACTACGTGGAGTCAGTGTCATCCACTGACCAAAGGACTGACTTAGAAGACTTCACATATGCTGCAGACCTGTTGACTGGTCATGGAAGGAATGCTCTCATCTAGAAAGCTGGAATAATCAGTAAGCATCTCACACTGATGCTGGAAATATAGAGGGGCCCAATGATTCATTTTTCCACATTGTGGCAGTGCAAACTGTCATGTTGGGGGGTAAGGAGAGATTTTTTGCCTGTTTAATATGCTAATTATATGCAGGATAATGTATAAAATAAATAATTGTTTTTGAGTCAACATGAAGGGCATTTTTCCCAAACAGATTATATTTTAATTAGACCTCCAGCCTGATAAAGAAATTCTCCCTAAAACAGCTCTAATAGAGGGGATCATCTTGCCTCTCCTTGAATACCTTCAGTATCAGGAAGCTCATTAGCTCACAAGGTAGACCACTCTTTGGCTGAACAGCTCTTAATTATAAGAAGTTTTTCACCTTATGTTGAATCTTGGTTAAGGGAATGATGGCCTTTACCTCAGTTTATTCCATTGCCAAATAATATCTTCATTCCATATTTAAATACAAAGAGGCTGCTGGTCTAGTGCTTTGAAGATGAAAAGTGCCATGTAACTACATGGCACCATGATTTATTAAACTGTTCTTTGAATGAGCTCCTTATAAAGATGAAATCACTATTACTTTCATATATTCCCTCTTTCTTATAATTTCACTATCCATTTCATTGTCTGTCTTTCTCATTTTTTTGGCCTTTCATCTTTAAAGATCATAGCAAGGTGACAGATGAAAAATAGTCTGTGTTTTTTGCTGTGTGGATTGACTTCTTCCTTGGACAAGGTAAACTCTTTGTATCTAGACTCAAATACTATTTAATGCTGTAATTGGGTAATTATGCATTATTTACCATCATATACTTTATATGAAGTTTCTCACACATGAAATTACTTTACCTAGCTCTTTTCTTTTGCTCACAGAACAACATACACTTGTAATATTCTTCCTTTTCACCTTTTCCTCTTAGAGTCCCTAACTTCTGTAATGGTTCAGTTCGAGACCCCCATAAGAGAATTCCTCTAAGAAGTTCTACCTGAATTCCCTTGAAATTCCCTTCCTACCCTTGAAATTTTTTCAGAGGATGATAGATTTAGAGACAATTTAGTCCGACATTATAATTCTACAAATGAAGTCTAGGGAAATTAAGTGATATAATAAACCTTAGTCAAGTAGTTAGTGTCAAAAGTAGGATGTTAAAGTAAATCTTCTGATTCAAGATACTCCATTTAGTACACCATCCAACACCCTCACTTTATATGTGTATATATGTATATATATATATATATATATATATATATATATATGTATTCCATATTTACTTATCTGTGTTCCTTTTCTTCCCTTCCCCACTAGAACATAATCTCCTGAAGAGCAGGAATTGTTTCAGTTTGGTCCTTATATCACCAGTGTCTAGAAAGGCATCTGACATGTAATAGACACTTTATAAACAGCATAAATATTGAAATAAATCTGGCAATTGCATTCAAGACAAAGCTGGTAACTGCATGGATTTGATTTGAGTGTTCTTGGATCTAAGTTCTTTGTACATTGTCAAGTCCATTTTAAAAATACAATTTTATTCCCCATTTTCACTTCATCTTTACATTGCCCCAGCTTTTCAAATCTGTATTTTCCTTAAGGCTAAAACAACTGAGTGACATGGAATGACCTAGCATCTAAGATAAAAGGATTAGAATCTGGGAAAAAATCTTAGAGAACATATGATCCATTCTGTTCATTTTACATGGAAAGAAACTAAGGGATAGAGAGATAACTTTGGGAGACATGGAAGGAGTAAAAGGAGAAAGAAAAGGAATGAAACTTAAGTTGAAAGCTGCAAAGAACTAAACTGAAGGATATAACATTTAAATGAAAGGCAAAATATTTGAGGTAAACAAGAAAAACTCAAGTGGAGGAACTTAAAGAGAAAAAACTCACACTGAAGAAGGAATCAAGATAAAGAAAGACTCAAGAAGAAGTGACTGGGAAACAGTATAAGTTAAGGTAGGAAGTAGTACAACAAAAGAAATGACATTGAGTGTGGCTTTTGAGGTCCCAAGAAGAAGCTAACAAGGAAGTAATGAGGTAATATAGAGAGGGACAAACCTGGAGTTGAAGACCAGCATTAGCAGTTTGCCACAGCTGTTTGAGCCAAGGAAATTCCCAGAAAAAGGGAACAAAAAATGAACTCAGGAAACAATTTTAAACCATTGTGTTGGTCATCTTTGAAGATCATTGTAAAAATAGTACAGGTAAGAGAGATTGAGAGAATAAACAGCAGGAGAGTAGAAAGGCTAATACTTTTTTGAGTTCAGGAAGAGGGATGAAAATGGACTCTGTCTAATTATAGACCAGTGCTTTTGATTTCATTTCTGTCAAAATTCTAGAAAGCTTACTAAAATTATAATTGGAGAGTTTCTAGAAAAAGAATCAACAATCACAAAGAACTAGAAAGATTTAATCAAACAAGGTCAAGTCTAAACATTTCTTTTCCTTTCCTGACAGTATTAGGAGAATGCTTTTAATGAAGTTTAACTGGGTGTTAGTAAATCATTTGGCAATATTTCTCATGTCATTCTTGTGGAAAAGATGGGGGAATGCAGTCTAGTTAGATGGATTAGAATTGGTTGAATGTTTGGACCCACAGGGTAGTCGGTACTTAATAGCAATTCTGAAGAACTTTAGTTGTATATTTTAGTGTTTATTCTTAGATTTGTGCAGTTTAACAGTTTTATCAGTGACCTGGATGAAGGCATAAATGACTTGCTTATGAAATTTGCCAATGATATGAAACTGGGATGGATAACTAATACAGTAGATGAAAGAGATGGGATACAAAGGATCTTGGAAGGCTAGAACATAGCACCAAATTGGCTAAATTATTTTTCCTTCTTAAAAGACATCAGATCTTACCCATAAGTTAAAAAAAAACTAACTTCATAAGTATAAGATTCAGGAACCATTACTAGATTTCAGCATATCTGAATAAAAAAGCTCAATGTCAGCCAATAGTGTTATGGGAATTAAAAAAACCCAATACCAATACAATCTTAGTATGTATGAAGAGAGGTGTGTTATCTAGGACTTAGGGAGTGGTTGTCTTGTTGTTCACTACACCAGTTAGACCACATATGGAATGTTACACTCACTTCAACATATCACATTTTAGAAAGGAGATGAATAAAATAGAGTATCTGGAGCAGGCTGACCACCTAGGTAATTGTAAAGGACCTGAACATTATGTGTCATGAGTACCAATTAAAGGAACTGGGGATTTATAGCCCAGAGGTGACAAGAAGAGAACTTGATAGCTGTCATCAATATTTAAAGAGCTGTCACTTGAATGAAAGATTAGACTTTTCCTACTTGATCCCAAAAGGCAAACTAAGAACAATGGGTGAAAATTACAGAAAAATAGATTTAGGCTTGATGTAAGAAAAAAAAACCTAACAACTATACCTACCCTAAAATGGAAAGAGCTACCTCAGGAAGGAAGTAGTGAGTACCCCCCTCCACAAAGGTTCTTAAGCAATGACTACTTGACAGTGTGGCATAGTGGATAGAATACTAGAATACATAGTGGATAGAATACTAGACTTCAAGTCAGGAAGGCATTGGTTTAAATTATACCTTTGGGAAAGTCATTTAACCTTTCTTGATTTGTTTCCTGAACTGTAAAATGGGGAGAATGATGGCATCTATCTCACAAAGTTACAATGTTGATAAAAAAATAAGCTATGCAAAGTATTTTGTAAAAATGATAGCTATTATCATTTTGTAGATTTCATTCTTATTCAGGTATAAGATGGACCAGATAGTGCCTTATAGTTTTTGGCAGATTTCCACAAAGAAGAAATACCAATCACAAAGTAAAAAAAAATGGAGTGGGTTTCCTTGTGAGGCACTGAACCTTGTACTTGTAGGTGTTTATGAAGTGGCAGGTTGAGAACTTTCTAGGGGGATTGTAAAGCCAATATTTTATCTGAAGTATGTCATTGAATAAAACTGACATCCCTCTCAATTCTAGGATACTTTAATAAATGATTTTACAAAGGAAGGCAAAATAGAGGGTCAGGTGGTCATAATCCCTTGGAGAAGAACTTTGGCTTGAATCAGATTCCTCTTTTGAATGTACATTTCTTCCAAGAAGCATGTTTGTTCTTTTTTGCTTCCTTTGTGATCTGAATATCATGAAACAAGTAACTGAAGCATTTATATGAGTCCTACCCAATCTTTTATAAGATTAGTGGCCTGATGTATGGGGTGAGTGAAATTTGAGGAATAGAGTGTTGAGATACAAATCTTTCTCAAAATCTTGACTGAGCACCTAGAACTTATGGTTTTACTTAACATATGAATTTAGCAATTTAGTTACTGATAAAAATAGCTTGAATATTAACACATATTGCTTTGTAAGCATTACACATTATCTTATTTGATTCTCACAACAGTCCAATGAATGAGGCAAGTAGTATAAACATTTATTTTATTTTACAGGTTAAAGAAAGCCTTGAGATTCAGGATATTTAAATGACTTATCCAAGGTCATATAAACATTAGGTGGTGGACCTGGGATCTAAACTTAGGCCTTGTGATGACAAGGAAGATACTAGGGGTGTGGAATTGGCAAGGAAGAATAATTGAATGGGTGAGGAGAACAATAGTTGGCATCTAGTCTTTGAAAAGCTAGCATAAGGAAAACTGGTCAGATTTGTTCTCTTTCGAAGAGAACAGAGACTAGGAACAATGGCTGCAAGTTACAGAAACAAATTTGGACCTTATGTCAAAGAAAAAAGAACTAACAATTTTAATTCTAAAAAATGAAATAAGCTATCATGGGAAGACATAAGTTCCTTCTTCCTGGAGTCTGTCAAGCAGAAGATGAATTACAACTTACCAGATTTGATGTAGAGAGGAATCTACCAAAATCCATTGGAAGAATGAGATATGAAGCCAGGTTTACAGGGTACTATCAGGTACCACATTCTTGCTCTAACTATTTGACTACCTTCTCTGTTTAGTTTCTGATGATATAATTTGATAATATAGTGGATAAAGATGAACAGTCAGGGTAGCATGAAGAACAAGCCTGTTGTAGTAAAAAGAATGTTGGATCTGGAGCCGGAGAACCTATGCTCAAATTTTGGCTTAGACGTTTATTATTACCTTGGGTAATTCACTTAACATCTTTTGGACTCTTAATATATGTATATAAGTATGCATATATATATGTATATGTACATGTGTATACATATACACACACATATATATTTGTGTGTATGTAAATGTATTTACACACATATGAGTGTGTATACACACATACACATCAAGTCGGTTGGGACAGAATAGCTGTGGTTCCTTTCAGTGGTGATACATATTGGGAGAATGTGGAAGTGTCTATAAGGAAAGCTTGCAGAAGGAAAGTGAGGCAACTTGCCAGGTATGAATAGTATATGGGAATGATGAGAAAAGCCATTAGTAACTTTAACATGCTGCCAATCAATATTGCAGAAAAATATTACTGAAATAACCCAGAAAAATAGACTGTTCTTTTTCTCTTTCATTTGGTTATGACCTGCTGTGCTTTATGAGGATTTGCTGTACAGATTAGTTCATAATTGTTAATTCTGTTCCCAAAAGGCACATTCCAGACATTTAGTCTGGGTAAAATGTTTGATTTAGGTACACAAAGACTGTATCTAAATAACAGCATTTTAAAAATGGTCAATTTTGTAGGAAAAGTCATCTAGAATTTTTAAGTAATTCATTTCAGGGTACCTGGGAGAAAGGGTCAACAGTAATGAACAGATTATAATATTTAAGATTTCCATAGTATTTTATATAGATTCTCATTTGATCAGAATACTAATTGTATTACCAATATTCTTAGATCCATTTTACAGGTAGAGGGAACAGAGGCTCAGACAGGTTAATGAATTGCCTGAAGACATTTGTAATATGTAAGCCAAGATTTGAAACCTGGTTACAGGTATGCTGTGGTCACACTACCAGTAAGCATCAAAGGTGGGATTTAAATTTAGCTTTTTTTCTCAACTAAAGAGAGGTTCAACATTCTTTCCACTAACCCACAATACCTTTGGACAGTGGGTAGTAGTGAGGGGTAGTTGTTTTCTCCAGCATGTTGGACAGTTCAAGGTACATTTCACACTCCTTTCCAAAAAGTAATACACACATAGACAAAAGAGGGAAATAATAAAGGGGGTGGGGGGGTCTGTAGCTAAGGAGGAAAAATCCCATTTATTTTAGATGTATTTGATGGATTTTAAAAGATACAGCTCCAAATGTATTTATTTTAGCTAGGATATAACTTCAGCTAAAAGAATATAAAGTACTTGTGCCCATGGGTTTTTAAGGTTCACAGAGCATCTTTATTACAATGATCCTGTGAGGCCGGCCACTAGTTGGCACTGATCCAGTGATTTTAATTATTAGACTCTGTTTCCTCATTCCTAATAATAGCACCTACTTCATGGCCAGTTGTGACAAGAACTGTGATCTGTGAGCAGATGAGACAATATATCTAAAGTTCTATATGAATAGTAACTTATTATTTTGCAGATGAGGAAATAGATTCTTATTTTCCCACAATCATACAGTGACTCACCCATGATTACTAAGCAAATAAATATCCCAGTATGGCATTGAAGCTCATGGCTCTTAACTATAAGCTCAGTGTGCTACCTGCCATTCAACTAACTTTGAAGGGAAGGATAAGACATGTTTAGTTGTTCACTTGAACGTCCATTATAGATTTTGGACTGGGAAAGTAAGATGAAAGCTCATCATTTTTCTTCATGATTCAGGCTGAGGTAGGTGGTTAAAATGACACTTATCCCCGTTTCTGGAACATAGTTGGTGCTTATTGAACATTTGTTGACTTGAAGGAGTAATACTAGGCTTATGACTATAATGACAGTCTAGAAGTCACTCTTTTTCCCCCCAGATCATATATGGAGTCATTTATATTAGATAAACTAAGTGGGGAACTAGAAATCTAAAAAGGGAGAAACTAAAAATAATCCCAGCCTACGGGTCCTCTTAGTTGTTTAGGTAAAAGTGGATATGAATTTGGATTATTCTGATGGAAAAAGCCTTACATTTTGGACATCATCACCTGGGTTCCCACCTTCACTGTTTTCTTTGATCCCAGGCAAGTTAAAGAGGGGCACTGAGTTTAAATGACTTGTAACATTTCAACATATAATGAAGTGGGTTTTTGAATATTAGCGAACCTGATTTAGAAATCTTATGAATAGGAAGTGAAGAATAGATATGTTCATTTATAATACACTGTACATCTGCAAAGGAAAATGGCTCAGTGGATTTTATAAGAAAAAGAAGCTAAACATTTTTCAGCCATTGGACAGTTGTTGTAGTTTTGTTTGAATTATCTGGATAATTGATACAATGCCATACTTCATTTGGATCCATTGACAAACCCATAAAATAAATTGAAGTGGCAAGCATTTTAAACTATCAGTTAAAGCTTCATCTAAATTGTGTTCTCATCTGGAGGGCTCTCAAGCCCTGAGAAATCAGCAATCACATCCTATTACCTTGGAGATGGTTTACTTCTAAATGAATTTCTTTAGTTCCATTCTTATGTGGTTGATTCAACAGGCTTCTGTGTAGCACAGAGGGAAAATTTGTTTAAATTCAGCTCTGGGATGGATTAACTGACATGGGAATCTCTCTGATGACCTGCCAGATCTCTATCCTCAGCTGGCCAATCTCTGTTCCTTTTTTGGTGGTTGTTATTAATGCTGAATTTCCTGCCAGCAGGAGCTGGTCTCTACTCCAATGAGAACAGCATTCCCTCAATTAGAACTTTATAGTCATTAGAGTTATTTGTAAAACCATTCTCCTCTAAAATTCTGGTTATATCATAGGTTATCTGCCTCAGGGTTCTGTAGTTTTCCTGACTTCTGTGTGTGGCCCTGTGGTTTGAAGCATAGTGATCATTCATTATCTATGAAGAGCGCAAAGGCACCAACAGTTGTAAAGACTCCATTTCAATAGGAATGTATTTTTCCTGTGGGAGCTTTACATCATTTCATACCTGGCCTGGATGAAACAAGATGCTTGGGAAACAGGAACTCCATGGAGATTAATTTCCCAGAGTTGGAAAAGACTTTAGGGTCCACCTAGTCCACCCCTTAGACAAAGCACAATTTTTCACTCTTGTGCTTATGTTCCTGGTTCTATATAATTAAAATAATTATTGCATAAAAGACAGTATAGAAAATAAAGGGCCACATGGTTTTTTATTTGGCTTTTCTGTGTAATAATTTTTGTCAGTAAAATTAGATAAAGTGATAGATAACATGTTTTTCAAACTGGGATAAAGAGCTGCCGTCAGAGTTAGAAAGATATGGGTTTAAGTCCTGTCTCTGCAAGCCACATAGTCTGTTCCATGGTCCAGGTTACTGTAAGATTTTTGTTTTCTTTGAGCTAATCAGGGTTAAGTGACTTTCCCTGGGTCACACAGCTAGTCTGAGGCTGGATTTGAATTCAGATCCTCCTGACTCCAGGGCTGGTCCTTTATCTATTGTGCCACCAAGTTTCCCTAAGACTATAACTTACTAAGAAGACACCAACTTGCATCAGATAAGGAGTTTCCTCATCTAGGATCTCTGTTCATCAATAAAATCACCATTCTACTCTTTATCCCTATCCTTTTGAATAAATGACATTTGGAGTATAGAAATGTGGAATCTTTGATACACAAGGCTTCTCAGAAGAAACTGGGAAAAAAAGGGAAAAAAAATCCAAACCCTGAAGTGGAGGTCCAGTAATGGTGCCTTTCTCTTACTATATAGCTAGCTTATTCTCCCTTCCCCCTTTGAAAGAAAAATTAACATAGGATCATGTAAGAGCTGGAAATGTTTTCAGAGGTTATATAGATCAACCTCTACATTTTTAAGATGAGAATATAGATTCAGAAGAGTAAAATGATTTGCCTGAGATTATTACACAGGTAATATTGAAACAGAACACTGCATGATGATCAACTATCATAGACTTAGCCCTTCTCAAAAATACAATTATCCAAGACAATTCCAAAAGACTCATGATGAAAAATGCTATCCACATACAGAGAAAGAACTATGGAGTCAGAATGCAGATGAAAACATACTATTTCCCCCTTTGTTGTTTTTTTTTCCTTTCTCATGGTTTATTTCTTTTCTTCTCATTCTTCTTTCACAACCTGAATAATATGGAAATATGTTTAAGGTGACTGTACAAGTATGATAGGTTGGTTGCTGTCTTGGTGGTGAGGGAAGAGATGGAGAGAGAAAAATCTGGAACTCAGAATCTTATAAAAATAAATGTTAAATACTATTTTTACATGTAATTGGAAAAATAATTAAATTAAAAACATTTTGAATTGTGGCTGAAAATTATCATGAACAAGTCACTTAATTTTATATGCATCAGTGTCTTGCTCTATTATGAAATGATAATAAGGCTTGCAATACTTCAGAAGGTTTGCAAGAGAGATGTTTGAGAAAGCTTAAATTACTATGTAAATTTGATTGCTGTTCATTTTATCATAGGCATATACAAATAAATTTCTGTCTTGCACCATTAAAAAAAAAACAAAGGTAATACTGAGATTTGAACCCAAGCCTTTCAATTCCACACATAATATGCTTTTTACTCTATTACACTGTACATATCAATGAGAACAAATTATACAAAAGGAGACACCTTTTCATTCAATAAGTCTTTGGTCTTAAAAATTCATCTCATTCACTAAATAGGTTTTTTGTGACTATTGATATATAAAAGTTCATTTATGCTTTTTTCAGTTTAAGTTTTGAACCAAGAAATGGAAAGATTATACAATATGTTCTCCTTTCAGAATTGGTTATAGCCAATAAATAAATGGTAGAACAAACCTTCACTGCTTGTCACTATGGATTCATCAGTTACATGCCCATTATAGGCTAAGGTAAAATTCTACTGATAAAAGTGGAAATTCCCACAGATTTGTGTAAGAAAATTCAATTTAGCATTTATTCTGTTTTGAGAGTTTATGAATATTAATTTAATTCTGTCAGGAGATCTCCTGGCTTTAAGATCTGATAAACTGTATCACCATGCTTTGATGGCATAAACTTGATAATAGCACAGAAACTCCTAGTTTGAGTGCAGTCTTTTTAGAATGTATGAGCATAGAAAGGCTGAACAATGCATATTCTCTCTTCAGTTCCTTTCTGTCACTGTGTTTATAATTATATGACACAAAAATAACAATCAGAACTATGAACTACAAATAAAAATTTCCCTTCACATTTTTCATCTTTGTGTGTGTGTGTGTATGCTCATCAATTTGAAAACATATGAAAGACAAAAAACAGAATAACTAGTGTAGCTTTCAATGTAAGAATTAATTGAACAATTAAAATGTATTCATGGGGGGCAGTCTCTATATCTTCCTGTTTCATGATTTTAGTTTCTTGTTCTCAAGTCACCGGGTAGCTGAATTATACCCTACTCCCAATTCATCCTTAGCTTTCTCTTTCAGCTAGGTGCCCCTGTGATTTCTAAATCATCAAGTGAGAACAGCCTGTCTAGCAGATTTAGCCTAGCTTTGTCTGCCTCAGTACTACAATAAGGGAGTCACTAGGATGACAGAACCAATCGTTTAGTACTTCTCTTGGCTATAATGAAAACCATTCCTTCTGTTTCACTTTAATAGGAAAGCAAATGGTCCAAAGATTGAAAAATAAATGATACTGAAGGAACAAGGTAATACAATTTGAAAGAAAGGAAAGAAGAAATGGTAAAAGAACATTTGATAGACCATCTAGTGAGAATAATGCTATAGCACTCACTGGTATCTTACCACCCCAGACTAAACTATAGGTGCTCATATCTACTCTCTACTATATCATACATCATCTTCTTTTTGCTTTGGTAACAGCCTTCAAAGTTCAGTTATGGGAAGTTTTTGTTAAGGAAAAGGCTTCATCTTAGCCTCAGGCTAAGTGATTTGCCTGTGGTAACATTCTTGCTAGGTGGTCAGTGTAACCTAACAACTTTTCCACCTTCCAATATGTCATTGCAAAAGTTAATATGCTAGAAATGCCATTTACTTCATTTTTGCCTTTTAAATTCCCTTTCCTACTTGAGGGTAAATATGCATTTGACATTCCTGGAAATCCAGCCAGTGAGAGCCAGTAGAAAAGGAAACTATTATTTTAAATATCCTGAGTCAGTCAGAACAAGTAAAAGAAATCTTTTTAGAAATATTTCAGAGAAAGAAGGGAGAACAGAATATGTAATTTCCATACAAATGTGCTCAACAGGTCTAGTATCTCAGCCTTGTAAGGTGTGAGAATTAATTATCAGTTTTCAAGAGCAAAATGTATTCATAGTAATATCTACAACAATCAGAATTCTCTAGGTATAAAATTCATGAAATCAATATGGAGTTGATTAAAATTCAATAAATCACCAAGTAACCATTTTGGGTATTGGAAATTTCTCCATATGTTTGATGTTGTCTGTTAGCATCACTCATGAATGGTGTTTAAAGGCTAATGATCAAGAGAGGAAGAAATCCAACTCTTTGTAGAGATGGGAGACAATGGGTATGGAACACTGCATATGTTGTCAGATTCAAAGGCTTGGTTGGTTTTGTTAAAATGCTTACTTCTCCCCTTTTCTCTCCTTTAAATTACTATTTCTAATTGATGAAGGGTATAGTTTTAAAATGAGGGTGATATAAAAACAAAATAATATCAATGAAACTTTAATAAAAACCCTCAACCAATACCTAATTTCTAAAAGAAGGAATCAGATGTATTCAGGTTGACCATACAGGTGGATGGAAACCTTTCCTTTTTCTTGGCCCCAGAATTATGTTTTTTGCCATACCCAATGATTTAACAAAATGGATGTTTTCACAATCATTTCAAATGATTAAAATGTAATTATGTTTAAATTACATGTAAATTAAGAACAACATCTTTCCAGTGGTCCTGAAGAAAAAGTCTCTAGGCCAACTGTGATAAATGACATGTGCCTCAGTTTCTTCATTAGTAAATATAAACAGCATAGGACAACTCCTTCAGGTTTTATGGATTGTTAGAGACCATTGAAATTAGCTGCAATGCAGTAAGAAGAAGAGATTTACAGAAACATAGAAATTTATAAAAAGATGAAAACAAAAGAACCAATAATAAAGCCCATTGCCTTAGATGCCTATTGCCTTTATATGAATTAACAAGTTTTGGGTAATAAGCATGGTGAATTAGAGCTCCTATTGCAAGAATTCAAATATGACATCATTGGTATCACTGAGACCCTGTGGGCTGAGACCCACCAAAGTCAATGAAAGAGCTGATGAAGCACAGGATAGTATTATGCATGAGGAAGATTTAGTCTTGTGAGTAATTCTATGAACCAAGTAGGGAAATATGATGGAAATAACTTGTGTGAAAGTTACAAGAAGTAGAAAGAATACTGGGATTCATGTAATAATTGCTTTCAGAAAAATGTATACATGGCTTAAGTTTAACCTACTATATTAATAGTTTCTCCATAACTTTAAATCCTGATTTGTAGTATTTGCTAATTTCTAAGGTATAAATAGTCACACTGAAAACTTAATCAAGAGCTAGTTCAAGCTGAGTCTGGCATAAAAGAATGGCCAAGGAAGTACTTTGTTTGGAATAAAGGGTGCAAGCATTATATTTACTTAAAACTATGCCTGTTACTTTTTCTGGAAGAAAAATCAGTTCCACAAGAGCAGGGACTGCTTTAGTTTTTGTCTGAGTATCCCCAGAACCTAACACTATGTCTGGCATGAGTAGATATTTAATAAGTTGTTATTGAATGATTGCTTAAAATAAGATTGGAAAAGTAGGTGAAGAAGAGAGAGAAGAGCAGAGCCAAGAGGGAAGAATATGACTATCTTTCTTGCTGAGCTCTCTGAACAAGCTCCTCTATAAAACTTATACAAAGTGTCCAACCAAAATCTGAGTGGAAAAGCCAACAAAAACCATAGTCAGTCATCTTTCATCTCAGGGAGACTTAGACAGAAAAAGAGTTCTGAAGACCTTTAGGTGGGGGGCTGGTGGAGAGCAGAATGTGGTCAAAGTGGTATAGGTAGTTATGGTGTTGGCTGTAAGAGCACAATTTCCCAGGGATAGAAGGGGACTGAATACCTGGTAAGAAAAAGATTCCAAGGGACCCCTGTACTAGCACTGGGAATGGGATCTCTCTTGCCCATTACTCAGTTCTAGGTCATAGTTCCAGGGTACATAAGAATGGGTGTGGCAGCAGGGGCCCTACTCGGGTAAAGATCAGAGTACAGACCGCAAGGGCAATCATCAGAACTCTCCCTAGATCATACTACTCTGTGAGTGCCACAAACTTATAGGCCCACAGACCTAGCTGTGAAAGCAGAAAAGATGTGAAAGACTGAAGCTCAGGCTAGCCATCACTTCTAGAGGGGAGCAGATTCTGACACTAACATGAAGCCCAAAGTAAAGAAATACACTGGAAAAATTAACAAGCAACCAAAAAAGAACCTGGCTGATTCAAACCTATTATGGTCACAAGGAAGTTAAAGATACAAACTCAGAAGAAAGCAAATAACTTGACAACGCCTAAAATCAAAGTTTCAAAAAAAATGTAGATTGGGCACAAAACAAACAAGAATCTCCAGTAGAGTTAAAGAGAGAAAAAAGAGCAAAAACGTGATTTTAAAAATCAGGGAAGAGCTTTAGAGGAAAAGTGGAGAAAAGAAATGGCAGCAAAAAATTATGAAAAGAGAAAACAGCTTGGTAAAGGAGGTACACAAGCACTGCAGGTAACTCCTTAAAAATCAGAATTGACTAAATGGTAAAAAGGGGTACAAAAACCTGTAATAGTAATCAATTTATTAGACATTTAGGGCTAAGTAGATCAGATACTTAGGGCTAAGTAGCACCTAGTAATTTAGGGCTAAGTATAGAACTCTGTCCATTGGTGAAAAGATGTGAATTCCCTTGTTGACTTGGAAGAAGGATATTGGCTGAGACACTCCCCTGTTGACTTGGGAGAAGAAAATATGAAATATTTCTTAGTAAAAATTACTGATCATGATAACAGATTCAAGAGACATAATTTAAGAATTTGTATATTTTATGAAAGCCATGATCAATAAAAGAATCTAGACATCATATTTCAAGAAATGATAAAAAAAATCCTTCCCATGTATCTTGGATTTAGAGAACAAAGAAGAAATTGGAAGAATCTACTGATCACCTCCCGAAAAACATCCAAAAATGAATCCTCCCAGGAATATTATAGCAAACTCCAGAGCTTCCAGATCAAAGAGAAGTTACTGAAGGCAGCCAGAAAGAAGCAATTTAAATTATCATGGAGCCATAGTCAGAAAAACCCAAGATTTAGCAACTATCACTATAAAAGAGCAAAGGGCTTGGAATATATTATTTAGAAAGTCAAAGGAGGAAGGATTACAACCAAGAAAAACCTGCTCAGAAAAACTGAGAATAATTCTACAAGGGGAAATGGACAAAGGCATTCATAACAAAAAGATTAGAAGTGAACCCAAAATTTAACATTTGAACACAAGACACAAGGGAAGCATAAAAAGGTAGACAAGAATGAGAATTATAAGGGACTCAGTAAGATTAAACTGTCTATATTCCTATAAAGGAAGATTATATAGGTAAGAATATTATCACCATTAGGGAAGTTTAGAAGGAGTTTACTTAGCATATATGGATGTGAATTTATTATATTGAAATCATCTCAAAAGAAAAATGGAGGGGTAAGAAAGAGGGATGTACTTAGAGAAGAAGGAAAAGAGAAGAAGAATGGGAAAATTATCTTACATAAAAGAGGCACAAGGAAGACTTTTTGTAATGAAGGGGAACATGGTGGGACAGAGTGGGCAATGTCAAACTTAATTCTCATTAGAACTGGTTGAAAGAGGGAAGGATACACATGCATGCACTCATGCGTGCATGCGCACACACAGATACACACCAATGTTTTTTGGGTAATTCATATTACCCAACAGGAGAGTACATGGGGAAGCAGCAGAGAGAAAAGGGTGGGGTGAGAATAGGGAAGGGATAATAATGGAGGTAGTGATCAGAAGCAAAACAGATTTTGGAGAATGAGACTGGGTAAAAAAAAAGATGGATAAATAGAAGAGAATAAGATGAACAGAGACACACAGCTAATAATCATGACTGAATGTGAATGGAATGAACTTAACCATAAAATTGCAGAGGATAGCAGAATGGATTAGAAATTAGAATCCTACAATAAAGTTGTTAAAATTTAATACAAACAAAACAGAAAGACACTCAGAAAATTAAATAAGGAATTGGAACAGAATCTATTATGCTTCAGATGAAGTTAAAAAAAAGCCAGGGTAGAAATCTTTATCTCAGACAAAGCAAAAGAAACAATAGACCTAATTAAAAGAGAATCATGGGAACTGTATTTGGCTAAGAAGTACCATAGATAATAAATTAACAACAATTCTAAACATGTATGCTCCAAATTGCGTAGCATCCAAATTGTTGAAGGAAATGTTAAATGAACTATAAAAGGAAATGGATTGTATAACTATACTAATGGGGAGACCTCAATTTACCCCTTTCAGACCTAGGGAAATCTAACTATAAAAGAAGCAATATGAAGTTAAAGAGATGAAAAGAATTTTAGAAAAGTTAGACATAGGCCTGTAGCAAATTTTGCATGGGCCTTTGGAGCACAGATTAAAAATTAATTGAAACTAAATAACATAACCACAAAGAACAAGTGGGTCAAGGAACAAATAGAAAGAAACAACCAATAATTTCATTAAAATACTGACAACATACCAAAATTTGTGAGAGGCAGTGAAAATAGTACTTAAGGGAAAATTTATATTTCTAATGCTTACATCAACAAAAGAGACAGAGTAGGTAAAAAAATTTGCATGTACAAATGAAAAAAAAACTCTACCAATTAAAAAAAGGCCATTAAGTCATAGAAAGAGAGATGAGGACCAGGTTATGTAGGGCTTTAAATACTGGGCTGGATAGAAACAGGAAAATGCCCCAGCTCTCACATGGCCACCTCAAATACCCATAAAATATGACTCTAAACAAATTTTAGGACTCCTTAATTCACAAAAACACACCTCCCTCTGAAGGCAGGTTGGCAGGTGGGGTTCATCACAGCAGGATGGAAGCTGAAACCAGCCCAGCCCAAAATCAGGGCTTGACCCTGGGGTGGTCAGGAGGAGCCTCAGCTCTCTTCAGGAGAGAGGATCAGTGGCAGCTGTGGCAGTTTCCAGATTTATCAAGCCAGAAGAAATAAGGACTAAGTGAAAGGTCAGTAGGACTCAGCTAAATTTGGGGGAGAAACGCAGTCTGGCCAAACTGCCTCCAGGGCAAGGAAGCAGCCGAAGCAGTGGCAGCCCTGCAGCCCAGTGGCTGCTTCAGAGCTCCTGGCCTGCAGACTGTAGGGGGAACAAGTGATCATCCGGAGGCCAAGTGCTCTTGTATTGAGCAGCCTGGATCTGGATCATGGTCTTGGGTGGTGATCATGGGGTGCGTTTTCAGTGAACCAAAGCTGGTGAGGTCTTCACCAGCTTCCTAATAGCTCTGGCAGCTATGAAAACTCCAGTGATTTGGGACAGAGCTTTCCCCCCTGGAAGCAGAGTTCCACAGAGCTAAAAAGACAAGTAATTCACTGGCAACACGAGCAGGAAAAGGAAGCAAATTAAGAACAGAAACTGAACTGTAGAATCCTTTTCTGGGGACAAAAAGGATTTTATCATTCATAAAAATGAAGAGGAGCCCAAAGATGGTTAGGGCTGCCTGAGACCCCAAAATACCAACGTACCGGTCCTGCAGAAAGAATTCCACTCAAGTCTTCTCAGCCAAGGAAAAAGTAAGGTTTATTGGAAGTTCAAGTTCGCCACGTGGGGTGCTAGGCCATTTAAAGGTGCTCTCACAGAGCAAGTCTCTGCTAAGCTATTCTACAGCACTCTCACCTAGCAAGTCTATGCCAAACTATTCCATGGCGCTCTCACTGAGCAAAGTCTTTGGAAGGAAGACAACACAGTCAGAACTCCAAGAAACATGAAGACTGTCTAGAAGCCATAGATCAGCTGGAGAAGGATTTTCAAAACCAATAAGAGAAGTGGAGGAAAAATTGGGAAAAGAAATGAGAATGATGCAAGAAAATCATGAAAAGACAGTCAACAACCTGACTGAAGAAAATAATACCTTAAAAAAAAGATTAACTCAAATGGCAAAAGAGGTCAAAAAAGCCAATGAGAAGAATGCCTTAAAAAGTTGAATTTGCCAGATGGAAAAAGAATCTCAAAAGCTTTCTGAAGAGAATAATTCCTTCAGAATTAGAGTGGAGCAAATGGATGCAAATGAGTTTATGAGAAATCAAGATACTGTGGAAACACAATCAGAATAACTCAGGATCTGGCAGCTTCTACATTGAGAGATCAAAGGGCCTGGAATATGATATTCCAGAGATCAAGGGAACTAGAATTAAAACCAAGAATCACCTACCCAGAAAAATTGAGTATAATGGTACAGGGGAAAATATGGTCATTCAGTGAGGTAGAGGACTTTCAAACATTCTTGCTGAAAAAACCAGAACTGAAAAGAAAATTTGACACTCAAATACAAGAAGCATGAGAAGGCAAACATGGAAAAGAAATCATAAGGAACTTATCAAAGTTGAACTATTTAGATAGAAAAATGATAATGGTAACATGAAACTTTTCTCAGTATGAGGATTGATGAAGAGAATACAAATGTATATATATATATACATACACATATGTCTATATAGGAGGGTATATATATACATATGAATACATATCTGAATATGTGTATATATGTATACATAGATGGCACAGGAACAACTTAATAGGAAGGGATGATGGTTTAAAGGTGAAATTCTGAGGTGGGAGTGGATTAGAATGAGAGGAGACATGGAGAGACAGAATGGGGTTAATCAACCCATATAGAATAGGCAATGGATAATTGTTACAATGGAGGGGAAGAACAGGAAGGCAAAAGGGAAAGGGTCAACCTTACTCTCATTGAATTTAGTTTAAGGAAGGAATGACATAAACTCTAAACTGGGTATCTTGCCACACAAGAGAGTAGGGGGGATGGGGATGAGAGGTGAGATGACAAAGGGGAGGGGAGGATGAAGGGGTGGGTTGCTGGAAGCACACACTTCTCTATAGGGACAGGGATGGGGTAGAGAATAGAACAAGGGTGGGGGCGGGATAGGAAAGAGGGACATATAATCAGTCTCTCACAATATGTCCACTGTGGAGATGTTCTGTGTAATTACATATGTACAGCCTGTATTGGATTGCTTATCCTTCCAGTGGGGGTGGGTGACGAGAGAGGAAGGGAAAGAATATAGAATTTAAAGTTGTATAATCGAATGTTAAAAAATATATGTATAAAGATTATTATTAATATTAACTACATGCAACTGAGAATTAAGATATACAGGCACTGGGGTAGGGAGACCCATCCTGCCCTACCAGAAAGTTAGAGGTGTTTTGGGGGAGGACATAGGAGGGAGCAGATTAGGGGAGGGGCTTTACAGTGGGTTGGCTGTTTTGGGGTTGGGGGTAGAGGAAAGATGGTGAGAAAAATTGTAACTCTAAATCTTGTAGAAATGAATTATATAAAGAAGAAAATAAATCGATTCAGAGTGGAAAAAATAAATAAATACTGGGTTGATGATATTGCATTTTGTCTTTATAAAACAGGGAGCAAATGAACATTTTTAAAGTATAGTGGTAGCATGGTTAGGGCCATAGGTATTCATAGCGCTTTTTATGTGCCACACCCTGGATCTGAGATAACCATTAGTACACATTCTTAAGTGGTTTCAGGACTGGGGTAACAATAATAACAATTACCATTTAAACATTGCTTTAAGGTTTACAAAGCATATTGAATATGCTATCTTATTGGATCATCACAACACACTAATGAGGTACGTGATGTTATCAGTACTATTTTATAGAAAAAAACCTGAAACAGAGAGGTTATGCGATTCATCCAGTATCACACAGCTAGTAAACAGTCTGAAGTAGGATATGAATTTGTATTTCTGACTTTGAGTCCATGACTATACCATCTAGGTACTCTCTCTCCTCTCACCTTCCAATAGTGATAATCACTCCAGGGTATGCTGGTAAACTTGGCCCCCATTCTGTGCCCACCTTTGAGCAGAATCACATTTTAGGAATATCAATTTGGCAGCTACATGGAAATAGGAACATAGAGGAAAGAATGGGGCTACAGAGAGACCAATTAGGTTATTGCAACTGTCTAGGCAAGAGTGGTTAAAGATCAGTTATAGTAGGGGTTTTTAAGGCATTTCAGGGGGTTTGCGAACTTGGTTGCAGAAAAATTACATCACTATTTTCATCAACTTTTAATTGAAATTTCAGTTCTTTCAATTATGAATTTAAAAAATATCATCTGGAGAAGAAATCCTGACTTCACAGACTTACAAAGTGGTCTATGACACCTACAAGGTAACCTCTAGCACCCCCTTCCCCACTGCCCAATATAGAGGCTGTATTTGTGGAGAAAAGGGGAACCACAGGAGTGATACAATAGAGATAGAATCCACTAAATTTGCCCACCTGGGCAAAAGAAATTCAAGCTAGAGCTAAGGATGACCTCAAGGTGGGGAGCTCTCTCCAAGGCACAGGAAGAACATAACAGATACTTACTGTATTGAATTGAGAGATACTGAGATTTTAGGCCTTCTCTAGCTATACTTTTTAGTAATCAAACAAAATCTGTTTAATCCACTATAAATTTATACAACCTTTCTAGTCAACATCTTTGCAAAATGTTGCATCTATTTATAGGAAAAGGGAGTGGGTCATCTTCCCTGAAGATTTCTGTCAGGGTGCTCCAAGAAATACTTTCGTCTTTTCAGTTCCGTTAAACAAAGAAATTGTTAGAGAGGAAAAAAAAAAAGGGAGGGGAGGGTTCCAAATAAAGCAGCCAAGTAATTGTAGCATAGTTCTGGCCACCTTGTTTGAGGTAGTCCACCTAGGAATCAAACAAATGAATACCTTTGAGAGGCCTGGAATTGCTGAAAGCCAAAGCAGGGAAAGCTCTCTGATTGCAGTAATTAACTTCGTTTGGTAAAAGGGAAGCTTTCTTGGGCACATTATTACCTAACACAGAAGCTTTGAAGAGTTAAGAGGAAAGTAGCCCTTGAATGTACATAATTTGTGAGGAAGGAAAGATACCCATTATTTTACCTTCAATACACAGTCGTAAGTGTGGAATAAGTACATATTGTTTAGGTTGTCAAATAACAGGCACTTTCAATGGGGTTAGCAATTTTTCTAAAAAAAAAGACTAAATTCGGAAGTATGCCTTCAGTTCTATAGCTGAAGTGTGAGAGGAGGGGTGGGTGGCTTAGAATAACATCTTTCTGGGTATATTTCATTATTTAAATAAAGTAAGGATAGTGCTTTAGAGGCAGCAGAGCACAGAGAAAAGAAGACCGAGAGTCAGAGAAAAGTGGATATTTGCTCAAGTTTTGCCACTAAACATCAGCTTGTTCTTTGGGAGCAATAGCTTCCCTAGTCTCTCTCTTCCACAATCTGTACTGCACATGGCTGCCAAAGTAATCTTTCCAAAGCATGCGTCTGACCCTATCACCTCCAGCATATTCTGTATGTTGTTTATACATAGTTCTTTATGTGTTGTCATCCTCATTGTTCTATGAAACCAGGTACCAATTTTTGCCTCTCTGCATCTCTAGCACTTAGCACAGTGCCTGGCACATAACCACTTGATAAACACTATCGACTCTGTTATTCCCCTGCTTCACAAGATTCAATGATTCCACAATATCACAAAGATAAACTATAGATTCTTTAGCCTCCCATGTAAACCTGGTTGCAGCCTACTTTTCCAAACTCATTGTACATTAGTCATCTTCACATAGTCTATATTCTGCCCAATGTGGACTTGTTTCCCCCCAAACTTTGTATTTCATTTCCTGCCTCTCTGCCTTTTCTCTGTGGTTGCCATGTTCTCACTTCCATTTCTGCCTCTAAGAATCCTGTTTCCATCAAGGCTCAACCCCAGTTCACCTTTCACAGAAACCTTTTCTGTTTGCCCTAGGTATTCATTCTCTATCCTCTTTTAAACTATATTTTATTGATGTATCTGGTTAGACATTGTGTCCCTCAATAAAACACAAAACTATATTCCTTGTTTAATTGTAAAATCAAGTGCCTGGTTCAGTGTCTTTCATTTCTCAGCCAGTCATTTTTCAGTCATGTCCAACTCTTCTTTACCACATTTGGCCTGTTCTTGGTAAAGATACTGCAGTGGTTTGCCACTTCCTTCTGAAGCTCATTTTACATATGAGAAACTGAAGCAAACAGGGTCAAGTGACTTGCCCAGGGTCACACAACTAGGAAGTTGCCAGGAAGATTGATCTTCCTGACTTCAGACTGAGTAGTCTATCCACTGAGCCATCTAGCTACTTCAGTCTCACATATAGGACACTTTTAATATATACTTTTTCAATTGCAGCTACTTCATGTCTCTGGATTGTTGGGAAACGAAGGGCATAGCCAGAGATCTCAAAAGTCCACTTTTAATTATTTTTTACTATCCATTACTTATCTCTTTTTATAAATTCAATTTTGTTTTGTTAATGGTTTGAAATTTTCTTTTTTTCCATTTTATTTTATTTTATTATTATTATTTTTTAAATTAACTTGTTTGTTCACTTTTAGGTTACAAGATTCTGTTCCATAGTCACTTCAGTTATAGATTTTTCTCCCCTTCCTCCCCATCCCCCATCCGATCCCCCCATGGTGGCATGCAATCATGTATAGGATCTGCAAACTCCTTCACATTGTAAAATAGTCTGGTTGAATAGGTGTTATAGCTAATGGAGTGAACAATGAGAAAAGAGAAACAAAAGCCGAACATCGAAAAGAATGATAGCATGCATTGCTTCAGTCTCCATTTAAACTCTGATCTTTCTGGCTCTTTCTCTGAATGTAGACATCTCCTTCCATCCTGAGACTTGCATAGTTGTCTTTTAACTGTGTGATGCTCAGAAGCGTCCAGTTTTTCAAAATCGGTCGTTACACATATGATGTATCTGTGACCGTGTACAA
>CM053597.1:129916303-129965266 GCA_028646575.1 Pseudocheirus occidentalis
CTTGCTGAAAGTGCACCCCAGGACCACCACCCAAGACCATGATCTGGATCCAGGCCACTCAACACAAGAGCACTTGGCCCTGATCAATTGATTCAGCCCCACTTCGGAGTTCGCAGGCCAGGGTCTCTGAAGCAGGCTGGTGGAGGCCTCCGCCCAGTTCCAGCAGTTCCCTTCCCCCAGTGCTTCCTTGCCCCTGGGGCAGTATGGCTGAACTGCTTTTACCACCCCCAAATTAATTTTCAAAGTTTCACGTTCACTAACCCACTCTGACCCTTTAAACTCCCCTTAGGCAGGTGCTTTAGATTTTCTTTGAAGTAGACTCACACTGCAGTTTGGGAGGCTCCGTGTGGCCCCTGCTGCGGTTTTGGGCTGGCCGGGTCTCTGCTCTGCTGTGGTTCGAGTCCCCGTTCCTCAGGCCTTGGCAGATGTGGAGGTCCTGGAGGCTGTAGAACCTCAGCAGGCTGGCTGCGGGGCTTGGCTCTGGCTCCTACCCACCGGCCCAGGCCTGTCCGCAGTCTTGGCTTCAGGCTGTTTCAGTCTCTATTCCGACTGCCACGATGAGCCCCTGCTGCCGAGCTGCCTTCAGCAAGAGGTGGGTTCTCTGTATTTTTGTGAGTCTGAGACTCCTAGACTTTGTCTGGGCTCATAATTTAATGGGTGTTTAGGGTGGCGGTGTGGGAGCTGCGGGACCTTGCTGCTTCTATGCCTCCATCTTGGCTCCGTCCCCCTATGACTGAATTTTAATGGCAGCATTTTAGGCCATTATTATAAGTTATTTTAATATTGAGCTAGAAAAGGGGCAAGATCTTTGCAACAGCTGAGATATTCTTGTAAGAACTGGGCAAGATTAAAACCCTACCTTTCCTTCAAGGTTCCCACTGGATTTCAGTATAATCATGAAGCCCAATCTTCTTCAAAGGAAATCCTTCCCCTTCATCTGATTTATGTTGTTTAGATCATTCATATGCCACCTGTCATAAACTGCCTTATGTTGAAGTTATTTGTGGGCCTGTATTATCTTTCCTATTAGGTTGGGCAACTGGATGGTGCAGTGGACAGAAGACTCATCTTCCTGAGTTCAAATACTTACTAGCTGTGTGACCCTGGGGAAGTCCCTTAACCTTGTTTGCCTCATTTTCTCTTCTGTAAAATGAGCTGGACAAGGACAGCAAATCACACCAGTATCTTTGCCAAGAAAACCCCAAATGGGTCAGGGAGAGTCTGATGCAACTACAAACACCTGAACAACAACAGAGGTTGTAAACTCCTGACTTTCTAGTTTCTGAGCTTCATTTTCCACATTTGTAAAGGGAGGGCAATGGACAAGCTGCTTATAAGGTCTGTGTCAGGTAGACAGGTAGATACGATCATTCTTAGAACAAAGGAACTGTGTCTTACTCGTCTTTGCATTCTCCAAAGTACATTCCATGTAATTAAGATGGGTTTCCCTAAAGTCTTTCATACAAGTATATTTTCCTCTCTACTTCTGTATTTGCGGAGTAGAATATAGGCAAAAACCAAAAGGATAAGATCATTTATAGGATTGTCAGTTAAAAGTCCACCTTCAAGGTAAAACTAGTACATACCGCAAGATCTAAAGCTACCAGGGACCTCAGAGAGTATGCATTTCACACACTCCTTCTACTCCCTATCACTTAACAGATCATAGAGTCACAGGACCTCAGAGGTGAAAAGGACCTCAGAGGCAAAGCCATGGAGCTTAACTCATACCTAAGAAAGAACCCTACAACATATTAGACAGAGGTTACTGGTCTCAAGGCCTTTGGTGAAAGGGAACCCACTGTTTTTCCAAAGACAAACCATTGCATTTTGGGATTCCGCTTTTATTGTTACGAAATGTTTCCTTATATGAAGCCTAAATTTGTCTGTAACTTCCACGCTTTGCTCATAGTTCTGCCCTCCTGGACCAAGGAGAACAAGGCTAATCCAGCTTTTACATTGATAACCTTTCCAATACTTTTAGACAGATGTCATAATCATATCTTGCTGCCCTTCCAACTAAGACTCAGAGAGGCAGAGGTGTTGTGAAGCTCAAATGGAATTACGGATGTAAAACACATCCTGGAACTTTAAGGGATACAGATAAATACAAATTGTTGTTGTTGTTATTATTATTAAACAGTCTGCTTATGATTTCATTCCATGAACCTTCTATTACCCTCCTGCTGATCTCAAGCAGTGTATAGAACAAGGGTGGGGAACATGAGTCCTCGAGGCCACATGTGTCCCTCTAGGTCCTAAAGTATGGCTCTTTGACTGAATCTAAACTTCACAGAACAAATCCCCTTAATAAAAGGATTTGTTCTGTAACACTTGGACTCAGTCAAAAAAGGCTACACCTAAGGACCTAGAAAGACACATGTGGCTTCGAGGCTACAGGTTCCCCACTCCTGGGATACAGCAATAGGTTATCCTGCTAAAAGTTTAATAACTAGGCCTGCTGGGGTAAATAATGTATGTTCACATATTTATAAATGTAATCTGAATTATTAACACCTTCTTAAGCCTAGACAGCCAACAGAACAATAAATCATGCCCTGATTTGTAGGATTGCTGTTTGCTGAGGTGTAAATGTTTCCATTGAAAATTTAACAGTCACTCCTGCAAGTTGGTTAGACCTTATTCTAGCACAACTCTTGCAGAGACATGAAGTAACTTTCCTAAAATCACACAGGTCAGAGGTGGAGAAGTTAGGATTCAAAACTAGGTCCTCTGACTCCATTAGCTGCTGTGCTATGCCGACTGTCATTGTTCTCTCCAAATATGTCCTCCATCTTCTTGATGGTTCCTGACGTTCTGTAATTAGAGATTAATTCCTTTGGCTTAAGGCTAAGGAACCCATTAAGCCCCATCAGTCCTTAGTGTGAATAAATCTATTAGCTCTTTCTTCTGAGGACAGATTTTGATGGAGAAGAGCAGGGGGGAGAATGCTATTAGAGAGCCATGGGTTCATGGAGGAAAGAAGTAGGCCCAGTTGATAACCCAAGGGTCCTTATATTGGCATCCACAGACCTCAGATAATTTGTGGGTAGATTTCTGGGAGTGGCCTGAGAATTTAAATGGTTAGAAAAATATTTCTTTCCATTACAAATGTTGGCAATAAACATTATTCTGTAGAGGGGTTCATAGGTTCCAGCAGACTTCAAAAAGAGTCTATGACAGGAGAAAAAAAAAGAAAGGTTAAATTGTCCTTTAGACAACAGTGCCTAAACCATAGATTTGCCTGTGGCTGGTCCTGAGGAGAGACCAGAGTCTCCCCTTTCTTTGAATTCCCTGCCCCACCATTCTTCTAACACCTTTCTTTATCCCTATGACAGGAGTCTCTCAGTGGGGGCTAGAAGTGATCGTCATAGTGAAAGTGGAAAAATGAGGAGTGTAAGATAAAGATAGAATAGAGTGAATTTTCATGAGAACATGTGTGAAGGAGAAGAGGCCTGTAGGCATCCCTGACATTTTTATGTTTTAAGTCACTGCTGTCATTTTTGTCTCAGCCAATAGCATGAACTTATTTGGCCCATTCAACATGGGCTCTTCAGTGGCATTACCGGCTTTGCTGGTAAAAGAAATCTTTATTCTTCCTATAAATTATTCTGTGAGGCACATTACAGAGTGAACGTCCTCGCTGCAGCTTCCTTTTTATTCTTTCAACCATCTCAGCTGAGGTTTCATTCCTCAAGTCTCCTAACCTCATTCCAAAGCCTCTGAATTGACACTGCCCCAGACCACCTGCAGTCTACCTTTCTGCCTTCCATCCCAGAAGCTGCCAAGACTACTAGAAGTTACAGGTTTGTCAGCATGAAGACAGGGGACTGAAACCTGTCTTGTCAAAAGCTTTGCCTCCAAGACCTGACAAAATGGCAAAAGGGATGGAGTATTGGGGGTGGGGAGAGGAGAGTAGGAAGGCAAGGGAAGGAAGGAAAACTATAGGAGAATGGTTTTACCTGTTGGCACAATGATCCATCAGGAGACTATTATTAATAACGTCCTGTGTGCACACAGTGGCTATGCCAGCTTAGGATTCCAAGGTGCTTAGCCACAGTAAATTAACTCTCCCCACCCCCTGCTGAACCAGGCACACATTATTACTCTCATTTCATACAGTATAAATCTAGACAAAGATGGGAACTACTGCAGGCTGCAAAATCAGTAGCAGGACCAGGATGCAGGGAGACTAAGTTTTAGTCTGTGTGAATCCAGTCTTGAAGTACTGAAGATCCAGTAATGTGTATGTAGATGTTTATTAGTGCCTTCCCTTAAAACTCTTACACAGGAGTGTTGTGCGGCTCAAATGAAATGATGTTTGGAAAGCACTTTTCAAACCTAAAAGTACTACCTGAACACCCATTATTATCATTGTTTTTAATAATGATGATTATCATTACCAGTCTGGTGATCACATGATTCTCTATTGTACTTCTGAACTCAAACAGTTTTTATGAGCAATATAGCCTTGTGTTGGCGAATGTTTAACAACTAGGATTCTGGTGAGGAAAACAGCATGCATCCCAATTTTTAGGCTTAATCTGCATGATTAACAAGTTCTTATACCTAGACAATCAACAAAACAATAAATCAAGCCCTGATTTGTGGACTTCCTGATTCCAAAGGTGTAAATGTCCACACTCAAAATGTAATCACCTCCAAAGCTAGTTGGAATTGGTGCCAGAACACCTCTGCTCTTAGAGTATGTGGTTACATTGAATAAAATCATTCCAGTATCTTCTAGTTCAGAGTGAAGATTGTCAAAAATGGCTTTTTCTAACCATCACGGACTATTAGGATGATTCATGAAGATTGTTTTCACCTCAGATTAAAACCACAACAAAAACTGCCTTAAAGCTATAAGTATAGATGTGATTCACTTTCATTTTGTCTCTTCTATACATCTTATTCCACCCCACATTTGACTTATTTTTGGTGCTAAGGAAAAGGGAAATGTGTGGTTTTTGTTATTGTTAAAATCTCTTAAGCAGACTTTTAGTACATATATCTTAGTATGAAGTACATTTCCTCCAACAGGGAAAAGCCTTGATTTGAAGGCCATGTTGGTATACTTTTGTTAACCTACCACATTTTTTCTGAAGCCATCAGCAGAGGCTAGGGACAGTAGGCCCATAGTACTGGTGGACATGCATGGTTACTGAGACGTTATTTCACTGATTCCTAGTAATTCTATTTTCTATCAATTGCTCCACTTGGTTTCACCTCCATGAATTTCATTCCCCCATCAGATTCCCAACACCATGCCCTCATACCAGCCACCTGCTGGTTACTCTCTGGCATCTCATCCTCCTTTTTCAGTTTCTTTTTGTATATAGTCTTCACCTAATAGATTGTAAACTCCTTGAGAGCAGGTACTATACTTTGTGTATTCATATCCTCAAGTTAACTTGGTGTCTGGCAGTAGCAGGTGATTAATAAATGCTAATTGACTATTGACTAATTCATTCATCCAAATGTAAGCTAAAAAATAAAAGGGATGAAAAATGTGTTCACAGAAGAAACATGTGGTACAGAGTCACTTGAGGTAATTCTGGGATGAGATTTATATTTAGTCAGGAACAGCTTTTATGTTGAATAATAATAATAACAAAGGCCTTGTCACCATCAGTCTTGTACAGAGGTAGAGTGTGGGCAGTGGAATGCTGCTGCCTTACCATCTTTCCTCTCCCCCATCACCCTACTAGTGATGGGGAACCTCAGCTTACATGTGAATGATCTCACTAACAATCAGGAAGAGCAAGGTTGGGAACCCCAACGGCAGCTCCAGAGTAGAGTATTGGGGAAAGAGATGGAAAGATCACAAACTCATACCTTGAAGGGAACTCAGAGACCAAATAGTCCAACCCTCTCACGTTAAAGGTGAGACCAGGGAAATTAAGGGACTTGCCCAAGGTCACACAGGTAGGTGTCCAAGGCAGGATTTGAACCCAGGTCCTGACTTCAGAGCTTGTTTTCTTCCTGTGGTACTATGCTATCTCATTGGAAGGGAACAGATACCTTGCTATCCAGCTTGGATTTTACTATTGTGTAGCCTATAGAGATTTCTATTGAGATGCTAATCCTACTCCCCAGGTACCCAGAACTCTCATTTTGTCCTTTGACTCCCATTGTCTCTCATTGCTAAATTCCTTGATGAGAGCTCTGTGGGCTCAAAATGCTTTCTTTAACTCCATCTTCTATTAACATTCCCATTCCTACAATGGTACCCTCTTAGCTAGCTGCCCCCTAGGGAAGCCTTCTGACAAATTCATCTCCATTAAGGGATTAATGACTGATAACAGTTTTTTTTTTCTCTTCTCACCTTCAGGGTGTTCATATGTTAAAAGAATGCTTGGAGAGACCAAACCTTTAAATCTAACATGATGAACCTCTAAAGGTGAAATTTCAGGCAATGTGATAGATGGGCATGGTGGTAGTATATTTTAGGTAGGGAAGTCTTTATGGTACCCTTAAAATTACAGACCTTTCAATGTTCATTACTCAAATTCTGCCAAGAGGGAGGAAGTTGTGAGGGGAACTCAACTTTACAGTTTTGAACTCTACATATCAAGAGACAATGATAAGGACCCTGTTTTTTTTTTAAATTAGGGTCAATCTCTTGGCATCCAAACATCTTCTCCACCCCTTTACCATTTACTGTGAGAAGAGATATTGTCGCCTTTTTCAGGATTTTGTGATTTTAATGGTATAGGGAATGACTGAGGAGGAAATTTCTTCAAACAATGGAGTGGCACCTATTTTGTAACTTTGCAAGGGTTAGGTGACTTGCCAAGGATACGCAGTCTGTAGGTGGCTGAGCTGAACCTTGAACTTAGATTTTCTTGTTTCTTTTGCCAGTTCTCTGTCTAATACACCATATATTACAAATACTAAATATGCATCCTTTAACAGATACTTCCTAGAGTCAGTCATTTCAGTCATATCCAGCTCTTTATGACCCCAATTTGGGGTTTTCTTGGCAAAGGTACTAGAGCAGTTTGCTATTTTCTTCTCCAGCTCTGGGTTTTTTTTTTTTTTTTTTTTGCTTTTTGAAGGGGGGAAAGGAGGGCAACTGGATTTAAGTGACTTGCCCAAGGTCACACGGCTAGTTTAGTGTTAAGTGTCTGAGGCCGGATTTGAACTCACATCCTCCTGGTTCCAGGGCTGGTGCTCTATTCACTGTGCCACCTAGCTGCCCCCTCCAGCTCATTTTTAACAGAGAAGAAAACTGAAGCCAATAAAGTTAAATGACTTGACTGCACAGCTAGTGGTGTTGGAGGCCAGATTTGAACTCAGAAAGATGTGTCTCCCTGACTTCAGGCTGATTCTCTATCCATTGAGATACCTAGCTGCCCCTGCCTGGGACACAGTAGGTGCTTAATAAATTGGTAGGTTGGTTGCTATCTTGTTCTCCAAGAGGGCCAGAATGACATCACTGTGTTATAGTGTATCTGACTACAGCTGATCAGAGCAGTATGACTTCAGTATGCTTTACCACAGGTTGGGCACAAATAATCCATGTGAACATTTGGGGTGGATTCTCTAAATTTCCGCATCTTGAGTTTCTTTGGAACAACTTCAATTCTGCTTTGCTTATGGAGCACAGCACCTTCTTCGATGTGGACATGCTGTGCTAGGTGGTCCTGTGTCAGTGTCTCCCATGTTACACAATCAGTTTGACTGTTCTTGGGAGGGACTTTGAGAACATCCTTAAATCACTTTTTCTGACCACCCTGTGAGCACTTACCCTGTGTGAGTTCCCCATAAAATAGTCTTTTTGGCAAGCATATATTGGGCATTTAAACAACGTGGCAAAGCCATTGGAACTGTGTTCTCTGCAGCAGAGTTTGAATGTTTGGCAGTTTAGTTTGAGTAAGGACCTCAGTGTCTGGTACACCATCCACATGCGGAACCGTTGATTACAGCCTAATAGATATTTATTGATTAACTGTAGTGAACTAGCTTTGGAATAAGGAAGACATAGATTGAAGTCCCATTTCTAATGTGTACTTCCTGTATACTCTTGGGCAAATCACTTAACCTCTCAATTCTTCAGGCCATTCTCTTAAACTCTAAGATATCAATCTGTATTAGAGAAAGATATGAATCTGTATCTAAACTCCATGTCCAGAGTTCTCTACCCTGATGAAATCCCAGGGTTGGCAAAAACATCCCCTAAACCAAACATACACTGTATAACATGGGCCTGCAGACCTTCAAGCTATCATACCTAGTATGATGCTTGTATATAATATATACCTTTGAAAATGCCTCACAATTTAATTTGTAGTTTTTAAAGGCTATATAAAACTTACAGCCCACATATAAGAGAGTTCCAAGATTTATTTTGCTTTCTTTTACTACACCTCAGTTATCAGCATGAAATTATGTTAATTCTCTGAGTCAAAAACAAAAGACTTCCTGAAGCAGCAAAAGAAGGAATGAAACATGATTGGAAAAGAGAAAGTATCACTTAATTTTTTAGAAATGGTTTTATGTTGCATGAGGCTGAGGAACCTGCTTAACTACTAGACTATGTGCTTACTGAAGGTGATGAACTGCCCTTCTCTAGCTGCTAAGACAACTCATTCACCTCATTTATATTGGTCCTGCCAGAGTGTGACCTTAATGCTTGATGAGATCCTCTGGTGTAGGTTAGGATGTCTTACCTCATTGGAACTGAATGATGGACAAGCATGGATCTTCTTAGTGATTATCATTAGGGAGCCAAGCACTTTGTGACTCTTACTCTTCACGTATTAAAGCAGAGAAATAAGCTTCGGAGCCTAAATGACAAATGTACCAGTTGCTTACAAACTGATAGTGGGAATCTGCGCCTTAATAACTTAGTTCTGGATGTGAATAGAAAGATAAGCATTAGAGGCCAATATCTAATTAAAGGAGAGGGCTCTTGTCTTTAGCACTGATTTAGAGCTGGGAGACAGATCTTTTAGCAGTTTTATGTTTGAAGAGAGGTGGAGATAAGAGGAATTCAGAGAACCTGGGAAGACTTACATGAACTAATGTAGGGTGAAGTAAGCAGAACAAGGAGAGAGATCAACTATAAGAATGTAAATGAAAGGACAAGGACTACACTTGTGATTTCACTGGAATAAAGATCTCTCAGAGGAGGAAACTCCCTCAACTTATGTTGGTTAGTCCCTTCTCTGAACTTTAATAGTTTTAGAAAATAATCTTAAGAACTGAGAGGTTCTCACCCAGGGTCCCATAGCTAGTATATGTAAGAAATAGGACTCAAATCCAAGTTTTTCTGATTTTGAGTCTAGCTGTCTACTACCTCATCTTACCATTCAGATAATTCTAAAGAATATCAAGGTAATTTTTCCTTTTCTTTTTGGAGACCATCTTGGGTTGGCTTTTCATTATGTTTCAGCAATTTCCATATTCCGTTGCTGCTTCTCACTCTGCTTCTCTACAATTAGCTATCTTTGTTTCCACAGCTAAATATTATCAATTTCTTATTGAACTTTTTTCTGTCCTTTTGGCTGCAGTCTTCTGTTCTTTGTATTCATCAGCCATCCCTCCTCCCTTTGCTAACCCATGCAAAATATTGTCCTGGAATAGTTTTCTTATCTATGTCTATTCTATCTATTAAAAAAAGAGAATCTCCTGACTTTTCTGTTACCTGCCACTTAAAAACTAATCTTTTCCTTATCACTTTGAATATTCTTAGCCACTTTCCCCTTTTTTCTTATCTTTAGTATATGAAGCACCTAAGTAGCACAATGGCTAGATCCTTGGACTTGGAATCAGAAAGACCTTCTGCCTCAGATAATAACTGTGACCCTGGGCTAGTCACTTAAACTCAGTCAGTCTCAGTTCTCTCCTTTGTAAAATGATGATACTAATCACACCTTCCTCCCAACTGCTGTGAGGATCAAATGAGTTAACATATATAAATCTCTTTACAAACCTTAAAACACTATATAAATGTTAGCTGTTATATGTTAGTTCTCTATACATAGATCCGTTGGGTCCTGAGAAACATTGCCTCTTTATATCCTCTCTATTGGTTCCCAATTTATTTTCTTTTTTCTGGACCAGTTAATCACAAAGAGTCTCAGAATCTTGGGGTTGAAAGGGACCCCACTGGCCACCTAATCCAACCCATACCTGAAAATTAATGCACTCTATAATGTACCTTGAAAGTTGTCATTTAGCCTTTGTATGGAGATGTCTGAGTAAGAAGGCCTACTGCCTCTTGATAAAATCCTTAATACTTTTGCAGAGTTTCAAATATTAAGGAAGTCTAAAGTTGCCTCTTTGCAACTTCCACCCATCATTCCTGGTTTTATACACGCCAGTTGCCAGGCAAAATACTCTTCCCTATTGCAGCCCTTCAAGCATTTGAAGACAGCTATATGCCAGTGTCCTACGCCAAGCCTTTTTTTCTTCAGGCTAAACATCCTTAATTCTCTTACATGGCATCATCTTGAGACTTTTTGTCATCCTTGTTGCTGTCCTCTGAATACTCTCCAGATTTACAATCTTCTAAAATGAGGTACCTGAAGCTGAATACAACTATCTAGATGTGATCTTACGAGGTCAGATATACTGAGCAGGGCTACCACTTCCACATTCCTGAAGACTCTGCCTCTCATAGTGAACCTTTAGATCTTAATAGCTCTTTTTTTAAGCTGCTATATCACACTGTTGACTTGTATTGAATATTCAGTGTGGGAAATTACCAAGTATTTTCCAAATGAACTATTCTTACATGCTAGTAAAATTTATTTTTTGACTCCAAGCCTAAGCTTTTACATTTTATACCTACTAAATTCCATTTTATTAAATTCAACTCAATGTTCAAGGATATTTGAAAGCTTTAGCTCTGATATCTGATGACATCTAACTTTCTTTTGTGTTATCAGCAAATTTGATAAGCATGACTATGCCTTTATCCAATTATGGCTATCAGTACTAACAAAGCCAAAGTCAGTTACTTTGATCTCAGTGAAGGTTAGTTAAGATACCTCTAGATATAAATTATGTTCTAGACTAAATCTCTGGCCAGTGTTACAAAAGTGTGCTGTTGGTAGTAGAGGGGTTTAAACAAAGGATAGCAGATAACTAATAATGGAAATTCAACTCAAGAGCACAAATCCTTCTTTTCCGAAATTGGCTTGTAGCATGAACTTTCTATGTGAAGAATAGCCCAAACTAGCCTACAACATACCATTTTATACCAGTTTTGTGTCTTACAAAGTTTTCCCATTTGTGTCTTTAAAAAAAATAAACCTGGCCCTCTCCAAGAAATTCCCACAGATAGCCAATAAAAGGTTTAAGTGATAAGATGTAATACTCAAATTCTGCTTTGTATTACTGACCACCTTTCCCCTCTATTTATTTTGGGTTTACTTGAGCTCCCTGGGATATTTCTTCTAAATTTGAAATCTTGTTTTCCCCTCCTATGTCTGCAGATTCCTCACATCAATGGTATCACCCAGAACCAAAAAGAAACAATGAAAACACCAGAGCTAGAGGACAAAGAACAGAGTGATCATCTAAGAAATGTTGGTGTGTCAGAAAAATCTCAAGAATTAAAGATGCCACATTTCAGAAAATCACACAAGAAACTTTCCTAGAGGTACTGAAAACAGGACAAAATTAAAAATTGTAGAACAAAGAGTACAGTGAATGAGAGGAATATCAAATTTAGTTCACCCAGAAATGTAGCCATCAGACTAGATTTTCAGAAACAATAAGAACACCTCACAAGCAGCAAAGAAGAAACAAACCAAATACAAAACACTTAATTTGAATCTTGCAAGATTTTTCTTCCAAAACAAGAACTGAACATAGAAAGCAGAAGATCATATATCCGAAAAGTAAGGAAATTGGCCTGTAGCCCCAAATGCCTATACAACAAAATCAAGCATAACTTTTCAGGAGAAAAGATATATTCTAAAAATTCATCTGAGACTGTTCAGACATTTTTGAGAAGACTAATATTGATGCAGAACTTAACAAGTCAAGTCTAGAAACAATTGTTAAGTGCTAATTATATGCCAGGCAGCATACTAAGTGTTGTAGATAAATAGAAGGTAAAAAAAATAAAACAACTTGACTCTCAAGAAGCTCACAATCTAATGTGGGAGATAGCATACAAACAACTATATACAAACAAGATATTAACAGGATAAAATGAAGAAAATCTTAGAAGGAGGGCACTAACATTAAGAACTGTGAAAGGCTTCATGTAGAAGATAAGACTTTACTGGAGATTTGAAAGAAGCCAGAGGGCAAAGATAAGAAGAGATAGAGTTCCAGGAATGGGGTCAGTCAATGAAAAGTCAGGAGTCAGGAGATAGAATATCATGTGTGAGAGGAGGCCAATGTCATTGGGTCACAGAGTACATTGATGGGGAAGTAAGGCATAAGAGGAGAGAGAGGGGGAGAAGGGGAGACAGAGGACAGATTATGATCCTGGGTAAATGGGAGGATGGTGGTACTTTCAAAAATAATAGGGAACTTAAGAAGAAGTGATCAGTTTTTTTTTTTTGGAATGATAAGTTCAGTTTTGGACAGGTTGAGTTTAATATGACAAGACAGTCAGTTCAAGATATCCAATAGGTAGCTGGACATATGAGACTAAAGATCAGGAGTTAGGACTATACAAATATATAGGAGTTAGGACTATACAAATCTATCTGAAAACTACATAGAAATAAATGAATCTGGAAACTGATGAGATCACTAACTGAAATGGTATAGAGGGAGAAGGGAAGGAATCCCAGGATAAAGCCTTGGGATTACCTATGGTTAACAGTCACTATTTAGGTAAAGATTCACCAAAGGAGACTGAGAAAGAATAGTAATGTGGATAAAAGGAGAATCAGGGGAGAAGAGCATCATAAAAAAAAACTTAGGTGAAAGGGATGATCAAGGAGCTAAGGGTGACCAATAGTGTTAAAGACTGTAGAGGGGTTGAGAAGGATAATTATTGAGAAAGGGCCATTATATTTGGCAATAAAAATTCAGTTTTAGGGGAATGATGAGGTCAAAAGTCAGACTAGAAAGAATTACGAAGAGTGAAAGGAAAGAAAGTGGAAGAATCGATTGTAGACAGTTCTCTCAAAAGGGAGAAGAGATATAGAATGAGAGATTCCTATTAGAGTTTGTTGGTATTGGGACAGACAGGGATCTGTTGGTAAGCAATAAGGAACAGCAAATAGATAATAGATGAATATTATTGAGACAGTAAAGATGATAGAAGGGGCAAATCATTGCATAAGACATGAAAATTTACATTTGTAAATGTAAAAAATATCTTCTAAAATGAATGACATAAAGAGTCTAAGAATTTATAGTTTGCATGTAAATAAAGATGATTCTGTCTCTTTGAGGACCCAGCTTGTAGGGAGGATACTTGGGAAACAATGATTTGGAATTAATTGGGTCTTTACCCAGTTGAATTTACCCCATTGAATGAAAGCAGATGAAATTGAAGAGAGGGAAGAAAGGAAAAAGTTACTGTACCTTGATTATTGGTGCCCAGAGTTGAAATCAAAGTTCATCAAGAGGCATGAGTGATGGGGTGGAGTAGATAATTCTTAAAACACACATCTATTTGAAGGGAGAGAGTAGTGATGAGGCTTTGAAAAGCTTATTAGTAAAATCATGAATCTGAGGTGGGAAGGGAGGGGTTTGGAGATAGGACCTCCATATAAATTCAAATTCGGATTAGAAAGAAGTGCCAATGAAATTCAAAAGATTATGCCTTTCCGTGCTAAAGTAAGCAAAAATAACAAAATATGGTAGAGGGAAAACCAAACATAAAACTTGTAACCCTATACAAAACAGGCTAAATAGCATTGAAAAGAAAAGTGTTTTTAGATTGATTAAAAAAAGTATATATTGAATGATGTATTAACTACAGGAAAATACTTAAAACATAGAACTACCTACTGTTTCACAGTGAAATGCTCAAATAATATTGATTATGCCTTAGCTTACTCCAAATATCAAATTATAACCACAATTTTGTACAAAACAGAAACAAAAACACAGTTGAACTGGGAAATTTTATAATCTTTAAAGATATTGTAGGTAATGAATCATATTAATATTAAATATCCATGTATTGCATGGCACATCAATCAAGTTCTCAAATGAATTGTTATATTTGGAAACCTTCAAGAGATAACTTTATAAACAATAGCTATTACTGTTTCCTAAAAGAGTTTCCAGAAACATAAGAAGATCCACACAGTACCATTTTAGTAAACAGGAGATCTTAACTTTCCTCTCTCAGAACTAGATAAATTTAGCAGAAGATTTGGAATAAAATTGAGAGAAAGAGAATGCTGGAAGAACTGGAACTGAAAGATACATGGTGAGAAATGAAAATAAATATTAACTGAATTTCTTCTCAAATATAAGTCATACTTTTGCATACATTGATTACACTCTCGGAAATAAAAAATACATATAAATACCAATAGGCAGAAATCTTAAGCATTTATTTTAAAAAGGAAATATGAAAAAAACAAGAAAGTCTAAAATAATATTCAAAAATATTTGTTAAATAATGAATGTGTCAAAGAACAAATCAGTGTGACAGACAATAAGAGAGGATACTAGAGTACATTGATGGGGAAGTAAGGCATAAGAGGAGAGAGAGGGGGAGAAGGGGAGACAGAGGACAGATTATGATCCTGGGTAAATGGGAGGATGGTGGTACTTTCAAAAATAATAGGGAACTTAAGAAGAAGTGATCAACAGCCTTTTTTTTTTTTTTTTTAGTAATCTACTAAAAACATGGTCTAGGAATGAGAAGTCAAGTTGGGGGTATAACAGGAAGAATAGCTGTGCTTTCACAAGGTTCTAGAAAATGTACCAGCCCAAGTCCTGACTTGAAAATCCAAGAAAAAGTCATAGTGAATCAATTCCTGCTGCTCAGGTAAGCAGGGGGAGATAGACAAAGATGTCTATGGATAACAGGAATAAGGTCTAGACAGGTGCAACCATTCTCAAACAATATTCCAGGAGAGATCACATACTGACACGGAGGGCCTGACCTTATATAATGTGTAGGGACAGGCAGACTCAGAAGCTCTGTTGCTCATTACCAAGTTCTGAGTGTCAGATCCAGAGAAGATTGAGGAGGGAAATCTGTGCCCAAGGATGACATTTCAAAGTGAAGAATAGTTGTGACCCTAGGCTGTGTATTAAACAAGGAACAAATTGAAAAGCAAGCAGGAGCTGTGTGACTCTTATTCCAGGAGGGGAGTGCAGTCTCAGTTCTATCTTTAAGCCTAGTCTAACGCCTGAAAAAAAAAATAACCAGGGCAGGAATTCCAGTCCAAAGAAAAGCCTGCAGTTTTGTCATTCTGAATCAGTATAGTTTTCCTGTTGGTTGATAGTAGCAAAGTCTAGTAGAAGTCTATTAGAATTCCAACTTGGGGTAAGCAAGGACATGGATAGTACAAACCCAGATTCAGGTAAGGAACTTGCAGAAATGAGATAATAAGGCAGAAAATAGACTTTGCTTTAGATTCAATTACTTTTAAAGCACTGAAACATTTCAAGTTCCTAACCTCAGCTGCCTCTGATATCCTGATTAGCTTAATACTCAGTAAGCCCAGAAAGCAATAGTAGGACTTTTTATATGCGTCCTGCAGAAGTGTCTAGAGGCAGGTCCTAAAGTCCAAAGTTAGGAAGCTGAAAGAATGAGCAAACAAAAAAAGAATGTACTATAAACATTTATTATGAATACAGAGATGAGGAAGACAAAAATCCAGCAGAAGAGAATCACTATAAAACATCTCCAAGAAAAGACTGAAATAGACACATACACATTTCTCTCCACCCCCTTCCAGAGCATGGGTGCAAGTTTGACTAGAATTCCTGGAAAAAATGAAGCAAGATTAAAAAAAAGTTTTTATAAGCAAAATGAGAGCATTAGAGGAAAAATAATTGGAAAAGAAATGAAAACTATGGAAGAAAGAGTTGGAAATAGAATTAGCAGCTAGGTTGGCACAATGGAGAAAGTGCTAGAGCAGAAGTCTGAAAAGCTCATCTTCCTGAGTTCAAATCTGATCTCAGTCACAAGTTGTGTCACCCTAGACAAGTCACTTAACCCTGTTGGCTTTAGCTTCATATGTAAAATGAGCCAGAGAAGGAAATGACAAGCTACTCTTATACTTTTGCCAGGAAATCCCCAAATGGGATCATGAAGTCATAACTGAAAAATAACTGAATATAAAACTTCATTCAGTTGACAAATTCACTGAAAATTATAATGGAGTGAGTGGAAATTGTCTTCATGAGGCAACTGGAAATATTAAAACAAAGTCATGCACTTAAAAAAGAAGAAAATGTTAGGTGACTTATAAAAAAAGTAACTGATCTGTTTAATGGAGAAAAAAATTGAAAAATCACTGGACTACCTGACAGCCATGACCAAAAAAAGACCAGACATCAAAGTCACAAAAGAAAATCACAAAAGAAAATTATCCAGACCTCTTAGAATCAGAGGGTAAAAGGAAAAAAAGAAAGGATCCATTGGTCATCTCTAGAAAGAAATCCCAAAAGACATATTATAGCAAAAATCCAGTATTTGCCACTCTAAGAAAAAAACCCCACAAGCATCTAGAAAGAAATCATTTAAGGATACAATGAGTGATAGAAACACACAAGATTTAGCAATAACAATTCAAGGGAGTAGAGAGCCTAGGATGTTTTTCCAAAAGGCATAGGGTATGCGTTACTCAGTAAAACTGAGTTTTGCTCATATAGAGCAAAAAAATAGACCCTGCATCCACCAGAGGACTTCCAAGAATTCCTATTGAAAGGATCAAAGCTGCTTAGATACTTTGAAATACAAATATAAGGATCAGGAGAAACGCAAAAAAATGTAATCATGAGTGAGAAATCATAAGTAACTAAATAAGGATAAAGTGTCTACATCTTAATATGGGGAGAAGATGCACGTGTAATATTCAGAGGCCATAGTCTAATAATACAGAGGTCCTGGGAATGGTTCTGCTATTTTTGTTGGTATTAAAAGAACAAAAGGTAGAACAGGAGAGTAAAATGAACATGCTGAGGGAAAATGGTGAGAGGATTTATAGGGGCAATGGGAGTTTAGATAGAATTTTCTTTAATATAGGCACAAATATTTATCTGATACCAAAAGTTATCATTATTTGTATTGGATTAATACAAGTATTTTAAATAAGATAATAGATGAAACAACAATTCCCAACCATGTTCTAAGATTGTATGATACTATGAAAATTCAGGCCTTCATCATTTCTTTCATGGGCTACTATAGCAATCTGTTAATTGGTTTGCATGACTTTAATCTTTTTCTTTAACAATCCATCCCACACAGCATTTCCAGATCAATTTTCCAAAAGTATAACTGTAACAATGTCATTCATCCACTCAAAAAATTTCATCTGCCAAATTAAGAGCAAACTCTTATTATTACTATTATTATTTGCTTTTTGCAGGGCAGAAGTCAGGGCAATTGGGGTTAAGCAACTTGCCCAAGGTCACACAGCTAGTAAAAGTTTAGATTTGAGGCTGAATTTAAACTCAGGTCTTCCTGATTCCAGGACCAGTACTCTATTCACTGAGCCACCTAGCCAACCCTCACTTAGCTTATTTCCTACATTGGTTTGTAATAACATTTGAAGCTCTCTTGGTTTGTAACAATGTTTCGAACATAGGGGATGCTAAGAATATTTTTGTTGAATGAAGCACATGTAAAATGGCTGCAGTTTATAAACTGGGATTTGGAAGAATGGAAACATTAAAATGAATACAAATTGATACACATGGATCTGAAGTAATCTATGTATTTTTGTTTCTTTGTTACTCTTTAGGACTCATATTATTAAAGGTTTTGTGAATTCTGAAATATGTATCCTCAATTACAATTCCAACAGCCCTTTGCTGTATTGCTAAGAGGAAGAAACCTAAAAGCTCAGATTTCTAGATTGTTTTCAGGCCTAAATAGATTGTAAAGAATAAACAAGGTTGATCAATGAACAGGAAAGGAAGCTAGAAGATAAATGGAAGGATGAAAAGTGCTTGCTTCCTTAAGACTAGATTCGGTGGAATCAGTTTGATTATAATATATTCAGGCAGGACTGAGGCATTGGTGGGTCCTCAGAGTATGTCAAAGGATAGGCCAGCCTGGACTGTGATTACTCCTAGGGCTTCGGTGGTAGGTAAGATTGGTTCAGGCACAAATCATTGCCTGGATGACATACCAGATTTGGGCCACCTTGGCATGCAGGACAAGTACAAGATGTAGGGTAGATACAGGATCCAATCTTTTTTACACTATACCTCTCTGCTTCTGTTCTTAGGTCCTTCTTGAGGGCACTGAATTTTTCTGGGGTTACTAACCTAACTTCAACCTAGCCTCAACTGAGTCTCTAATACAGACCCTCAACTCTTACAATTCAATATCAAGAAAAACACCATAAGCCATTATCTGTACAAGCTATCAAGGTTTGAAAAATCGTAAAAAGTTTTAGGTTGATTTGATGCTACTCACTAACAATCTTGCTTCAAACTCCAAAAGTTTTCCCTTAATTTTCCCCCCTCCTGTTCGAGTACTTTCACATTCATTTCCTTTTCCCTTTCACCTATATAAATCCATTTCCTTTGCTAAGATCCAGTTCAAAGTCTATTTATCCTATTAAGAACCTTTGGAGTTGGGGGCAGCTAAGTGGCACAGTGAATAGAGGATTGGCCCTGGAGACAGGAGGACCTGAGTTCAAATCTGGCCTCAGACATTTGACACACTTAGTAGCTGTGTGACCTTGGGCAAGTCACTTAACCCCAATTGCCCTGACTTCCCCCCTCCAAAACGAGAAACAAAAAAACAACCTTAGGAGTGATTCTGGACAAGATCATTCTTCATATCTACTCTTGTTTGAACTTATATCCCTAACAATGACTTGAAGCTCAACTAGCTTTTGTTTAGAGGTGAGTAGAGCACAATCTGCACTGGGAGATGTCATGTTTCCTTCTCTGAATTTTGGAACTTAAAACTAACTCAGTAAAATTTATTACTTCGTTATATCTCACCTTGGTTTTTAATTGTTTTCATGTTTACTATTAGGTTATTGATCAAATTGAGTAATTGAATGTTAAATTTATGCTATATAACAGTAGGGCTTACAACAAACATAGTAGGTGCATTTGCACACTTGAGTATGTATTTATATTTATGTTACTGTCACTCACACTGTGAATGAGTATGTGTGTATACACATATATACATACATATATCTATATATCTATATTGTTGTTGTTGAATTAAGCTCTGAGTCTGTGAACCCATTTGGGGTTTTCTTGGCAAGGATACTGGAGTAGTTTGCCATTTCCTTCTCCAGCTCTTCTTACAGATGAGGAAATGGAGGTAAACAGGTTCAAATGACTTGCCCAGGGCTGCATAGTGTCTGGGACTGGATTTGAACTCATGAAGATGAATCTTCCTGATTCCAAGACCTCTGTTCTCTACACTGTGCCACCTAGCTACTCTTGCATCTCTATCTTTATCTATCCAATGGAGATGATCACAACCAATTTATGCTTTTTTATCTTATACAATCATTTTGCATATTCTCCCATAAATCCTTTCTAGAGAATCTATATAACATTCTATACCTTCCTCTGGGTCTTTTTTATTTTTAGCAATTCATGTATACCAATGTAACAATGGCACAGTGTATAAAGCACTGGGCTTGGAATCAGAAAGACTCATCTCCAGGAGTTCCAATCCTGATTCAGACACTTACTAGCTGTGTGAACCTAAGCAAATAACTTAACTCTGTTTGTCTCAGTTTCATTATGTATAAAATGAACTAGACAAGGAAATGGCAAACCACTCCAGTATCTTCTAAGAAAAGCCCAAATGGGGCCATGAAGAGTGGACACAATTGAAACAACTCAACAACAACCTAATAATGAACACAATTGTTCCCTTGCTCTTGCTAAGTGAGAGCATCATACATTCATTTGCAATCGCATGACAGCGTCTTTTATATCACCTCTTTCATGTGAAGTTATTGTTGATTTTATGCCATAGGCTATTTGTGAGCCTTCTATAGTCGTCCACTTACCTATTAAGATGCTCACAATTTTGGCTGCTGACACTACTATTATTAAAAAAGATGGTGTATGTTTGTGTGTGCACGAGCATTTACACGTGTGTGCAAGGAAACAATATAGGATCATTGAAAGTGTGTAAATTCCAAAATGCAATACAGCCTATTCTTTTCTTCCTATTCTACTCTGGGACCAATTCATTGTCCATTTTCAGTGACTGTCTATAGAGTTTTGGACTGATAGACTGACTCGATGAACTGCTTATCCAACTGCATTTTATGGTCTGGATGATAGGCATTCTTTGGCTAAATGATTCTCCCATTGTCCAATGATCAAACTGCTAGGTTTCTCTTTTTAAATTGCTGCTCTAGAGAAAGTGGGGTCCATGATATTTAGTGTGACTGGATTAAATGCCACTAATTTTAGGCAGCTAGTGGGTATATTGGGTAAAGCACTAACCTTGCATTCAGGAAGACATATCCAAATCCATCCTCAGATACTAACTAGTTAGCCATGTGCTGTCTCAGCTTCCTCATCTATTAAATGGGGATAATAATAGGACTTAATTCTCAGGGTTATTGTGATGATATAAAGATAGTATTTATAAAGTGCTTTGTAAATGATATTAGATGATAGCTAGTAGTAGTTGTAGGATAAAGAAGAGTAGGGGTTAATTAGCATATCATTTGCCTAACCAGTGATTTCTGTGTTCCAGACCCAGGGACTCTTTTTCTTCAACAAAGACTTTACAGCTTCCTTGAAAAGTCCACTCACTGACATAATAAGAATGAACCAACTGGTCTGTTTCACTGACAGATCTACAAAGTTCTTTCAACATTGCTTGCTAATATACACTTTGGTGCATCCAACCATATTAATTGCCAGTAAGAATGGAGCCCTTGCATGAATATTTCAGCATTTTACCTCAATAGCTAATAAAAGTGCCCTTATTCGTGACTTAGCTATTGTCTAGTCTGGGTGGACATAGGAAACCTGCCTCTGGAAAGAGCTTCAGGGGCTCTGGGTTAACGTCATGGTGAGGATATTTGAAGAGACCAGTGGGTGTGATTCTTCATGCTCAGATCTCAGTGTGAGTCGCTGTAATTCTCTTAGCCAAGGAGATCTATTACTTTTCTACAGATTCCAAATAAAACTTGTTGGCTTTTTACTTTCCTGAAGCAGCTCTAAATATTCATAGATATCCCTTCTCAAGGGAGCAATTAGCTGAAGGTCCAAGTTGAAGCTGGTGAAAGTGAGTGGATGGCAGGAAAAACAGCTTTGGAGCTTTCCTATTGTATTTAGCAGGGGGTGTGTCTGAGCCACTGGGGATCACAGTGAGAACAATGGAAAGCAACTGAGAAAGGTTGTTAACAAAAGCCAAAATCAGATGGAAAAAAAAGACTAAGGAAAAGCACCTGTCCAGGTAATTATAGGATGGCTTTGCTTTCTTAAGGACGAAGACATTTAAGCTCTTATGAATTTTGATAAAATGGAAAGTTAACTACCGGGCCACTGAAAACAAAACAAAACAAAAACCCAACAGTCTAAGGAAAGCAACTGTAGACTTGAAGCTGTTCTCTCACACAAATGTTACCTCTAGGCTATGCTGTTTGGCAGCCTGTGAAATCACAATTAACAGAGCAAGTGTTTTGTAAGTGAGCGGAAGGAGGCTAGTCCAAATTACATCCCACTATTAGCTGATCTTGAACGACTGTGTTGAACAACTTCAGGATCACTGGGCTGTGGTATGTCCCTTAAGAAGGCGTTAATAAAACAGTTGATTGTGGATCTGCTTACTGCTTTGGTCCTCTTACTCTCCAGGATGTTTTGTAGGGAGGAGGGCAGGGGGAAAGGGCATGTGGGGCTGACATCAGCAATCCATTTGCACAGATTTTTGCTAACACTTCTAGTTTTCATTTTAGCCCCTGGTGAATGAAGGAGAGAGTGCACCTGGTATGGGTTAGTAGTTTTGGTTTTAGGTTGGGGGTTTCTAAGAACCTGAAAGGTGTAGCTGCATATCTAGATGCTCAGAGAGCACAGGGAATTGATGAAAGAAATTGAGAACTTGATTTATTGAGAAAGAACAAAGAGTTCACAAGTGCCCATGAAATAACCATCTGGCAAAAGGTCTTTGTAGAAAATTCAGCCTAAAATTAAAAAAAAATCCTGTCAAATAATTTTTGGAATAATGATTTAGAAGTGCTTTTTTTCTAAGATATCAGAGGAGTCATTATTATTTCTAGTTTTGACAAGCCTTAGAGTTTGGAGGCTGTAATGGAGAGAAGAACCTTCTGGGTAGAACATTTTGTTCAACTTACTGAAACTAGGTTAACTTTTTTTGTCTAAGTGACCTTTCACCTGAACAAAGCTCAGCTGTAATTTTCTGTCTCTGCATTTTACAAACAAGTTTCTTGTCTCTTGTAAGATTGTCCTTATGTTTTATAGAATCTGAATTTTAAAGCAGAAATTGACAGACATCCCATCCACCCTCCTCATTCTGTTGATAAAGAAACTGAGGGCCAGAAAGGCATTGGTGTTTTGAAAAGGTTCTTAGAAGAAAAAAATGGTTTCTTTTCTATAAGATCAATAGAATTCCAGAGTGCAAACTGACCTGATGTCAGTCATCTATTTCAAGCATCCTGCTTGGAGTATAGATTCTCTAACAAGTAGCCATCTATCCTCTGTTTGTAAAGGACAAGGAATTTATTGCTTAAAGAAACAATAACTTCCTGTGGTAGACAGCTCTATCAGAAATCTTTGGATTCTATGATTCAGAGCTAGAAAGGAGCTTACAGGGCATCTAGTCAAATCCTCTCATCATAGATGAAGAAACTGAGTTTAAATGACATGGCCAAGGTCACCTTGAGGCAAATTGGTTTTTGGGTATATGCTAGTTTTGTTTCAATTGTATATTTTTAAAGCATCTACCATGGGTGAGGTATCATGTCAATAAAATTTAACAATACCAAATTTTAAAACAACATAGTCCTTATACTCAAGGAAGTTACACTCTAGTGTGGGGTAGAATACCTTTGATTCACAGTAAGATATGAGAAGTACAAAGAAGGGGTCCCTCAAAAACTTCAAAGTGACAGTTTAGTAAAGATACTTGGTTTTTGATAAAGGAGGGATTGCAATAGCCATTTCAATAGATAGGAGAACAGGGATAGGTCATCAACCCATGCTTGTGAGATGGGTGAAGAAAAGCATAGAGAAATTCAAAGGCTGGACAAGAATGTGGTGTGTTTCATTATGGACAAATTTGACCATAACTCAGAGGGCAGGATGAGAAGTAATAAAAAATAATGGCGCAAAGATATGGTAGAACTAGATTGTGGAGAGGAGTGGTCTTAAATGCTCGAATAAGGAATTTATGCTTTGATCAATAGGCAATTAGATCATGCTGCAGGTTTTTTGGGGGGTGAAAAATGACATCAGAACAATACACTGGGATGATTATTATGACAGTGGTGAGAAGGATAGACTGGAGACTAAACTAGGGTATTAGCAATGGGAATAGAAAGGCAGAAGCTGATGCAAAAGATAAAGGATTATTATATCTCACTTTAGGTGATAGAAGTATTTCACTTCAGGAATGAAATCAACAGGAGTTTACATAATTCATTGGATGTGGGTAATGACAGGGGAGGGAAGAATTAAATTTTGTCACTGGGGTTTTGAGTCTGGGTAGTGGGAGAATGGCAATGTCATCAACAGAAATAAAAAAAAGTCACTGGAAAACGTAGGTTTGAGGGGAGAAATTAATCAATGTGCATCCTAAAAGATGGCACCCAGAACTAAATAAAATACCCCAGTACAGTGGGAGTACTACTTCTCTGTTTCTGGACAGCGCATTTCTGTCAATGAAGCCAAAATTTGCAATAGCATTTTTGGTTGACTGCCATACCACACTATTGAGTCATACTGAACTCAGAGTCATCTGAGAACCCCTATTCCTTTATAATATGGATAGCTGTTTAATGACACCCTTCCCATTCAGCATTTCTGTAGCTACTGGATATTACATAGCTAAAGGGGAGTAGAGTTGCGACTAGAACTCAGGTCTCCTGATCTCCAGCCCAGTTTCATTTTCGTTATATGGTTTTGCCTTTCTTTTCTCCTTTGCTTGCATATCTTTCTAGTCTCCTTATTTTAAGTATGCATTGAATTATGTTTTTTGAGGCAGTTATGTGGTATAGTGGATAGAGTCAGGATGAGGAAATGAGACAAAGAGGATTATGACTTGCCTAGAGTCACACAACCAGTAAGTATCCGAGGTCAGTGTAGTATTTGTTATAACATCTCTTATCTTTTGGTCTTCCTATGTGGTCAGCTCCCCTCCTTTTTTGGTCATAGGTAGCCTTCATGATGTCTTTTACTCCATGTCTTATAGCAGGCCGTCATTTTTTATATCTTGCAGTCAACAGCAAGTTGTGTATAATTTTAATTCATTTAAGATTGTTAGGTTCCATGATTTGTAGCTTCATGGCATCAATGACTAATAAAGCATCATCACCAGATAACAAAGGAAAATAGTACAAGATCCTGGATGTATGCAATTTCCCATAAACCTTGGAGCTGACCTAAACAGCTTCATGTAGAAATCTTGGCATCCTGAAGTGTGCTAACCTCCTGTCCCCTCTTTGCAGTTAAGGAACCTGAGGAATAAGGAGATTGAGACTTGCTCGGTTGCACATGATGACTAAGCTCTTGAATTTCCATTCTGCTGACTAAGGATCCTTCACATTGCTACCACACTTAGGTTCCTTGTGTATGTCATGTCACATTCCTGCCCCAAGTCCTTCAATGACTCTCCATTGCCTATTAAGTAAAGTTCAAAGATGATAGCTTGATAAAGTTCTTTATGATCTGAGACCATCTGGTCTTTCCATTCTTCTAACTATTCTTTCTCATGGAGTCTGAACCATAGTCAAACTAGACCATTTGCCAGCCTTTTGAGGTACTCTATGTTCTCCTGCCTCTGTGGCTTTGATCTTGCTGTTCCCTAAGCTATGAATGCCCTACCCAAAATTACATTGAATTTCTGCTCATTCTTCTCTCACATGGCCTCTACCATAGTTCAGGCCTTCATTACACCATCTGGACTACTATGATGCTTGTTGCTTTCAGTCTCTTCCCTCTGTCACCCATCTTCCACTCTTATGAAAATAATCTCCTCAGGTACACATGTGATCTTGCCACTCTATGGCCCCCAAATCTTCAGTACCTCCTTAGTGTTGCCAGAAAAAAATCCAACTCAATCTGATGTTTAAAATACCCCACTATCTAGTTCCCATTGACAGTTCCAGAATTATTTCATATTATTACCCTTTCTGCTCTCTATGTTCTAGCTAAATTGACTCATTCAGGGAACTAGATGTTTACTGAAATCAGCATTGCATCTCCATGTCCATGTCCTTGACCATGCACAGGCTGCCTGACCTCTCCCTTCCCTGCCCCCAATGCCTGGAAAACATTTTCTCCTCACTTCTGCCCCTTAGAATTCCTAACTTGCTTGAGGGAAGCTTAGGGGCCACCCCTATAAGCACCTTGCTAGTTACCTAGGTTGTTAGCAGTCTTTCTTTCCTTAAATTATTTTGTAAATTAATACTTAGCCAGGTAGCTAGACATAGTGGATAGTCAACATTATAACCAAGAAGACTATGGTTCAAGTCTGGCCACTGACATACTAATTGATTAATCAACAAGAATTTTTTTTGGAAGGGGGGAAGGTAAGGCAATGAGGGTTAAGTGACTCGCCCAGGATTACACAACTGGTTAAGTGTTAAGTGTCTGAGGCCAGATTTGAACTCATGTCCTCCTGACTGCAGGGCTGGTGCTCTATTCTCTGTGCCACCTAGCTCAACAAGCATTTCTGAAGTATTTACTATTTGTCAACCACCATGCTAAACTCTGAGGATATAAAAGGAGGCTAAAAATAATCCCTGTCTTTAAAGAGTTTAATGATTGTGTGACTCTGGATAAATTACTGAACCTCTCAGTGCCCCATGTAATTCTTTAAGTCTACAAATTGCAGCTAGGGCAGTTGGGTGGTGCAGTGGATAGCATTCTGGGCCTGGAATCAGGAACTCATCTGGTCTCAGACATTTACTAGCTGTATGACCCTGGGCAAGTCACTTAACCTTGTTTGCCTCAGTTCTCATTTTTAAAATGAGCTGGAGAAGGAAATCCTCTTTTATTAATTGTTATTATTAAATATTAGTGTAATTAATTACATCCAAAATCAAAGAAGGCTTCATGGAAGAGGATGGTCAACAAGCATTTATTAAGTGTTTACTATGTGTTAGACTGTATTCTCAGTGTTAGAGACGGAAAAAAGGCAAAGTCTTGGTCCCTGATCTCAAGGAATTCACATTCTAATGGGAAGACAATGTATCAAAAAAGTACATATGATTTGCATACAATATAAATGAAAAGTAGTCTCCAAGGGAGTATATTATGTTGGACAGTATTTACCAGGAAATGCCTCTTGCAAAAGGTGGGATTTGACTTGAATCTTGAAGTAAGACAAGGCAGCCAGGAGAAAAAGGAGAACAAGGAGAACATTTCAGACATGGAAGGGGGCACCCATGAAAAGACGTGTCATCACTTATGACCCAGTAGTACTGGGCTGATACCCTCCAAGAGATCACAGAAAGAAGAAAAGGACACATATTCCCAAAAATATTTTTAACAACTATTTGTAGTGGCAAAGAGCTAGAAATAATTTGGGGAATGGCTGAACAAATTGTAGCATAAGAATGTATTAGAATACTGTTGTACTATAAGAAATAAGGAAGAGGATAATATCAGAAAAAACTGAGAATTGTGTGAATTTGTATTGTATGAAGAATTGTAATTGTAATTGTATGAAGAATTTCATTCTTCAATAGCTCCTTGAGGAGACTGGTTGTTTTTGAAATGTTTTTATCTTTGTATTTCTTGCACTTTTCTGCATATAGCATATGTTTAATTTAGTATTTGAGTTGCAAATTCCATTTAAAGTCCAATGCAAATGCTATCTCCACTAAGAAGCCTTCCATTATTCTTCGGTCACTAGGATTGCTTTGGACATTACGCGGATGTTTGCTTGTACCAATCAAGCATTATTTGTGTTATCATTATCTTTGTCTGTGTCCTTTCCCTTTACTAAGCTACAAGTCAGTTTTATGACTGCAGTCTTTTCTAGACCTCCTATCTCCCCCCATCATCTATGGTAGTGTTCTTGCACAAATTAGGTATTTAATAAATGATTGTTGAATTGAATTGACCTGCTGAGATGCTGGGTCTCTAACGCTGCTTGACAAGAGAACATTTGTCTTTTTGTCATACGACCTCAGGCAGATACTTCAGGACACTTATAAAACAACAGCAACAACAGCCACCCAAACCCTATCCACTTACTGATTATCAGAGTCTCTATGATTATCTGTAGATGAAGTTGAGGAAAGGGGGCTGTATATTTTGTGAATTTCCTTTTTCGGTGACTTTTTTATTTGCAGAATGATTCTTAGATGTCCAAATAGCTTATTCCTCAGGAGACTGTTGAGACAAATGGATGCTACATTGATATAGTATCCCCCAAAGAGATATTCAATTAAAGGGGACATGGAGACATATAAGAATACTTTGATACATTCACCAATTCACTGACTTTTTTCATGGTAAGTGTGGAACAGTCCCAGAAATAGTAACCTACTAATCTTGCAAAGATGGAAAAGGATTGCATATATGACATATGTATCTGCTTACACACATATCTGTGTATTTGATCATATATAACTCATATGTATACACATGTGACACGAAGGGTTTGCACGGCATAGTGGATAGAGACTAAGAGTCAAGAAAATCAGGGTTGAAGTTCTACTACCTACAATAATAGTTATGTGACTCTGGGCAACTCACTTAGCATCTCTGTCCCAGCTGATTTTCTTAGACTATAAATCACAACAATGCTGATGTATATGGGTGGAATGAATTTTCTCATTATATTAATAAAATCAGATGCTTGGTCCATATTATATGATACATATGTCTTTATACAACTAATCTCCCCTCTCCCTTTCCTTTCCTCTCATATAAGTGTAGAGATGATGTGATCTTAAAAGTATCCTGTAACCTTTACATAATCCTTATTGAGTAGGTTATTGATAACATTTCCATTGCCTCAAGTCCAAAGAAAATTTAGAGATCATCTAGACCAACCCATTTAGTTTACAAATGATGAAACTGAGTCCCAATCATATAGGTAGTATCAGAGATAGTATTTGTCACTTGACCATAAATTCTGTGCTCTTACAGTGAACCATGATGCCTCTTGGTTGATTTATTGATCTTTTTAAAGCAATGAGTAGGCTTGACATTTTGGGATCAAGTACCTTTAACTTTCAAAACCATGACATGATTCTCTATGAGTAGAGAAGCTGAGATACATAGAGAAAAAAGTGACTTTCCCAAGGCTACATAGTAATTCTGAAGAGTGACAAAGAATCCACGCATATCTCAGTCTTAATGTCAACTATCTTTTAAGAAGGTAAATCTCTTAATAATTGTTCTATTAAGTGCATTGTGCTCTGGTGTGAATGCCATATACACAGAAACTATAAAGCCTTGCCTTTTTCTAAGGAGAGCTTGGGATTTTTGAATCTATGCTTACATTGGGGGGAAAGAGGCCCTTGAATAGAATTAGTAATAGGGGTCTTGGATTTAGACAAAAGGACCTTGGATTACAGGCAGTTCTACCATTCTCCCAGCAGGACCTGATTAAGTAAATCCCTCTCTGCTTTGTGGATTGACCCAATCCTGCTTTTGTCTTGTCTCATCTAGTTTTAAAATATAACTCCTCTCAATGATAGAAATTATCTATTTGTGTGTGATAGAGAAAAGGATGGGGTAAGAAGGGAGGAGCTAATTGGAAAGAGAGGAGGGGGAAGAGATATAGCAAGACCACAAGATAGAGGGAGAAGGTAAAGTGGGTGTTTCATAAATGTTAAAACTGAAAACCACAATAAGTCACCCAAATAAGCAGCTTAAAATGTTGCATGTGGGTGTTTACTGGCTCTCTAGACTGCTATATTTGGACTCCATAAAGTGACAGAAATTGTTCAGAATCTCTATTGCAGTACTAAAAAGAATCCCTGTCAATTAGCAAGTTCTGTGAGAGGGCATGAGATAGTTTAATTCAATTTAATTCAGTTAAACAATCATTGTAAAGCACCTACTACGGACCAGGTAGTATTCTCAAGTTACCTTACCATGGTGATTAGCAGGGTCTCAAAGAATATCAGAGTTGGGACCTTAGTGATCATTTAACCCAAACTACCACTTTACATATGAGGAAACTGAGGCTTGGTAAATTGGAGGGATTTTCCTATGGTCATAGAGTTTGAACCAATATTTCTCAATGTATTATTCTTTCCATTACAGCATGTTGCTGTTGAGAGAACAGAATCATCTATTCCAGCTCCCACATCTCAAAGATGATGAAACTGAAGTCCATCCAGTTTTTGGGGGGCCACATTTGGGTCGAAACAGAGCTGGTTCTAGTATAATCAGTTTCTGTATACCAGCATTCTTTGCACTAAACTCTGCTACCTTATCAACATATAAGAAATCTCTTGAAATGGCAAATATTATTTAACACTCAAACAGAGTTAGAAAAACAGAATCTAATAGTCTCTAAGAGGGAGATTTAATGCTAAGTGTTTTTTAGTTCAGACCTAAAATGTATAATTTTTGCAAATCTGTCCACTTGATTTTGAAATCACTGTAGATAGTATAAAACATTTTTTTTCAAAATTCCTTTAGAATTCTGCCATCTAAAAACAAAGAAGGCAGGAGTAATACCTTTGAAATCAGGCACTGGAATGTGCCTTTGGTTACCAGTTCACAGCAATTGAAAGGCAGCAACCCAGACACAGGAAGGACAAGAGGATGGGGGTGTGTGATTATATGCAACAAGTGGATGGATTTGGTGAACCATGAATAGCCTTTGGGAAACTCTGGGATCAAAGTAAACTGAAGTTGCATTTTGCTGTGTCTGATTTTGGCTGATATTCTGAAGGGTGACAAAAATCATGGTTGTGAAAAAGGCAGTAAATCTAGTGGAAAAACATAGTATCATAGGAGTAGAGATTTTGGTCTGGAAGGAATGAGGGAGGCTATCAAGTTCAACCCCCTAATTTTATCAATAAGGGAACTGAGGTTGGGAGAGACACATTCAGAGTCACACTGCTAGAAAGCAAGTGAGGCAGGATTTGAACTCAAGTCTACTTTTCTCATCCTAATGCATCACCTTGCTGATCCTGTCACTAACCTGTTTGTGTGATTCAATGGAAGTTTCTGGGGTTCAATTTTCTCATCCATAAAATGGGAGGATCAGATTAGAAAAACTTCAACAGGTGCATAGACATGTACATACAAAATGTATTAAGAAGAGATGTGTGTGTGTGTGTGTGTGTGTGTGTGTGTGTGTGTGATTAACAGTTTGGGAGATCCTTACAGATCTAAAATTTTTATCATTCTGAGAATATCAACGAATGTCCATATGTTTTCAAAGTTGGGCACTCTGTAATATTTGTTTGGTTTCATAACACCCACATTTCATCAAAATATACTTTGTTGCAGATGCTATAAAAATGAAAATGACTTAACATTCATCTCATCAGTCAACAAATATCTATTAAGCCCCAACTTTACTGTCCGAAGTTTACTAAAGTCCCAGTGTTGGCAATGGGAATACAGGGAGTGATTCTCTCCTCTTCCAACCCAGATGCTATCTCTCTCTTTGCCCCTAGAGAATTGGGGTCCCCCAAAACCTTAATATTATTCAGTGTGCAGAGATACTTTTCTACTTCTCAGAGAACATTTTGTCTTGATCCTTCATCTTCTTTATTAGGTTCCAATGGGCTGAGATTGTGGTTTAATTATGTGGTCCTAAAATGAATGGAAGTTAACCAGCCACAACCAAAGGACTAAATCAACCACTTTATCAACCAACAAGCATTTATTAAGCTCCTTCTATATGATAGGCACTGTGCTAAGCCCAGATATGATAAATGAACTAATGTTGACAAGAACAGACTTTGAAAGGATAAGATGTACACTTTTTATGCTCTGGTAAAATTTGCTTACTGTTTCTCTCATGTGGACTTCATGAACTGGCTATCTTCCACAACAGCAATACCCTTCCTCCTCACCTCTACCTTTTATAACTGTTAGTTTCCTTCAAGAGTCAGCTCAAGAGCTACTTTCTACATCAGGCCTTGGCTAATCCTCCTTACTATTAGAGTTACCTGCTATCAGCTTGTATGTATTTGATATATACCTGTATATGAACATTTAGTTTCCCCCAATAGAATTTAAGTTCCTCTAGGTGGGGTCCCACAAACTGTGCTATAATTTGCTTGCTGCAAATGATGATATAACAGCTACTTAGTAGTTCCAACTCAGAGACAGCTACCTTATGCAGTCTCTGAGGACTTCTCTAACGTATATATAATGTGTGTGTATGTATATATACACACGCACATATACATATATACGTATATATGCATACACACATATATGTAGACAGAATTACCATCAAAGGAGAGGAAGTTTGACATAGTATGTATCAGATATGAGACTTGAACTCAGGTCTTCCTGGTTCTAATGCCAGCTCTCTATATACTATGACAGATTATATTTATTAAGTGCCTACTGTATGCTGGACAGTTCTATACCAAAAGGGCAGGGGAAAGGAGATAAAGCATATTTTCCCAGCACTCATGCAGTTATACCATAGCATACTTGTAAATCTGGGTTCAAGGGCCACCTCTGACAAATTTGATTATATACTGTGCAAGTGACTTTACCCTTTAGTAAAGAAGGTGTTGACCTGCATTGATAGAGGGAATCTTCTTACCTGGGAGTTCTCTTTAACCAATAAAATCACAAGGCTAGTTCCTATACTTGTCCATGTATAAACTGAAGGTGAGAGAAGGCAAGCAATGGAGTAAGCTCAATGCAGTGGTAAAAGGACTAGACTCAGAGACAAATGGTTAAGACCTAGATATGAATCCCAACCCTGCTACTTCCTAGCTGTGCGGCTATAGGAGAGTCATTTTTGCCCATCTGGGCCTCAGTTCCCTTATTTGTACAATGAAGGGAGTCACAGCAGAAAAGGAGATCCAGTTCATATTTTACATTTGGGGTTTATTCACCTATGTGACCTTGTGTAAGTCCCTTGACATGTTGGCCTCAGGTTTTTAGACCCCTTCCAGCTCTAGATTTGCGCAGTCTGACTTTATTATCTGGGAAATCTCTTCCAGATCCAATTTTTATATCTCTTCTAGATTCTGTGACCAAAAGTAATTTAAAGTAACATTTTTACAAGGTCACAAAAAGTGAAATGAAGCCAAGCCTAGGTCCCAGGTTTCTCTTGGTGACTTTTGGAAGATTACCAGCTATATTTATTTTCACTTTCCTTCTTATCTCTCCCACCAGGTTTTCCCATGTTCTGATCTAGAACTAGGCTTTCTTTGGGTAAAGGCGACGAAAGAAGAGGGCTCTCATCTTTACCCATGGGTAGGGGGGCATAATCACTTCCAGCAGCATTTCTGTGAATAATTAGATAAAGCACATCTCTCTTTGCCCTCAGGGGTTTCATGCACACCTGCCAAGCCAAATAGACTTTATCTTGGTCAAGCAATGTCTGCTTCTATGCTATGGCCACAAGCCCAGACTTTTTGCGTCTGTTTGACAAAGCCAAACTAAGAAGAAAATGACCTACTTGCCAGCACTCAGGAGAATTATGAGATAGTAGGGAAATTTCCATAAGATAAAAAAATATGTAAATGAAAATTCCTGCATTTCTTTCTCTATCATAAATCAGTCTCTGAATGTGCTGTCAAATGAAATGAATGTCACACGAATGAAAGCACTCAAACTTGTTTTACATCCAAATGGTCATCCTGGGCATGGAGTCAGGACCCCAGGTTTTAGAAGGCCACATATAGGATGTCCCAAAAGTCTTTGCAAAGTTTTGAACTTTACTTTAAAAATGTAACATTTGGGGCAGCTAGGTGGCGCAGTGAATAGAGCACCGGCCCTGGAGTCAGGAAGACCTGAGTTCAAATATGACCTCAGACACCTAACACAAAAACTAGCCATGTGACCTTGGGCAAGTCACTTAACCCCAACTGCCCTCCAAAAAAAAAATCAAAAAGAAAAAAATGTAACATTTTTCATTGTTCTTCTCTGCCTATTCATCTGCCTGACTTCCTTTAAGTCCCAATTAAAATCCCACCTTTTACTAGAAGCCTTCTCCAACCCCTCTCATTTCAAATGCCTTTCCTATTAATTATTTCCCATTAATCCTGTATATAGCTTGCTTTCTATATGTTTGTTTACATAATGCCTCTTCCATTAAGCTCCTTGAGGGCAGAGACTGGTTGCCTCTTTGGTATTCCCAGTGATTAGCAGAGTACCTGGAACATAGTAGGTACTTAGTAGATGTTTATTGATTATTAAGACAAAATAGAGAAATTGTTGCCTCCTCTAAACACCAAGAACCTTTTGCTTTTGTCTCTCTTGTATCAGTCACTTTCTGGTCTTTTATTATGCTTGTGTGTACCTGTCTTTGCTAGTCCTCCAGATTGTAAAGTTCTTTAAGAGTGGCAACAATGTCATTTTACTTGGTTTCCTATCCCCTTCACCACTGAATAATATCTTGCCATATGTATAGAAGTGCTCAGTAAAGAATCAAAGGAGGAGAAAGGAAAAAAGAGAGAGGAGATTGGGAGAAAGTATTTCTTTCCATGAAATCCCTATGATCCAGATAAAATGGAATGGTTGTTCTCCCCTAAACATGATTCCTGCTGACCCGACTTACCCCTTGCTCCTACTGTTTCTTAGGTCTGGAATCTGTTCCTTTTCACTTTAATCCCTATTGAAATTTAACCTGTTGTATAAGACTCAGAGCAAATCTCCTATCTCCCACTAAATAATGCATTTGAAGCATAGCAGAAGGAGAGCTGTTGGCTTTGGAGTCCAGAAGATCTGACACACATTAACTGCAGGTAAGTCATATCATCTCTCTTTGTGTTGGACACCCATTGAAGACTGTAAGTTATTAAGACACTGCTGAGCTGTGATGTGGAAGTTTCCATACTGGAAATTCCTCAATTAGTGAAATTCCATATCTAAACTAAGAAAAACACACTAAAACCCTTTAAACTTGGACTTTTTTCTCCTTTTTTTCCCCTAAAATTCTAGCAATTGATACACTTCCCTCTTATGATCACATATCACATAGGGTGTTCCATATCAATTTTTTATCTATCATCTATCTATATCTTATATTTCTACTATATTATAAAACTCTGGTGGTTGTAGAGAGAGATGGAAGTGAAGGCAGGTGGTAGCATCTATGAATTAAAGGCAGAGTGTTGGATGTATGTAATAATATAAAATTACATTTTATGTATGATTTACAAAGCTCTTTCATAATCAGCCTTGAGAAATAGATAGTACTAGCATTGTTATCCTAATTTTACCAGAGAGAAGACAAGTTCAGAGAGGTGAAATCATTTATTTGCCCATGGCCACACATATACTAAGTATCAGAAAAGCAATTCAAATTCAGGTATTTTGAGCCCAAGTTAATTATTCGTTCTTTCTACAGAGGTATTTTGCCTCTATAGCCTGTTCCAATCCTACTTCATTCCTTATTTCATGAGAATATGGTAAAAAAAGAGAAGTCACCATAAATCCTATGTTTTGAATATATGACCCCATACTTAGCAGTTGTGTGGCATTTGGAAAGTTACTTGATGTCTATGGGACTCAGTTTCCCTACTTGCAAAATGACTATCATAATGCTTGTGATTCCCACTAACTACCTCATAAATTCATTGTGAATAAAGTGCTTTATGAGTATTCATATACTCTACAAATGTAGTAGTCAATTTTAAAATTTTCCTTGTTTTCATCTTCTACTTGATCACATTCAGATAGAAATGGTCCTTTGACAAGTTAATGTGCTACTGCTGTTTTTTGTGCTGAATGTTTGGTCAACTATTGCATAAGAGCATGAATTGATCAACTTTTCTAAGTTAATAAAATAATTAGGAAGGAAGTTCATCTGTAGACTCCCTGAAATCATCTAGGAGACAATGCCAGGAGAAGATATTATGAAGGGAATTATACATGCTTTCTCTCAGTTCTGCATGGTTTTGATTTCTTCCATTATTACCAAATTTTGAAAATATTTCAATCTATATAGTTTGTAAATAAATGAAAAAAGACTCTTCTTTTTGACTGGGACAGTACTAATCCCATCTCTGCTTTGAGAATAATTTTTACTAAATGAGCTTTTGTTTGGATACTTTCTAAATCTGTTATCTATTTTATAGTTCCAAAGGTGGAAGGTAAGACTAATATTGTGAAAACATTAACAGCTTTATGTTTTCTTCTCATTAAATTTGGACCTCAGGATAACAGCTAGTTTCTTGACACACACACAGCTATAATTTTCTCCTTGATAACTTTATGCTCATTATCACAATCACCACTACTGTTATCATCATCATTATTGTCATTAAATTCTCATTTTATGTTCTATAGGGATGAGGTAGAAATTTGTTAAATTGTTTTTCAGTCATGTCCGACTCTTTGTGACCCTATTTGGGGTTTTCTTGGCAGAGGTACTGGAGTAGTTTTCCAATTCCTTTTCCAGCTCATCTTTACAGATAAAGGACTGAGGCAAATAGGGTTAAGCATTAGTTTAAGTTAGTTAGTTAAGTTAGTTTCTGAAGTCAGATTTGAACTCATGAAGATGAGTCTTCTTGACTCATATCTACTGTGCCACCTGGCTTCCCCAAGGTAGAAATAGTCCTTGGGATAATTTGATAACCTACTTGATGTTTAATATTAAGTACTCAATTATCTTTGAGCTCTCACCTCAGTTTATAAAGAGACTAGTAAAAACTCTTTTCCCAAAATTTTTTCTCCTTTATCTTCCAATTTCCATCATTTTAAATATCAATGTTAAGAGCCATGTAATAAATTAACAATGGACTACACAATACAAAATACATTTAAATATTTCAATAATGTATCTTCTAAGAAAGATCATAGAGTCAACACTAACAACCAATTGCACGTATTATGCCTCTTCAGCTCTATAAACAAACAGGATGGACATTTGTAGCCTCTCTGGAATTCTTTTTAGGATAGTTTGTTGTTGTTTTTGCTGTTGTTCTATTAATATTGTATAGGCTTTTGTTTGGATACCAGCTGGATCTTTTGTAATCCTTTTTTTTTCCCTGCCATGTCAAAGCCTACATTATGACAGACATTGTACCAGCGAACAAACAAACTACTTCAGCTTTCTTCTTGATTTTTGTTTAGTCATTTCAGTCACATCTGACTCTTTGTGACCCCATTTGCAATTGGCAAATATACTAGAGTGGTTTGCCATTACCTTCTCTAGAACATTTTACAGATGTGAAAACTGAGGCTAATACGGCTAAGTGACTTGCCCTAGGTCACATTGCTAGTAAGTATGGGAAGTCAGATCTGAGCTCAAGAAAATGAGTCTTCTTCGATCCAAGCCCAGAATTCTATCCATTGTACCACCTACCCACCTTTTCTCCTAGAAAGTCTTGTGTTTACAGTATCTCAGTTAGAGGATATCAATGTATTTTTAAGTATTTCCTCCAAATGAGTAGGAAATGTCCTTAGATTCAAGCTCAATATCTTCAGTCTCTCTTATTCCTTGGTATAACTTAAGAATTTTAAACTTATTGGGTCAGAAAGACATTTTGAAATCACTGGGAAAAGTTCTATGAGATGAAGGAGTTGATGAATGTGCTTTTCATTGGTGCCATTTGCTTTGATACCATCTAGGTGCAACAAACACTTAATATAATGCTTTGGCACAAGGCACTCTTTTACTTGACATTCATAATCAGTTCTTTTCAGAAATAGTAATGCTGTATCTAAGGTTAAGCAAAACGAGTCAATTAAAGCATTTCTCTTAAGGATGCCATATTTTATAGCAATTGTTTTTCACATTGTGTTGTTGACGTGTTTCAGATACAGACCAGTTTGCAACACCAATATTAAAAATCTAGTCTTCTTCATTTGCTTGAATCTACTTTCTGTGTTTGTTGTATATGATTAAGCTATGACTGAGAGACTGAGTCAAACATTTGCAATAATTGAAAACACCAGATAAAAGTTATGACATTTTCAGGTGACTTTTTTTTTCAATCATCACTAAATTGCTAATGAGCTGCTGTTTATACCCTTGGAACTTTGTGACATACCTTTTTTGCTTCTCATTCAATATATTGTTTTCTTATCAGTATTTACAGAGTTGTGTGATAAAAGACATGAATGCCTTGTATATATCACATAAATATGAAGTTGGACTATATTTGGAGATGTTCTAGTATTCTTACCTTTTAGTAATAAATATATGATGTCTTCTTTTGAAAAAAAAATGGAATTAGGTTTGAATCTGAGAGGAAGTTGGTAGAGTGCTTTGGTAATAATTCATGTGCTGCTGTGATGGATTTGAGAAAATTATTATAGAACTTATGTAGACATACTTCTGTTTAGTCTTTTTGAGAAACTAGAGTATAGATATTTAATCTGAGGTCCACAACCTCCAAGGAGTCCATAGATACATTTCTAGAAGTCTGTGAAGTTGAATGGAAAAAAAAAATACCGTTTCATTTTTACTTATCTGTAACTGAAATTCAGCATTTCCCTAAAATGTTATTCTGAGAAGGGATCCTTAGATCTTACCACTTTACCAAAGGGATTTAAGACATGCACAAAAAAGGATTAAGAAACTCTGAGCTAGAGCAGTCAGTCAATACACTTTTATTCAGTACTTGCTATGTGAGAGGCACTATGCTAACCACTGGGGACATAAACAAAGGCTCAAACTGTTCTAGTCATTTATTATTTGTGCAGTATGTTTGCTCTTTCCATTTTATTCCAATTGTCGCTATCATCTTATGGGACATCTTTCAATCATAGACAAACAGAAAATTTCCATATCCTCCTCTTTAGCTGTATCCTCCCTCCCTCCCTCCATTCCTTCCTTCCTCCCTCCCTCCTTCCCTCCCTCCCTCCTTCCCTCCCTTCCTTCCTTCCTTCCTTCCTTCCTTCCTTCCTTCCTTCCTTCTTTCCTTCCTTCCTTCCTTCCTTCCTTCCTCCCTCCCTTCCTTCCTTCTTTCCTTCCTTCCATCCTTCCTTCCTTTTTTCCCTCCTTCCCTCCTTCTTATTTTTATGCTTCTCAAGACTTTGCAGCATAGGTTTGCTTGATGTTGTATTGCTAATTTGATTCTTTGTGCTGATTAGTATTACCTTAAAGTTTTTGGTTTAATTTTTGAGTTGGGGTAGCAAAATTTCTGATATATTTCAAATTTCTATATTCTATTCTGCATATTTTCTTTTATTGTTTTTAGTTGGTGATATTTCTATTAGTAGACATTTTCAACTGTAAATATCACTTAGATATTGATTTAATCTGTTAATGTTCTCCCAGACATATTCAAAAATGTTCTCAATTTATTTCTGTTATGTGGCATTAATGTTCATTTTATTCTTAGAAGCATTACTAGATAATTCTTTTTCTCCAATGGTCTTTGCCTTGGCAATAGCCATAGCATAGACTGTTGTGTATAGATGCTGAAATGGTTTTACACCCTTTTTTCAGATCTTATGGGAGTATACATTGGTATATGGTGGTTAAAGAAGATAAGCACCTTTTTGGATGTTTACTCTTTTCCATTGTAGTTGTTCTTGTAGGTGGATTTGCAGCATCACACCCAAAAAAGGCCTTTCAAAATTGTATTCTAGGTATGTTCATTTTCTCTTTAAAATTGTTCAAAAGACCAGAATGATTTTTGTCATTAATTTCATTATTAGGTAGCATTTCTGTGGACAAGAAGGCCCCTTTAAGCTCAAAGGTTCTGTGATTCTGTGTTTGTTCAACCTCTTATGAGGTGAAACCCATCACCTCTCATCTTCCTAGCCTGTTTCTCCTTTGGTTCTCTTTAATCTTTAGAAGGTTCCTCCCTCTCTCTCACCTTATGTTCAGTACAAATCTGCCTTTTAATAATTATGTTTGTTGGGAAATTCTGAATGGTATGTATTGTAGCACAGAATTCACACAGTATTAGCCTGTGTTCCAGCTCAACAGTGTGCTAAAGAACATAGAACCATGAGGGAAAACTGAATGAAGTAAAAATAATTCCTCTAATGGAAGATGACAGATCAGTCTAGGCAGATCCTCAAGGGAACAAAAGTCAATGAATTAGAAACTCTTGCAACAAACTCCTTTTCACTCCTTTAAGCCCTCACTCTGCCATCAATCAGGATGATTTTTGGAAATCACTATAGAGTTTTAAGAATGCATTGCCCATATCCACCCCTCTCTGGTCTCCAGGACTCAATATGAAGGTCAACTTTGATATGATTTTTTTTAAAAATGGGAGGGGGGTGTTTTTTAGGCTTCAAAAATAGTTTTTGCATTTTCTTTTGATTTCTAAATACAATTAACTTCTGATTCCATTAGTTTCCTCCTTGAAACTTGATTTTAAGTTGACAGTAAGGTCTCTCATTTTGCTCTGGTTAAATACTCATTTGCATTTTCACTGAAAGAGAAAGAACATATTTGCTGTTTGAAGCTTCTTTTTGTCAAAGATTCCTTTTTTATTTTTTAATAAAGTGTTAGATTTCATTGACTTTGGTTAAAAATGTATTTACATAAACTACATGTTTCATGGCCAGCCTTCCTTCTGTTCCCTACTAAATCACCTTATTTAGGAGTACTTTCTCCTCATAATTAGTAACCTTAATCCTTCATTATGAAATAGGAAACTTTAGAATTAGAAGAGATTTAAAAAACCCAACAAGTTCAATATTGATAAATGTAGGTAGGTGACACAGTGGTTAGAACACTGGGTCTGAAGTCAGGAAGATATGAGTTCCAATCTGACCTTAGACACTTACTAGCTTTGTGGTCTTGGGCAAGTCACTTAACCCTGTTTGCCTCAGTTTCCTCATCGGTAAAATAAGCTGGAGAAAGAATGATAAACCATGCAAATATCTTTGCCAATAAAATCCCAAATAGGGTCATGAAGAGTTGGAGACTATTAAAACAACTGAACAATGAAAGTTCACTGTAAAATGAGGGGCCTTTTTGCAGATACGTAATCCTAGAAATGTGACTTGCTCAGTCAATCAACAAGCATTTATTAACCATCTTTCATGTGTCAGACCCTATGTTAGACATGGGATATAGTTGCAAAGAATAAAATAATCCAACATTCCAAGAGTTAGAACTAGATATAAAACCAGGTGCTTTTAACACCTAATTCAGCATTTTTTCCTTTGTCCTTTCAGAAAGTTATTTGTTTGTTAATATCTTTGGGAAAAGAAAGAGGGTCGAGTGATAAAGGCAATTAGATCAGCTATGTATCTTACTTATTTTTTCCTTGCATAGAATTCCCCAAGGTCCTCTTCTTTCTCTACCTTTCCTCCATTGGCAGGCTCTTGGTGAAGTATCATGTCTACCCAAATCTATATCTACCTCTAATCTTTCTCCTAAACTCAGCTTCTATATCAGTTATCTACTAGATACCTATACCAGCCATTCTATTAGCATCTCAAACTTGACACATCAAAAACCAAACTCATTATTTGCTCCTTCAAATATCTCTCTTTATCAATCTTTCCTTTTGTTGAGGGCACCACCATCCACCTAGTCATGATCAGAATTTTCTTTCTCCCCCAACATCAATTACCAATAAATTGGCAAGGCTTGTCAATGTCATCTTTTGAGTTCCTTCCCTTCATTGCATTCACTTAACTAACATTCCAGTTCATTACTCTATCTCCTTCTAATTGTTTCTCCTGTTTTCTATACAGAGGTGTAAGATAAAACGACCACAGTTCTTTAAGTTATCCCTGAGAATTTTTCTTTTTCCGTTGATATTTTTCATTTAAATAAAGTATGCATAATCTTGCTTGCTTTTTAAAGCATTTTGTTGGGTTAAGCACTCTCCTGAGCCATAGGTATGCAAAGAATGAAATAATCCCTACTGTTGCAAGGAGTTTACCCTGTAATGAAGGAGACAACAAATACCTCTGTAAAGATAAACAACATAAACATGATAGGAATAAATATAAGTACAAGATAGTTCAACATATGATAATTTGGGAGGAGATAATTAGCAGTTGGGGAAATTCAGAAAGCCTTTGTATCTAACATGATTCTTAGCTATTTTTTAAATGAAGAGAGCTCTATGAAGCAGAAAGAGGGTGTATATTCTAGATATATGAAATACTGTGTCCAAACTCACAGAAAAGGAAAATGGAGAATAACCGTGAAGAACAAGGAGAAAACCAGTTTGGATAGATTGTATAAACAAGGACAGATAGTGCTGTCTCATGGGGCTATAAAGATACTTTGGGGGGAGGTTGGAAAAGGATTTTAAAAGACTGAAATTTCAATTTGTCCTGGAGGCAATAGGAAGCTGATTGAGTTATCTGAGTAGAGGAACACAAATTCAGAAGGAAAACTGATTTGGTAGTAGGATGTAGAGTAGACTGCAGTTGGGAGAGATGAGGCAGGACAAACAATGAGAAAGCCATGGCAATACTTTAGAAGAGTTGAGGTATGTCAGAATTCAAGCAGTCACTGTCAGGAGCAGGAAGAGCTTGGATACAAGCAAGGTTTTGAGGAAGAAATGGTAAGGTTTGGCAACTGATTTCATATGAGGGATGAAGGAGAGTGAGGCTGAGGATAATGCCAATGTTATAAACCTTGGGGACTCTAAGGATCATGATGTCTTTGACTGAAATAGGTAAATTTTGAAGAGAGATATTTTTGGAAGGAAGTATATTGAATTCTTCTTTAGACATATTGTGTTTGAGAGGTCTTGGGGGACATTCATGAAGTTCAAAATGCCAAAGAGGAAATTAGTGATGCAGGACTAAAGCTCAGCAGTAAAACCACATTGTGGTCCATCTACACAGCAGTGCTACTGGCTGAGATCCCAAAAGATTGATTGTTCCAATCTAAACCTCTGCCAGTATAGACATAGAACAACTGATTGCTTTGACTAAAATTTGTAGTCAGAACAGTTCAGCAATGGATAGCTACAGTTCTATAGATATAACCAATGTCATTTTTCTGGCTCATGCATTTAAAACCTTTTCTTTTCATTGACATTTATGGCTAAACTGGGTCTGATTTGGTTAGAAAGTGATAATCTCCTGAAAGCTTCTCTATTCTTTGCTTTTGGCTCATTGGCCATTTTCTCCTTTGGCAGTCATACAACCCTAATCATAACTGACTGTGACCCTGGTTCAAATGGTAGAAGACTGAATGGCTGTCAGTAGAATGATTTATTAAATGAATAGTTCTAGGAAGACAGAGGACAAGAAAAATCAAGAGAATTTTGGAAGTTCTAATAATATGGTATACATATAGGAGCAACACTAGCAAGAGGAAAGCTGGGTAGAGAGAGCTGCCCTGTGACGTCCTACAAAGAGAAGGCACAGTGAGAACTTACATAACTATACCCCTCTCTATTTCCCTCCCAACAAAATTTGGAGAAGGTAATGTAGTAATATCAATGCTACATGCTGATTTTAAACCCAAAGTATTTTGCTTTCTAGAATAATGCTCTAGCTTTAAAACTTCTTTCTATTGTATTGCTCAAAACCTTTAAAAACCAAGGCTCAAAACCCTACAATGTGTACCTTTTGTGTACTTTAGCAAATTTCAACTTTTCTGTTTGACTTTCAAGTACAATGTTCCATTTATCAATAAACAAACATTTACTAAGAAATTACTACCTGCTTGGCACTGGTATAGTTGCTAGGGACACATAAACAAAAATGAAGCAATTTCTGACTTCAAGTTGCTAACAATCTGTAGAGGAAAATAACCTCTACATAGATTATATAAACCAAAATATAAACCAAAAATAAATAGTGTTGCAAGTAGTCAGTGGCATCAGGAGAGATGTCTCACAGGTAAGTGGGGTTGGAGTTAAGCTTTTAGAATAACCAAGGATTCTAAAATGTGGAAATGAGGTCCACCATAATCTAGGTTTATTGCACCCTTGAGCTTTGGATTTGAAGTCAGGGAGATGAGTTCAAATATTGCCTCTGACATTTACCAGTGATTTGCTACCACAAATGTCATCTAATATTTCTGAACTTCAGTTTCATCGCCTGTGAAATGGTAATAACTATGTAATCTACCTAACATCATTATCATAACTGAGGCAGACAGCTGTTAAATAATGAACAGTTCATTTTAAAATGGAGATAATAAGCACCTATCTCCCAGTGTTGCAATGATAAAATGAAATAATTTTTTCATAAACTTCTTTCCAAACCTCAAAATATTATATAGGTTCTGGCTTTTTAAATTGTTATTATATTTGTGGGAATAAATGTTAGAATCAACAAGTTAAAAAAATCTGAAGATGAGAAAAATACCCTGCAAAAATGGAAATAATCACAATTAAACTTATACAAACAGCTACTGACTTTGAAAAAGACTGGACAAAGGAAAAGACATATATGCTGATCACCACCATTTACTAGAAAAGTTTAACACATATCAGGTTGCCATAACAAGGAGGCCAAGTGACCTAGAAATGGTCTCATGGAAGAAACTTGAACTTCATGCCAAGTATATAGATATGACAACTAAGGACATTTTTGTAATGTGTTTTTATATTACTATCCTGATCCTATTTATAGGTAAACTGTAAAGGAAAAAAAGATGGAAAATTGAATCAATTTATCAGCATTCTCTAGTGACCTATTTTTATCATAACTGATGGAATTGGAACTGCCACATTTGGACTGTAAGATATTGGTCCCTAATGTACTATATGAGACACTGCAAACAGAAGATAAAGTCAGGAAAAGTAGAAGTTTGCACAAGATCAAATATACACAAAAATCTGTTATATCAGATGAATAATTTTAATCGCATTTGATGATGTATTTTTGAATATATTGGAGGAGGACATTAAATAAAGGAAAAATAATAAAAGCAAAACAAGGAAAGGATTTTAAGGACATCAATAACTACTGAATTATATGCCAACTTTTGCATTTTTACAAAAATCTTTATGACGATAATTTATATGAGGGCTGAGGATATTTTTGTTAAAAATGAGAAGGCAGTGTTAGACATTTGCAAATACATTTCTATAAAGGATCACATATCCAGTCACATAGTCAATGGAAAAATGTAGACAACATAAGGTATTGTTCATTATAAAAGAAAAAAAATGATTCAGTAAAACAAAAGAAGTAGCCTAAAAGGATCTCATCCAATTAGTTATCCACCATGCAAATGCTACATTATACAAGATTCCTTGATAAACACAACCAGAGATAAATTTATTCAGCAATTTTCTGATTATCAAAGCAAAGAGATACACAAAAATGAAGAGACATATGCTCACCAAAGGTATTTATCATTTTCATTGAGCCCTGCAGAAAGTCCATATTAAAGAATTCTCTACAGATGGTGAGATATTCCTGATGCTCCTATTTGCAGATAAAATTGTACAAATTAAATTAAGCATCAAAACACTTCTGGGATTTTTCAATGAGATTCATAATACATATACATATATTTATGAATAAATCAAATGGAAGATGCCTATACAATTACATACAATTGGACTGGTAATCTTTTGAGTTAGTCCATCTAGAGTGAACAAATATTATAGCTATATACATCAAAGTCATGTTGATTGGCTTTGTGACTATAAACAAGTCACTTAACAATAATGTAGACAACTCTCCAAGATTTCAAGTTGTGGAGAAAATACTGAGCTGTACTGGTAAAGAATTTCCTTATCTGGAAACTACCCATACCAATTAAATCACAGGCTCAGTTTCAATCTCATAACAAACTGGATATAAATTGAGTAAGAGGAAAGGAAGGGACAGGAAATGCCTCCTTGCATTGGGAAATAGAAAAGCATTTTCAGTGATTTAAATATAAAATATTTATACATAAAATATACTCCAACTTATTATTCCCTAAATTCTTCTAGTGATATTATCTAACTGAATATATTAAAAAATCTGTCTCTGACTCAAATTTGCCAAGTATCTCAATGGCATAAATAGGTTCTACTATATTAATGTTGGTGACTTGTGGTCAAAATGTGGTGTTTATATAGTATAGAGAGTAATGGACCTGGAAAACAAACCTTGGAATACTATGAAAAAGGTCACCATAATATCTTTTGACTTAGTAAAGTCAAATGAATAAATTAATTTTTTTGACAAATATTTATTTGACAAAATAATAAATATATTAATAAATATACAGTCTAAGGAGGCAAAAGAAAAGGAAATTATGACAATTACAAACATAACAGTAGCAAAAAATTGGAAGGAAGGAGAGTGCCCACTGGTTTTTGAAGTGTGGTATATGAATAAAATGGAATATTACTTCACCATAAGACATGATAAATAGGAAGAATTCAGAGAAACTTGGGAAGGCTTATATGAACTGATGGAGAGGGAAGTAAGCAAAGTGAAGAGAAAATTTTCATGATGACCACAATAATATAAAGGAAAACATAAGTGTAAAATTCCATAATTCAGAACAACAAGTCTGTCCAGTCATGACTTTAGAGGACTTTGACAATAAAACATGCCTCTCACATGTTGGCAAAGATGTAGTAAACTCTAAGTATTGTGGTGAATGTTTTCAGGTCTGACCAGTATGTTGATTTGTTTTGTTAACTGTGCTTGTTTGTTACAAGGGAAGTTTTCATGGAGACAAGGACAAATAAGAGGCGATCATTGGGAAATGATAATGAAATAAAAAAAGGGTCAATAAAACATTAAAAAAAAGCGCACAATGTTTTGAGTCAGGAGAGACCTAAGTTTTTAATCCAATCTTCAACACTTCTGAGTATGTGACTGTCAACAAATTATATAATACCTCTTAATATCTGAAGTCCCTAACCTGCAGTGTTGTCGTGAGGGTAAAATGAGATCATGTATTTAAGGTGCTTCTCATACCATTAAGTGACATATAAATGTCAGCAACTACTTTAAGAGATATCATTAAGGAAAAACGACAACGAGAAGAGGAAATGATCTGGTCATGTAGGAAAAGCAATGGTTAGCAAATGAACCATCTGGTGCCCAGAGAATGTTAAAAGACCTAGAGCAGAGGTTGTCAAATAGATGGTCTAAAGACCACATGACCCACAACACTCCCTTATGCAGTCCAAACTAGATTAAAATGTAGCTGATTTTAATGTGTCTAAGAATTAATAAAAAGAAATATATAAACATAGTTTTCACAGCCCACGGGGATCCTTATATATCATTTAGTGGTCTCTGTTTCTGATTTCAACACCATGGGCATAGAGGAAGACCTCTAGGATGTTGGGTAGAACCTCTGTGGAACATTTATTGGATGACCTGAACAAGAGTTACATATGAAAAATTACGGAGAGGTTTCCATCTATACCACTGATAGGAGTATGGACACTGATGAGACCATAGTTCTGGTGAAGTGTCTTCAAGGTACCTACTATAGCATATACATGGTGTATGTATGTATATATCTACAACATTCAATACATGTACCACGTGTGTACTTTAAGTATACATATACACACATACATACAGGGTTTGGGGTTGTCCAGACCCAAGATTTCATTAGACTAAGGATCTCCTAATATAGAAATTTCCTCCATATTGACAATTTGTTTAAAACTTAGTCTTAGAGAGTTCTTGGGGCACCAGTATGTTAAGGGACTTGGCCAGGTTCATACAACTAGTATGTTTTGGGCAGGATTTGAATCTGAGGATATTTAACTATACTGTCAACTCCCTATAAAAAGTGCTCACCTTTTTATCACTATGTCATATTATATCACATTATATACTTAGTGAATTTTCTTTTCAACCACATCTCTGACTTCATTAGTATTTTGTTGCTCAGTTATTTTGATCCTGTCTGACTCTTAGTGACCCCGTTTTGGGTTTTCTTGGCAAAGGTACTGAACACGTTTGCCATTTCCTACTCCAGTTCATTTTACAGATGAGGAAACTAAGGCAAATAGGGTTAAGTGATTTGTCTAGACTAAAACAGCTAGTTAGAGTCTGAGGTCAGATTTGAACTCATTTCCTTATTCCAGGACTGGCATTCTATGAATTGTGCCACCTAGCTCCCTAGTTAGTGTAGCAAACTCTTAATGAGGAAATACTCTCTTTCTATGCAAACTGGCATCTGTGCTGCATGTTACAGTCTTAGGAAGTTGCCTGAGGCCCTGAAAGTTTAAATGACTGGCATAAAGTCACATGGCAAATGAATATGAGAAGTGGGACTTGAGTGCAGCAGTTTCTGACTTCTAGATCAGCCTTTTATCTTTTAGGTCTTTCTGGCTCTTGTGCTTAATAAATGCTTATTGATTGGTTGTCTGTCCAAATTCATTTGCCTCTAGGATCTTCCCATGTCACTTCTATACATTATTCTTATGAATACAAGGTTGCCCAGGCTGAGCCTTTAAGTTTTTTTTGCTTTATTTTTGGAGGGCAGTTGGGGTTAAGTGACTTGCCCAAGGTCACACGGATAGTTTTTTGTGTTAAGTGTCTGAGGCCAGATTTGAACTCAGGTACTCCTGACTCCAGGGCCGGTGCTCTATTCATTGTGCCACCTAGACACCCAGAGCCTTTAAGTTTTGAAGAAGGAATAGATGAAATAGGTAATTTAATAATGTTCTAGGCTCTCAGCTGACATGCTCTTCCCATTCCCTGGCTCACTGTTACTGAAACCCATAAATAACTAGAACCATAAAACTAACTCATAAACAATAAGTGCAGCAGTTTACCTATGAGTCACCACATGGATGTGTTGGATTAAAGTTGAATTTGGCATCAAAATAGAAAGAGTTCTGCTGTACCCTTTCCATTCTCTAGGTTTAGCATCTCACTAATGCACATTTTCCTTTTCTCACATCTCCAATGACCATATACTTCATGACAATTTTCCCTCTGTAGACAGTACTGGGAAGATGTCAATCAAAAATCCTTTCTTTTTCTTTTTTTTGGTCACCTTGCCATTTGGCCATATGGAATTCTACAAATTTACCCAATAGAAGAATTGTAAAGGGTGAATATATAAAGTCAAACAATTTCTTTGGGGGTCATCTAATAGGTTTGTTAAAGCTATAACATGTAACAAATATAATCCTTAATGCTGCCATGGTGAGAGGAAAATGAAAAACTATGAAAGATCTATGATACAATAATTAGGATCAGCTAACCCATTTATAAGCTGTCAGTCATGAAAGATAAATACTCAAATTATGATTTCCATATAACTCACTTAGTCCTACATGAAGTAGAAGCTTTGCAGATTTTTCTTATAGTTTTGAGGCTCACTAGTTAGCCTTGTTGGGAGAATGTTCTAGACTCTAGGAGAACTCTGTGGCAGGATGCTCAAGAACTCTGATTATGTGGCAAGAGAACTTAGCTCTACAGGAAGTGAACCTGGGAGCACAGACAGATTGTTCAGGGTCATGCAGGTACAAATTTGAGTCCTGATTCTACCACTTGTCAACCAGATGACCTTAAACAAGTCATTTGACCCAATTCTGTCTTAGTTCCCACAGGAATATAATACATGCCATATGGGGATGGAAGTGAAGATCAGGAGACATGTATCAATAATGAGATATTCACAACACCCATGATGGTTATGAATATGTTGGTGTAGTTTTGGATCACAAAATATAGCAAACTCTCCACATGGAAGGCAGAACCAAGGTCTTTATTCAGAAACCATAA
>CM053597.1:129965766-130009984 GCA_028646575.1 Pseudocheirus occidentalis
GAATTCTTCAAGTGTCTTGGAAGCATTTGGTGTGGGAGTTCTGACTGTGTTGCCTTCCTCCCATTCCGTGCTTTGATCCTTTTTGTGGACAATTCTAGAGTTTTATTGCTGTTCTTAATTTTGCTTCCTTTTCCTCATGTTGGCCAGTCAATTAATCGGTTGGTTTTTTTTAGCTCTGTGAAACTCTGCTTCCAGGGGAAAAAGCTCTGTTCCAAATTGCTGGGGTTTTCCCAACTGCCAGAGCTATTAGGGGGGTGTTGCAACCCCCCCCCAGCTTTGGCTTGCTGAAAGCTCTCCCCAGGATCACCACCCAAGACCATGATCTGGATCCAGGCCACTCAACACAAGAGCACTTGGCCCTGATCAATTGATTCAGCCCCCCCTGTGGAGTCCGCAGGCCAGGGCCTCTGAAGCAGCCCAGTGGGGGCAGCTGCCAGTTACAGCAGTTCCTGCCCTTCCCCCACTGCTTCCTTGCCCTGGGGGGCAGATTTGCCAAACTGCTTTTCCTCCCCCAAATTAAGTTTCAAAATTTCACTTTCACTGACCATCTCTAATCTTGGTTTGCTGGATGTGAAGATACCCTTAGGTGCAGTAGATCTTCTCTGAAGTAGACTCACGCTGTGGCTTGGATATCTCGGCTCCTCCTGACCACCCTGGGGCCTGGCCTGGCCACGTTTTGGTTTTGGGATGGGCTGGTCTTGGCTCCCGGCCTGCCGGCCTGCTGGATGAGCCCCTCTTGCCAAGCTGCCCCTCTCCAATCCCTGTTTTTCATGCCTTGGTTGATGTGGAGTTGCTGGAGGTATGGTAGATCTTCTGTCTTGTAGACTGGCTGCGGCTCGGCTCAGCTCCTCCCAACCATCCTGGGGCCTGGCCTGGCCGCGTTTCTGTTTCAGGCTGGGCTGGCCTCCGCTCCCGGCCCGCTGCAGTGATCCCCTGCTGCCGAGCTGCCTTCAGCAAGAGATGTGTTTTCTGTATTTTTGTGAGTCTAAGAGTCCTAGACTTTGTCTGGGGCCATATTTTATGGGTGTTTATGGTGGTTGTGTGGGAGCTGCGGAACCTTGCTGCTTCCTATATTGTTACTTTAAAAAGACTGTCAGGTAGCTTAAAGGTCAGATAGTTAGCATGATGTTGTTGGTCTAGTGGGGAGTATTCTAAGACAACACATTCAGTCTTCAAACACATCCATCCTCTATAACATTTAGATTCAATCTCACAAAGTCTGAGAGGCCTAGACTGAAACTTTTTAAGCCTCTAGATGACCAAAAAGCTACATCAGGGAAGCCAGGACTAATAGTTCCCAGAGTTAGCTTTGTCTTCTTTTTAGGTAAAGCCTCCTCCCCATGTTATGAGTGGGAGGAAATAAACTGCCTCAGGAAAACACTGGCCTTACCACAACAAGGTATTTCATCTCTTCTGGAACTTAGATGGGATATTCTCTGGTTTGGGAAGGAAAAATAGCTTCATTTGACCAGATTGGTCCCTTCTGTAGTAAACCCTCTCCTACACCAACTTGCCACCCCACTGTCTTGTCATGGAAGTCCCAACTTTCACCCCATCTTCTGTGGGGGGCTTAACCTGATAGAAGCCAATGCATGAGATACAGAGGTCTATCAACTGCTGAGAGAGAAATTTTTATCTGATTGCTTAGGGAAAAGCCCTAGTCATCCCACCCTAGTTACATCTCCACTAGCAGCCTACCACTTTTGATTAAGGGTAGCTTGTGAACAAGAACTCCAAATGATGTCCTAGAACTAAAAATTTGGCCTTAATCCCATGTCACTAAAGCTTCTATATTCTAAGATGCAGTAAGATGGACCTTGGGACTCCTGTGGTCCCAAAGCCCCTATGCATACTCCTTCCAACTTGCTAGGAATGGTTCCCACAGAAAATATAAGATGATATAATTTGAGAAAAGATTCTAGGTCACCATGGAGCCTGAGCAAGTCTGTGTCCCTATAGTTTCCATAGCTACTCCAACCTGACTTTGGACCATCTCTACTGCAAAATTCAAATGAAAATGCAAAATTCCTGGTCCACACATGCTGAAAGCATCTCCCATAGCTCTATCTATTTGTATTCCCATCTTCCTACAAAACAATGGGGTAGAAGCTTTGGGGATCATTAGCCAAGCAATGGAATAAAACTAACAAATGTATGGTTCATTTCTCAACATGAATTCATATATGCCATGCTGAGAAACACATAGAAAGTATCCCTCTTCCAACCTAGCACCTCATAAGCATCTCTTAATTCCACACAAACCACATTTTGTTAAGGGAAAACAGATTCATTCATTTCCACATATGATAGTAAGCTAGGTTTCTCTAGGATATAAATCCAGGTTTCTATAACCACATTTTGCTCATATTCACATATTGGCTTTTTTTTATTAAGCTACACAATCAGACTATGAAGACAGCCTCCTGCTAATTAACAATTCTTTTTATTAGACACATATGGCAATTAATTTTAAAGAGTGGTTTATTCTCCTTTATCATTAGAGATAATGATTAAAACATCTTTTCCATCCCGTTGCAGTTTTGCTTCAAAGGGAGTTGCACACACAGATCAAAGAGAAGCCAGAAATGAATATAAGCCCCTATTCCCCCACCTCAATAAAGGAGAATTATTGCATCAACTTTAAGAAACACATATTATCATCAGTCTGGCTAATACTCTGCAACAGAACTCCCAAACAACCTGAATTAAACATTCCACCGCTTCTGCTGACATCATTGTGAGGTCTGCACCCCAAAAAATAAACAAAATGAAACCCAGGTCACTTATGCATCTCAGAAAAATAACCCATGGTCAGGAAAGAGAAAGAAAGCAAAAGTAGGGAGAGTTCATTAATTAATTTATTTACAGGGCACTGCAAACAGAGGGAGGAAATGTCAAAAATGTACAAATAAATATTTAACAGTCTCCTCTTTCATTCTTTTTTCTTCCTTCCCCCATGGGTTCTTTGAAAGAAGTGAAAGTTGAGGCTTTATATGAATATCCAATGGGCATTTGTTAAAGCAGATATGTCTCATTTGCTATTGAAAAGTCACAGCATAATAACAATGGCACATCCCCTGCAAAAGTCTAGCACTCTATCAGTTTGTCTCTATTTGGTGGCAAAGAGCCCATTTTTACACATTTTCGAATGCCAGAACTACAATGGTGACTTTCAGCATATGGATAGATCCATTGAAAGGAAATAGAAGGTTAATCAAGATTCATAACTGAAGAGGCCAACAAGCTGTCTTCTGCCCATTAAGCATTCTGTCCCTCATTGCCATTCACCTAAATCACTCAGTCCCTTTAATAGCGTGCTCTGATTTGCAGCAACAGTGTTCCCTCTGGCTGTTAAAGCTAGTCCAGCATCTCAGAGCATATATACCAAGAGCCCAAGGGAACCAAATTACTGCACCAACAATGCTCATAAATGAATCTCCACTCTCTTCCCCCAAAATGTTGATGACAGAGGAGGACTACAACTTCTGCTCTTGCCTTTACTGATTTTTGTTCATTTTTTTTCATCTCTTTAGGAATTTGGTGACAGGTTTCAGCAGTCTATTCCTCCCTTGTTTGAAGGACGAACCAAAGGCCCAGCATAGAAATGAAGCAAAAGGACTAACAGGCACATCTTGTTCCTTCCATCCATGTCTCCTCAACGTGTAGAAATAGGATTAATGAAGATGTTGACAAGGCTTCAGGTGCTAACCCTAGCATTGCTTTCCAAGGGATTCTTACTTTCTTTAGGGGACCACAACTTTTTGAGGAGGGAAATAAAGATAGAAGGAGACCTCGTTTTAGGAGGCTTATTCCCTATTAATGAAAAAGGAACTGGAATAGAAGAATGTGGACGTATCAATGAGGATCGAGGAATCCAGCGCCTGGAAGCCATGTTATTTGCTATTGATGAAATCAACCGAGACAATTACTTACTTCCAGGAGTAAAGCTAGGTGTTCACATTTTGGATACCTGTTCAAGGGATACCTATGCTTTAGAGCAATCACTGGAATTTGTCAGGGCGTCTTTGACTAAAGTGGATGAAGCAGAATATATGTGTCCTGACGGATCTTATGCCATACAAGAAAACATCCCATTACTCATTGCAGGTGTCATAGGAGGCTCTTACAGTAGCGTGTCAATTCAGGTAAGATTTTCCAAAACTCTATCTAAAACTTTTGAACGACTGTGCTTGAAAGTCCTAGAAAAGAAAAGGGGAGAACAGCACTTAATTTCATTGATGGCTAATAATAACATGCTTGTTCATCTCTTGCAAATACCTGGTATTTTGTGAAGCATACTGACAGAAATATTTCTGAACTGTGAATGGAAATCTTCTTTCGGGATTTATAATAAGGGTCAACTCTTTTTTTAGCTCCCTTATTTTATAGCATTCTCTGCTCTCAGGTAAATAAAACTTATTTCTTAGACTCTGCCATAAAGTCATGAAAAATGTATGAGGAAAAGTAATATAATTACTATGAAGAACAGAATGGTTTGGCACTTACCTGATAAGAGATAAAAAGCTGATAATCAGCCCTCCTGTTTTTGTGAGTATTGAACAGACAAAAAGAACAGATTACTCAAGCTCTTGCAATGTTCATTTATGGAATTATAGAAATTGTGAGCTAAAAGAGACCCCTAACAATTATCTACTTTTCAACTGCCTCACTTTACAGATAATGAAACATACCAGGAGAGAAGTGATTTCCTTAAGGTGGCACAGCTAACTAGTAGTGGAGTTGATATTGGAAACCAGGTGTCCTGAGCCACACATGGTCTAGGGCTCTTTCTAGTGCACAAGATTACCATTAACTATTTTTTTAACATTCAGTAGCCTTTAAGACCAAAATGAAAATCATGCCTTCTTCAGCAATGATTTTTATTGGATCAACAGTCAGTGCTTAGGAATAAACCATAATGTTGAGCCTGTGCTATTCGTGTCCCATCCAGTGTCAACCACTTAGTAGAAGGTTGTGACTATTTTTCACTGCTGCATAGCCTACAATGATAAACTGTGGGGGTCTTTGAAGCTTTGGGTTCTAGTCTTGTTTCTTACATTTCTTAGCTGGGTCTCTCTGAGCTGCAATTTCCTCATTTATTGTACAGTAGAAAGAGTCCTGGCTCAGGGGTCAGAGGTCAGCATTGAGTTCAAATTCTACTTCTGAAATTTGCCATCAGTGTGACTCTATAGGTGTAAGCCATTTAATCACTCTGGGCCTCAGTTTCTTCACTTGTAAAATGACAGGATGGACAAGATGACTTTTGAGATCCTTTCTAGTTCTAGAACTATGCTCATTGTATGGAAACTACCTATTTCACACATTTTGTTCCTTAAAATGCAAGTGTACAATATAAAGTACAGTATAAATATTAGTTATAATGATTTCATTCATGAGGGGTAGGTTGAGGGTGGGGAGGAATACTCTTGTATACCACAAAGAACAGCTTCAGATTTTCTTTTTCTCCTCAAAATGCACACACAGTAGGAGTAATTAAGATAATTAGCTTTCCATAAACACTCATTGCCTTCATTAGGTAGGTAGGAAACACCATACATCATAAAGATCAGCATGATAATTATAGCTGTATTTCTAAACTTAGATAATGAAACTGAAAATTGAATGTTTGGGTGGAGAAGATCAAATCTTCTCATTTACTATGATGCATGTTAAAGATACTTTCCCCAAAAGAGCTCTGATTTTTTTATAGATGGAGGATTCAGCGCCACCCCTTTGATTAGTAATAAGAGGAAAAATTTGTCACTTTTTTCCAGACCACTGGTGTTCTGTGCCACAAATGTGGATTAAGTACCTCTCAATGGCATTCTACCAAAAAAAGTATAACTAGCCATTTATTTAAAGTGAGTGCGAGTTTGTACCAAGAAGCAGTATGGGATAATCAACAGAGAACTGAGTCAGAGTCAGGAAGACCTACCTCTGAAACATAATGGCCCTGGACAACTTACAATATAAGTAACTCTCTTAAAATAGAAGTTGCAGAAAAGGTGTTGATCTGCATTGCTAAAGGACATTCCTCACTGGGAGCTCCCTCCACTAATGAAATCACAGATACTATACAAAGAAAATGAAGGAAAAAAAAGTTCTATTAGGAAAATACCCCCCAAAAAATGCCAATTTCATTCTTTCAGCTACCTATTGACTTCCAGGGGCAGGGCCTCTCAATCCCATGTCTATGATCTTGTTATTTATTAAAATTTTGATAACTCTTTCAATAAAATTTATTTTTTGCATTCTTTTGCATGTTATTGTATGCATTTTAAAATGTAATTCTGAGAAAGGGTCCATTGGCTTCACCAGACTGCCAAGATGGGTAGCAGGATATGACACACACACAAAAAAAGGTTAAGCCTGCTCCAATACTTTATTTTTTTTTTGGAAGGGGATATCTGTATTTGGTTTTGTGTTTGATTGGAACTTGAAGTTTCTTTGACTTGTGGAATTCTGGGTGTTAAGATGAAAAAAGAAGGTAAATGTCTATTCTTCCTTTACTTCCCTCACCAGACCTGAAAGACTATTCCTGATAAGGCCAATTTAGAACTTTTTCTTTGAGTCTCTCTTCTTCTGCCTTTCCTTCCATTCTAGTCCCTAGTTTGCCAGAAGTGGGAAAGGGATTATTCCCACTGCCCCAGTACTCCTGGATCACAACCATAGTAACAAAGGTTTATGACTTGGTTAGTGAGAAAGATCCAGCTTTGTTTTAGTAGAGATTCTCCGATTAACAAGATGGGAATATGGATCCCGTTCCAGTGCTAGGAAGAGGCACTATCTTCTATGCCATTCCAAGGAAAACAGGTGGTACAGTAGGCAGACAGGTAGTATCCTGGATAAAGTGCTAGTCCTGACTTCACCCAAGAACTTATCCTGGCTCCCATTTCTATATAGTCTCAATTTTTCTCATGATCAGCATTGGTAAATGATCTGAGTATGGCAGCTATTAAGTAAGAAGCTGAAGGGATCTATCAGAAGACATTTGTGTTTTAATAGAAATTTCTTTTAGACCAAAAAAGTTCTTGAGACCCAAAATAAATGAATCTCTAATGGTAGAATTTCGGGTACTATCACAATAAGCAAAAGAGATACATTAGACAGAGATCTAACAGATATTGTTCAGATTCTCACCACAAAGGTGACCATTTAATCTATTGTCTTGAGACTTTTGCCCTGGATGTCCCTCCTATGATGAGTATTCACTCCATTATCACCTCTGTCTCAGAATCCCTAGAGGGTGGCCAAGCATGATAACCTGCCAAGAAGAGCAACCTGGGAAGAAGCCTAGGTATTTATCAACTGTCAAACCTGAAGCTTACAGAGGAAAAGTCAGAAATCTTTTTGGAAAAGAATGCTCCCCTAGTCTATCACTTATCTGACATGGATGTGACAATAGTCAAAACAGGTTATGAAAGACAAGCCAAGAAGCTACTAGAATTCATGGAAAACAGTGTTCTCTGCACTATAGAAGTTAGTGCTGCCCTCCCAGATTATCTTGTGTTTGTTTTGTATATCAGACACTTACTAGTTATGTGAACTTGGGCAAGTCATTTAACCCTGTTTGACTTGGTTTCCTCATCTGTAAAATGAGATGGAGAAGGAAATAGCAAACCACTCTAGTAATTCTGTCAAGAAAACCCCAAATAAGTCACAAAGAGACAGGACTGAATGACTAAACAATGAGAGAGAGTGTGTATGTGTTCATGTGTGTGTGTGTGTGTGTGTGTATAAATATAAACATAAATAATATGTATATGCACCTATACATACATACATATATATATATATATACACACACATATTTTAAGGCAGCATGACATAATAGATAGAAAGCTGTCCTCAGACTCAGGAAGCTCTAGGTATAAATCCTGCTTCCAGCACATTGACTGTATGATCCTGGGCTGGTCATTTAACATTTCAATGTCCTATGCAACTCTCTGGGTCTATTAATTACACAGAATGTTCTGACCTACAATGTTAGAGAGTTTACTGAACCAGAGAATTTCTAATATCAATGAAATCACAGATCTCATCAAAAATATTTTATATATAAAGACAAACAGAATCAATATTATCTAACCAGGTGGAATGTAAGCTCCTTAAAGGCAGAGAGGCTTTCGATTTAGTCTTTGCACTTTAGTATCTAAAATAGTAAAATAGATACTTAATACATATTTATTAACGGGTTGATTGGTCTTTACCATACACTAACTCAGGAATATGAAGCAGTAGCCTTTTCAATCCACCCCACGTTAATATCCACATTTTGACTGTGGCTGACATTCTGGGTCTTAGGTGAGAAATGATTTTGCCTTAAATTGAGAAGGGGAAGAAGGCAGGGCAGGGGTGAACATAATAGCAATCATCAATCACATATTTTTTTTTTAAATCTACCCATCTGATGGTAACACATGACCCCAAATCTGACAGCTTTTCCAGTCAGAAAGCCATCTGTATGGAAGACTTAGATGGTAAGAACACACTTAAGCAGCTTTGCTTTTGTGGTTGGGTCATTGTGTTTATAATCTCCTTCATCTGGCCTGGATTGCTTTATCAGCCCAGTTACTTCTGCAGGCTCTTTCCCTCCAACTTCCTCTTCTTTCATTATCCTCCCATCAGAGCAAAAGAATTCTCCAGGAAGTCAGCAAAGATGTCCCCTGCTGTGTCAGTTCATACAATAGGCAGTTTTTACAGATAGTGAAAACTGCATGAGACTGTAGAATTCTTAATGATTTGCTGGGTTAAGCTATATCACCATTGATGAAAAGCAGGGTAATTATTTTCACAGTGCTCTTACTAAATAAGACAAACCACTCAGAAGCATGTTAGCTAGCATGCTTCTATCCTCTTTCTCTTCTCACTTCTTTATCTTTTAACACACTGAATTTTTAATGTAGCAATCAATGAAAGCAACTATCAAATCCCCATTTTATCAGAAAACATGCATGGTGTCTATTCACTTCATTTGTTAATAAGTTTCTTTCTGAAGGACTTTAAAGGTTGTGTCTCCTGCTTTACTCTTTGTGGCTATAATCTCATATACTTCAGGAAAAAATATTCATTTCACAGAAGGAAGAATTAAACCTCTTGCCTGTTAGCCAGGCAATTTCCTATTCAGCAATAGATTTGAGAGAATGTATGCTTATCATAGACCAATGGTTCTCAACCTTCCTAATGTCGCGATCCTTTAATACTTGTATGTGGGCATATCTGCATGTGGGCAGACCCATCTGGAGACAGATAGAGGAGAAGTGTCTTGGTTCCTAAGACCATCGGAAATATGTGTTTTCTGATGGCCTTAGGCATCGCCTGTGACCCCTGTGAAAGGGTCGTGTGACCCACGGGTTGAGAACCAGTGTCATAGACCATTAGGACACCATGAGTTAAATGTCTGCAGCTATGCATCCATAGAATCTCTTTGAATATCATGTACGGCCAAAGAAAAATCCCCTCTCCATTATCCCTTCCCTAGTAAGAACATATTGTTGGATTATGAATTCTGGCCTACCCAAAGAATTATTCTGAAGGTATTCTCCCAAAAATTTGAGGAGTGTTCAAAAAATGACACGAAGCAAAATGAGAGGGAGGCTTTTACCCACAAAAGACTCTCTATTTCCCCCAAATAGACATGTCTAGAGGGACTATTGGCATATCTTCCTTAACTACTGGTAAACTACTAGGAGAAGAAAGTGGAAAACCACAATCCTTCCCCTCAAAGAAAACCCAAATGAGGTCACAAAGTCAGATATAACTGAAAAAAAACTATTGAGCAACAATAAAAATAGACTACAAACTCCACAAAGTCAGCAGTGGTGTCTTGTCTAAATTTTCTATTACCACCAGTACAAATCAGTGTTCTACATGTAATAGCTAGGCAGCGAGGTGGCTTAGTAGATTGGACATTGGACCTGGCATCAGGAAGACGTGAATTCAAATCTATCCTCAGACACTTCATGACTTTGTAACTCTGAGCAAATAATTTAGCTTTTATCTTCTTCACTTTCTTCTTCTGTAAAATGGGGATAATAACAGTTCTCACCTCCTAGAATTGTTGTAAGGACAGCATGCATTAAGCTAACACAACAACACCACCAACAACAATAATAGCAGCTAGCATTTATATAATGCTTTAAGGTTTGTAAAGTACTTTATAAATAACTCTTTTTTTTACAAAAACTCTGTTCTTTTTTTATTTTTTACAGATGAGGAAACTGAGATCAGTTAATGACTTGCCTCAGGTCACCTAGCTGGTAAATGTCTGAGTCTGGATTTGAAGTCCTCTTCCTGACTCTAAGTCTAGCTAGCTCTCTATTCACTGTACTACCTTGCTACCCCCCCCCAAATGCTTAGCCTTAAAACACCATCTAAATACGCTTTATTATTGTTGCTGTTATTTGCTCAGTCAACTAGCAAGTAAGGTCTTAGTATGTGATAGGCAAAACTTGATAAATACAAAATAAGAAAATGAATGAACCAAGTTATTAATTTTATGTTACCATCTCACAACGTGGTAACTGGTGAATAGCAATTAGTCAAGGACCTTAATATAAAACTCTCCACTGATTCAGGCAGGAAATCAACAAACATTGATTGAGCCTGTGCTCCAAGTAAAACACTTTCCTGGGTGCTGAGAGGAGGTGACATGTGAGCTGAGATAGAAAGAGAGATATGAATTGTGAGACGATGAAGAGGGAGTTTAGGCCAGGCATGGGGATCAGTTTATTGAAGTCTATAAAGATGAAAAATGGAATGTAAGGTTTAGGTAACAACTAGTAAGCAGTTAGGTTTGGCTGAAATGTATAGTGGAGATGGGGGTGGGGAATATAAATGATAAGGTTGTGAAGGGCTTTGGCTGAGTTTATATCATAGTGATATTATTATTTTTTAAATCACCTTCCTTCCAAAGCGCTCACAGTATTCCTACCATGTTAATTCTTTCAACATTTTCAAGAAAGAATGAGTGCGGGGTGGCTAGGTGGTGCACTGAACAGAGCACTGGCCCTTGAGTCAGGATAATCTGAATTATCTAGCCCCAAACCCTTAATACTTACTAGCCATGTGATCTTGGGCAAGTCACTTAACCCCAATTGCCTTCCCTTACCCCCTCCAAAAAAAAAAAAGAAGAATGAGGGTAAGAGTTTGTTCTTGATTTTACAAGTGGGGTAGCAATTACAAAAAAGCCAAGTCACATTCCCATGACTCAGTTTCCTCATCTATAAAATGAAGGACTTGCACTGGATGATCCCTGAAGTCCTTCCACACTACATCATTCTAGAACGCATGATATACTCAAAGTTCTATAACCAGTGATGTTTCCAACACTAGAAACAAAGTACCCAAGTTCTCAAGCTAGAACTTTCTTTAGTAGTTTGTATTATACTTCCATTTAAAAAATGAACCTATGAATTATGTGACAATATATTTCCTTTTTTCCTAAACTATCATTATATATTTTGATATTCAGTATCTTCATTGTGCAAATATACATACCAGAGGAAAATAATAAATACATTCAAAAATATGGCACAGGATCAAGAAATGAAGGTCAAAGACTTGTAGAGCACTGAGAGATCTTATACTTCTCTACCATGAGTACTTTTACAACATTGGGCTCCTGAAAATTCTGAAAAGTCTGGCTCTCAAGCCCCTCACTATTTTCCCCATGTTATTATAGTCTGGTTTTAGTAATGGGTTCTACAAATCACAATCCTGAACTCCCAGCAGGATAACCTTTTCTGTTTACAAGCCATGAAAGCAATAAATCTAATATCAGAGCATTTAATTAAGACAGGCATTATCTTTATGGCTTTAAAGCAATCTTAATTATTAGGAATGTAAGCAATGTAAATAACAAGAGACGATTAATAGTAGTGTCATTCTATACACCATATCCAAATAGGTAAGATCCTCACAGGCCCTCGAAAGAGTGTAGTCCAATTATCACTTAATTCCTAGTGATTAATTTCTCCCAACATGACATGAGAGGCAGAGTCACTTCAGAACTCATACCCAGTGGTAGAAGCTTAAATATCAGTACTATCTGCCCCCCCTTAGAGTCCTGTATAAGCTTAGAATTCATAGAGGCCTTTCAGCTCAGCTATGGAGGTCCCAGGACTCTCATCTTCAGAGATGTCATGGCAATACAGCTCCACATGTTCCCCCTTTGGTCTCATAATCCAGCTGCATCCTGCTTATTACCTCCCAGTCTACTCACACCCAAAGCCATGACCTCTCTTCTTCTTTTGTTTCAATCTCCTTTCCCTTAGTCTTCCCTTCCTTTTCCTCCTTTTCGAATTTTATGTTGCATTTCTATAACCTCTGTATCTAGACATGAAACTTCAAGGGGCTTTGACCTTCTGGAATTTTCTCCAGGGAACAGTGGTTCCCTTACCTCTTATTTGAAACTATGCTGGAGAGCTCTCATCAGGGACCATGTTCTTAAACTCTTTGTGTATCGTAGTAAAGTCCCTAAACACCTGCCAGAACATAAGTGCAAAAATTAAAACATGTAGAATTACCAAGAAAACTGATAACACTGAAACTTAGTTATAAAAAAGTTTATAGACCCCAGATTCAGCACCCTCACATTAAGCACAAAGGCATTCCTTGACCATATTACACTTTGTCCAAAAAGGGAATCAGAGATCAAGCTTGACTAGTAGAATATCAGATCCTTAAGGTTACAGACTATTTCATATTTTTTCTTTTACTTCCTTGTACTTGAAATACCACTATACCTTGCATAGAGGAGTCACTTAATAAATGCTCACTCATTTTTATAGGATCATAGGTGCATAGATTTATAGCAAGAAGGGATTTTAGGAAAGCTTCTAGTTCATTCCCCTTATTTTATATGTGAGGGATCTGAGGCCTACAGAAGACAAGTCACTTGTCCACTCATATAGTTAATAAGTGATAGACTTGGGATTTGAACTCAGACCCTGTGACTATAAGTTCATTGCTCTATGCATACTTCTCTCTCAAAAGAATCAGAGGAAAAAGTGGTGAGAACTAAAAAACAAAAAACAAACACACATCTAAAAATAAAATTAATATCTTAATGGGAAACAATTTTTACAAAATAAATCATTAGTATTTGATTAGATAATCGACTAACTAGAGCAAAAGGCAAGAGTAAATACCAAATTAAAAGAAGGGATAAAAATGAAAAGGAACTGGATCTACAACCTACCTTACCTAAATAAGCTGTCAACATCTAAAAACAAGAGAAATTGACAAAAATCAATAACATTAGACATCACCATTTCTTTGAAAGCTTTGCCTGTGAATAAGTTATCACAACAATAAAGCTAAAAAATCCCCTGAAGCACCTTCAACCACCAAACACTTAATTTCTCTTCCTAACTGAGAGGGATAAAAACCAAGAACAACACCAATTACAACATGAGCCCATTAGCAACATATGACAGAAAAGGACAGAAGACTGTGAGTATTATCACCTCAAAAAAGGAGAAAAAGCAACTGAAGGGACAACAAGATAATAGAGACCTGGCAGGAGGTCAAGCTAAGCTACCTCACCCTGAGAGCACTGATATATAAAAATATGAAGAAATCAAGTATGTATGAAATAGAAGAAATCTTTGGACATGATATGGTGATCTCTTGTCATAAATGGTGATATTGGAACAAATATATTTAGCTTCTCCCACTTCAGTCCCCAATATGTCATGTGAGAGGGACATAAATACTACAGCATCTAAGAAAGTTAAGAAAAGTGCCTGGATATGACCAAGAATGTTCTGAAGAAATCTGCGCGGGAGGAAGCACAATTTTGAAGGCAAGTTCAGGGGTTGATTTTCAAGATCTCAAAGAGAGAGAAATGCTCCCAAAGAACAGAAATGATCATGGATGTTACTTTTATTTTTTTAAAAAAGAGATTGAGAAAGTGTTAGCAGCTATCAGCCGATATCCCTGTTATTTATCTCCATATAATCTTTGTGAGAATATCTTATGTACACCCTGAGGATATTCTTGATGAAAATATAAAGGAATAGAAAAGCTTTGGAGATGACTTTCTATATCAGATAAGATCTTGTATATAGTCACATAATCCACTGCCTTTTTGGTATACAGCATATGTCTCTATTTTTATTCTATTATTATTAACTTTTGTATCTTTTATTTATTGATTTTCAAAAGACATGTGACTTGAAATAAAATACTTTTTAAAGATTTTTCTCATGTATTTTTCCCATGTAATGCAAGATTCTGGAACAGATGAAAATGAATTTGTTCAACAATTACTGAGGCCTGACAATAAATGAAACATAATACAGAGACATATGTTCAGCTATAGCATTCACTAATGCCAAGGAAGACATCATAATATACATTTTTCACACAATCTATACAAAACAAGTATTCATTATTAACAGGAAGGTTTTCTATCTGGTACTATTTACAGATGACATAGTATGATTGGTTTAACCATCCACAACAAGAAAAAGTGAATTAAAATGATTATTTTCCAGTCTGTAAAATACAATTATACAGTCTAATTTATCCATAATCATCAACATCCATACTTCTCCCTCTCCTTTTCATTTCCTTATGTATCTGACTTTCTTCCTGTCTATCTGTTTCTTTTTGAAGAGATAGAGATGTGCAACTAGGTGGGTCAGTGGATAGAGTACAGTGCCTGAAGTCAGGAAGACTTATCTTTCTGAGTTTAAATATGGCCTCACACACTTACTAGCTTTGTGACCCTGGGCAAGTCACTTAACTCTCCTTGCCTCAGTTCCTCATCTATAAAATGAGCTGGAGAAGGAAATGGCAAATGACTCAAATACCTTTACCAAGAAAACCCCAAATGTGATCACAAAGGGTTGAACATGACTGAAAATGACAGAATATACACACATGCACATAAATATACATACACACATATGTGTGTGCACATAGATATATGTATATATGTGTGTTTGTAAGTAGTTAAATGTGCATGCATATGAGATAGTGTGACATAGTGGACAGAGACGGGAACTCAGAGTAAGGAAGACCTGAGTACAAGTGTTGTTTCTAATACATCCTGGTTGGATGACCTTGGACCAGTCACTTAAACTTCTGATCCCCACACAGCTCTCTAAGATTATATATACATTACAGAGCAAAGGTTAATCTCTGTTGGTAGCTGAGGAAATATACATATGTGCACATACTGTATATGAGTTGGGTTTTTTGTTTTTTACATACACATGTATAATAGAATACCAAACTTGGAAACAGGAAGATCAAGATTCAATTGCTATCTCTGTCCACACTACCTGGGCAAACATAAATTCCCCCTTAAACCCCCCTGGCCACCCTCTAAGACTGGTAATTATTGCCAATTTGCAAGAGTGAAGAGAGTTTCCATGCTAAAAGTTCCCTATTCTGATAAAATCCAGGTCCCACTCTTCTTCCAATAAAATGGCCCACTCTGATCCCTTCTGGCTCAAAATCTAATAATTTATTATCCCATAGTGACATGTATATTGTTCAGGCATTGCTAATACTGAGTAAAGACTAGAATTAAATAGGAAAAAGTAGTCAAGTTTGACCTTGCGTAGAAAATGGTGTGATGCTCTCAGTGGCCCCAAACTGTTTACTAGCACACAGACACACCCAAAATCTCCTTAAAATCATCGTATCCATAATATTTGTGGCTACTAATCATGGGACATTAACATATTGGAAGAATCAAAATTACCAGTAACCCAAAGGGAAAAAAAAGAACGAGAATAAGTAGATTGCAGCATTTGAGAATTAGAATAAATGATCAATCAAATCATCATCAAGAACATAAATGAACAGAGAAGGAGGTGAGCAGTCATGTAGTAAGAATAGGAGAAAGCAGATGGACAGCCCAAATGCTCTATTGGTACTATAGAGATATTAAAGGAACCACAGGATGGCTTTGATCCAGTTCATTGGTTATATCTTCTTTGGGAAATTTATTGAAAGTCATGGATAAGAATCACTTCAGATGAGAAGATATGGACGGAAGGGTTGGAATCTGTGTAGGAAGTACTCATTTTGACAAAATTATGACTTCATTCAAATATCAGAGTATTCTTTCATTTATGTCTTTCGCTGGTTTTTAATGCTAGAATGGGGTGATTGACTTATTCAACCTCACCTCCTTTGAGGTGATAAAATGCCCAATTAATCAACCTCACTGAGCCCTGAACAAAGTGTGGACAGGTTCTTTGAACTTTAGTGACACACATAATGGTTTTGTTCAGACATTCCCAGATAGTTAAACATCTTTTATTGTAAAGATGTTGAAATGAGGTTGATGTCCCAGAAGGAAAAGCTGGCTAGCAGGGAAAGAGAGGCTTTGTCTTCATCCCTGACTGATTTTCCTTTTCCTTTATATACTTTGACCAGAATTGGACTTTGGAAGTTTATTGGGGTCCAGAAGATTTTAGACTTCCCATCTTTGTCCCATCAATGTTATCAGACCCACTAGTGGCAGCATTTACACCAGGAAACAAGGACAAATTGACAAAGATTTGCCATCCTTAAGGGGAAATTCTTAGCATCCTACAAATAAGAGAAAATGTCTTGCAGCAACTAGAAGTTATGATTTATCCCTTTTCCATATGGGCTTTCTAAGTTTGAATTCGCTTTTCCTTTGAATCTGTATATACTTGTGAGACAGTGTATCACAGACATTTAAGGGAATGTTTTGTGACAACTGTTCTAACTGTACCACCATGTGAATTCATAGTTTAAGGTACTGCCTACACAGAGGACCATACCATCAAATACAAGCCCTTTTCTTTTTTTTTTTTTTTTTTTTGCTTTTTGGAGGGCAGTTGGAGTTAAGTGACTTGCCCAAGGTCACATGGCTAGTTTTTTGTGTTAAGTGTCTGAGGCCGGATTTGAACTCAGGTACTCCTGACTCCAGGGCCGGTGCTCTATTCACTGCGCCACCTACCCGCCCCTGTCTCCTTTTCTAAATATTGTGGTTTCACTTACAATAAGAGATAATTATGAAAGTCAGACTCTTTTTTCTTTTTGCTCTGAGGTTAATTTGTTCCTTAACTAAACCCCATTTGATCATGCCTTAATTTGGAGGACACTTTGTAAAAGTTAAGAGGTCTACGCCGGGTCCATTCTTCAGAGTATAAGAAAGGTTCATTCCATTATGGAATAGAGCCACTCCATCGCTTTCAGAATGAGTGCTTTGTCAAACCCAAGTACAGTAAGGATGGGAATGGAACCCACTAGTACAGCCACTTCTGAGAAATCATTAAGTGTTTGTTTAATACTGTAGTTATAGATTAATAGGGAAAGTAATTGGAATCAGAACCCCAGTGCTTTTAGTAAAACTGTGAGATATGTTACATTAATGATGCAAAGTCCTCCTCGAAATACAATTAATGTCTACCTTGTTGTTTTGTTTTGATCAGTGTGTCCATGACTCAATATTTCAACAGGGAAATAGTTCATAGGTTATAGTTTGTACTAATGACAATCTATTCATGATATGATCTAAGTGTGTTTGCTTTTTACTAATATACAGATGAATTTAATCCAAAACATGAAATATTTTCCCAAGTGACCTCTTGGGATTTAAGGATAGGGTTTCTCAAATCCTTGCCACTATACTACAAACAAATGCTGATGCTTCAAGCAATAAATCAGTGAAACTCAGAACACTAATGTTGTGACATCACTACTTTTGACATTACCATCTGGCATATTATGGAAATCCCCGTTAAGAGCTACAAAGTCCAGATTCTTGCCAGATATTTGGTTTTACATGACAGTAGTGAGAAATACAAGGAACAAAAAAAAATTAGAAAAAACAGTTAGTGGTATCTTCTAAAATTACATTCCAGAGAACAAGTCTTCCTGCCCAGTGATCATGACATGTCCCCTAACTAGCATGACATCTTGTGATATTTGCTATTATTTAACAGAACTGACTTTGTAAGGCATATATCTTCCAGGGCTTGACTGGTTCCTTCTGGGTATAATAATTAAAACTTGGGTAGGTGTCATCATTGGATGGTAATACATACTAGGAGCACATACCAGGCAATTAAGCTCTCTCCAGGAGTAACTGTCAGATAAATGATACAGCACAGGATCTAGTCATTTAAATAGGTTTTGTGTAGGTGTAGTGCCCAGCTGACAAATGCAGGTTCCTAGAACTCATTTGAAGATGCCATTTGGAGGAAGATTTAAAGAAACATAATGTTTAAGTATAAATGAGCACTCTCTCATTAATTTCAACTGTGTTTGATCAATTACTATTTAATTAAGCCATAACTTCTATTTCTGTTTTAGAGAAATACTTTAACCTGCCATCTAAGGTGCTTCCAGAGACTTCAAATTCATTTTACAACCCATCAGTAAAGAAATCAACTGTGTTTAATTTTTGGTACCAAATGCCAAAAGGGCAGGGATTCTTAGCTTTTTTGTGTCTTGAACTCCTTTAAAAGTCTGGTCGGGTCTATAGACCCTTTCTCAAAATAATGCTGTAAAACATATCCTACTATTGCTACTAATAATAATAACTAGCATTTATTTAGCATTTTAACATTTGCAAAAAAACATGTATATGTGTTATCTCAGTCAATTCTTACAACCTTGTGAGGTAAGTGCTATTATTTATACCCATTTTCCAGATGAAGAAACTGTGTCTGAAAGACATTTAGTGATTTGCCTGGGGTCACACAGCTAGTGAGTGTCTGAAGAGGGATTTGATTTTAAGTCTTCCTAACTCCAAGTACAACTCTATCTACTATCTATCTATCTAGGTGCCAAAGAATTGCAAAGGAAACCAATACTATTAGAATACAGATATCAAAGTACTTTTAAAACAAGTTCATAAATCCTAAGTTCTTAACCATGAGTTAAGGACACCTTCCACCAGGTCTTTCTGCTTCTACAGCAGATACAGTATCATTTCTCTGTTGGACACTGCTCATTTTTCAGTAAAGAGCTAAAGATATATGTGTGTGTATGTGTCTATGTGTATGTATGTATGTATGTATTATATATACATATATATCTTCATTTTTCATTCTATTTCCTATTCTTTTACTTTTCCACTGCAACTCAAAAACCCAAAAGATGAACCAAAGATCAAATTGTTGCTCTCCTTGCTTACTTGTTTGAGATCTTGTGACTTTCTTTCCCAATGTGCTATAATTACTATGGTTATTAACTCTCACACACATACAGTAAATAGTTCTTACTCCACTGCCATTCTTCTACTTTCTAAGAGTTCTCATAAGTGGGTCGCATCAGTTTCTAGGAGCTAAGAATGACTTCATTTGTTCTAGAAAACAAAATCTCTGTAGATGGATTGTTTTCTTAATCAGAAGGCTTGAACCTCATATGGATCATTAGAGAAAGAAAGTTTCTACAATTCCTGCTATGAAAATCAACTAACATGAAAATAGCCTTCAACTGGTTAGATTTATAACAAAGAATTTTTTTAAACATTTAACTTTTTTTTAAATCTACCCTAAGGTATCCATTATTGCTATTGAATCCAGCAGGAAAGAGCAGAAAAGCAAGTAATAGCTTCAGATTTTCATGGACATGGAGTTTTTCTTTTCATTAGCAACAGGAGAAGAAGAGTTCCAAATGTCATTTAGGCTTATTTTTTGAGTCTGTTGGGGTTTTTTGGCTTTTTTACATAAAAGAGTATTTTTTCCTTAAACCATTCAGACTTGAAATTTATCAGAGAAATCTTCCATGTGGGTTAATCAAGGAGTTTCCAAGGAGCTATCCTCTCCAGCCCCCAGAACTTTCTTCAGGAAACATCTTTTTTCTTAAACATTAACAAAAACCCAGGAACTCCACAGTTCTTGGAGGGGAGGAATGTGTTGAAGGGTTAGGTGTAGAATGGGACCTAACCACAAGAAAATTGTCTTTGGAATCCTTTATATTTTGGTCCTTTTCTCTCCTTTCAAGGTTCCCTTCCATTTAAACTCTTCATAACTACTTCAACCTAGTTCCACTTCCTGAGGAGATCTTACCTGCCTTGATTCTTGTCTAGATTTATAAAAGGGTTTGTTGTGTAAAGTTTGGATTCAGTCAAAGGACTGCACTTGAGGACCTAGAGGCCCATGTGTGACCTTGAGGCCACAGGTTCCCTATCCCTAGTCTAGAAGAAAGCAGATCTGATGGCTCACTGGATGGTAAAGATATTTTCTCTCCTACCAGAGTCATAGTTTCCCTGTTGCCCATGAAATGAGGTCTGTCAGGCATCCTTCTCCAGGTTTAGATAAGGCAGTCTTATTGAAAAGATGTTACCAAGAAGCATGAAAGGAAAAGGTCTTCCTGAAATGTTAAGAATTAATTCAAAAGAAACAAGAGATTCTTTTGCTAAGGGACAATGACCCAACTCTCTAATTCTGGGAGTGACAGTATATAATGGAAAAAACACTAGACTTGGAGTCAGAAGACCTGATTTTGAATTCTGAGTCTGATACTTATAAAGTAAACTTGGGTAAAACATTTAACGTCAATAAAACTCAATTTCTTTATAAATAAAATGGGAATGAGTATACTTACACAGTGTAAGTATACTTACATCAGGTGATTATTGTGAGACTCAAATGAGATAATGCACGTAAGGTGCTTTGTCAACCCTAAAACACCATATAAATGATCAGCACTTGAAGGTATTTGATGAAATGTATCAGACAGGGAAAAATTTGCACTATAAATATATGAAAACTTATAAAAGAACACATTAGTCATAGTCTAAATGTTAGCCATTAGCCAAAAAAACATTAGTTGTCCCTGCTGTCAAAGGAGTTGACAACCTAAAGGAGGCAATGGGAAAATATGTATTCAACAGAAGAGAATGATTATAAGTGTGTTAAGAGGAAAGGCATGAGTTAAAAAGTTATATTCTCTGAATAGTACAATGGACCAGAAAAATCTGGAAATGCCTAAGAGATCAGCTTACAATCATGCTTGTATATATTTTTAAGAATTTTTATTGATAAATGTATTTTAATATCGATCAGTAAAAATTTATTAAGTATCTACTATATGCCAGGCACTGTGCTAAGTGTCAGGGATACAAAAAGAGGCAAAAGACAGTTTTATATTCACAGAACTTATAATATAAGGGGGGAGACAACATGCAGACATGAAGGGTTAGGTGTAGAATAGTTGTAGTAAAATACAAGTAGAACAAGAGGAAAGGCAATGAAATGAAGAGGGGTTGGATAAGACTTCCTCAAATACAAATAGTCATATATATATGGACAAGAAAGAAAGAAAACCATAAATTAAAAAAATAAAACAATTAGCAAAAACAAAAACTTCCAAATTTAAAAACTACAATGGTCCCACAGGTTTTCTTTACAGCCATGTCTTTCAGTTATTTACAGATTATTTAAAAAAACAAAAAAGAAATCTCTGTTATTAACTTTGACATTAACCAGTGCCATCTGTTGTATTTACCATTCATTTCCCTGCTGGGTGATGTTCTTTTCATTGTCCTAGATGCAATCAGAAAATGTTTTGTTCTTTTGGTTCTGCCTTTCCTACTCAACATCACTTTACACATCTTCCCACATTTCTTTGTATTCTTCTGATCATCATTATTTACAATTCAATCATACCCTATTATATTTAGATATCACAATTCATTTAACCACTCTTCAATTATTAGACATATTTTCCAGGATTTTGTTTTGGGGCTTTTATGAATTTTTTTTGCTATTATAGAATGTTGTTCTGGGTATTTTTGTAAAGATGGCTCTTTTGTTCCCATCATTAAACTACTAAAGATTGAGTCACAGAATATAAATTTTTTTGTAACTTTTATTGTATAATTCCTTACCACTTTCTATTCCTTATCACTTTCAAATTAGTTCAAAGCTGTAGCAGCACTGTATTACTTTTCCCATTTTCCCATACTTTTTCCAATACTCAATTTTATTGTTTATACAATCTTTAATGGACACCTCAGGATTATTTTAGTTCACATTTCTCTGATTATTAAAAACTTTAGGTTTTCAAAAATTTTTCCGTAGTTTGTTTTTCTTCCTTTGAAACAGCCTGCTGATATTTTTGACCACTTACCCATTAGAGAATAGTAGATAGTCTTATATGTATGTCAGTTCTGAATAGATTTTGGATATCCAACTTTTGTAAAATATTTAATGCAAAGATTTTTTAAACATCATATCCTCGTTAGTCCATATTCAATGCCTTTATTTTCAAAGGTTTTTATAAATGTTTATATAATGAACGTTTATATTTTTAATCTATGATCCAGGGCAAGGGTTGGCAAACATAGTCTGTAGGCCAAATTTGGCCTTCTGCCTGTTTTCATATGGCTCAAGAGCTAAGAATGGTTTTTCAAACTGTAAAAACCATTCTTGGTTCTTAGGCTGCACAAAAATAGGTGGGTCATAAGGTATGGTTTGCCAGCCCTTGATCTAGAATATGTAAAGGTTATAGAATTTCATTTTTCTGTTTTCCAAGAATTTTGGATTATGAACCTCAAAAGTGAGAACTGTTTGCCTAGTCATTCTTTTTACCTTTTGACACTAAGTGATTTTTCAGCTGATAATCTTGAGGAAAACATACTGGTAAGGGCTAAATTCCCCCTGAGGATAACATGGATTCAAGTTCTGAGGCTAGGATTTGGAATTAAGGTGGTGATATTCAGAAGTTACATGGGCCACATCAATACAAATCATTATGAATCTCTAAAGTGAAAACTGGTCTCCTAATTGTTCCTCTAACCTTTGGATACATTTTTCTGAAATACTTAGAAGATCCCATGAGAAATCTGAATTCCAAACCTCTTCCTTCCCACTATTACTCAGCACAAAATTCATAACCAAGCTCTTTCTTTATCTCACTCCATTGTAACTTATGCATAATTTAATAGATTTACTTTGCAAATTCTACTAACATTAGGGGGAAAAGCACACCTAAAAATATAACTTAATTTTTTAAGGCTTCCAAGAAACAGAATTTTCCAGATTCTCCCCTTTCCCACAACAAACACAAGTTCTGCATGCCCCACTGGCTTCCTGATCAGCAGTCTAATTGGGCATGTTCTAGCTAACAGTACTTCTTCATACCTGAACACTTGCCAAAAGTAAAGGGCTAGAAACTTGGAAGCTAAAGAGAAAACCTGTACAAAGTTTAAGATAAGATCCAGTCTACTCTAAATTCAAAATGTAAACATAAAAATTGACTCTGATCTTTTTTAACAATTGTATCAAAACATACACAGCCAGATGAGTGATATTTTTCAAGTGGGTCACATGGAAAGGCTATACATTTATTCCAATGGTTATACTATTGCTTAAAACTTTTTTGGACCCTCCTCTATTGAAATTGTGTTCAGATGCCATTTTAAAGTCTGTAAAAAAAATAATTTTTACTGTTCTGGCATTATGAGTAATTTTTTATCCAGAATGACTTTACCCAAATTAAACACCCATCCAATTTACATGATACAACACTGAATGACTTCCTAATTTTTCTAAAAGCCCCAAATCAGCCCTTAAAGAATGAAGTTTTGCTGCCACTAGTGATATTAAAAAGAACATTCCTGAGATTCTAATGTCAGTTCTCAAATAAAGGGCACAATATTGTCCATAACCTTTCCATTATTTACTGCTTACATTGATAGAGTTCAGAAGAGTTTGAAAGAGAATCATACTTCATTGGGCCTTTTGGTTTTTCAATTAAAATATTTCTCAGGTAACAACATGTATATGCTTGTCAAATCTTCTGATATCTTCCCTTAGATGTGAAAGGGAATTTAAATCTCTAATACAACTTAGCTGTCCAAAAGTAGAATGGCTTTCTATTATTATTTTTGTTGTTGTTATAAATAGCATTTATATAATATTGACTGTGTTATATGTGCTAAGTGTTTTAAAAATACTCTTTCATCTGATACTCACAAAAACCCTGGGAGGCTGTAACAGAAAACACCCTAGCATACTCAGGGAAGAGTTGTGTGACTTGGCCAAATGAGACTTTGAGTAGCCATTGAGCCACACCCTCCTCCCTCAGCCCCCCAGCTTTGAAAAACCCAGATGTTAGTGCTTCTGTCTTTGATAACTATGTATGTATATAATGGTCAAACAGCTGGAAGCCATGTCTGTTGGTCTGTTGAATTGTGTTATTTTCTCTGTATATATTTTTGTCTGCTTGTAATTTCTCTTTGTATTTTCTCTGAAGTTCAGGGTACTGACCTTATCCCCTGAACAAAGTAAATGATATAGATGTTTGATTAAAGTAAGATTGTTAACCCTTTTTGAGTTGCTTTCCTTTAGAAAAGCAGATCAAAGAACTTGTGCTAGAAGCCATCCTGGGTATATTAGGGTTCTTGCTGTTACAGAGGCAGGCGAAGGGCTTCAAGAAAAGGATGGATGATCAGTTATCAGGTAGAATACAAAACTGGTACATTCGTATCTGGGTCTAATTCTCACCTTCTGTGATTTCATTATTCTATAACTCCAAAAGTAGAATCCCTTCTACAATATTCCTATATTCCATGCATTCCACTATTCCAGGATTCCATGCTTTTGTACTCACTGACCCCCATATTTGGAATGTATACACTCCTTCCCTCCAACTTTTATAGTCTCTATTCTCCTTCTAGACTCTTTTTGAGAGTCAACTTCTACATAAGGTCCTTCATCATTCTTCCATTTATTTATGCTCTTTTGTTCACATGCAACAAATTCATTTTGCATCTATTTGTAGATTCATTTGTATATTCATTTGTGTTCACAAAATAAAATGCAAGCATATTTTGGGCAGAAACAATTTAACTCCTGCCTTTGCCCCAGTGCCCAGCATCTGACACAAAGTAGGTATTTATTAAATTCTTGGAAATTGATCAATTGTTTCTTGATTAGCTTTACTTAAACACCTAGAAGAATAGGGAGTTCTAACAATACAGACTATCCATTTCTGATCAGCTCTTATTGTTCCAAAGTTCTTCTTTATATTAAACCAAAATCTGTCTCCCACTAACTTCCATCCATTCTGCCCCCTGGAATTACTAAGACAAAATAAGTTTATTCACTCTTTTATATGATAGACTGTAAACCCCTTGAATTGAGGGATCATTTCATTTTGTCTTTGTACCTATCCCCAGTGCCTAGCAAAGTTAACTACACTCAGCTTCAGTCATCATGTGTGGCATTCTTTCCATTTGCATTATTATATTTGGGCATTTAGTTCCCTGGCTCTCCTTAATTCACTTTGCATCAGTTCACATACGGATTCCTAATTATGATCATTATTACTAATATTTCATTACATTTATGTACCACAATTTGTACAGTCACTCCCCAATGGGGTCCTGCTTTGTTTCCAGTTCTTGTTGGAAAAGTGCTGAAATAAATATTTTAGTGTATGTGAGGCCTTTTCTCTTGTCAGTGCTTCTCATTTGATTCCAATAGCATCTCTGTAAAGCTCAGTACTGGTATTATTATCCCCATTTTAGTGATGAACAAAGTGAAGAATGGAGAGATTGAGGAACATGGCTGAAGATTATATGTATACTATGACCAAAAACTAGGACTACTAACATATCCTAAATTGCACTCTAAGTGTGAACAGTACCATATTCTTATACTATTCTCCTACTAATACAGCTTAAGACTGCATTAGCTTCTTTTCTGCCATACTGTAATAGAAGTTCATATTAAACCAATGAATGACTAAAGCCCCTAGGTCTTTTTTATACGAGTGGCTGTCAAGCCAGATTTTGCTTCTGTATTGATGTAATTGATTTTTCTAACCTAAGTGTAGGACTTGATATCATGTATCTTAAATTATATCTAGTTGGTTGCAGCCCATCTTTCTTGTTTCTAAAGAGCTTTTTGAATCTTCATTCAGCCATCTATTTTATTAGATATATTATAGTAGCTTTCCATACATATATACATACAAAAATTTGTCCTATTCTTTCTTTAATTCAAGCCATTGACTAAAATGTTTACTATGGCAGTCCTTTGATTTGTCACTACTAATCTCCTTCCAGAATGGTGTTGATGCTTTGATCAACAGTCTTTAAGTATAATTGTTTAACTAGCTAGAAATCCATATAGTAGTCTGTTATTCCCTTCTATTATTCATTCATTCAATAATAAGGCATTGAATTCCTACTATATGGAAGGTATTATGGTAGGCACCAAAAATATAAAGATGGAATCAGTCACAATACCTGCCCTCAAGGAACTTATAATCTAACTTTATAAAAGAGATAAGGCATGCGTTCAGATAACTATAATGCAGTTTTGAATATAACAAGTACATAGGAGAGAGTCAAATAAAATAATATGATTAATTCAATAGTAGAGAGAAATTCTGGGAAGAAGAGATCTGGAGGGATCAGGGTAGATTTCTGTTTACTTACATGAACTCTTAATGTGAGGGGAATATATTTTTGACCAGGAAGACCTTTGCCTAGGTGACTGCCCATACATTCAACATACCGACAATAAGGGTCAGAACTGCAAACTCCATTTTTGAAAGGCTGTCAAACTTTAACTTATCTGGAAGTTACTGATCACATACCCAAAGTTTTTCCAAGTTAAATCTAATAGCAGCTTCTCAGCACTAACATATATGGAGCTTTGTATGCCTATAGTTGTAGCAATAGACCAATTATCCCACTTTGGGATAAATAAAGATCTCTGTAAACCCTACCACCACCCATAAGCAAAACACTGTGTTTCATGAAAGATTTAATGAGACCTTGTGTCAGATATGTTTGCTGAAATCCAGTGATATTATGTCTTTTATGTACCAGAGTAATAATATCATGAAGAAGAAAAGGAGAGTAGTTTCAAAATTGCTTCTTAATGTACCCTTGCTCACTCTTGTTGATTATCTAAATGCTGTCAAACTATATATTTGAATTACTGAGAAATCATTTATTGGGTCATAGTTTCCAAATTCTAATGCCTTCTTTCTTTTCTGTGGGGTCATAAATTTCTGACATGCTCCCTGTCTGGCTATCTCGGATGGCCAGAAACAATTTACAAACAAGATACAGTGAGCTATAGACAGAATGATTTCAGTAATAGAAAAAGAAAAGAATATCCTCCCCATAGAAATGCAGACAGAAAAATGAGCTTCAGTAAGACTGAAGAAGGTGGACTGGGTAAAGTGATGTCCAGTGGTACTCTTGGAAGCATATATTTTTAAAATGAATATAAGTCAAGAAAAAGGAAGAAATCTCACATTTGGAGAATGGAAATGTAATTGTGGCACCACAAAAAAAGAGATAAATGGAATCTCACAGTGATGAATGTGACTTAGTGGAAGGAAGTTCAGGATTAGACTAAAATGATGGGATAAAGTAACCTGTTCAAAAGGAGCAGACTCACCAGAAGAGGCTGGGAAGTAAAGTGGCCTTATATGTCAAGAGGTAAATATTTGTATAAAACCTACACATCTCTAAGTCTGAAGTTTGTAGTATGGGGTCTGTGAACTTTAAAAACATAGTTTGATGAATATATTTCAATATAATTGGTTTTCTTTGAAACCATCTGTATTTTATTTTATTCATTTAAAAGCATTCTTCTGAGAAAAGGATCCATAATCTTCAGCAGCTTGCCAAAAGGATCTATGACACAGAAAATGAAACATATAGGTTTTAAATAATCATCTAAACAAGGGATAGGGACTAGACTGGTGATTTCACAGGGAAACTCTAAGGAAAGGAAATTCCCTCTGCCAGTGAAAGTCAGAACCTTCTCCATAACTTATAGTCCTAGAGCCTAGAAGATTGAGTGATTAGGTGACTTACTTGGTGGTCACAGAGCCAGTTGTTATAAGAGGTAGTACTTGAACTCAGGTCTTTATGGCTTTGAAATTAGTTCACTTTTTACTATATCATGTTGCCTCTGATGGTTACTATTTGCATGACTTTGGGCAAGTTTCTTCTAAAATATATGATCTTACAAAATCTAAATCTACAAATTTATAAAATATCTGAAAAGGTCACGAATAACTTTTCTTCATCTTAAAAATGGGGATCATACAAAGCAATTGGGGTTAAATGATTTGCCCAAGGTCACACAGCTAATTAATTGTTAAGTATCTGAGATCAGATTTGAACTCAGGTCCTCCTGACTCCAGGGCCAGTCCTCTATTCACTGTGCCACCTTGCTGCCCCAGTGGAGAGATTCTGTAACTAATGCTATTTCTGGAGTTGCACTAGTCTAAAAAAAAGCAAAGGATCGGGGGTATAAAAGTCCTGCCCTCCTTGCTTCTGTGTGCCTTCATGAATGCATTAGTTCTCTAAGAAGGCTGTATAATCTTTCTGAGCCCTGAGAAAGAAGTTGAGTTCTGCATTTCCCTTATAGCAAGTGACAGGTGTCCAGCTGTTTCATTTGTGTTTAGCTGACAGGTACCAGTGCATGTAAAAGATATAGACCATGTTTATAGAGGCTCAGGGCCCTTGTGAGTGTTGCTTTTAGCAGCAGGACAGATCTCCTAGCACATGCTGAGTTTGGGCTTTAGTTGCTGGTTTCTTTTGCCAGATCAGATGATGATTAATCAGGAGTCAGATGTCAGCTGTTTGATGTTACTTATGCTCTCACTAACAGCTGCCTATTTCAAACTGTGCCTCCTACATCATGAATGCAAACCTGGAGCTGGCAATTTCCAGAAGGAAATTTTCAAAGTGCTCAGAGAGTCCAGAAATAGCCAATGTAGTTTCTGATTAGAGTTAACTTTAGGCTTTATATAATTTCTCTAAAACTGAAAATGTACAAAGGATTTGCAAAATATTTAAGTTAGCCAGGGTCCAAAATGTGAATTATCTGCACATCACTTCCATGTCATTATAATCTTGTATATATATATATATATAAATATTTCATCAAAAGCACATAAAATGCTATTCGTGAATTGATTTCCCCCTATTATTTGTGTTCTACCTTAAAAAATCCTACAAGGATGAGTAAATCCCAAGTCTGAAAGTTTGATTCAAATTGGCTTAAAGCTCTTTTTGAAGAAGGCTATTTGTGAGCAATTTCTTTTCTCATGAGGTTTTCAATACCTCCTTGTTCTACTCTTAATCAGAAATGCCATACAAATAGCATTTGCAGCTTTCCTTTTCCATTAAGTGGGAGGGGAGAAAAAGCAAGAAAGTAAGAACACTTAGGGAAAAAAAAACATTAGACAAGCTTTAAGGACTTTAAGAAAAGTTTGGGGCTAAGGTTTTTTTCCCCAAGGGACAAAGAGAATTCCAGTTGATTTTTGCCTAACCTAGATATCAGATGTCCATGTGGCTTGCCATTCTAAAATAAAACTTTTTAAGAGGGTTCCTTTTTTAGCAAGAGAGGAGGAAGTGAGAAACTGACTTCCCCAAGATTCTCCCTATGCACTGTAGCTAAGTGGTCCTAAAATTTTGGCTAATTCCCTAAGAATCACTTGTATGACTGGGCCCTAGCAGGAACCACCAAAAAAGACCCACCAGTGCCACCATGTATGTTATGTCAAGGTGGTCAATGATGATTTTTTTTAAATACCACAAAACTTCAAAATATAAAATCCTACAAACTTAACCAAACCCTACCAAGAATTTCAGGAAGGAGATCAAGATCTCTTTCTATTTCCTCCCTCCCCCCCCCATATCCATGCTCTGAATGTTACTCACTTGTTCTTGTATAAAGTGCTATATGTGATGTAATGTGACAGTGGAAAGATCAGAATCATGGCACATGAGTCACAGACTTATAGATTATTAGAATTGGAAGGAACTTCAAAGAACTTGGCTCTGATACTTCCTTGCTGTGTGACTAGAGGCACTTACCCAGTCAGAAGCTTTGTTTCCTTGTATATAAAAAGAAGATAATAATAATTATGATAACTAATAGCTATACATTATTTTAAAGTTTGCAAAGTCCTTTACATATATTATCTCAGTTCATATTTTAATATTGTTATTATCTATGGCTCAACACTGAAGTGATGAGAATACTTTGTAAAACTGTTATGGGAAGAAGACCAGCTCTGGAGACAGAGAACCTGGGTTTGAATCCTGAATATGCTGTTTACTACTCAGTGATTATGGGCAAATAATTTAACATCTCTCAGCCTTGAGTGCCTCATCTCTTAAAATAACAGAGGGGGCATGTACCTGTTGTAACCCTTGCCAGTGGGGAGGCTGATGCTGAGGGATCACTTGAACTAAGGAATTCTGAGATGCAGTCAGATAAGCCAATCTGGTGTCTGCACTGTGTCTAATATCATTATGATTTGCCTAAGGAAGAATGGGACCATGAGGCCACCTGAAAAGGGATGAACCAGTCCAAGACAGAAATGGAGCAGGATTAGGGTTGAAACTAAAACGGCAGAGTACAGAAAGCAACCCAGTTGAAGTCTCCCCAAATTCCCCTCCAAACAACTTTAAAATATTGCCTCAAATGTAATTTTGGAGCAGCAAAGACAACAAAAGGTTGCACTGAGACATTTTTCCAGCCTAAGACAACTTAGGAGATCAGCAGGAAAGGTCTATGACACCAGGAGTGGCACCTCACCCAGAGCTCAGGGGTCATAGAAGCAGGCCCTGTAAGTCAACGCAACAAGCAGTAGTAACAAGCAGCAATTTCAGGAGCTCTCAGCCCAGAGACAATAAGAGAGTCAGACAACTGGTTAGAAAGAGATCACAGGTGATCTTTTGCTGGCACTGAATATAGCTGGTGCTGACTGGTAACTCTATTGCCAATATTACTGTTCTGGGTTACAGTTCCAGGATAGAAAGGAGTGCTATGACTTGCAGCTACAAATGAGCAAGGAAACTGGTCACAATTCCAAGGCAGAGAATAACAATAGTAGAGGCTATTTGCGAACAAATTCTTTTCACATGAAAAAGAGCAGAGGCTCTTCCTGGGCAAAGAGTAGAGCACTGACCAGGAAAACAGTGACCACACCTATCCTCATCACACCTCCTTGGAAGTACTGAAAACTTGTAAGTCCCCAAAAACTAGCTTTGAAAACAGTAGCTCAAAAATTCTGAAGCATGGGACAGTTCCTCCCCCAAACACAGGGGAGCAGAGTACAACTTTATAGTTCAAAGTCACAGTAACAGCCATTTTGTATAATGATCAACTGACTTAGCTATTCTCAGTAATGAAAAAATCCAAGACAATTCTGAAGGACTTACTAGGAAAAATGCTATCCACCTCCAGAGAAAGAATGGATGGAATATGAATGCAGGTCTGTTTTCTTTCACATCATGATTAATATGGAACTATGTTTTGCATGACTGCATATGTATAACCTATATCAAATCACCTGCCTTAACAGGGGGAAGGGGGAGGGGGAAGAGAGAAAGAGAGAGAAAGAGAGAGAGGGAGGGAGGGAAGGAGGGAGGGAAGCAGGGAAGGAGGGAGGAACACATTTTTTTAATTGTTTTTAGTTGTAATTATAGGAAAAAAAATTTTTTTCTTAAAAAGAAAATTAACAACTCAGTAAAAGTGGTACCAAAAAAATACTGACTAAAATAACATGATAAAAAAACAGAATTAGCCTAATGGTAAAAGTGGAACAAAATTTCACTGAAAAAAAGAACTACTTAAAAACAGGCCAAATAGAAAAGGAGGTATAAAAGTTCACTGAAGAAATCTTTAAAAAAAAAAAAAAAGTAAAATTGCCAAATGGAAAAAAGGTACAAAAGTTCACTGAAGAAAATAATTCCTTGAAAAATAGAATTGGGTAACTAGAAACTGATAACTCCATGAGACATTAAACAATAAAACAAAGTTGAAGAAATAAAAAATAGGAGAAAATGTGAAATTATCTCAGAAAAATAATTCACCTAGAAAATAGATTGAGCAGAGATAATTTAAGAATTATTATTATTATTAAGACATGATAAAAAATGAGCCTGAACATCATATTTCAAGAAATCATCAAGGAATACTGTCACAATATATTAGATCTAGAACAGTGGTTCTCAATCTTCCTAATGCCGTGACCTTTTAATACTCATGTGTGGGTCTATCTGCATGTAGGCAGACCCGTTTGGAGGTGGATAGAGGAGCAGTGTCTCAGTTCCTAAGATCATGGGAAATACGGGTTTTCTGATGATCTTAGGTGACCCCATTCAACCCTCAAAGGGGTTGTGACAAACAGGTTGAGAACCCCTGATCTAGAAGGTAAACCAGAAATTGAAAGGATCATGTGATTACATACTGAAAGAGATCCCTAAATAAAAACTCCCAGGAACATAATTGTCAATTTAAAGAGCTCCCAGGTCAAGGAGAAAATATTGCAAGAGACCAGAAAGAAACAATTCATATATCATAGAGCCACAGTAAGAATCACACAAGATTTAGTTAAAGAAGCATGTTAAAGATTTATGTTAAAGAAGCAGAGGATTCAGAATATGAAGTATTGGAAGGTAAAGGAACTAAGATTACAACAAAGAATAACCTACCCAGCAAAACTGAGTATAATCCTCCAGAGGAGAAAAATGATATTTAATGAAAAAGACAACTTTTAAGCATTCCTAATGAAAAGACCAGAGGTGAATAGAAAAGTTTACATTCAAGTACAAGACTCAAGAGAAGCATAAAAATGTAAACATGAAAGAGAAATCATAAGAGATATTTAAACTGTTTATATTCCTCTATGGAAAAAATGGCACTTGTAATTCCTAAGAACTTCAATATTATTAGGGCAGATAGAAGGAGGGCATGAGTGCGAGTAAACTATGTAGGGATAATCACAAAAAAATGAAAGAGTGAGAAAGAGATATGCACTGGGAAAAGGGGGAAGGGAGAGATAGAATAGGGAAATTTTTCTTACATAGAAAAGGCATGCAAGGAAGAGCTTTTACAGTGGAGGAAAGGGGAAGTTGGGAGGGCAAGCAATACTTGAACCTCACTCTCATTGGAATTGGTTCAAAGAGGAAAGCATACACACATACAGTTGGTTACATAAATCTATCTGACGCAATAGGGAAATAGGGAAAGGGATGAGATGTACAAGACATGGAAGGAGATAGTAAAGGGTAGGGTGGATTACGGGACGCAATGATCAGAAGTAAATCAAATATTTAAAGATTGTCAAGATGAGAGAGAGAGAGAGAGAGAGAGAGAGAGAGAGAGAGAGAGAGAGAGAGAGAGAGAAGGGTAAATGTAAGAAAATAGGATGGAGGAAAATACAGTTAGTAATCATAACTGTGAATGTGAATGGGACGAGGTAACCCATAAAATGGAAGTGGATCACAGAATAGAAAACAGAATCCAACTATATGTTGTTTACAAGAGACACATTTGAAATAGATATATGAAGGATAAAATAATCTTCAGGGGAATCTATTGTGCTTCAGCTGAAGTGAAAAGGGCAGAGGTAGTAATTATAATCTCAGACAAAGCAAAAACAAAAATAGACCTCGTTTTACTACATTTTACTAAAAGGTACCATAAAAAGTGAATTAATGCCAGAATTGTCTAAAGCAGATCCTCTGATAAAGACCTATTTCTTAAATGTCTAGGGAACTGAGTCAAATTTATAAGAATAAGAGTCATTTTCTAACTGATAAATTGTCAATGGATATGAACAGGTAGTTTTCAGAAGAAGAAATAAATTATAGTTATATAAAAGTGTTCTAAATCACTATTTATTAAATAAGTGCAAATTAAAGTGATTCTGAGGTACTACCTCATACCCATAAAAAATGACAAATACTGAAGATAGTTGAGGGAAAATAGGTACATTAATAAACTGTTGGTGGAATTATGAATTAGTCCAAACATTCTGGAGAACAATTTGGAACTATACACCAAAGGACCATAAAACTCTGTATACCCTTTGACCCAGCAATACCACTACTAGGTCTATACCCCAAAGAGATCAAAGAAGAAGTAAAAGGACCTATATGTGCAAGGATATTTACAGCAGTTTTGTGGCAAAGAATTAGAAATTGAGGGGAGGATCGCTTCCTGGAAAATACCCAAACAACTTGTGGTATATGATTGTGATGGAATATTGTCATGTTATAGGAAATTTTGAGGGGTGGAGGAAGGTAGAGGAGATAAAAATGGGAAGACCTATATGAATTGACGCATAGTGAAGTGAGAAGAACTAGATCATAGTGCACAATAACAATGTTACTACTCTGATCAGTAAAATAATCCAAGACAATTCTAAAGGACTCATGTTGAAAAAATAAATGTTATCCATCTCCAGAGAGACAACTGATGAACTCTGAGTCAAAATTGACATATAACTGTCTCACTTTATTTTTGTTGTTGCTTTTTTGGCAATATGACTAATATGGAAATATGTTTTGCACGATTTCATATATATGATTGATATGATACTTGCTTTCTCAATGGTGGGGGAGGGGTGAGAGGGAGGTAAAGAATTTGAAACTCAAAATTTAAAGAGAAAATGTTTTTTAAAATAGTTTTTTTTTAAAATAGAGCAAGTCAAGGTTTCTGGGCCAACTGCTGGTAGGATTAGGTCCATGAGATAGACTCAAGTTCATCCTCAAAAAAAAAATCATAATCATAATGAATTATTTAATAATTTTCTAACAAAATAAAATTAGCAGACTAGACTAGATGATCTGTAACATTCCCCCCACATCAAAATTTATTATTAAAGTATTCAATGTATGAGATACTGTTGTCTTCATTATTGTTCTTACTTTTATTATCATTATTATTTCATATAAAACAGGTGGCAAATCTGCTAAGGCTCTTCCAGATCCCCCAGATAAGCTACGCATCTACCAGTGCCAAACTAAGCGATAAGTCACGGTATGATTATTTTGCCAGAACCGTGCCCCCAGACTTCTACCAGGCTAAGGCTATGGCCGAGATCTTGCGTTTCTTCAACTGGACCTATGTGTCAACCGTGGCCTCTGAAGGTGACTATGGTGAAACAGGAATCGAGGCCTTCGAGCAGGAGGCACGACTTCGCAACATCTGCATTGCCACCTCTGAAAAGGTAGGCAGGTCCAATATCCGAAAGTCCTATGACAGTGTCATCCGGGAACTGCTCCAAAAGCCCAATGCTCGAGTGGTTGTCCTCTTTATGAGAAGTGATGACTCCCGGGAACTAATCGCTGCTGCAAGCCGCTTCAATGCTTCCTTCACATGGATTGCCAGTGATGGGTGGGGTGCGCAGGAGAGCATTGTCAAAGGCAATGAGCATGTGGCCTATGGAGCCATCACCTTAGAACTGGCTTCCCATCCCATCCGTGAGTTTGACCGTTACTTCCAGAGCCTCAATCCTTACAACAACCACCGAAACCCCTGGTTTAGGGACTTCTGGGAACAGAAGTTCCAATGCAGCCTACAGGGTAAAAGGTCACACCGGAGGGCTTGTGACAAACATCTAGCAATTGACAGCACCAATTATGAGCAAGAGTCCAAGATCATGTTTGTGGTGAATGCTGTGTATGCCATGGCCCATGCCCTCCACAAGATGCAGAGAACCCTTTGCCCAAACACCACCAAGCTCTGTGAAGCCATGAAGATTCTAGATGGAAAAAAGCTGTATACAGATTACCTGCTAAAAATCAATTTCACAGGTAAATATATAACTTTAATTCCTCCTTTTTGATGCAACTTCTAGAATGCTTTCGGTCTGAGGTTCTTGATCTAAGGTCCATGAACTATTTTTTAAATAACTATTTCTATATAATTGTTTCCTTTGTAAGCCTATATATTTTATTTGGTTCATTTAAGAAAATCTTATTCTTGGGGCAGCTACGTGGTACAGTGAATAGAGCACTGGCCCTGGAGTCAGGAGGACCTGAGTTCAAATCTAGCCTCAGACAGGCAGAGGTAGCTGTGTGACCTTGGGCAAGTCACTTAACCCCAATTGCCCTGCCTTCCCCCCTCCCAATTGACCAAAAACATCTTATTTTTAGAAGTGCCCCATAGGTTTCATCAGACTGCTAAAGTGGTCCATAACACAAAAATTGTTAAGAGCCCCTATTTTGTGTTCATGACACATGATTAATACCCCCTGCATGCCAGCCCTTCATGTAGTTCTTGGTACAGTGTCCCATTATAAATTCAACCTTTTTAGTAAATGGTGCAAAGAGAACTATGGTTATGACTCTTTATGGTCTTTATTCATTGCTAAGGGAATATCTTGATGAGTACAGTAGGTGAGAACCAAAGATCCCCTTGTGTCTTTCCCATAGCTCCATGGTGGGAGAATTTTTTGCTTCCTAAATGTGGGGTATGTTCTATTTGATCCCCTCTTGGATGCTGACCTCAGGATATTACATGGGGCATTTAATTCTGTTTACCTCTTCAGGTGCATCTCTGAATAATGTAGACGTAGATAACACAGACATGCCTTAAGGAAAATCTGAGGCAGAGAATCTCATAACTTCCACAGTGGGTGAGGGGAGAGGGGACAGGAACAGAATCACATTCTTCTCTGGACTAATTAGAAAAAGAGAGAAAGAAAAAGACCCAGAGTATGTCACTTTACAAGCATTCATATTTTGTTTCTTCTTTTATATATTTCCATATATGTATAAGTGAATTTCTAGATATTGCTCAAAGAATGTATTTGAGTGGAGGTGTTGTTTCTGTTTGTAGCAACCCCAAATAAGTAAAACAAGAAGGCAGATCAAAGCTATTCAAATGTTGTTCTTACCTGCAGAGTATCAGGACGGCATTTGTGTATAAGGAAGCTATTTCTATACATGATAATGCAAGCTTTTAACATATTCCCAAAGAGATTTTTTAAAAACTTGAGTCTCTTCATCCTATTCCAGTAGTCATGTCAAAGGCGCTTCCTTTGAAGACTGAAACTCAAATCCAAGTCATTTAAAAGACAGATATGATTACTGCTCACAAAAGGCCAAAAATATTGCAATCATCAAATAATGTCATTATCCTGAAATGAAAATCATTTTCTGTACCATTGGAGAGCCATGCTATCTGTACAGTTTTCATAAAATGCATCCCACTCAAAGTTATAGAAGTCATGCTCTCAAATCACTGAAAAGAGGAAGAAGTAACAAACAGGATCATCTTCCATCCAGCATAAGCTTGGCCATCCCATTACCAGCTCAGTGTTGTACTAAAAACCTAGGGTGAGACTGAGAGCTAGGAGGCCAGCGCTGCAACACCAAGTGAGACTTGCTTATACACTCCTAGATATAGACTGAGAGGAGGGGCTCAAAGAACTTCATTTCACAGAAGGGGAAATTGGGGCCCAAGAAAGTTAAGTGACTCCCCCAAATTCACACAAGGAGTAAGTATCATTTGTGGGATTTGGACTCAGGTCCTCTAAACCCAGATTAACTTCTTAATCTATTACACCATGATGGCAGCTCACACCCCCTAATTACACACACACACACACACACACACACACACGACATTAAAAATGGGTTATCACCAATAATCCTAAAAGATTACTTTTATTTTTTTTACTGTGCTGTTGTCTCACTGTGTGTACCATAGAAATACAATAGAACTTTTAAAGGGGGAAAGAGAGACACGCTGTAATTTAATCATTACGGGTGTTTAGGCAGGACTGTGGTTGAGTATGCTAGACTTGAAGTGAAGAAGACCTGAGTTCTAGTCTGGTCTCAGATTCTTACTAACATTATGGCCCTAAGCATGTTACTCTCCTGTGGCCTGAGTTCCTTCATCTGTAAAATGAGGACAATAAGGATTGCTACCTAGGATTGCTGTGAGGATCAAATGAGAAATTATTTACGTCTCTTTGCAAATCTTAAGGCACTTCATAAGTACTAGTTATTATTCTTAATATTATTGTTGTTAAACAGCTTCAGATTAATTCCCACTGACATAAGAAATGAGAACAAACTGTAATTTAGAAGAGGAAATAGATCATCCTGAATGTTCTCAGATTGTTCTACTGTAAACAAACATTTTATGTGCACACTGTATCTTATTCACGTACTATCCATTTGTATTTCTAAAAATATGTGACCTTTTCTTTATATTTTTTCATTCATTTTGAGTTTATTTGCACATTCCTTTTAACTCATTCTTCCTTTCTTTCATTCCTCACATTGCTTTCCTTCTTTTTCCCATCCCTCCCTTACTCTCTGTGTCTGGTGCTCTTGAAACAGAGTTAATGTTTTGCACATAAACACAGCACTTTCCTTGTTCACCACTAACTGGGTCTCCACTGGCAAAGTCAAGTCAAGAAGTAATACCACGATCTAGACAATAAAGCCAATGTAGTTCTGTTAGCCTCCATGATGCTGTTATGGGTTTCAGTTCTACAGTCCGGGCTAGCTGCACAGATTTGATCCCAGTGATTCTGCTTTTTCTACGTCCTTTTTCCATCTATGAAACCCTACTAGCTACTCCTCCTTTCTGCAAAGACAGCATGACAGGAAATGGACTTAAATTATAGAAAGGGAAAGAAGAGGCTTTACATTTGCTAGTTGGAATGTTTTCTTAGTGAGAAAGGGCAAAAAATGGAATAAATTTCTAAGGGATGATGTTAAAATACCTAAACACACAAATACCTTTACAAAGAAGGATTGAAAAATGGCAAAGCACACAATGGAAGAAAAGAAAGGGCATCAGGGGAAAAGAATAAAAATCTGAGCTAATTGTGTTTGCAAAACAGAAAAAGAACATGTAATAGAATTTTGTGGAATTTGTGATTGATGGTAAGAATGAATTGTAATTACATTACACAAATGCATTTCATCATTTTAATAATAAAGAATCTCCCCAATATTGTAAGATTCTCAGATGTCCAGAATATGCTACTCAAACTGAATCCAGGAAAGATGGACTCTGTATGGTACTAGACACAAGGCCCATGGTAGTAGACACTCAAAAAAGGCTTGCTAAAATGAGTTGGAAAAAATCCATTCCAGTCATAAATTCCACATATTAACCCTGAGATTTTTTTTGACCTGAGAAAGAGCTCCTCTCCACAATGTTACAACTGATTCATTTGATAGGGCAAGGTGTTGTTGTTGTGTTTTGTTTTTGTGGACTGACTGATCAACAAACACTTATTAAGTACTTATGTGCCAAGCACTGAGCTACAGAAGATTTATTTCATTTATTATGATTTACTTTTTGAGTCTCTCATTCCACTAACCACCTCTCCCATTTGGAAAGTCAGAAAACCAAACTTCCTTTCTTAAACATGTAATCAAGAAAAGCAAATTCCCAGACTGACCATGTCTTTCCCCAAATTACAACTCCATCTGCGCTCAGACATCATCATCTTTCTACCCAGTGATGGGTAGCATTTCATCATGAATCCTCTGGAATCATTGGTGGTCAATGCAGGATCAGAGTTCCTGAGTCTTTGATAGATTTTTGTCTTTACTGTATTACTGTTATTATAGGAATTGTGTGTGAAAACACAGATTTACCAAAAACAAACAGAACTTCCATAAAAATAATCATTTGCCTTACAAAGCAATTTCCTTAAGTAGCAAACTTCCTAGTTACACATAAAATATTGTTCAGTTATGTATACATTTGCAGGAACACAGTTGCATAAAGCAAAGTTCAAGAACATAGCAATTATGTAAAGCAAAATACACTTGCATTTCATGATTTCTCTCAAACTCCTAGTTACCTCAGAAAGCTTCCTCTTTCTATCATGCACCATCATTGCATCTGAGATCAACTTCTTTTAATCATCACATCAGTATTCTGAGTAGTCAATGCCTTTGGAAGGCCTACACTTCTAGGGTTTCTGTGTCAAGTAATTAGATGGATAAGATCCAGCCATGGGTCAGAAATCTCACAAACCAAATCTTTCAGTGGTTTTGCTTATAGCTCCAGCCAGGGAATAATCCCACCTGTCCCAACTTCATTAGGATGTTTTCAACTACCAGAACTTGGAAACAGAGTGGAAACAGTCTTCTAGTCACAGTTTCAGTACCAAATACAGATTTTGAGATTTAAAAGAAGGGAAAAAAATTTAATTACCAACCTTGTCCCCAAAGGTGAGGTAAGCAAATATACTTCCTTCTCTTCTCTGGAGAGGCAGATAGAAATTACATATAAGTGGTGTATTCCTTAGTTTTGTGGTACCTTTTCTTTTTTCTCTTCCTTTTCCCTTTATTATCAGACATTTCTCTCTGGGTAGGAAAAAGGAGAGGGTTATATCTGGAAATGAAAGTGATATAAAAACAAAAGATATCAATAAAAATTAAATGAAGTGACAGTAATCAAAGTTTAAAAATAAATAATCAATTTAAATTGTCTTTTGTTTTATAAGTCCTTTAAAAAAACTCTTATAAATTCCATAGAGTTCATCATCTGGTGGCAAAGCTTTTAACTTTAAGGCAGTTAAGCACTAGGGTAAATATATGTGATTATTAGATGTTTAACCAATTATGTAGTATTAGTGCCATTCTGTAGTTTCATCCAAATATGCATTCATCTCTGTGTACTATGCTGCACAGCATTCCCAGGAAATAGATTAGCATTAAACTTCTGTATCTCTGATTATCTAATCATGCAGTGTTGGGTATTAGAGTTATTTATGTCTTATCTACCTAAATAGCAAGGTCAATGAAAGCAGGGACTACAGCTTATCTCAAATTTATATTCTCCCTTACACCCAATTCCTCAATGTCTACCACTAAACTTTGTGCACAGTAGGTGTTTAATGAGCCAAATGAATAGCATAGAGAGGTAGAATGTTATATGATCTTTAAAAAGTGGAATATGGAAGCCCTTCAAATCTCATCTCTCATACTTAATCTCTAATCCTTAATTTCTTATCTTTAAAATGAAGATAATATATGTAGCAACTATTTCCCTGGACTCTTAAGAAATGAGATAATATACTTTAAAGTGATACATAAATGTCTATTATTACTGTTATTGCTAGCTTTTATATAGTATTTTATGGTTTTTAAAGTCCTTTATAGACATGATCTCATTTTTGTCTTTACAATCATCCTAGAGGTCCCAGCTATGAATAGCCCCATTTTATTGGAGAGGAACCCGAGGCAGACAGAAGTTATGTAACTTGCCCAGTGATATCCTCATTTTATAGAGGAGGAAACTCGGGTAAACAATAATTAAGTGACTTGTCCAGCATCACACAGCTAATGTGTCTGAGGCTAAATGTGAACTCATGTCTTCCTAACTTCAGTTCTGGTACTCTCTCTACTATGGAAGGGACCTTAAATGTCACATAGCCCAATCCCTGTATTTTGCAGATAGGTTAACTTTGACATCCCCATTTTACACATAGAGAACTCAGTTACTATGTCAACTGCTCAAGATGTCACAAGCAGAAAATATCATATGATCTTTCAAAGGGAGGAAGCAAGAATTCCCATGTAAAAAGCAATACACAGGGATACCATGCAGTGTCCCTCAGAGAATCTCAAAGTGCTTAAAAGGCACATAGGGATGCATGCTTCGTGGATGGGGAAAACCAGGCTGTGAAAATGAGAGAGAGCTACTAAAGATCACACAATCAATCAAGGACAGAGCAAGAGAATATCCCCATGCTCAGCACTGACTGCTCAGTATATGGAAGTAGGGGGAAATTGGCTTTCCTTAATGGTGAGGCAGGGAGTGGGAGGGACTGAGCCAAAGCTTCCCAAGTTGGCAGGAATTTCTGCCTTTACTGGTTAGGAGATCCAGCAGCCTACCTCAAAAGCCCCTCTACTGCTCCATTGTTTGTCTGCAGAACACAAAGGGGAAGTTTATGCTTTTGTTGTTCAGTCATTTCTGTAGAGTTCCACTCTTCATTTGGAGTTTTCTTGACAAAGATACTTGAGTGGTTTGCCATTTCCTTCTTTAGCTCATTTAATAGATGAGGAAGCTGAGGTAAACAGGATTAAGCAATTTGCCCAGACTTACACACAGCTATTACCTGAAACCAGATTTGAACTCAGGAAGATGAGTCTTCCTGACTTCAGGCCTGGGACTCTTATCCACCGTGCCACCTACTACAGTCCAAATGGGCTTGAGTGCATCTGCTGTGAGACAAAGACAAAAATATACACACATACTTGGTACCACTTTCAGATTCAAAGTATAGAAACCATTAGAATGGAAGACTGTAGCACCTTACATACTTATGTTCATGACTGTTCTTGACAACTAGGAACAAAGACAAAATATCTTTGAATGATGGAATCACAGATCATTGGGTCTAAAATTGATTTTTAGGGATACCTAACCCAACTCCCTCATTGTACAGATAAATCATTCAACAAGCATTTACAAAGAATTTACGTTGCATGAGGCATTGCACTAGGAGTTTGGGACACAAATAAAAATATAAGGCATTCTTATAGCAAAGAAGGAAACAGGCCCAGTGGAGCAGTGATTAGCCCAAGGTCACATAGCAACATTCCCTCCAACCCAGCTGCTCCAAGAGGTCCTTTCCTGGTTTAATCTGTAACCACAAAGGGCAAGCAAACCAACAAGAGCATTCTTTTTCTTTTTTCCCCCCTGGGCTATGGCACTTCTCCACAAAACACACTTCAGTTGGCCCTATCCAGCATGCCTGCACTCTTGAAAAGCACGCAGCTACCCAAGGCACAGCAAGGAAGCCAAAGTGGGAAGAGCATATTTAGATGAATGAACTTTGAAGTTGCTGAAAGAGCAAATAGTCCTTGATCTTGTTTCCTCCTCTTGAACTTTTTGTGGTTCCCACAAATGCCCAGAAAAGCTTTCCAGTTCTGCTGATCAAAAACTCCCCAAATGTAAAGACAAATGTTCTCTTCTTTTTCTTTTCTTTTCTCTTTGGACAGCTCCCCAGGGCTTATAATGAGAAGCTTCATCCCTTATATGAGCACCCTAAATGATGCAACCTGTTTGTTTACTCTCTTCTCCACATCTGTTTTGTGGGGGCTTAGCACCCAGAGAAAAGATTCCAGCTGTGAGGTCACACAGTGGATGGAACACCAGCTGCCTGCTACTAACCTCATTTTCCCACACTTGGGGTCCATTCCACTGCTGTTGATTATTATTACTGTTTTGTTGCTGAACTCCCAGCTTCTCTTTTGTTTCATTTGGAAAAACGAGTTCTATGTCAAAATTCAAAGCAGGACAAAGGAAACATTTCCAGTGAGGTAGGAGAGGCATCAGACTCAATGCAGTGTTGACACAGAAGTAGAAACCCAAAGGCAGGCATTCTTCCATGTGGCCCTGAACTCTGAGCAAATCTTCTCTTTATGACCCAGTCCACACATTTGTTTTCCCACGTGCTTGCACTTCCAGGCCACCACACATTCCTCGAGACTTGAACTAGAAAAATAAAAGTCTAAAAAAGGACGAGTTTTTAGATGAGCTGTTGGAAAGAATTTCCTGAATGGGAAAATTTGGTAGCAATAGGAGATCTCCATCCCTATAGATCAGAGGTTCTTAACTTTTTCTGTGTTGTGGGCCTTTTGGTAGTCTGGTGAGGCCTGTGGACCCCTTCTCAGAATATTTTTTAGATGTATAAAATAGAATACATATGGTTACAACGTAAGGCAATGATACTGAAGGGCAAATATAAAAAAAAATAATTTAAGTTCATGAGCCCCTGGTGAGAAACCTCTGCTATAGACCTTAAAGAAGACAGGTCATTATCTCTCTTGCTATCCTGAGAGACAGACCAGATGAAACATTTCCTATAGCAGCTCTCTATGACACTGTCTAGAGAGTTGTGCAGATTTCTATGAGTACAGGGAATAGAAAATAACTTTTAGAGCCTAGAGATGTTAGGATTAGGAATGGAGATAAAAATCATAGGATTCAAGATTCAGAGTTAGAAGGACCACCTAGTATACTCTTTAGTTTTACAGAAGAGAAAACTGAGACCAAGAGAAGCTTAAATGGCAAATGGCATACCCCATGTCAGATAAATAGCAAGGAACAGGATTGGAATCCAAACCAAGACTGAGATTTGAGTGGATCCCTCTGACTCCAAATCCAGAGTCCCTTCCACGATTCCAAGGGGGCAGAAATTGGTAACCAGTAACCATTACTCCCTTCTTCCTTTTGCCTCCAGGAAAACACGAGCAAATACTCTTTGGAATTAATCTACCCTATTCTGAATATTTTAGATTACCCCCCATTCAAATCCCTTTTATTTTTTTTTAATTTTAATTTATTTTCTTGGTTACATCATTCATTTCCACAAGGTTTTGAGTTACAAATTTTCTCCCCTTTTTGTCCCTACCCCCCAGCCCAGAACATTGATCCCACTGTAAGAACCCTCCCACGATCTGTTCCCTTTTATGCCCTCCTCCAACACCTCTCTAGCTTTC
>CM053597.1:130010484-130169227 GCA_028646575.1 Pseudocheirus occidentalis
TTCCTGTTAAGGTGTGAATTACTCCCAAGGAGTTAACTGTAAGTAAGGAGCTAAGCCTTTGAGGTGCTAAGTGCCTTTAGTAGGTGCCAATAGAAAGGGGCATGGAAGATCTTCTGATTTCATTAACATTACAGTACCTACCTACATCCCTACTATTATGGGGATAGGTGGGGAAAGTATCTTCATATATAGTTTGGACTAGACAATGCTGAAGCCCCTCCTTACTCTTCAAATTCTGTAATTCTGTAATGGATTTTACTAAAGCTACTCATGAGACCATGCATGGAAGAACTGCAGTCTACATCAGTAGAAAAGATACCCATATTGATGAAACTGATTATTTTTTAAGCATCTTAATGGAATGATTTTATTCATTTTTACTCAGTTTCCCAGAAAAGAATGGAGGCCATCAACACTTATTTAGTTCCTAAAGCATAGTCCTAGTGCTTTACACTTATTATCTCATTTGACCCTCAAGACAGCCTCCTGAGGTAGGTGCTGTTATTATCCTGATTTTACAATTGAATAAACTGGCTGGGTGAAGTGACTTGTTCAGGGTCACTCAGCTACTGAGTGTCTGAGGTCAGATTTAAACTCAGGTCTTCCTGATTCCAGACCCAATGTTCTATCTACTGAACAACCTAACTGCCCTTAAACAAAGAAAGAACATAGGAGATTATTCAGTGGTTTCATGATACTAGACATAATGGTACTGCCTTACTTGAACCCAGTGACCACATCTTTGCAGAGGATTCTCCTAATCCATTTATAAAGGGCATCTTGAGGTTCCTAAAGCTGCCCAAGGTCAAACACATTCCATGAGATGATGCCTTTTGACAGCTATGAATAATAATAGCAATTGTACTTTAATAATTATGCATTTCTGGAGTGCCTTAACACTTCCAAAGCTTTCTTCATGACATCCCTTTGTTGTACATATTTCTATCCCCATTTTCCAGATGGGGGAACTGAAGTTCAAAGGTATGAAGTTACTCATCCAGGATCACACAACTGGAAGGTATTAGCCAGGGTTCAGACCAAGATCTCCTCTCTCACAGCCTAGCCCCTTTTCCACTACAACGAGGGGATCCATGATTTGCATATATTATAGTCTATACGCATAATCAATCTGTTTGCAAAAGGAATAAAATAATCACAAAATCCACCAAATGGAAAAGAGTCTTTTGGATTATCTAGTACAATCCCTTCATCTTGCACATGAAGATGCACAGCTAGTTATTGACAAAAGAAGTCCTAGACCCAAGGACCCCTGAATCCTAGCCCTGAGTTTTTTTTTTCCATTACACTAAACCCATCAATGGATCAATCAACAAGAATTACAGCAAGTGTTTATTCTATGCCATGCCATGTGCTAGTCTCTAGGGATGTGAAAATTAAAATGAAACAGTCCCTGCTTAAATTCTTTCAGGTTGTACATTTTTCAGGGGCAATCAACATGTACCTGTGTAAGAATATCCAGGGGAAGCAAGATCACAGTAGATGCAGTACTAGGCCTGGAGTCAGGAAGACTAAAAGTCAAATCTGGCCTCAGACATTTACTAGCTGTGTGACCCTGAGCAAGTCACTCGACCCTGTTTGCCTCAGTTTCCTCATCTCTAAAATGAGCAGGAGAAGGAAATGGCAAATCACTTCAGTACCTGCTAACAAAACCCCAAATGGGGTCACAAATGGTTGAACATGACTGAAACAACTAAAAAAAGAATATCCATTATGTATTCAAAATAATTACCAGGTAATTTCTAGGAGTCAGCTCTAAATTGTCATCTTAAATATGCAGGTATGAATCCTCAATGAATGACTAGATTCCTTTCAGTAAACCTGAAGTTCATTTCTCTTCATTGAACTGATCTATTTTGGGGAGAGGGAGGAGGAAGGGTGTCCATCTTGAGATTTTGCTTTCTATTGGAAATATACTGTTTGAAAAATTCATTATTTCTCAAATAGCTCACTAATGTGACCCTCATTATTATCATTATTTATACAGAGCTTTTTCAGAGTGCCAAGATTTATTTTTACTTTTAAAACATATTTAACAGCATCATATATAAACAGAGTGCATTGTGTTGGGAGCAATAAAATGCGCATTCATCTGTCAGAAATACAGAATGCTTCCTATAAAGCTAATTCACTAGATGGAAGGTCTTTATCAGAGTTCATGCAGTTCTCTTCTCTAAGGGACTAACTACCTAATTAATTATGGTTTGTGGGAGATACTTCAAACACATCTAGCTTTAAGTCTCCAGACACAAAGTGTCTCAGACATCATCCTAAATATCTTAATCTTCCAATCTGTCCCAACTCAAGCCAGGTTCCTATAAGAAATCAGAGCCTAGGAATTTAGATCATTGGAGACAGACAGACAGACAGAAGATAGATAGATAGATAGATAGATAGATAGATAGATAGATAGATAGATAGATAGATAGATAGATAGATAGATAGATAGATGGATGGATGGATGGATGGATGGATGGATGGATGAATGGCTAGATTGATAGATAGAAAGAATTTTTCTCATCTAAGTCAGTTATTCTCTTTAGAGCTGAAACACCATACCACAAGTTGAATTTCTAGTCACCATAATTTTCTCAAAACAGATTTATAATTTGAATCACAATTAATTGAAGGTTTGGGGGTATATTATTCCAGCTGAAGTTAATGGATATAAAAAAATTCTTCTAAGAGTACATTTGAAGATATTGGACTTAGATTCAGGAGATGTGTTAGAATCCAGATACTTACAAATCACAAAACATCTCTGAGCCTCAGTATCTTTCTCTATTAAACTGAAAGGAAAGCTGGTACTACCTTTTTCAGGTTTTTTTAATGAAAACGCTTTGTAAACTTTGAAATTTACATCTCTGTGTATCCATACATGTGAGTATGTGTGCACATAAATATGTTGTATGGTATTGCATACATATAGGTATATGTTCATACACAGGATGTTCCAGAAATCTGAGTGATTAAAATTGCATGCAGGCTTTTGGAACACTCTGTATTTAGGATATTCTAATCATACAGTACTCAGACTTAAACCATAGATTCTTCACTGGTCTTTAGATCCTTAATTCAAGGAAAATAAATTCCATTGTAAGTTACCTAAGGTAGAATTGTTGTTCTAGAGCTTAAAGAGGCTTTAGAATATTTAGTCCAACCCCTTTGTTTGACTTATGAAGAAATGGAGCCCAGAGACATTAAACAGCTTTCCCAAAGTCATATGACTTAGAAGGAGCAAATTACTAGAACAGCATTTGAACCTCAATCCCCTTACTGCAAATTTAGTCTGTATTACACTGCCACCTATGTATGGTGGGCACTAACATGGAAGGGGAATCAGCTGAATGTGGGATGTCTGGCTGAAAAGACCTATTTCTGACACTCCCATAACCTCAACATCCATCTCGCAGATGTTTGCTCTTGGTATATTGCAATAAAATAGTGTGACCCAAGGTGTGCAACAAGGTGTACAGGGATAAAACTAGAGACAGGGGAATGTCAGTCTCATGTTTGCAACTGAATGTTTTTATGCTTTTGTCAATTGTCTATTACTGTTCCTAGGATTCTCTTTAAAAGCATCGCACTGTACTTCTATTAAATTAGTAGGCAATAGGCTTGATATTTTACGGGTCAGCCTTATCTCAGAGTTCTCAGAGCAGAAAGGGCCCTCTGAGACCATCCATTTCAAATTATATATGAACCAAAACCTTATTTGCAAAATGGCTCACAAGTGATTGTCCAGTCTCTGCTTAGGACCACCCATGATAGGGAATTGCCTTACCCCTAAGGCAGCTCATTCCATTTTGGAACAGCTCTAAATATTAGGGGAAGTTTTGTTTGTTTGTTGCCCCATTGTAGTGAATTTAAATCTAGCTCTCTGCATCTTCTACCCATCCTTCCCAGTTTTGAACCAAATGGTCAAGCAAAACAAATCAAATTCTTTCCAAACGACAGGTCTTGGTATATTTGAATCTAACTATCTTTCCTTACCCTAAATTTACCCAAAATCTTCCCTTCAACAGAATAAACATTCCCAGTTCCTTAACTGGCCTTGTTTTCCATTCTAATGCCCCCAAATCTTCTTTTCTCCAGAGTCAGCATTCACAGTTCACTTGGCAGGGTTTCCAGTCAATCCTTCCCATCCTGGTCATATTTCCCTGGACATGTTCTAATTCACCAATGTTTTTTGTAAAAACAACACCACCTTGGTATCCAGAATTTAACACCTTACTTCAGATGAAATCTAATCAAGATAACGTGTGTTTTACCATCTTCCTTGTTTTGGACTCTTTTCTTCTATAAAAGAAGCCCAAGATCCCTTGAGCACTAGCTTTTATTTTTTTGTCCTCATACTGTGACTCCCACAATGAATTTGCAGTTTATAAAGCCCCCTAAGTCTTCTTCCCAAATACTTTTGTTTAGCTATGCTTCTCCCATCCTGTACTTAAACAGATTATTTTTTAACCCACATGTAGTTAGGCTTTTACTTCCCCCCACCATTAATTTCATTCTCTTCAATTCAGTCCATTTTATTGGCTATAAGATCTTTCAACCTCTTAGTTAGCTCCCTCAATTCATGCTATTGGCAAATTATGCAAGCCTCTGTTCAAGCCATCACTAAAAATCTATTAAATGGGACATGGACTATGAGAAGGGGAAGTTCTACATGCAATGACTCCAGAACCTTCCAGGCAGGGTCTCTGGATGAAAAATATCAAACCTACTATTCACTATAGCTTAAGTCCATTGACTCCTCCAGATTTTCTAGTATTTAAGACTAACCAATATTAAAAATGCCAAAACTCATAAGAAATTTTAAACTTTATCAGCTAACCCCTTTGTGAAATTAATACTAACTAATCCAATAAATATTTATTAAGAATTTATACAAGGCAATGTGTTAAGCACCAAGTATACAAAACTAAAATGGAAAAAACCAGATAATCTGTGCTGCTATCACATTGATTGTCTACCATTTGTTTAAAACAGAAAAGGCCCTGTAGAAGATTTGTATCCCAAGACGTCCAATTTTTGCTGTTGTCTGTGATGCTGTGACTGAAGGGTATCTATATTCTGCCTCCAAAGCAAAATAGGAGCCTTGATACCAATCAGGCGGGTATCAAAGTCAAAGTCAAGAAAAAAATTAATCCAATTAAACAGGCACTTAATAAACTCCTACTACACACTTTGCCTACTATGCACTTAGGTACTGAGGACACCAAGATAAAAACTAAGTAGTCATGTCCCTTAAAGAATTTGCATTGATTGAATATCTACATAAATAAATATTACACAAGGAAACAAATCAGAAAAAAATAACAACTTGGGGCACGGAGGTAAATCTATAAAGGCTTCAAGGAAGAAGTGAAACCTATATTAGCCTTGAAGGAAGTCAAGGATTCTGACAGGAAGAGATGAAGAGGTGGTGTCCATTACAGGCATGTACACCCTAGTTTTGCACTCAGCACTGGAACACTAATTATCAAGATGTTCTGCCCTCTCAAAATTACTTAAAGTAAAAATTTTCTCCCATCTTGAAATTGTACACTGTCACCCTAACAAGGCTATAAAGTGTAAAGGGTCATAATTCTTAATTAGTCGATTGGGTTCCCCAACTATGTTTACAGAAAAGCTAGTAGCCCTGAGGGTGAAGTTAGGCTGTTTAAAGTCATGTTTTAATTTTTTTTGTAATTGCAATTTGATTGCTAGTATAAATTACCAAGTGTACTTACTGCTTTTTGTGCCCAACATTTCCCAAAGTGAATAATTTTGAATTAAAGGCTGATACCCATCCAAAAGGTTCCCAGAATGTTCATAGACTCAGTGAATTATGTATTAAACAGAATTCTTTAGGCAGAAGATAAGAGATGCTTTTGATGTTGGCTATGACTTTTAATTATATTAACCGTTATTAATTTTTAGTCTTCTATAGAGGTGCTTTCTTGTATTCTCTGTTCACTTATTTAGTTATTCCTTAGTCCAATTTTTCATTTTTCACGTTAAGAGTATCATGCGTCAATTCAAATCTCCCATGTTGTGGCAGAAATCTGATGGCTAATTTCTGAAGGACTGAGGAACAATTTGCTACACGTGCACCACCTGCTGGACAGTCACCATATATGCCCACAGGACTCTACACAATATTTTAGGCCAACCTCTTTAGCTGAAAAAGGAATGTGGTCATGGTCATCTGAGACTAGGCAAAGGGAGAGTAAAAAAAGTACCTGGGAGCTGATGTGTGCATGTAATGTCCTTTGGCCATGATTTCTTTGCTCAAAGGACTTAGCTCAATGCCTGGGCTGGATTTGGGTTATTTTTTTTCTTTCTTTCTGTTCTGTTTTAGACTCCAAAAGCTACAATTAAAGTTGTTAATGAACACTAATCCTAAGAAAATTAAAACAAGTCCCTTAGGCAAAACCAAATAAAACCAGTGATATCTTCATCATCTTCAAAGTCAGTGAAGATTGGTACATGTAATAATTCATTCATCTCAGAGTTCTTTTCTTTTCAGCTAAATCAAGCACTTGTATGGTTTAACATGATGCAGCCAGGTAGTGGGTAAGAGTTCTGGACATGAAGTGAGGAAGAGTTAAATTCAAATCCTACCTCAGACCCATCTTAGCTGTGGCAGCCCAGGCTTAACCGGTCACCAAACCTCTTTCAACCTCAGTGCCTTCATCTATAAAAAGGAGACAATAGTACTATGTCCTTCATAAGGCTTTGAGGATCAAATTATATAATATGTATATGCATTTTGTAAAGCTTAGAGTACTATATACATGCTGGCTGTTGTCATTTTTAATTATTTTGATTACATAGTGCCTAAAGAGCACATTAATAGAGTAAATAATTGTACAAACTAAATCTGTCCCAGTTTATGCCCATTTTAGGGAATGTAAAGCTACAAGACAGAGAAGAAAAAGGAGAGAAAGGATGAAGACAGTGGTAAAATGGAAAGAATTTAGAGTCAAAAGTCAACATGCATTTATTAAGTGCCTACTGTATCTCAGGCACACAGTGCTGTCTCACATTCTAACTATGACCTTGTGCAAGTTACTAAAACTCTTTGGACCTTCTAGGATCACAGATTTAGAGCTGGAGGGGAAGAGGTCCAACACCTTCATTTTACAGGTCAGGAAACTGAGGCTGAATTTGGGTCCCTTGTCAAAGATCAAACAGGTATATGTGTCAGAGACAGAATTTAAACCCAGGTCCTCTGACTTCAAGTTCAACCCCGTTTCCCACTGTATGACACTTTTTAATTTCATTTTCTGTAAAATAAGCAAAGCCAACAAGGAAGCATAGCAAACAGAATATTGGTAAGGAATAGAGTAGAGGTTAATTCAAGAAAACCTTAATTCAAATAGTGTCTCGTGAATTTATTAGCTCTGTGACCCTGAACAAGTCACCGAACCACTGTCAGCCTCAGTTTCCTCATTTGTGAAATGGAGATACCTACCTCCTAGGGTTGTTGGAGGAAGGTGTGATAATATATATAAATCTCCTGGCAAACTTTAAAGCACTATATGAATGTTAGCTCTTATATTATTCTCATTATTCTTATTCCTATTAATTACTTGTTGGACTCAATGGTCTCTAAGGTACCTCCTAACCCTAAATCCTGTCATCAGATATAGCAAGAAAAAAATCATAGATTCAGAGTTACAAGACATGAGTTCTAAACCCAGTTCTGACATAAACTGTGTGACTCTGGGCAAGTCACTTAACCACTATGAGCTTCCCCATTCACATCTTTAGTAGACATGATCTCGAAATTATATTCCAGCTCTTAGCTTCTATGGCTTTATGATGTGTTTGGAGATTGAGTAGAAATGCTAAGAAAAGAAGAATGTTTTCCAGCACACTGCTTTAACATCTCAATCTTATTCTGTCTTCTTCATCATCTTCAATGGTTTCTATCTGACCTCTGTATGGTTCTGGAACATAAAAAAACATATGCAGTATTCAGAGGAAAGCACATTTTCCTAGTGATATATTTGGTGTAACCTTGAGCTGTGACATACAACTTCTTTATTTGTCTCATAATTAACATAGTAACTTAAAATTAATGTCTTCCTCTATGCACCACTGAATACTTGCATCTTGATAGACATTTAAGTTATGAAATAGTACATCATATGAAGCTAGTCAAATATATCATTGCCATTCTTCATTTATTGTTTCAAATGTCCTATGAATTACTACATTGACCCAAATATGAGATACCTCCTTAAATGAGATATCTTTGAAAGGAGTAAAATGTATAAGTATACAATTATTATAGTCTGAATTGGGTTTTATAGAAGGCAGATTTAGGGAGAAATTATGAACCACATTTGAACCAATGGTGGTAGTTTCTATAATTCATGCCTTTGTGATTTCAATCAATAAACATTTAAGCACTTAATATGTGCCAGGCACTCTGCTAAGCCCTAGGGATACAAGAAGAAGCAAAATATAGTCTTTGCCTTCAAGAAGAATTCAACTTAATGGGGGAAACAACATGTGTGTACATACATATATGTATGTATGTATACATATACGTGTGTATATGTGTATAGATATAGATATAAAAGTTATATTCAAAATAAATAGGAAACAACAGAGAGAAGGCACTATAATTAAGGGGATCATACAGATTTCCTCTAAAAAATGAGATTTGAGCTGAAACATAAAGAAAGCCAGGGAAGTCAGTAGGCAGAGAAGAGGGAGAGCATTATATCACAGGTGTGGAGGCAGCCAGAGAAAATTTTTGGAGCCCAGAGACGGAGAATCTTGCTAGAGGAACATCCAGGAGGCCAGTGTCACTGGATCTCAGAGTACATAGCAGGAAATAAAGTGTAAGAAAAGGCTGCAAAGGGTGAAGAGGACCAGGTTACAAAGGGCTTTGAATGCTAAACAGAGTATTTTGTATTTGATCCTAGAAGTGATAGAAAGCTACCAGAGTTTATTGATTGGTGGAATGGCATAGTAAATGTATTTAGGAATGTATTTAGGATTTAAATGTATTTAAGATTTATGAAAATCACTTTGTTGGCAGAATGGAGGATGGATAGGAGCAGAGAGAGACTAGAGACAGGCAAACCCACTAGATAGGCTATTGTCATGGTCCCATAGAAAGTGAAGAGGGCCAAGAGTGGTAACCGTGTCTGAAGAGAGAAGGGGGCATACTCAAGAGATGATGCAAAGGCAAAATCTATAGACCATCGCACCATATCGGATATGGGCAGTGAGGGAAAATTAGGAGTCTAGGATGACTCCTAGGTTGCAAACTTTGGGGGTTGGGAGAATGCAGGGAAGGTAGGAGAGGGTAGGATTTGGGGGAAGTGATAAGTTCTTTTGTGGACATATTTAATTTACATTGTCTACTGGATAGCCAGCTCAAGATTAGAGGTTGGAGAAAGAAAGCTCAAGAAAGGTAGCTGGAGATGTGAGATTGTAGATTAGCGAATCATCAGCACAGAAAGCCATGAGAGTTCATGAGATCACTGAATAAAGTTGGATAGAGACAAAAGAGCAAAGGACCCAGGTTAGAACCCTGAGGAACACTTAATGGTTAGAAGGAGTGGCTTCAATGATGATCCAGTAAAGGAGACTAAGAAGGAGCAGTCAGATGGAGAGAATGGTGTCCTGAAAACCTAGAGGGAAGAGAGGTTCAAGGAGAAGAGAGCTGACAGTGCTGAAGGTTGCAGGGAGGTAGAGAGGAATGGGGATTGATAGAAGGCCATTGAATTTGGCAACTAACATTTCATTAGTAACTATGGTGAAAGCAGTTTCAGTGGAATGATAAGGTTAGAAACTGGATTATAAGGGGATAAGAGAGTGAATAGAGAGAAGGTGGAGGCCCTTATTTTAGACACTCTTATTGAGTAATATAGCTTACAAAGTGCAGGAAAGACATAGGGCAATGGTTAGCAGAGACAGAAGGATCAAATGACGGTCTTTTCAGGATATGGGAGTGTCAGGGTGAGGTGGGAGATGTGGCCTTATTTGTAGGCAGTTGAGAATGGGCCTGTAGACAGGGAGAGATTGAAAATAAATTACTAGTGGGGATAAAAGGGAGCAATCTATTGAAGAAGATGAGATGGAACAGGATTTCTCGATCAGGTAGAGGGGCCAACTTTGTAAGGAGTAAGGACATCCCATCTTGTAAGAAATGGGTAAATGAGAGGAAAGAGGCAGAAGGCATCTGAGTGATAGATGAAGAAGAGGAGTTCATGGTGAATGGAGAATATGAGTTAAGGCTCTCAGTAGAGATGATGATGGAAGAAGCCATGGGAGTTTTGATCAAGGTTGAAAGGGTTTGGAAGAGCCTTTGTGGAAAGTGGGAGAGTAAGTTGATAAGGCAGGTATAGAAGGACTGCCTAGCAGCAGTCTGAAGTCTGATTAGTCTTGCAAAAGCAGCATCACGTAGAGACTAGAGCTGCCTTGGAAGCAGAAAGACTTGGGTTCAGGTTTCACCTTGTCACAATCTGACAGCAGAACCATGAACAAGTTAGTTAACCTCTCAGGGCAAGCCACTTTCCTTCCTCCCATACTCAATTCATTATTTTTTTTATTTTTCCAATTAAATGCAAAGGTAGTTTTCAGCATTCACTTTTCCAAGCTTTTGAGTCCCAAATTTTTTTCTCCCTCCCTCCCCTTCCTCTTCTCAAAGAGAGCAAGCAATCTGATATAAGCTTTACATGTGCAATCCTATTAAACACATTTCCACATTGGTCATGTTGTGAAAGAACCATAACCAACAGGGAAAATCATGAGAAAGAAGAAAAGAGAGAAAATAATCAGCTTTGATCTGCATTCAGACTCCATAGTTCTTTCTCTGGATAGCACTTTTCATCATGAGTCTTTTGGAATTGTCTTAGATCATTGTATTGCTGAGAAGAGCTAAATCTGTCATAGCTGATCGTCACACAATGTTGCTGTTACTGCCACACTCAACTCTCTAAATTACCTGGGATTACTGATCAGCATTGATAAAGAGAATTTCCTGTATCAGTGAAATCATAGCTTCAAACCCAGAAAACCTTTCATTTAGTCATTGCAGAGCTCAGGGTAATTATATTAGGTTTATAGATTTTTACACTCAATGCCTGGGTTCATTAACATAAGGGCAGAAATATCCATAGTTACTGATCAGGATCTATAATTTCATTCATGTAAACAAGCATTTATTAAGCACCAATTATGAGTAAGGCACTAAATAAACTGGGGATACAAAAAAAGACAAAAAAAAATCCCTGCCCTCAAGGGGCTAACAATGTAGTGATGGAGACAATATGCAAATAACTACTGGACAAACAAAATATATGCAGGACAGGTGCAGCTAGGTGTCACAGTGAATAGAGCACTGGCCCTGAAGTCAGGAGAAACTGAGTTCAAATGCAGCCTTAGACACTTGACACATTATACGCATAGCTGTGAGACTTTGGGCAAGTCACTCAACCCCAATTGCCCTCCAAAACACACACATGCACACACACACCCCAAACTGGAGAAAATCTCAGATGGAAGACACCAGCTTTAAGGAAGACTGAGAATGACTTCTTGAAAAAAGTGAGATTTTATCTGAGACTCAAAAGAAGCCAAAGAGGCTAGGAAGAGAGGGCGAACACTGTAGGGATAAAGGACTATGGGTGAAAATTAATAGAGTCAGGAGAGGAATTGCAAGGAGGCCAGTGCCACTGGGCAGTCATATACACAGAAGAAAGTAATTTATAAGAAGACTGGAAAGGGAGCTCCCTTGTTATATCAATAACTGTGTTTCCAAGTACACTAATATGTCACTTATTTGGCAATCTCAGTGATATACATCCAAGAACCAGAAAGAAGGCCAAAAATGGCGTCTGAGCAGCCACAATAAATGCAGCAAAGTTATCACACCAACACTCATTAACTTCACTCATCAGAGATCCCCACAGGTTCATTCTCAGCCTATTAATGTTATTTTATAAACAATGCTAACAAGTTCAATTATCTAATTCACTTGCAGCTGATTAGAATCAGAAGCTGAGGGTCATGGGGGTCATGAACATCAAATGTCTCTATTGCTAAGTATGTGAGAGAAAACCAACTCAAAGCAGTTGTATTTGAATGCTCCCAGCTGAACACAAGTTTCCATTTGCCTTTTGAGTCTTACTAATCACTAGCTCCATTGTGGGAGAGGTGGTAGATACTGTCTTTCCATCTTTCCTAGGCCTCACACAATGACCCTTGAGCATCTGCTCAGGCTTCCTTGTTGTAAGACTAATCCCCAGATCCCTGCAGAGGCTGATGGAGCTGTTCTAACCACTCCACTCCAAAGAGTACTTCACTTTATACTGCAATTATCACAGCCAGATATGCTAGAAGTCATTTGCTGAAATCATAGAATGGAAAAAAGAAACAGCTGGCATTATTTGCATGTCATAGTTTTAAAAGCAGTAAATTAAAGGGAAAAAAACATGAATTTCCCCCCCCATACACACACACACACACCCTTTATTCCTACAACAAAGTTTTGCAAAGAGCATTTTCAAATCGTGTTATCATAAAGAGCCTTGAAAGGAAAAAATTCACTTCCATCCTACTTTTTACCTCCCATCTGTTATTGTCTGTGCTCCAAAGTAGTTCCTATATAGAGAATTGAAGGAGAATAATGGGACCACACACTAAAGCAGACAAAAGGAGTATTTCAAGGATCATTTGGAAGCACTATCTGAGGAACAACAGCATATGGAAATGACAGCAGACAATTGACCACAGTGGTGGGCAGCAATCAGGGTTGGGGTGGCTGAGTTTAAACAGAAATACCATGCTGTCTGGGAGGCATGGAAGTGGAGACCCACAAGCAATTCTGAGCAATTATTAGCTGGTGAATAGCCTTGCCCTGCAAATAGAATTTCTGTGGTGCAATTCTAAAGGCTATTTGGCTGACAACTTAAAATGTCTCAACCCGTACTGGCTGGCATGGCACTCACTACCCCTACTGCTCACTCTCCTAGACATCTCTACCTCCTTTCAAATGTTCCTAGCAGAGAGATGACAAGGAGGTCCAAAGTAAAGGCCTTGCTGTCTGTCACTCTGTCCTATGCTTTCATTATGGCATGCTTCATAAAAACTAAATTTGAAAGGTAAAGAAAGAAGTCTATTTTCTCATCAAGACAGATGTTTGGGGTTTTCTGTAATCCTGAGATGAGGAAGGGTCCTCTGTCCCTCAAAATATCCCTGCAGCCCAATCCCTACAACTTAGCTGGTTTTTCAGATTCTGTTAATAGTTACTTAGTTTGCAAATAGGAACCTGAGATAAGGGGGACCTATCCCTTCTGGGGAGGAACCACCAGCTTTTGCCCCCAAAGAATGATAAAAGATATTATGAGATAAAGAACAGAGGAAAAAAGAGTAAGTACTAGTGGAAGTAATTTTGTTATGAGGGCAAAATCTGACTTGCTGGTTGTTGTGGCACTCACTTCTTATCCCTCCTAACTTAAGAAGATGAGACCGGCTGATCTCTTGAGCTTGAGAATTCTGAGCTACAATGGTCTATGATGATAGAGTATCCACATTAAATTTGATATCAAAATGGTAAGTCCCAGGGTGGGGCAGGGAGTCACTAGGTTACCTAAGGAGGATCAACCCAGGCCTGGTAATAAACAGGTTAGCAGTTGGAATAGACGTGTGAATAACTCCTGACCTCCCAACATAGGAAAGATGAAAAGACCCAATTTTTAAAGAAATTTTTTAAAAAATAAAATAAAATTGGCATAAACAATAGAAATCTCTATTGTTTTCCGAGAGCATGTATCCAAGACTTGTCCAAAGGTTATTGAGATCTGTCAAATTTAAATACCACTGACCTCATGCACGGTGCTTGATACAGAGTAAAAGGTTTTCATTGAGTCATTCATTCATTGATTCACAGAGGGATAAATGGTACTGCCAAGGGAAACATTAAATATTAGAGGAATTGTTAAATCTTAACCACGAAACAAAAATTTTAGGGGTACAGGTGGCAGTTTTGTACACTGCTCCCAACTGAAAGCAAGAGTTTTGAGAGAGAAGGATAGATTGGGAAAGTAAAAAACTGATTAAGAAAATGATACCTGAGAACCAGATCTGGATTCCTAAGTCATTGCTTTCAGATATACAAATGACAGCTACTTGGCCAGAAATGGGGTACACTGAACAAGGGCCAAGAAAATGTATTGGCTTAGAGACTTGCAAAAAAAATTCAAGATTTTCATTGAAAAGGGAGGGAAATGCCTACATGTATACTATATATAATAACTAGCTACTATAGAGAGTAGCATCACATTTTTTCTTTTTTTCTCTTTTTAAATTTGTTTAGTTTTTACTTTTCAACATTCATTTCCATAAGACTTTGAGATACAAATTTTTCTCCCTCTCTATCCCTTATGCCCACCCCAAAATGACAAGCATACTGAATATCCCTTCTCCCAACCTGCCCTCTCTTATATCCCCTTCCCATCTCCCCCTTACTTTCTTATAGAGCAAGATGGATTTCTATACCCCACTGCCTGGATATCTTATTTCCTGGTTGTGCATCATAATAATTTTTAAGCAATAGATATGTCCAGTCATTTGCAGGAAAAGCGAAAGATGCGGCAATAGAAATTATGTTAGATGTGTTTACACAAATGTTAACATGCAGTTAACATTTACAAGTTTTACAAAGCACTTTACATTATCTGATTAGGAATAGTACGGTTAACAAAAGGGTTATTGTTACCGTATTGGGGAGAGGGTGAGGATCAAAGGATAAATCACCTACAATGCAGAGAAGGTTGTTCAACTTTTTACTTCTGTTTTTTCTGGCAACAAAAGGATTACCTGTCAGGAAGTCAACACGGTAAATTATGATCATAAAAGAGGCATTAGTAGCATCACTAAGATTATCTTTGTACTGGAGCAAAAGAGAAATATCTGAAATCAGGTTTTAGAAATCAGTTCATCGGCATTTGTTAACATCTAATGGAAATCCTCATTCTGAAAAGAGTCTATAGTCTCCTTTCGACTTTCAGACCCAAGGATTTTTCATTATAAAAATCCATTATAAGTAAAATTTACTATGCACCATTATTTTGCTATGATACTTAATAATTATCTTTATTTGGTTACATTGAAGCAAAATAGACTAGTGGAAAGTATGCAAAGCTTAGAGTCAAGAGAGACCTATGTCCAAATACCTTCAGCTATTTAACAGGCAAGTTGTGTAGTAGTGCTACACAAGTATAATCCTACACAAGAATAGTAGGACTTCACAAGATTGTATAATATGGATCAAATGGGATAATGTATGTAAAATCTCTTGGATGCCTAGAAATGATTTGCAAATCTTAAAGTATGTCCATTTTTATCATCATCAATATCTATAATTATAAAGAACTATCACAACCTACCGCTATTTATGGAATGACAGAATTTGAAATTTAGAAGGAATTTCAGTGGCCATCTAGCTAAACCCACACCCAAAAGGCATCCCAACTCTAATGTCCTGAACAAGAGGTCACCTAACCTCTTCCTAACCCTACATGGATGGAAATTCTACCAAAGATTGAGATAGCTCCAATTGTTAGTAAGGTTTTTTCTTCTAAAACTTACTAAATATTTGCTTCTTTGTAATTTCCACCCCTTCTACTCTCCATTGCCAAACAAAATAAATATAATTTCTCTTCCACATGATATTCCACAAATACTTGAAGAAATTCATTGTGTCAACCTGTCTTCACTTGTCCAAATTAAATATCATCCCCAATCTCTTCAGTCTTCATATGATATGGACTCATTCCCTTCAGCATCTTGGTTGCCCTAACACAGACACGAGCCCATTTCTCATTGTCTTTCTTAAAATGTGGTCCCTAGAACTGAACACAATATTCCAGATGAGGTCTTATAAGGACATAGTCCAACAGGACTATAATTATTCCCAGTAGCCATGCCTCTCTTATTTTTTACCCAAAAATAATTAATGTGATCTTGGTCATCACATCATATCATTGATTCACTAAGCTTGCTACTTACTTAACTACCCAAACCTTTTTCAGATAAATTTTTCTCTCTCTTTTCCATCTTGTACTTGTTAGGTTTATTTTTTGAACCCAAATTTAAGACATATTCTTATTAGAGTCAACCCAATATTATAGGTGGTCAAGATATTGTTCAATCCTATCATCTAATGTTCTCTCTCCCTCTTCTCAGTTTTATGTCATCTGCATATGTGGCAAATGTGATAGAAATGACACAGAGCCCAGAGATCTGGAACAACTCCTCTGGAGTCCTCCTGCCATGTTGACATTTAAACATTAATAATTACTGAGTCCAGTCATCCAACAAGTTATGAATTCATCTAACTATATCATCTAATCTAGTAATATCTCTCCATTCTCTCCACAACAATAGCATGAGATACTCTATCAAATTCTTTACAAAAATTGAAGTTAACTACTTCTCTGGCATACTATAAGCTAACAGTTTAGTGTTCTTGTCAAAATGAAAAATGAGGTTGGTCAGGCCTGACCTGTTTTTAATAGAGTCACAGTGGCTCTTTGCAATCATTGATTCTCTTTCTAGATGCTCGTCAACCATCCCATTGATAATCCATTTTAGAGTTTTCCTGAGAACCAAAGTCAAAACTCATTGGGCTATCATTTGGCAGACTCTTTTTTTTTTTTTTTGGAAAACCAGGTCATTTACTATTCTTTCATATTGTGTGTGGAACCTCTTCCATTTCCCAAGATCTTTCCAATATCACTGACAATGACTCAGTAATTAATCTGCCCATTTTTTTCAGTCCCTAAGTATGTAGTTCATCTGAGCCAAGAGACTTGAATTTATGAAATACAACTAGTTGCTCTCTCCATGTCTCCTTATTTCTAGTATCAACTGCCAGTTAACCAATTTTGTTCGGTCATTTCCAACACAAAGACAGTTCTTTTGGCAGAGAAAATAGAATCAAATTAAGAACTGAGCCACTCTGCCTCCTCTAGAGTATACATACATGCATGCATGTATACATACATACATACATGCATACATACATACATACAGAAATCTCAGGAGAAAAAATATATGCACACGCACAAGCACACACACATACACACAGACAGTACCACACTGCCTACTAATTCCAGGCTTAGAGAGGTTAAGTCACATTCATACAGAATACCCCCTCACATTGATCTTCTTTGTTTTCTTTTACCCTCAAAAGATTTCTGCAGTATCACAACTCCATCCCTACACCACCTTAAAAGGACCAAAAGGGTAGCAGTCACCAAAAGGACAAAATCCAATAAGCCAGTCATCCTTACAATCAGACTAATTCATATTCACTGGGATAGATTATCTAACTGAATGGTAATACATGTAGATTTTGCACTGTAAATAAATCCCTTCAGTCACAAATGTATAGGCAACATTGTTCTATAATAGTCAACAAGATAAGGAAAATTTTTTAATTTTTTATATTAAAGCTATGACTAGACAATGATGATACAGTTAGACAGATTCAAAACTTGTTGGATGACTGAACTCAGAATAATTGCTAATGGTTTAACGTCAACATGGCAGGAGCACTCCAGAGGAGTAGCCCAGGGATTTGGGCTGCTTTTATCAATGACTTGTATAAAGAACTAGATGACATGCCCATCACATGTGCAGATGATAGGCATTAAAGGAAACAGAGTTTGTGGATTTTTAGATAAAAACTTGGCAATTATAACATATGATGGCCATCTTGGGCTAAACAAAGCCAGCCAATTGTGTAGTATTGCTTTAAGGTAGTTTAGGACACTGACAGTTATTTGAGATAAGATTTACTCTGTCAGGATTTCCCTGAAGAATTCTTTCCTCCAAACTGTGTTGTCGCTGCTTGTCCTGCCTTTATAACATGGGGATGAGGAACGAATACAATATCATCTATAGCCAGTTGTTCTTAGAAGCTGGAAGGAATGGATCCAAGTCTGCAATCCTTCTATCATAATACATAGAGTGACCATAAATGCAAAGCTTTCCCTGGTCAGCATCTCTGTGAGAGGGGGAGGGGTACAAGTAAGAAGAGGTACAGATTGAAAAGATTGAGTATTTTCATATCTTTGGCAGCTAGGATATACAGCGGATGGAGCACTGACCCAGAGTCAAGAAGTTCAAATTTGGTCTCTTCGGCCACTTCCTAGCTGTGTGACCTTGGGGAAGTCACTTAACCTCTGTTTACCTCTGTCATGTACTGATTATGTGGTCTTAAGTAAGGCCTTTAACTTTCAAGTACCCCCAGACAAATCTCTAAAACTAGAATTTTGGGGGGTGGCTAGGTGGCACAGTGAAAAAAGCACCAGGCCTGGAGTCAGGAGGACCTGAGTTCAAATATGACCCCAGACACTTAACACTTACTGGCCGTGTGACCTTGGGCAAGTCACTTAACCCCAATTGCCCTGCCCTGCCCCCTCCAAAAAGCAAAACAACAAAAGAAAACTAGAATTTTTTTCTTTTTTTGTAATTTTTATTCACTTTAAACATAAATACAAAACACAAAAAAAAAGAACATTGCCATGTACTCAACAGAATGTAAGAGAGGATTCAGTATAAAACAATAAATTTCCATTTCAAGAAAACCTATATAAGAAATACTACAGGGCAGTTAGGTGACACAGTGAATAGAGCACCAACCCTGGAGTTAGGAAGATCTGAGTTCAAATCCTGCATCAGACCCTTGACACACTTACTAGCTGTGTGACTTTGGGCAAGTCACTTAACTCCAATTGCCTTGCCTGCCCCCCTCAAAAAAAAAAGAAAGAAATACTATGCATTATTTTCAAAGTTGCCCAGTTTTTCTTTGCTTCCTTATTGGTTTTCTTTTGTTCTCTGCTGTGCATTTTTACTTTATTTTTCCCCTTCCTCCCTCCCCCTCCCCAACTCCATCCTGAAGAAGATTACCATTAAATGTGGAGAGAGATATATGTACATACACACAGATATCAATCATACACATATATACACATCTACACTCATACACGTATATGTAAGACTGTGCACCATACATATTTCCACTTGTCATCTTCTTCCTCTGAAAGTCTATAGTATCTTCTTTCACAGCTCCAAGTCTCTCCATGTTTTCCTGAATCAACTACCTCATCACTTCCTACACCACAGCAATATTCCACCCCAATCACATCCTTTCTAAGAGATCCTCTATGAGAGTTTCCACCAATTCTCTGCATTCCTTCTATTCTTGGCTACACTGATTTTATTTATACAAGAAAATGTTCATTTAAAATAATTGAAATTATTCATTTTACACTTCAACACTGCTCTCACCTTATAATATAGTTTAGAGTCAGATGCTGCTGAATCTGCTTTCTTGACATCCTTTTCTCCTGGTTCCTTTGAAATTCCTGACCTTTTGTTCTTTCAGATAAACTTGTTTTTTATTTTTTCTAACTAAGATTTTTTTTAGTAATTTAATTGGAATAGCATTAAATAAATAGATTAGTTAGGTTAAATTGTCAGCTTATATTATATTGGCTCCAGAACTATACATTTCGGATGATGTTACAGATACAGGAACAGATAATGATATAGATACAGATATAGATGTCAATCTGTATCAGTGGAGGTAGTTTCTACACTGGGAGTTCTCAGTACCAATGAAATCAGAAGCCTAGACCCCCAATGTGGGTAAGAATAACTGTATTGTAATTTAAGGTTCAAATGAAATATAAAGTTCTTTTCAAACCTTCAGCTCGTATGTAAATATTAGCTATTATTATTGATTGCACCCTGACCCAATTTCTTTCTTATGCCTTCATACTCATGTTTTCCCCACCTCCCTTGAACTATCCTAAGGCTCATTCAGGAAACAAGAATCCTCCCACAATGCTAACTTTTACTGGTACAATAAACTGAGATTGAAGATGCTGCCTGGTCCATCTCTCTAGATCAAAGGACAGGGATTTAAATGGTGAAGGGAATTTAGAGGCCATTTGGTCAAACCCCCTAGTCCAACTCCCCCTCAGAGATGATGAAACTAAAGCTCGCAGAATTTGTATCTTGCACAAGCTCCCACAGGTGAGCAGCAGAACTAGGATCTGAACCCAGGGTCTCTGCATCCAAATCCAGAGTTCTTTCCACTGCACCGAGCTGCTTCCAATATCCATATCACAAACCACAAATAAACAACAGTAATGGCTAGCATTTATATAGTGCCTACCATCTGTCAGGCATTGTGCTGAGTGTTTTATAAATATTATCTTGAGATTCACAATGATCTTGGAAGGTGCTATTATTATTCCCATTTTACAGTTGAGGAAACTGAGGCAAACAGAGGTTAAGTAACTTCCCCAAGGTCACACAGCAAGGAAGTGGCTGAAGAGACCGAATTTGAACTTCTTAGCTCTGGAATCAGAGCTCCATCCACTATCTGCCAAAGAAATGAAAATCTGAAATCTTTCAAATCTCTACTTCTTCTTACTCGTATTTCCCTTTCTAACAGGGATGTTGACCAAGCAAAGCTTTGCATTTATGCTCACTCTATGGTCACTCTATGTATTATGATTGTAGGATTACTGGAGAGGCCTCCCCCCCATCAGCAGTATGTCTCCCAGCAATAGCACTATCTGAATTCCTACTATCAGTGATTCATGTGTAGTGCCAATTCAGAGGGCAAATCACCCAGTCAATTCTCTCTCAGATTTAAAATATGCTATGGATCTATATCCACTCAAAACCACAGCCTACAAGTCCTTACCTTACTATTTTTGTTGTTGTTCAGTTGTTTCAGCCTTGTCTGACTCTTCATAATCCTATTTGCATTTTATTGGCAAAGATTCTGGAGTGGTTTGCCATTTCTTTCTCCAGATCATTTTACAGATGTGGAAACTGAGGCAAACAGGGTTAAGTGATTTTCCCAGGGTCACACAGCTAGAAAGCGTCTGAGGCCAGATTTGAACTAACTCTAGGCACAGCACTCCATCCACTGCACAGACTCCCACAAACACATATACCCTTATTGGGTAGAGAAGACATGCATAGGGAGTCATTCAGAGAGACACATTCACACAGGGAACATATTGACAAGTGGTCACATGTGTGGTGGGGCATTTCCATAAAAAATGTGTGCCCAGGGCTTGAGAGCCAAGTGGAAGTTCTTATCTTTCATGTTGAGGACTACTGATGCCTTTTATGCTGTCATGTCACTCCCACCGCCGGGCCTTGTCTAAGCTGGTCTCTGCTATATGCCGTTCCAGTAAACATGTGGAAAGTCTCTGCCAGATGCTTCATTGAGCTAGGCTAGATGCACAGTCTCTGCTAGACTCAAGGCCACTAGACAGTGCTCTACTTCCACCTTCTGGCTTCAGCTGAAGTCTTAGGATAGCTACATCATTCTCTTTTAATTCAAAGCCAGAGGCTTCTCTCTTTTACAAAAGAACTCCAGCCATAGATCAGAAAACAAACAAAGAAACAAAATGTTACCTATGAAAAGACATTCTTAGCTTTTTCTCTTATGAAATGAGCTGTCTTAGCTATTGGACTTTTCATCTCCCCAGCAAAAGATTTTCATTCCCCAGAGAAATTGGAAAAACCCAATACTCTTCATTCCCCATTCATTCCCTCTCTCTGTCTTTTTCTCCCTCCCTCCCTTTCTCCCTATCTCTTTGTCTTCCCCCTCTATCTCTCTGTCACTCTCTTTCTCTCTCCCTCTTTCTTTACACATACACATACAGACACACACACACTTATAGCTAAGTAGCTAATGTCTTCAAGTTCAAATTATCTTTAATTTGAGCTAAACTTACTGGTTGGAGGCAATTGGTGGCTCAGTGGATAGAGAAGTAGGGCTGGAGTCAGGACAATGTGAGTTCAGATTTGGCATCAGACACTGTTTGTGTGACCCTAGACAAGTCACTTAACCTCTGTTTGTCTTAATCCATTGGAGAAGAAAATGGCAAACCACTTCAAGTGTCTTTGCCAAGGAAACCCAATGGACAGTATTGGTATGGTATGGTCCACAGGGTCATTGAGTTGGACACAAGCCAATGACAACAATAACAAAGAGTGGTTAATTGTGCTTGAGAGGTAGGAGAGTTGTGTGAGAGATGTAATTAGAACATATGCTGAGCATTCCCAAAGCTTTCTAATTTAATCTCTGAGGAAATATTGTATAGCCTGTAAGGGTCATTTGCTTCTAATCGCCAAACAGTTTTAGGGTGGAATATTCCCCAGCTTTCTAAACAGAAAACATCATTTCATCCTCATAGATAAATTAGCAGGAAAAAGGCATAGAGACCAAACAATCTAGAGCAGTAGTATCAAAGTCAAACAGAAACTGGGTGCCACTAAATTGTACATAGCAATCCCTGTGGGTCACATAGTAACTTAGAAAACCACAAATCAACATTATCTGTGTTTTACTCTACTTTTCTTCATTTTATTAAATATTTCCCAATTATATTTTAATTTGGCACCTACCCAGTGGCCATAGTTTGACTAGCTATAGAGTAAGGCGGTCATCAACGCTTCTGCCTACCCAGCCATCTGCTTCCATTTTCATGTGCAGATACATCTAGGTAATGGCATCATCCTTGATCATGTCTTTCATAATTGGGGTCTTTTCCCAATGTTCTTTTTTAAAATATAGATTTCTGAAAAGAGCAACCTATTAGGGGAAGTCCTGTGAGAAATTGGAAAAACCCAATACTCTTGCCTCTGAGGACCCGGGTTCAAATCTTGCTTCTGTTTCTGTGTGTGTGTGTGTGTGTGTGTGTGTGTGTGTGTGTGTGATCTTGGGCAAGTCTCAACTTCCCTGTACCTCAGTTTTCTCTTTTGTAAAATGAGAAGGTTGGAGGCCTCTGAGGTTTCTTCCAACTCTAAATCTATAATCCTTTGACTGTGGCTAATGAATTTAGAAGACAGCAAGGTTACTGAGTGCCTTGATGGTGGGGAAAGGAAGATATGAAATATTTTAATGAAATTAATTATACAATGACCTTATCTGAAAATGCACTTAACACTTCGCATCTAGCACCTCCCCTACCACCACCCCTATTAAGAAAAATTTGAGCAGAGATTTATTTATTTTCTCTTCTACTCCCATCTCTTTGGGAGGAGGGTGAAATCTTTTAACAAATACGTGTGATCAAGCCAAACAAATTCTCTCAAAATCTGTACACAAAAATCGATATGCATTATTCTGCACCCTAAATCCAACACCTCTGTAATGGAGAGCATATGTCATCATTGGTCCTTGAATTATCATCATATTGATCACATTTCTTACAGCTTTAAAAGGTATTTGTTCTTTTCAGTGTTGTTATATGAATTGCTCTCCTCATATTGACCTTTTGGTTTCCCTGGCTCTTTTTAAGTTCCAGCTAAAATCTTATCTTCTCCTTTTTGCAGAGGGGAATTGGAGTTAAGTGACTTGCCCAAAGTCATGTGGCTAGTAAGTGTTAAGTGTCTGAGGCCAGATTTGAACTCAGGTCCTCCTGACTCCAGGGACAGTGCTCTATTCACTGTGCCACCTAGTGCCCCTAAAATGTCATCTTCTACAAGAAGGCTTTGCTGATGCCTCAATGCTAGCACCTTCCCTCTATTATCTCCAATTTTTTCTCTCTCTCCCTCCCTCTCTCCCTCTCTATCTCTTTTGTCTCCCTCTTTCTCTACACATACACACACACACACACACAGAGGTTTTCAGATGGTTTTCTTTATGTTGCTTCTCCCATTAAACAGCGGCATACGTGAGAGCAGTGACTGCCTTATGCCTGTCTTTATTTCCCTAGTGTTTAGCACAGCAGAGCACCTGGCACACAGTAGGCCCTTATAAATTTTTTATTAACTGTCTGCTTAAAGGAAAGAACAAAAAGAGTAGTCTGGGAGTGTTGAAGATAAACTTTGCCAATTTAATATTTTGGCATAGAACTAATTCTGATGAGGACATCCATGCAGATTGACACATTTATGGTCAGTTTCTCCAAGCCTTTTTAATATTCTGAGGCTGGAGTGGTTAGACACCAAGATGAAGATGTCTTCACAATTCTCCCTCTCTCATGATTTTTAGGGTGAAAAAAAATTTGGTTTGGTCTTGAAATTTTATCCATGTAGAAAACTTCCAGCATAAAATCTTCCTTCATCATGACAGGTCAGCAATTTAGGTTTTTACCTTAACATCTTAGGGAAGGAGTTCTTAATCTGGGGTCCATGGAAGGGTTCAACAATAGATTTCAAGATATTAGTGAAATTGGATAGGAAAAAAAATACACTTTTCCTTACACTAACTTCTCAATGAAATTTAACATTTCCTTCAATTGTGACTTTAAAAAAACATTATTTTGAGAATGGGTCTATACTCTATAGGTTTCCTCAAAATGCCAAAGATCTAACACACACACACACACACACACACATTCACACACTCACACACATTCCCTCTCACTCACACATACACACACACACACACACACACACACACAAAGAATACCTGTTTTGAAGAGTTGAGTGTTACCCTGAAAGGTTAAGAGATTTGCCCATGGACATAGAGTTCATTCTGTGTCAGAGGCCAAACTTTTACCCAGGAATCCTCATTCCGAGGTCAGCCTTCTATCCACTATATCATGATATCTCTCAGAGAAAAAATATAAGGGGGAAGTAATAGAACAGAGGATTCATGCACATGTAGGTAGCTAGTAAATTTTGCAAGGAAGCAGCTTTGCCTAAAAGGCTACTCTGTGGTAAAAGACTGTGAGCACATTGAAGTCTTTCTCATATGTGTTCTTCATTCAAATATAGTATAAGGGTGTCTGACTCATCTGAGTTGGAATAATCCCAGAATCAACTAATTTTCATAAGTACTTTCTACAACAAAAACATTTGATCTGTGATGGCCATAACATTTATATCAAAGGGGATGCAAAATATCAGTGATGGTGAATATAAGTTAAGAGAAGAAAATAAAGCCACTATATTCTACTCAGGTTATTTTAACTCTGTTTTTGTTGTGACAAAAATTTGGGCAGGGTTACAGTCTTTTATGGATTAGTCAACAAGCATTTATTTAATTTCTACTATGCATTGAGCACTATGCTGCATAGTAGGGATATCCATTAAAAAATTGAAACAATCCCTCCCCTCAAGGAGCTTAACCTCTTATCAGAGGGGCCAACACACATATATCTATATCTATACACATGTGTGTATAGACACAAAGAAAGAATAAATAAAAGGAAGGGGAATGGATGGCATGACCTCTCAAGGTCACTTCCAATTATAAAATTCTGTGAATTAGCCCTTGCCTATAAGGACAAAGAATCCTGCTATGGTACATCACTTTAGAAAGTAGGTGACATGTTAACAATGGTATGGTTTGGGAGGTGTAATTTATATTCTCTTGTATTCCCTTGACATGATACTTCAGAAAAAGCTAAAAGAAAACTACCCTTTCCATACATCTCCACAGCAAGGAAATACAGAATGGAAATTAATTTGGCCTCACCTATTGAAATGGCAGTTTATTCAATTCTAAGCCAGGCTGCTTATCTTTGGAAAGTTCAATCTCATAAATTGAATGAAATTGCTACTCTTCCCCTCTTTTTTTTATAAGAGGAGACAGGACATTATTTGCTGAAAGTGGAAAAATCCTATTTGAAAACTTCCTCTCTTACTGTGATTAAGCTCCTACAATGATTAATCTTGCTACTGCCTTTTTTCCTCCCCTTCGTCTTCCAAATATGCTTTTCATAGTTTGGGCTGTTGACTTATTTCTCCACTGAATGGGATTCTTTTTTCAGCCAGTTACATTTTCTGTTCAAATGGAGTTTCACTTTCCAGTCATCCCTCAAGGTAGCACATTTTTGTAATATTTAGGGTCTTAACACAGCAGACAGAGCGGACAATGGGGCATAGAAGTTCGGGGAGTCTCTGAAAAATCATAAACAGGTTTCTATTCGGCTTTTCTTTGGCAATACTTTTTATTTCTTCTCTACAATTTAACAAAATTCCATTTAAAACACATATGCACATAAACAAAGATAATCTGGGCTATTCTCTTCATTTTATAAAAGGAGAAACTGGAATCCAAGGAAGTCTAATGTCTGCACCAAGGTCACACAGATAATAAGCATGAGAGGGGGATCTGAATTTGTTATCCTGCACAATGTTCTGCCAGCTTTCCCTCTGACTGCAGCACCCACAATTCCCCTCCCCACAAGGAAGAGACTCCTTTTGATGAGAGTTATCAAGCCAGACAGCCTCTCTGGCTGCTAATCTTCATCCTGGAGATAATCCAAGAGTAGCTACGCATATTTGTGAAAATTCCCATAGTCAGTCACAGTTAACTCTCTCCACTGAGTCATTATTCTCTCCATGGGTTCCAATCTATGAAGAATGCTATATGTCACTTATTGTATCTAGAGACAGGAATTTTCTTCTTCAGTGGGAAGTGATTGACAGTAAGGAGATACCCCACTGGGCTGACTGCTATTTCCAAAGAGAGGAAAAGACCAACAATAAGCATGAGTGACAATGGGGACAAGTAAGAAGTGCATTTGGAAAAACTAGGTTGGGGCATTTGAAAAGCACGGGCAAAGGAGAGGGAAGATTAGTGAGTATGGACACTGAGAGCCAGCCTTAAGCTGGCTTTGGAAGCAAGCCAATACTATGAACAATGAGTGGCATACACATTTCTTAACACTGATGTTATCAGTGGGCCCTCAAGGTAGAGTTCAGAAAGTGACTGTAGGTTGTCAAAAGGTGTCACACAAATCCTAAAAATTATCTTTTTTTTTTTTTGCATTTTTGAGGGCAGTTTGGGTTCAGACTTGCCCAAGGTCACACGGCTAGTTTTTGTGTTGAGTGTCTGAGGCTGCATTTGAACTCAGGTCCTCCTGACTCCAGGACTGGTGCTTTACTCACTGTGCCACCTATCTCGAAGGAAAGATCTCATAAAGCATAACATGGAACTTTCCTCAATGCAATTTAGAAAAGAGGGCTGCAGCAGGGCAGGCAGGACACAAAAAAACTATGAGCTGTTTGCAATTCAATCCCCATTTAATCTCCTTTGTTACTGCAAGTACCAGCGTGGATTCTGGGAACCAAGAATCTATAATTGATCCTCCTTTAGATAAGTGTCTTCACATTAAAGTAGGGACAAAATGACCAAGAAAGGGACTCGATATTTTTAAATTCTGTGTTCTTGTAATGAAACAATTTCCCACAAAGGCCTTTTCACAGACATTCTTGTACTTAAGATTTTATTTTTCTTTTATTTTGATCCTTCAAAGGAACTCTTGGTGTTGAAAACTTGACCTCATGAGAGGCACCCAAACATTTTAATCAAGGGCTTACTCTAAGCCACCTGGATGTTGTTACTGAAGAGCGTCCCAAAGTACTCCTGATCATTCTCCCCAAACTTCCCTTTCTCCATGGTATGATGCTGCCTGAAAGGTGTACCTTTGAGGGGAAAACAGTGATTCTTTTTAAAAAAACAGAAACTCTCTAGAGATGTGTTATTTATTATAAATTACCTTTCTGAAGCAGATTCAAATTTATCATAACACATAGATATAATAAAATTTAAATACATCTGGTTTAAGGTCACACAGCTATATAATATCTTGTTTACCTAAATTTTTGAAAAATATTTTGATGTCTTTTGTTGTTTGTAGGTAAAAAATGGAGAAATATGGGCTAGACAGGTAGGTAGATTCAGAACAGTGGTATAGTCACACTCAAAGAGTAGCCATTAATGGTTCAATATCATCTTGGCAAGAAAGATCCCTTGGCTTTCTCTGGGCATCCGTGCTTGGTCCTGGGCCATTTACCACTTTTGTCAATGACTTGGATAAAGGCATAGATTGCATGCTTATCAAATTTGCAGAGACAGAGCTCATACACTGGATGGCAAAAAAAGATTCAAAAAGATTTTTGACAAAAAAGATGAAACATAATGAAATGGAAAATCTTAACATTTCAGTTCAAAATTCAAGTTCACAAGTTGAAGATAGGGGAGGAATAACTAAAAAGCTGTTAATATGAAAAACCTAGAGATTTCATTGAAGGACAAGCTCAACATGAGTGCATAGTGTGATACAGAAGCTCAGAAAGCTAAAATAATCTTAGGCAGCATTAGAAGAGGCAATAGTTTTCAAATACTCAAGATCTGAGGCATCACTGTACTTTACTATGGTCAGATACATCTGGAGTATTGTGTTCACAGTTCTGGATAATGTATTTTAGGAAGGACACTGATAAAGGTGAATGTCCAGAGAAGTATGGTTAAGGGCCTCAAGTTCATAGCATAATTGTCATCTGAAAGACATAGGGGATGTTACAGTTTGAAGAAAGAAAGACTTAGGGGGAACGTGATAACTGCCTTGAAGTATTTTAAGGATTGTCATATGGAAAAAGTTTGTCAGCCTTGACCCCAGAGTCAAGTCAACATGCATTTGTTAAGTGTTTACCATGTGCTAGATACTGCAATAAATGATAAGGGTACAAATTCAAGTAAAAAGATGTTTCCTACCCTCAAGGAGCTTACATTCTAAGACAACACAAAAGTGGAAGCTGAAGAGCAATGGAGTGAGGCTTGGTGGTGAAATCCTAAAAATGAAGGATAGCTGGCCTGGGATCTTCCTCAAAAATGGCCATTCCAGGAGAAACTTACCAGTAGAAGAAGGTAGGAAGTGAGGCATAAGGGTAATGAGTAGAAACTGAAAGGAGACAACTTTAAGTTTGGTATAAGGAAAATCTTCCTATCAAAGTTTCCCAGAGTAGAATGGATTATCTCAAGAAGAGACTGGGTTCTTCTGTACTTGAGGTTTGATGATCCCTTCTCAAGCGTGCTGCAAAGGGAATCCTTTTTCAGGTGTGGATTGGAATAGCTGGTCTCTGAACTACCTTGAAACTCTAAGATTCCGTAACTGGTGGAATATTAGAGATTATACGGTCATAGGAGAACATGAGGTTCAGAGAGGTTGGAACTTTCTCAGGCTCACACAGGTAGGAAGTATCAGGCCTTGAGTACCAAACTTTCTTCTCTATAATAGCTTTGTAAGGTATATGCAAACACATATATGTGTATATACATACACATATATGTGCATATATGATTATTCCCATTTTATGGATGAGCAAGCTGAGATACAAAAGAAATGAAGTGAGAGCTAAGATGGGTAATAAACAGGGCCATTTAAAAAACTTGCCTTATTATTTCATTAGCATAGAAATCTCCAAGTGAGAATACTCTCTACCAATACATATTTGTACCTGCTATTTAGCTCATAGTTGATATATCATAAATCTATAACTTAACTTACAGTCTTAGAGAGTTGCCCAGATCATTAAGTTAAATGTCTTGCTCAGGGCCACACAGCCAGTGTGGAACAGAGAGAAGACGAACCTAGGTCTTCTTGATACAAAGTCTAGAAAACATTAAGTATCCTGTGAGCAGTCCTGACATTTCTGGGCATTTAGTACTCTCTATAATATGAGCAGCTCGGTGGTATGATGGACACACTGACCATTCTGGGGTCACTACGATTAATCTTCCTAGTTCAAATCTGGCCTCTGACATGGTACCCTCAGTTTTTTCATCTGGAAATGATTTAGAGAAGGAAATAGCAAACCTCTCCAGTATCTTTGCCAAGAAAACCCCAAATGGGGTCACAAATAGTCAGACATGGCTGAGCAACAAACAAAATGTGAGTACCTTTAATTAATCATATAGAATTTCCTTGGGAAATAAGTAAGATAGCAACATCTTTATAATGGGAAAGGGAAGAAAAGATCGAGTTGGCCAACAAGCATTTATGAGGCGGTTCCTATGTTCCAGGTCCTTTCCTAAGCTCAGGAGATACAAAGAAAGGCAAAAAGCAGTTTCTTCCCACAAGCAATTCTAATTCTAATGGGGAGGACTTTGTGTAAACTGTGCACCAGCAACAGTACATGGAAGGTAATCTACAAAGGAAGGTCTTTGAGGAAAGAGAGAATGGGAGTAGGAAGAAGCCAAGACAGGCTGCCTGCAGAAGGCAGGATTTGAGCTGAGTCTTGAAGTTAAGACCAAGAAACTAACACAGAGAGGTGGGGAGGTAGACCTTTTCAAGGATAGGGGGACGGCCCATGCAAAGGCATGGAAACAAGAAATAGAATGTCATGTGTGAGGAATGGCAAGGAAACCTGTGTCACTGGAGTACTCTGAGGGCAGCAGAGTGTAACCAGACTGGAAAGGCAGGAGGCTGTGAACACTGTTAGAGCATAGGTTGCATTCAGGTAGAGCAAGTCTGGTGACCCAGTAGGGGAATTAGGGGTACCCTGAAGTCAACATGAGGGCACCAGATACTGGGAGAAAGACAAATTTTACCTACTTCACTATGTTGTTTTGGGCTGATCATAGGTTTATAATAAAAGACATTTACCAGAGGCTATAAGTTTTGCAAAGCACTTTTCCTAATTTTCTGACATATTTTTCAGGTAATCCCATGAGATAAATGCTACAATTATTATACCCATTCTTATTGTTATTATTCAGTAATTTCAGCCATGTCCAACTCTTTGTGACCCCCATTTGCAGTTTTCTTGGCAGAGATACTGGTGTGGTTTGCCATTTCCTGCTCCAGCTCATTTTATAGGTAAGGAGACTGAGGCAAACAGGGTTAAGTGACTTGCCCAGGGTCACACAACTAGTAAGTGTCTCAGGTCAGATTTGAACTCATGAAGATGAGTCTTCCTGACTTCAGACCAGCAATCTAGCTACACTATGCCTGAGGAAACTGTGATTCAAAGGTAAAGTGCCTTGCCTGGGATCACACAGCTCTATTATGTGCCTGAAAAGGAATTCAAACTAAGGTCTTCTTGACTCCCAGTGCAATACTCTATCCACTTAAGCTTATTAGAAGTGTGTTGTGAATGTGAGGAATAGATTTATCCATCAGTGGAAAAAGGTCCCCAATATAGAGTTTAAATTGAATTCAAAACAGTTCATCTCACTAAGAGCGAGAGGAATTTAGTTTGTGACATTGAAGAGAAAATATAAGTCCTTAAAACTGCCCCCACGAGAATCTGTCTCTTAAACTGTATAGATACTACACCTGAGATGTTTTCTCAAGTTTTCCCACTTGTTATGTTACTTAGGAAAAAAACATGAAAACTGTGTAGCCTTTTTCTTTTATCAGAAGAGGTTGGAAGCTTTTGTAGCACCATCTAGTGAAGCTTAAGGAGTTTTGCATAATTGATCTATCTTCTATCTTCTGAAGATTAAGAGCCAAGATTTGCAAGTGTCAGGAAGAAAATCTCCCTTTCTCACTTTTCAAGGAGTTTTCTTTCCTGTTCTCAAGAAACTGAAGCCAGGATGGGGTGGCTTAAGAAATTAGTATACTTAATGTGCCAGCCAGTATTCTGCTGGAAATCAGATTAGACTGAAGATAAAATTGCTAGAATGGCATGTGAAAAATATTCAAAGTGTATCTGAATTGTGTGCTTGGACCAGAAGGATCTTCTTCCAAATCTTACCTTGTTAATTTCAATGCCGTGCCCTGTTCCTAAGGCAACATGCCATCTCATTTAAAAATTGTCAGCTGTTGGAAAATGGAGACATTAGAATTTGTTACCCAGATGGCTGGGAGTACATCTTTTTTGTGTGAAGATGCCCTTCGGTGTGGTAAGCAACCAAATGAAGTGTGCTCTGGGGACTCTGCAAGAAAGAGGAGAAAGAAGGAATAGCCTGAGTGACCTCTTGAATCTTTCCTTCCCTTCTCTCTTTATGGTCCAGCATTTTGCTACTAGCAGCACCACTACAACAAGCAATGGATTTGGAGTCAAAGCACCTGAGTTCAAATGTTAGCTCTGCTGCTTAGTTCACTTAAGAGCTCTGGGCCTCAATTTCCTCAGCTGTAAAATTAGCAAGTTCGAGTAGATGATCTCTAAGGCCCCTTCTAACATCAGATTCTATTTTCTCACAGTCCTGTAATGTAGTACAACTGCATCATCTAAGATCTTTTTAATATGTGGACAATAGCCTTACTTATTGTGAATACATAAAATTAATGTAAATTAATAAGTTATTAATTAATAATCAGTTAATAAACTAATGTAAAATGTAAATACATAAAATTAATCACAAGAAGCAAGGTGGCCTTCTGAAAATGCTCTCATACATTCATGACTGTTTATAACCACATGTAATTACTCATGTATATAACAGTTAATTTTTGAGAAACATAATCAGAAGACTTGGGTTAAGTGGCTTCCTAAAACTATTAATAAAATTAAAAGACTTTCCCATAACAGAGCTATATTTAGTGAGATAGAACTTGATATAGCAGAACAACCAATTAGAAAGCATTTTGAGTATGCACTATCCACTTCAAATTGTACTAGGCAGTGGGGATACAAAGAAAAAAGTAAAAGAGTGCCTGCCCCCAGGAACTTTATGTTCTATTACTAGAAATATCATATACATTGATATGGATGGAATAAATATAAGGTAATTGAGGGAAGAACTAGCATGTATAAGGATCAGAAAAAACCTCCTGAAGGAGGCAAGTAGGTAGATTAGTGGCTAGAGTACTGGGCCTGGAGTCAGGAAAACCTGAGTTCAAATCCAGCCTCGGACACTAGCTGTGTGATACCAGAAAAATCAATCAACCTCTGTTTGCCTTAATCCATTGGGGAAGGAAATGACAAACCATTCCACTATCTTTGTCAAGAAAACCCCATGTAGGGGCAGCTAGGTGGCACAGTGAATAGAGCACCGGCCCTGGAGTAAGGAGGATCTGAGTTCGAATTCATCCTCAGACACTTGACACAAAAACTAGCTGTGTGACTTTGGTTAAGTCACTTAACTCCAATTGTCCTCCAAAAAGAAAAAAAAAGACTTGGACAATATGGTTTATGGTGTCCTGAGGTCAAACATAACTGAACAACAAAGTTTATTGAGTCGGGGTATAACATGAGAGACACAGCAAATTAGAGGAGGTAGAGGAGGAGGAATGAAGGAGGATGAATTTAGGGATGCAATACAATTATAGAAAAGACATTAGATCCCTTTCACTACAGCCCCTCCCAGATCTTCAGGGTACTCTCTTGGGGTTTCCAACTAATAAGCATCTAATAGAAGACCATGGGAGTTTCCAATTAAGTCCCAGCAGAAAATGAATTCCAGAGGAAATAAAGCCTGAGGAAGATTAGCCTGAACCCACTATGCCAAAAAGTATATACCCCTTTAAATTGAGAGTGAAAGAAACTCCTTTCATTTTTTTCTCCTTCTAGTTCCCAAGCTAATAGCAGCAGATTGGAGTACAGGAGTATCTCAACAATGGAATGAACTAGAGAAAAGCAATAAGGGGAGTATGTATGGACTATTAACAGTATTGATTTCTCAGGGAAGCAAAAGAAGGTCTGATTGTCCCTTTCTAAAGCCATAAACACTCTGAGAAGTGATGTTCTTTAAATATCCTTCCACCCAAACATTGGTGTTATTTTTTTCCACAGCTTTTGTATGTATGGAACATTTTTCATATGTGAGACTGAGCACCTGGGGACGTCTAAGTGTCACCCAGCCCAGCTGTTAAGCCCAGGTGACAAATAGCTAGTAAGAAAGGCTTCCGTGATTCTGTTCCTAATCAGCAGGTAAATTAATTGTGGCCAGCTAAGGGTTCATTTTTTAGAATTGGTTTCATCCTCAAATCAGCTTGTTCTCTGATGCTTGGGAAAGACTTTATTCCCTGTAACTACAGTATTAAGGCCCCCTTTAACCTATAACCTCCCCCAGGGTCTTTTAAAGGAAACACTTTCATCTTATCTCCTCTACTGACCCAGCTATATCAAAAACTACTCATTTTCTTCCAAGGAGTCCTAATAAAATAGATCCATTGTAATTTGGGAAATAACTGGGTGATATAAAAGGGAACCCAAATGGCTGTTAGTGGCTTCTAAAACATCCATTAGTGCTTATGAATAATGTGATCATGGCAGTAACTGGCCTAACAGCTAGTAGTTACAGAGCACTTTACATGTCTTGTCTCATTTGACTCCTTAAAAACCTGTGATAGGTATTGCAGGTAGTACAAGTGTCCCAAGTCCTCTTGTTCAGTCATTTTGTTTCAGTCATGTCAGACTGTTTGTGAAGCTATTTGGGGTTTTCTTGGCAAAAATACTAGAGTGATTTGCCATTTCCTTCTCTAGTTCATGTTACAGATGAGGAAACTGAGGCAAACAGGGCTAAGTCACTTGCCCAGGGTCGTCCAGTTAGTGTCTAAAGCCAGATTTGAACTCAAGAAGATGAGTCTTCCTGACTACAGGACCAGCACTCTATCCACTGCACCACCTAGCCCCAAAAGTCTTAGTGCAGTTTAAAATTATAGTGGCTTAAAACTTTAGCACCAATTTTGGGACACACTACAGTTTTATCCCCATTCCTCAGAGAGGGAGGCAGCATGTTATCAGTGTGGCACAATGGATAGAAAGCTGGCCTTGCAATTAAGAAGACTGGCCTTCAAGCTCTGCCTCTGATATAAATTAGCTGTATAGCCCTACAAAAATCACTGGACTTCTCAATGCTCCCAGGTAGCTCTCTAAATAGAAGGAGATATATACACCATGGCTTGCCATGGGAGGGTCTTCTTTGGGAGAGGAAGATCCTTAGCTAGGATTCACTTTACTGATACCATTCAAAAACATGCTAAAAAAAATTATAGATGAGGAAACTGAGTCTCTAAAACAGTGATTCTCAACATTCCTAATGCTGCAACCCTTTTAGTTCCTCATGTTGTGGTGACCCCCAACCATAAAATTATTTTCGTTGCTACTTCATAATTGTAATTTTGCTACATTACATGAATTGTAATGTAAATATCTGATATGCAGGGTGTATTTTCATTATTACAAATCGAACATAACCCACAGATTGAGATCCACTGCTCTTAAAGGTTATGTGCCTTGTCCATAATCACCACCTACTGACTTGTAGGTGTCAGAGCCAGGATTAGAACTAGGGTCTTTCCTGACTTTCAGTCTAGTATTCTTTCCAATGTACTTTGTACTGAAGAATTGTTCAATGCCACCTTGTAGTCAGACTCTGAGAAGGGACTTTTTTTTGCAGAAGAAGGAAAAAAAATAAAGTTCATTTTAATTCCTCCTTGTCATTAACCTATAGTATTTATTTTTTGCACCCCCATTCTTTTCAGCCTCACAACAACCCTCTGAGCTAGATATACCATATACTATTATTCTTTTTTATAGATGGAGAAACTGAGGCAAATGGAGTCAGTTACACCTAGATTACAAAGATTATAACTATCAGAAGCGGAATTCAAAGCCAGGCCTAGTGGGCTCTAAATCCTGCTCTCCCTCCAATGAGTCAAGCTGCCTCCCAAGCAGTAAGGCTCATACAGGGTCACCTAAGCAGCACAGGGATTCAAATCAAGAACACTCAAGTTCAAGTCCAGCCTCAGATATTTACTAGCTGTGTGATGCTGGGCCTATCAAACCTCTGCCTCAGTTTACTCAAATGTAAAAATGGTAATAATAATGGCATCTACCTCGCAGGGTTGTCATGATGATTGAATGAGATATTTATAAAGCCCTTAGGATAGTTCCTGGCACGTAGTAGGCTCTCTATAAATGCCTATCCCATCCCACCCCTGAAACTATACTACAAATATCCCAAATGTCTTAATATATTTTTAAATTTTAGTAACTTAAGAGGTGTAACTACTACAGATTTACCCCTGAAAAGCATCATTTGAAAGTTTATTTGCTTAAATTTACCCTTATTTACCTTTGTGAACTTTGAATAATAAAGTTTTAATTTTAACAAGACGAGGCACCCTCTTATCCTGCATTGCATTGCAAGTTTCTGGATAACATTTTCTCAGACCAGAGGATTGGTCAAGGAGATTCTCTTGCTTGGCCACCTCAGTCACCTGATCTATGTCCATGAGCCCTTTCTTCTGGGGTCACATCAAGAAGATCATACATACATCAAAATTTCACTCTTTGAGAGACATTAAGGCTAAGATTTAGTGTGATCTCAGTCTCTGAGCAGCAGCTGAGCAAAGTGGTTTTTTTTTTTACAAAGTTTGAAAAGCAACCAGAGCTACATATGGCACAAGACAATGGTTGTGCTGAATTTTTAAAAGAAATATGTCATTAACTTAGATGTTTCATAATTAACCTTCTAAATAATGTTTTTATAAGTTTGTAGCATTTATATTTCTGAAGTTATTCAAGTTTAGATCAACACTGAAATTTTTGGCACACCATACATTGAAGACATAGATGCCTCTTTTCTATCCATGTCCCTGGGAGTCTTTGTCACTTCTGTCCACATTGCTCTGATTCAAAAACTTTTCAAATGAATCTATTTTCAAAATGGGGCAATGAGCCAAACTGAGAAGTCCTGATCTTCACCAGAGTTCAGAGAAACCTGCTTTTGAAAATGAGTCCTTGAGACTTGTGTGACCCCAGGGGGATGGGAGAAGGATTTCCATTTCTGAAATGACAGAGATGCTTTAGGCAAAATAATAATACACATCACTGAATAGTAAGCCCTGATTTCCTCTTCCAGGCAGTTAGAACTGTACTGCTGCTCCCCCTAAACACCAACCCCCCCACACACACACACTGCAAATGAAGTTACAATAGCTAGGGTTGCCTTTTTCTATTTGGAATATTTGCATGCTCCCTTGGTAAACTTAAGCTTGTAGAAAAGGAATAAATTCTCCTGAGCTTTGGCAGTCTAAAGTGCTATACAACTGATCACCTGGGGAATCACAGTTCTCATTCTCAAGTTTTAACTATTTCAAAGAAAATATGAGTCCTAGGGATAGCTCTTAATGAATGAAGAGAGCTGACAAAAATCAGTGCATCTAAGGAAACCATGAGAGATTGCCAATTCTTCAGAAGCAAGCCAGGGGAGCAAGCTTACTCCTAACTTAAATTTACTTTACAATTATCTCCTGGGAATTGAGGAGATTAACCAAGCTGCTGGCCTCCCACCACTCACAAGCCAGGACAGGTCCTTAAAATGTATGAACAGCAGTAGTATTTGCATTCTCAGCTATGATATTTTTGACAAACCACATATTAACTTTCAACTTCATCTTTATGTTTAGCCCACAAACTGAGATGTACGCACCATGGCTTACCATGGACAAGAAGGGTGATTTGGCTAAGACTGTCACTATAAAGCAGCAGTTCTCAACCTGTGAGTTATATTCAGTTTGTAATAATGAAAATACATCCTGCATATCAGGTATTTATATTATGATTCATAACAGTAGCAAAATTACAGTTATGAAGTAGCAGCAAAAATAATTTTATGGTTGGGGGTCACCACAGCATGAGGAACTATATTTAAGGGTCACGGCATTAGGAAGGTTGAGAACCACTGCTAAAGGGAAGAAAGTAAAAGATTGGGAATTATTAAGTTGGAGTACACACTGGGGTCTTCCTCTCACAGGCTGACTACATTCTGTTCTCTGGATCATTGCTCTCCTATAGAAACTCTGGGTAGCTAAGACATACTGAGTGAATAGAGTATGATCAAGATCCAGAGGGTGGTTTGAACTGGGAGTGGAGTGAACATGGCCAGGGACCCTCAGGAAGTACTGATCCTGGTCAGGGGCTCAGTAATCAGACAGATAGTAGACATGGATACTAAGAAAGAAAGGTGAATGAGAGACAGATACAGAGGTGGGAGGAAGGAAAGGAGAAATAAAGACAGAAAAGGAAGGAAGGAAGGAAGGAAGGAAGGAAGGAAGGAAGGAAGGAAGGAAGGAAGGAAGGAAGGAAGGAAGGAAGGAAGGGAGGGAGGAAGGAAGAGAATTATAGGACATATCTGTTTGTTTTCACTGGTACATGGATAGAGCACACTCCCCCTACCTGCAGGTCAGCTCTGCAATGCATAATGTTAGAGAACTGTCTGGAGACATTGAAAGTTCAAGTGATTTGCCCCCTAGCCATTTCGAATACTGGCAAGTCTTTACTCCAAGTCTTTCTAACTGAGGCCTACTCTCTATCCACTATGACAAGCTGCCTTTGCAGAAATATAAATAATTACAATTAATAACAATTTAAGTATAATAAGAATAATAATGACCACCAAAATACAAACCTTTATTGATATATCTCTTTAAAGGTTTGAAGTCCTTTCTTCACAAGAACCCTGGGATGTAGGTGATGAAGCAAAAGCCTCAATAAGGTTACCTCTCTTTCCCAACACCCCATAGCTATTAAATTCCACAGCCAGGATTTGCACCCCAAATCTTCTCACCCTATGTCTTCTCACCCCAAATCCAGAGCCAAAATTAGAATAACTTTCCATAGCAAGACATGAATGGGGGAGATAAGAGAAGAATTCTTCTCAGTACTAAGCAGCAACTTCAGTCAGAAATCTTTCAAAATTATTTGTTCATGCATGCATGCATTTATTCATTCCACAAGAACTTATTAAGTATATCCTACAAAAGTCAGGCGCTATGTTCATCCTACAGATAAGAATACAAAATAAAATAGCCCCTTCCCTCATGGAGCTTATAATATACTAGGGGGAAAAAATTATATATATATATATATATATATATATATATATATATATATATGTACAGGTGAATCAATGAAAAATATATACTGAATAAACAGAATAAATTTGGTAATTTAACTGAAATGGCCCTAACTCTAAGACTAACACTTGCAGCATATAGTTGACTAAAAGCTTGTTTTAGTGTTAGAATCTGTATGCTAATTCTTCTGAAAGATTAATAATGAGTAGCTGAGTTTTAAAAAAAATGAACTGGATACATCTAAACCATATTCTTTTTTCTTTCAATTTGCATTTCACAGCTCCATTCAATCCAAACAAAGGAATAGATAGCATTGTCAAGTTTGACACTTATGGAGATGGAATGGGTAGATACAACGTATTCAATTTCCAGGATACTGGTGGCAAATACTCCTACTTGAAGGTTGGTCACTGGGCTGAAACTTTATCATTGGATGTCAATTCAATCCACTGGTCCCGAAATGCGATCCCCACCTCCCAGTGCAGTGACCCTTGTGCTCCTAATGAAATGAAGAATATGCAGCCAGGGGATGTCTGCTGCTGGATCTGTATTCCCTGTGAACCCTATGAGTACTTGGCTGATGAGTTTACCTGTGTGGACTGTGGGCCTGGGCAGTGGCCCACGCCAGACCTGTCTAGCTGTTTTGACCTTCCAGAAGACTATATCAAGTGGGAAGATGCTTGGGCCATAGGTCCCGTCACTATTGCGTGCTTGGGCTTTATGTGTACCTGCATGGTTGTGACCGTCTTTATCAAACACAACAATACACCTTTGGTCAAAGCTTCAGGCCGGGAGCTCTGCTACATCTTACTCTTTGGAGTAGGTCTTTCTTATTGCATGACATTCTTTTTTATTGCTAAACCATCACCCGTCATCTGTACTCTGCGACGCCTGGGTTTAGGCAGCTCCTTCGCAGTATGTTATGCAGCCCTACTGACAAAGACAAACTGCATTGCCCGGATATTTAATGGGGTCAAGAACGGTGCTCAGAGACCGAAATTCATCAGCCCTAGCTCTCAAGTCTTCATCTGCCTGAGTCTGATCCTGGTACAGATTGTGGTAGTGTCTGTGTGGCTCATCCTGGAGGCCCCAGGCACACGAAGGTATACCCTACCTGAGAAACGGGAAACAGTGATCTTAAAATGCAATGTCAAAGATTCCAGTATGCTGATTTCACTTTCCTACGATGTGATCCTGGTGATCTTATGTACTGTGTATGCCTTCAAAACGCGAAAGTGCCCCGAGAACTTCAATGAAGCCAAGTTCATCGGTTTCACCATGTACACCACCTGTATCATCTGGCTGGCTTTTCTCCCCATCTTCTATGTGACATCGAGTGACTACAGAGTAAGTCTTTTTATGCCTTTTTCCACACCTTTTCATGTTTCCTTTACCTACCAAGTGCTTAATTAAACCAACACTATATAGATAACATCCCTCATTCATATCCTCTAGCAAATAGCCCTTCTATTGTAAATGTTGCAATGGATCCTGTACTGGCAAGAGTTAGAATGTTTTTGAATAAAACCACGACCTGGTCCCCAGAGCATCAGTGTTGCTCTAACAGAACAGGCAATGGTCCACCACAAGTCTGTCAGGCTGCCTTAGCTTGTGGCTTCAAACTGAAAGATGCTTATAATAACATTTTAGAAATAGCAAACATCCTGAATGCCATCACTTGGTATTCAGATACTTTTTTAATTACTTCCTAAAATGGACTCAAAGTCAATGTTTCTCTCTTCTATCTTCTTTAAAGCCTTGGTGCATGTCATCTTTGGATATATGAATTTACTCGTATAAAATACTTCTCCATTCCTCACCTCAATGCAATTCATTTCAATTCAAGACATATTTCTTTGAAAATGCCTCCTCTGCTCTGGGCAAGCTCAGCCCCACAAAAAGCTGAGGTGTTTTAAAGTCCCACTAGAGTTGTTCTAATGACAGTTTGTCTGATCCACTGAAAAGACTCCCAGTCTTTAGCCATCTCATTACCCAGCTGAAGGAAAACAAAAACACATCAAAATATTTCTACTACATCCTCTAAGGAGAATAGATTTGAAGGATATCTCTTAATTCATTGTAATATAGTGGGCAGAGCATTGACTCTGGATTCACAAGATCTGGTTTCAAATTCCATTTCTAAAACTTAACGACTCGTGTGACCTTGGTCAAGTCACTTAACTTCCAGAACCTCAGATTCCCTCAGTAAAATGAAAGTGAATAAATGAGTGATATATGAGTGAATGAAATGAGATAAATGAGTGAATGAAAAACCTTTATATTCTCACAAACATTGAAGACAATCCCTATTTTCAAGGTGGCACAATGTATAGAGAGGGCTAGACCCAGAGTAAGGAGAAACTGAGTTTGAATCTTACCTTGGACCAGGGCTGGGGAATCTGTGGCCTCAAGACCAAACATAGCCCTCTAGATCCAAACTTCACAGAACAAATCCCCTCAATAAAAAGGTTTATTCTGTAAAACTTGGACTCAGTCAAAAGGCCATACCTGAAGTCCTAGAAAGCCACATGTGGCCTCCTCACCCCTGCCTTGGACCTTTCCCAGGTGTAAGACCACTGATCTTCTGCAATCACTTAGCCTCTTTTTACCTCAGTTTCCTCATCTTTTAAATAGGGATAATAATAGCACCTACTTCCCAGGGTTCTTGCGAAGATCAGATGAGGTACCATTTGTGAAGCACTTTGCAAACCTTAAAGGTGATATATAAATGGTATTACTATTATAATTATTACGTTTGTTATTGTCGTTGTTGTTGTTGAACTATCTGGCTCTTTGAGATCCTGTGGAACAGCCTGTTCATGGGGCTTTCCTGGCAAGGACACTAGAATGATTTGCCATTTCCTCTCGGGTGAATTAAGACAAAGGTTAAGTGACTTTTCCAGGGTCTCACAACTAGTAAATATCTAAGGCTCTAAGTATTCTCTGACTCTAGGCCAAGAATTCAATCCACTGAGTCACTGAGCTACCTCCACTATCATTACTATTACTGTTATTGTAATTAATAGAGAGAAACAACACATAGTAGGTTTCATCTATGGGGATGAAATGGCCTCTGAGGTCCTTTCCTGATCTAAATCTTTGATCCAATGACCCTACAATGTGTTTCTTAAATTTAACACAAGAGACTGTGTTGGACAGTGTTTAGATAGCAGGTCTTAGAGTTAGGAAGAACTGAAAGAAGTCCTATAAGTTATGCATACAGCGTGTATATATCTCTGTGTGTGTGTGTGTGTGCATCTGTGACTTAACCTCCCGTTGTCCCAGACAGCATTCTGAGCCTGTAAGTTACTGGTAAGCTGCATAATTGTATCAGTGGAAGAAGTTTATACAAGCAGAGTTTCCTCATATTGATGAAACATTCTTACTAAAATAAAAATATTACCAGCACGTGACAGAAGGAAACCAAGCTGATGAAGGACAGCAGCTGATAATGCCATTGTTCATATCACATCTACATGATGCCCTTAAAATGTGGAGACTTCAGCCCAACCTTCCCTCTTATCACACGGCATATCCATCCACCTATCCCCGTTTTTCAATGTGTTGAAAACATCCCTCAGTTCTAGAAAGGTTTCCAAATTTGCCCTGAACATCCTGATCCAAGATTGCCCCAAAGAATGAGCCCAAGGATTGTTGTTTTCATAAGCTAATACTGGTCGTGTGTGTAGTTTTCAGCCAAAGTGATTCCAGTTTAACTTTAACCAAAGATGTAACAAACTTGGTGCATAACAGCTACCTCTCCATCACAATCATATACAACTTGTTCAGTCATTCCCCAATTGATGGGCATCCCCTCAATTTCTAATTCTTTGCCACCACTAAAAGAGCTGCTATAAGTATTTTTGTACAAATAGGTCCTTTTCCTTTATGTTTTTTATCTCTTTGGGATACAGACCTAGTAATGGTATTACTTAGTCAAAGGGTATGCATGGTTCTATAGCCCTTTAGGCTTAGTCCCAAACTGTTCTCCAGAATGGTTGGATCAGTACACAACTTCCTCAAGAGTACCTTAGTGTTTTAATTTTCCCACATCCCTTCCAACACTTGTCATTTTCATTTTCTTTCATATTAGTCAATCTGACAGATGAAAGGTAGTAGGTCAGAGTTGTTTTAATTTTTATTTCTCTCATCAATAGTGATTTAGAGCATTTTTATGTGACTATAGATGGCTTCGATAATTTTATCTAAAAACTGCCTGTTCATATCCTTTGGTCATTTATCAATTAAGAAATGGCTCTTATTTCTATAAATTTGACTCCATTTTTATATGTTTGAGAAATGAAGTCTTATCAGAGAAATACACTGTAAAAAAAATTTTCACAGTAATAATTACCAACTATGTATTTTCCTCCATCCTATTTTCCCTGTTTATACTATTTTCTCTCTCCTTTTACCCTGTTCATTCTCAAAAGTGTTTTGCTTCTGACTTTTATCTCCCCCAAACTGCCCTCCCTTCTATCAGCTCCCCTTTTCTCTCATCCTCTTCCCTTCATACTTTCCTATATGGTAAAATAGATTTCTACGTTTTGGGTCCTTTACAACAGGAATAAGAAAAACTAGGAAAGCAGAACAGGAATTAGAAAAATGACTTCACTCTTTAAAAATATAACAATCTCTGGAACTCTTTGAAAATCCTTAACACAAGATATTGAGGAAGCCTGATACAGCCTTGGAGTCCAGAAGTCCTGAGTTCCTGTATGTTCCTCTACAGCATACTTGGCTATGTAACCTTGGGCAAGTCATTAACCTCTCAGTATACCCAGGCAACTCTCAAACACTACAAATTGTAGAGCAAGTGCTGAGATACCTTAGAAAAAGGGAGCTTGCAGCTAAAATGCCAAAGGACAAGATATGGGAACCAGTTCAGAAAAGTGCAATGGCTCAGATTATAGGAATAACTAAGCAATTTGTAGATTGATTTTCCCTGGATTAAGGCAGAAAACTATAGAACTTAAATCCCAAATCCCATTCATATCGGACTCTCTCTTCTTTGGAGATCAATTATGGTTACATTGGTTCATTAGTCCACTTCTCTATAGAATATCCACTTCACCTCCTAATTCAGTCTCTCTAAGTAGATTTCATTCCTGCCTTTAAAAGAGTATTTATAGAGCCATCCTTAGCAGAAGTGATTTGGGAGGTTGGGGCTACAAATAATTACCATGGTAATTAGTCTGAACTCTAGACACAGTAGTTTAAAATGATCACCCCCTCCCTGAAAGATTCACTACCCAACATAAAATGCTTCAGGGAATAAATATAAATAATGCCATAAGCAAGTAAACTTCCTTAATATTTCTGTTTTATAAATACAAAATATAGATTTCCTTTCCATTGTTTGTTTTAGAGTGGCACTAATCCAACAGAGTGGTCAAGTCTTTTTTTTTCTGGTAGAAGAATCTGTGTCCTGGAAAAGTGCCAGGAAAATTCTGAGGCAGATGTATAGGTAGTTGGTAAGTTTAATTTATTTAGTAAAGTAAAAACTAGTCAAAGTACATGATAGTATGAATTATTCTGTTCTAGTGGTGTGCTGGTAAATATTTGACAACCAGCTCTCTGAGGAGGAAAAAGTACTTGATAAACTTTGAAGATTAATTTGCTTTATTATCATTTTCTCCATCACTTTCTTAAGCCTAGATATCACAAAAATAACACATCAAACCCTGATTTATATGTAGTGCTTGCTGATTTCTGCAATATAAATACTCACACTGAAAATTTGACAGTTGATTCTGGTAAGCCAGTTCCATTTGTCTGCGGTATACTCATTTTGAGTCTTCATTGCTCCCCCACAAATAGTGGCAGTGTCAAAAGGCTGGCAGCCTTCCTCAGAGTAAATTATTTCAACCAAGTGGTGAGATGAGGAACCAGATTGCAAGGAGTTAAAAAAAAGAGAGCCATAACTAAGAATTCTTGTGTCCAGAGCAATTTTGGTTTGGGAAGAGATATTGCAGAAGACAGTCCACCATGGATTCAGGTCATCCCCATAAAAGCTTCCAGACTGTGTCTGATAGTACTCAATATCCCAGTCCCTTGGGAAGAGGCACAAGAGGAAAGTGAGAAGGCAAGGCAGACGGTGATATCAGGAGAAGGATTCTATGGTGACAGGACCCTGAGGGTATTGGCCTGGTCCATACAGAAGAAAGAGCTGGTTATATAAAATAGAGAAGTGTAACTACTTGGAGAATCATAACAGGGAGAAAACGTCTCACTGGAAACTGATGTCCTGGAACAAAGCTCTGGTCATAGCTGCCACTATGACTCTGTTAAGGAAGTAATAAATATAGATGATTTTTTCTAGGCCTTTAGATATTAAAGGAAGTACATATTTAGGATGCTAGATTTAGGATCAATTATCAGCATCAAGTAAAGATTTTGGAAGGATGAGGGAGACTTTGTCATGTTTATAAGGAGCAGGGAAAGGAGCCAGGTGATAGGACAGGTATAGGAACTGGACCTGTTGTTATAGGTATTGAGAATCCCCAGATGAAGACACACTTCTGTCAGTGAAGGCTGACCTCTTCTCCACAACTTTTTAGTCTAAAGGAAGGTGACAAGTTGAAGAAACTTGCCCAGAATCATACATCTAATAAACAGTGAGGCAGGATGTAAACTCAGCTCTTCCTGTCTCCAAGGCTGGTGCTCTGTCCATTCTGCCATAGGTGATAAAAACCTTCCTTCCTCATGAGTGAGGAGTGACCTTTCCTCAGAACCTCATGTACAGTTTTGCTTTATGCCTCTCTAACATACCTGTTGGGCAGTTAGGAGGCTCACTAGGAGCACTAACTAGGACTGGAGTCAGAAAAACCTGAGTTCAAATCTAACTACAGACACGTAGCAGCTGTGTGACCCTGGGAAAGTCACTTAACCCCATTTGCCTCAGTTTCCTCATCTGTAAAGTAAGGTGATTGAGGTGGGATGATGTTTAAGGTCACTTCCAGCTCTAACAGTCTATGAATATACTAGGTCGTTTATAAACCCCAGTAGTACAGGAAAAATGTCCTGTATGTTCAAAGTCCGTAACAATACTATGTATACAATTTTGTAGTTCATTCATTTTTCAGTTGTGTCTGACTCTTCATGACCCAATTTCAGATTTTCCTTACAAAAATAGAGTCATTTGCCACTTCCTGTAGTTTATTTTACAGATGGAGAAACTGAGGCACGGGGCTAAATGACGTGCCCAGAGTCACAGAGTTAGTAAGTGTCTAAGACCAGCTTTGAACTCAGGAAGATGAGTCTTTTCAACTCCAGGCCTGGCACTCTCGGCACTATGGCTCCACCTAGCTGGCTCCACCTAGCTGGCCCCACATTTAATATACGCAGTGTGGCACAGAAAGCTGGACTTGAACCAGAAAAACCTGGGTTTAAGTCCCATCTCTGATACGTACTTGCTATGTGACCCTAGGCAAAACACAGCCTCTTGGTTCTCTAGGGAACTCTCTAAAATTTTAAGTTTCAGAGAATATGTCAACCTGCATTGATAGCTAGAGTGTCTTCATCTGGGAGTACTCAGTATCAATGAAATAAGAGGTCTAGTTCTTTTCTTATCCTATGAATGAATGAATCAATGAATCAATGAATGAATGGATGAGTGAATGAGTGAGTGAATGAGTGAGTGAATGAATGAAATCAGTAATTGGAAGGACATACTTGGTATTTACTTATATAGCCTATGACCCAGAAACTTACCTTTCCCAGTTAGAAAACACATCCTAGGGAAACCAGATTCCCTACTCTATTACACTGGTGGTTAAAATTCAGAAACAGTGCCCTTCAAGGTCCCATTTAGGAGATATATGTTAGTCCTAATTTGAGTGTTGCCAGCACACCTAGGGGAACCAAATAGAGAGGTCTATAGGCCATATCCAGAAAATAGCACAGAAGGGGGGGGGGGGGAAGGCAAGTTGAACAAAGAGCCTTGAGGGATGCCTTCAGAGATAAAAGGGGAAAGAACTAGGAACCACTGTCAGAAATGTTGAATGAAGTGACATGGGAGGTCAGACCACTATGGCAGCAAAAAACTAACAGAAACTCCAGGAGGAGAAAGGGCAAAGAATGAATGGTTGGCATTATCAAAGTTTCTAGAGTTTCAACAAAGAAAAGATAAACATAAAAGATTTTCTAGGCCAATGGTGCCAAATAAAAACGGATCCTTGCTGTCACATATTGACTTAGAAAACTATAAATTAGCATTATCTGTGTTGAAATACATTTATTTGTTTTGTTAACTATTTTCCAATTACATTTTTGTGGAGATTTTGTGGGTGGCTTAAAGCCCATGGGCCTCACATTTTACATCTCTGCTCTAGACAGCAGTTATTAATGCCTTCAAGGTGGAAAGGGCTATAGGTAATCTATAATGAGGAGACAGGGGAATTCTTAGCAAGAAGAAGATTGTTTTTAAGGCGGATCTATTTTGTTTAATACTGCAGTGAATCTTAAGGATACCAAATTTATTGGTTGATACCATTTTCACGGTAGCCACCCTTTCATTCAGTGTTAGCATTTTCTTTTCTGTGGCTTTGACTAATAGTTCACAAATGAGCAAAATGAACAAAATAAGGAAAAGTATGGGATGATTAAAACATCCACCCTTTATTTATAAGCACTGTGCTCTGGGAATATGAATTCCCATAATTTTCATCATCACAACTAACATTTATATAGGGCTTACTCTGTACCAGGCATGGTGTTAATTGCTTCACAATTATTATCTCATTTGGTCATCGAGGAATAAAAGAGGAGGCATCATCAAACCTACTATTCTGAACTGGATTTTAGATAATTCACATTTTCATGGCCTCTTTGGTTAGCTGTCTTCATGCCTTTAAACAGCCAGAAAGACTGACCAAGTAAACCCTCTCTTCCTAGGTGCAGACCACAACCATGTGCATCTCTGTCAGCCTGAGCGGCTTTGTGGTCCTGGGATGTCTGTTTGCACCCAAAGTGCACATCATCTTGTTCCAGCCTCAGAAGAATGTGGTCACACACAGACTCCACTTAAACAGATTCAGTGTTAGTGGAACTGGAACCACTTACTCACAATGTAAGTACAGAAATCCATTATTTGTTTTTAACCTGTCAGCTGAAACATTGAAATACAGAATGGGTAGCAGAATGGTGGGGGGTAACAATCCAGTCTTCCTTTAAAGACATATGGTTCCCCAGTCATTCTTCACTGTCACTTGAAGGGGTACCAAAGAGTTTCTTCCATCCATAAGTGTTTCCCCTATTTGTTTGAAATCCAGCCACTAGAGACTCATTCATTGGTGGTATTAAGGACTTTGGGGGGAGGCAGAGCTGAAAGACTTGGAATGAGAGCAACTGGTACCAATCACAGCATTGTCACCTGATACCTATGGCACTTCAGGTGTATCTCCTATTTTCTCTGGGCCTCAGTTTACTCAGCTGCTAATATAACGAGACTAGACTAGATGGTCCCAAAATCTACAAGCTTATGATCATTCAATCAAGAGTTTATCAACTATCAACATGCCAGGTACTTTGGTAGGTGCCCGAGATACAAAAATGAAAAATGAAACAGTTGAGTGGCACAAAGGTTAGAGTGCTGAGTCTGGAGTCAAGAAGACATCAATTCAAATCTGGCTTCAGACCCTTACTTGTGGTGTAACCTTGGGCAAGTTACTTAACTTCTGTCTGCCTCAGTTTATACAATTATAAAAGGGATAATAATAATGACACCTACCACCCAGGATTGTTGTGAAGATCAAACGAAATATATTTGCCCAGCTAGATATGAGTGCAAATGAGATATGTTTGCATAGAGTAGGTAATTAGTAAATCCTTTAAAAAAAAAAAGTCTCTCTTCTCAAAGAGTTTATATTTCCTAGGAGAAAATAACAGGTAAACGGAGAAGTATACACACAATAAATTCAAGACAGTTCCAGTGGGAAGTACTAGTACTGGCAAGATCAGGAAAGGCTTCATGCATTGCAGATGAGCTTTGAAGAAAATTAAGAATATTAAGGCACAGAGATAAGCGGGTGTGAGTCAGTTATAAGGCACAGCCTAGGGCCCTAGGCAAAGGCACAGAGGAGAGATGGAATGTTGTTTGGAAGGAAGAACAAGGCCATTTTGACTGGAATGTAGAGTGTGTGAAAGTGGGCAATGTATAATAAGCCTAGGTAAATAAGTCCACTCTTAAGAGCAAGTGGTCATTTTAAACTATTAGTAAACACTTTGGGGAACGAACTAAGGGCACTGGTTAGAAGGAGGAATTAGTAGATGGTAGCCAGATGAAGAAGGGGTTAGTACTACAGGAAAACCAGGACTGGGGAGAGGGCCTAAAAGGAAAAGTCAACAAGAAAGCATTTATTTCTCATTTGACAAATATTTATTAAGTGTTTATGTTGTTCTAGAAAATGTGTTAAGCACTGGGAATAAAAAGAAAGGCAAAACCATTCCCTTCCCTCAAGGAGGCAAGTGTTGTTCAGTCATTTCAGTCCTGTCCAACTCTGTGTCCCCATTCGGGGCTTTCTTGGCAAAGATACTGGGGTGGTTTGCCATTTCCTTCTCCAGCTCATTTTATGGTAGCAAAGACAAATGCATAGTTTACAATTTTGCATGGGGTCAGTACTTCAAAATGCTCAGGATCCCTGAGAGTAAACTCATTAGTGCCCCAATTTCTGCAACTAAGTAAGATCTAATTGATACTCTTCCCAGTGGCAAAAGAAAAATACAAATGAAGTAGGTTCTCAGGGAAGCCTGGACCTCTAACCTTCTTCAGGGAGCTGTTAAAGGCTCCAGAATCATTGGAGCCTCTCATACTCAAGCCCATTGTCAAAATGACTGTAGTCACAGAGCACTTTAAGGACTGTGAAATCAGTTTCTTTGCTTCTCTCAGAAACATGCATGCTTATTTCTAGAGCACATAAACCTCACCTACAAAACAGCCCAGCCATTGAAGATGATTAATCTAAACAAGGCAAAACTGAGTTCTTTGGGTTATAGCCAGTGAACATGGTCAAGTCTGGGATTGGACAATCCCCACAAAGCAGGCTGGGAAAACTCCCATGATTGGAGGTTACTGGGCAGTATCTCCAACCAGAGTAGGCAGGTAACTGCTGTCCCTTGCTGATTATTTGAAGAATGAACACAAACTGTACAAAAAGTCCATTGGTAGCCCTAGCCACTGGAATAGGGAAGAAGTAGGGAATGAGACTATTTTTAAATCCATTGTAATTAATTCAGACTGCAACAATTCTGAAATATAAACACTGGGGAGAACTGGGAAGAAATTTATATATGTCTTTTCTCTCTGGAGAAAAAAGCAATAGTGTAAATAAAATTATTAATGGACTTTTTACCTAGTGAATGACAAAGTGCTTTCTAGTATTTCAGAAGCACCAGTTTACTTTAAAATAATGTAACTATAACATGAACAAAAGCCATACTTTTTAGACTAATATATTTTAATTACTCATCTATCTGTTCTAAAAGCTAGGCCTATGCTAATCCATATTTGGTTAACGTACTTGGAGTTATATCCTTGCCAAGAAAACCTCAAAAGGGGTCATGAAGAATCAGACAACACTGATCAACAACAACAAAATTTTGAGTTATTATTACAAGGTAATTGAAGATGATAAAACTGAGTTTTTTCAGAAATGTTTTATAACCCAGATTTTTCATTGATCCATATATATTAGTCCAAATTAGTCCAATTAGTCCAAATAGGAGTTTCCTATAGTCAAAGGAAAGTAACTACTAAAAAAAAGAGTCTAGAATTATACCTTCTCTCAGCCTAGAGCCTACATACCACTAGTCATTCTTGAAATACTTCATAAATATTAACATTCTTGCCAATTGGATAATATTAGTAGATAACCTTTATCCCACAAACTGTACAAAAAGTCTTATGCCACATTTCATTCTTGTAATCTTCATTGACGCTCACAACATCTCTGTGAACTAATAAGCTGCAGATACCATTACTCCCAATTTGCAGAAAGGAAAACTGAAGCAAAGAGCCCAAGAAAACAAGAAATCAGGCAAAAATCCCCACTAAAACCTAGATTTCTCAATCCCCAGTCCTTGGTTCTTCAAAGTCACTTTGCAAAGTACTTTGCTGGAGGCAAGGACAGAATGAATGGATGGATGAAACTGGAAATCTGGAGATCTTTGGCTCTATTCCTGAAAATGACTCTCTGACCCACTACAAAAGTCTGAGCAAAATCCTTGCTTATCTGCAATGGAAAAATGAACACAATTGGAACATCTCTCACCTTCAGGGATATGTATTTTCTCTAATGTCTTTAAATTTCTTCAAGTTCATCAAAGAGTCTACATAAATAAAGGAAAGAAATAAACATTTGTGAATGCCTACTATGTGCCAAGAATGGTGCTAAGCACATCACAAATATTCCTTTCAATCTTCACAACCCTAGGATAGGAGGTAGGAGTTTTCAGTGCTCTTGTACAGTGGACCTACTTCTCTAGGCCTAGCTTCATGTCTTTCTCCCACACCCACACACATCTTTTCTATTTAGATAAAAAGAAAAAGTCCATTTTTCTTCTGATTTGTTCAATATTAGAAATTAGAACAATAAGCAACTGTTTCCCAGGATTAGTGAACAAGGATCCTACCCTGGGAAAAAAAATGCCTTTGAAAGTCATGGTTCACATGAACTTTTTTTCTTAATTCCAAAACACTGCCAGACAACCATGTTCTACCTAAAATGGGAACACATAACACATATGTTTGCATAATCCTCAGGGGATTGGCTTACAGAGTAGAGATCTACCCAGTCTTGAACAGAATAGATTATTTTTTTGCTTACTCTTTATAGCAATCATGCAGATTGAGGGCCATGGGATCTAAGAAGGGAATAAGCATTTAATAAGCACCTACTACATGCTAGGCACCGTACTAAGCACTTTACAAATATTTTCCTATTTTGTTATACAAAGTAACAATTTGCAGTTGACGAAACTGGCAGTAGAAGTTAAATGACTTGCTCAAGGTCACACAGCTAGTAGGCATCTAAGGCCAAATCTGTCTCTGGTCTTGATTCTAGTCCCAGAGATCTTTCTACTATATAACCTGTCTTGTTTCTTTGAGTTAGAAGGCACTTGAGAGATAAAATTTGGGGGCTGGAAAGGATTTCACCGACCATCTAGTCCAACTCCTACTAAGTACAGTTGAGACCCAAACAGGTGAAAGAACTTGGCCAAGGTCATTACTACCAAAGAATGGTAGAGCTAGTCTATGAACCTGAATCTTCTGCCCATAGAACTGAATTCCACTTTGCAATCTCAAAAACTATTGATAAGACTATATTAATGAAAGTCGCGGTAGCATGGAAAGAACATTGGACCGAGTAATGGGCAGTTAGGTGGCACCATAGTGCATAGAATGTGGGGCCTAGAGTCAGAAAGACTCATCTTCCTGAGTTCAAATCTGGCCTCAGACACTTACTAGCTCTAAGTGTCTTACCAACTCATTTTACAGATGAGGAAACTGAAGCAAAGAAGGTGAAGTGACTTGTCCATGGTCACACAGCCAGTTGCTATCAGTGTTAGGACTTGAAACCAGATGATTATGACTCTGAGGTCAGCTCTCTCATTGTTAATGATAGTTCTTACAAACTATTAACATGGAGACAAGCTCTATTCTGAATCTTCCTCTTCCCCAGGGCATGGATTGTGGAAAAGGCTAAGATTTCTCAGGCTCTTTATTAAGTCCACTGATAGCTCAGAGCAGGAACATGCCAACTTCACAAAGCAGAGCAGACAAAGTTTCAGGGTATCTCACCACTAAGTATACTCACTCTGGTTCCTTCCACTCCTCTTGACAAAAGTGAAATAAGAAATAGTATAGAACTTTGAATGGCTTTGGAAACTTCAAAATCATCTAATCCAACCCCCTTAGGCTGAAAAATACTTAACAACCAGTGAGGGGCAGATAGGGTGGGGTTGTAGAATAATGCCCACAGCACACTTTTGAGTTTTATCTACATTATTAACATTTTCTCCACTTTCTTCAGTGTAGACAAGCAAAAACAATAAATCAAACCATTATTTATAGCACTTGCCAATTTCTAAGGTGTAAATTTTCACACATTAATAATCAGCTTATGTGAGCTGGTCTGAGTCAGTTCATGATTGTGCTAGCACACCCATTTTACAGATGAGGAAACTAAATCCCAGAAAGATGAAATAATTTGCCAAAGGTCACACAGGCCACAAAATTACCCCAAAGAGCACCAAATGCTTAATTTCTTTAGGGGATAATTCAACCCTAGTTCAGTGACCAAATGCTGATGGAAACACAGAAATGAAATTTAGGATCTGTGTCCTCAAATTGGAGACAGCCTGAACTTGGAGTCAAGAGACCTGCCACATAAAAAAGAAAAAAAAAACGTTTTGTAAAACCTTTTTCTTCTAAGCCCATTTAACATCATATGCCTAATTCCTAAAAGCATCCTATTTTGATGAATAAATTCTTAAAGGCATTTAGTACTTAAAGTCAGGTAAAAATCCACAGAAGCTTTGATCTAAATTGATCCTAGCCAGTGGTGTGGCCTTTCCTGGCCTTCTGAATTTTCTGCCTCAACTCAGTTGCGATATTCATCACAAAGAATATTCTGTCAATTGTAAGCACTCATGTCTGAGAACGCTGAGAGAAATTCAGAGAACACACTGTTGGCAGGAGAAACACTTAAAAAAGAAACCAACAAGCCCTTCCCTTTGAGTCCTGTGTTGAACGGCTTCTTATTCCGTCAGCATGGGGATAGCTTTCCATCCATCACAAACAGTTCATGCCAAGATGTTCACCAGCAAAGATCATTTCTGTCTGGAGAGCTTAGCCAGCTGCATGATCAAGATGCTCTCAGAGCAGTCTTGATCTCCTGGCATGAATGCTACACAAGGAAACTCAATCAATCAGATCTGATGATGATGAATGAGGCAATATGTGTAAGGACTACCTGCCTAAAATTTTAAATCAAAGGAACTGGAGCCCTTTCCAAATGTACCTTTGTGTCCTTCTTAAAGAAATGCACCATTTTCTTGAACTGACAAAATTTTAGGCCGCATTACCACCTCTTTTCTTCTTGCCCCTAACAAATCTGAATTCAAATTCATTAGTACTGAAATATGCCTAAACCAGGGTGCTTAATGTTGTGTGTGAGAGAGGCATAGGTCTGTTTATAGATGCATGTTTATATAATGTAATGAAATTTATTAAATTCCTTTATAAATATAGGAAATATAGTGTAATGCTGTGGGAAAAATGTGTGCTTACAGAAAAATGAGTAGGTAACACAATATAGTTTAAGTAATACTAAATTCAGAATCAGAGGAGTTAAGTTTTAATTATATCGCTACTCCTTGCTACCTGTATGGCCTTGGACAAATCCTTTAACCTTTCAAAATAATTTTCACCTCAGTTTTCCCATCTGTATAATAAGAGGGTTAGATTAGATGTTGCTTCTGCTAGTGAATCATATGATCTATTCCTTAAGCAGATTGTGTTACCTCATAGAACAATACATATTTAGATCACATACAGCACCTCTAATCTAAGCCCTAGATGATCTGCTTAGCCCCTAGGAGAAAACAGATAACAAAAAAAATAAAATTAACATATTCAGTTTCACTTCTTTCCCCTCCCTCTCTCTCCTTCCTTTTCTGTTTTATTTAGAGTTGGTTTTCATGGAATTCTGTGAGGAAACGAAGTCAATTTCCTATAGACAGATAATATAGGTGGAACCAAGCAGTCAGGGGATGTTAGAGACACCAATAACAAGCTAAACCAAGCCTAAATTTTAGGCAGATTAGGTAACCAACAATACACAGAGGCCAAGGGGATAAAAATACAACCCATACCAAGTAAGGGATGCCTGACTTTCTAAGTTTAGGACCCAATTCACTTAGCTGAAGGTTTTAACCCCTCTTTAAATATCACTGCCCCTAGGAATGGCGACATTTCAAGCTTTCCATCATTTATAGCAGATAGGAACTGGATCTGTTATTCTATTAGTAGAAGGAACTCCCAAGGGAGGGAACTCCCTCTGCTAATTCAAATCTGCACCCTTTTGATGTTTAGAGTGGTGCTGAGAAGGCAGATGACTTCACCAAGGCTGCACAGCCACTTACATATCAGAGGAAGGACGTAAACTAGGTCTTTCTAATTCTTAGGCTGGCTCACTATCCAACATTGCCTTTCACAAATGACTTTCATGACTTTTTCTGGAAATATATTTTGACAGAAGGAAAGAAGAATGTAACAAATGGATTCTGGAATTCCAAATAGCACAGAGAGGATTATGGGCAGCAGACTGAGAGGCTGAGGTTAAAAAAAAACCAATTTCACCTATTTTATTCATACAATAAATCTTGAGCACCTACTAGGTGGGAGGCAGTGTGACTTTGCAATTTTGCCTAGGGCTGACCCTTTAAATTGATCTAACTGTGAGGCCAATGTGAGAAAGACTCAGAGAGGGAAGAAAGGGCAGAAAAATATAAGACAGACTTAGTAAATGCAAGTGTGGTCAAGGTCTGTTTTAATACTTACATCGATGATAATTCCTAAAAGTTAAAGTGATGATCTTAGAATAAGAAAGTCCTAGATTCAAATTTTACCCCAGGTATTTGCTAGTGGAAAGTCACTTATAGAATTTCACAGCCTCAGTTTCCTTGTCTGAAAAATGACAATAAAAAACTCTAGCACTTCTCCCATGAGGTGTTGCAAATAACAAATAAGATCATGTTTATAATGTTATAACAAATAAGATGTTTATAAATTACCGCATAATTTAAAGAGCTTAATGTGAGGTATTAGTACTATTGTTATTATTTATAAAAACAAAAAATGTACAAAAAGGAAAATTTATTATTATTTATTGTACTTTATTATTAAACCAGCACATAACCTAGATAGAATATCTATAATGCCACTTTCTTCATTTTCCATAGGTAAATGCAATCCATATAGCTGGTCAAGTTTGAATAACACTATTTTAGAAGGATCATTTTAAGATCCCATTCACTGAGAGGCAGTATGGTGTAGTGGAGAGAAAGCTAACACATTCTAGCCATGTGACTCTATGAAAGCCACTTAGGCTATCAAGGAAGAATTCTCCAATATTAAAAGAGAAGGAACTGACATGAATTGATTTAAAAATATTTACTCATCTGGGGGTTCGCTACATCAATGAATCTCTGTCTCTTTATTAGAATCGCAGATGGTCATTGCCTAATTGAAAGCTCTTTAGAATTCACACCCCTATCTCTCCAGCTTTGGTCATAGTAGTGTGGAACCATGCCTTTACTCATAAAGGAAATATGGGAATGGAGAGAAGTTAGCCTTCTGTTTCTTATTACAGAGTGAATCTCCTATAATCCTTCCCTGGGAAAGCTCCGACATCTCCACCAGGAGCCTCCCTCTAGAACTGGGCTGCCAGGATTATCATTTATCCAGGTCACATCTATTAATGTCTACAGAAACTCCTAGGGCAGGCCTAAGGATCTCCTTCTGTTGGTATAATCAAAGGGATAAGTGAGATAACAGGCTGGAAGACTCGGCAGGAGAAAGGGGTAGCCAAGCAGTTGGTGAATGTTAGAGCTACCAAGAACAAGGCCCTGAAAATAGCTAAACAATCAGATATCCTGGAGGGAAAAATATGAAGGGTCATCAGGAACAAGGGAATGGAAAAATGTGACAGAGGCAAGCTGGAGTGTCTGCTCTGTTAAAATATTTGTGTTTTATTCCAAGTCTGATGTATTACTCAGTTACATAATGCAATGACTGGGGATTTGAGCTCAGTGCTATTAAACTGACTGATAGACTTGGCATCTGAAAAATCTATTAAACGAATACATTTAGCATTGACCGAAAGCACAGGTTATCAGAACAAATCAGGTCTTTTACTTCAAAGCAGATGCAGCCTGGTAAACAGGAGCTGTTCTTATGCTCTGCATTAGAGAGAGAGAAAGAGGCTGATTGCACAGTGTGGGGACAAACCATCGATCTGGAGCACTGAATTTGTGAGACTAAATATGCTTTTTAATTGGTGTGAATTGCCCTCAGTAATCAATGACGGAGCTTATTAGGTTATTTGCAGTTAGCTAGTTTTCTCACTGAATGTAGAAAATGACTGTATCTGCTGCCTTTCAACCCAAGCACCAAGACCTCTACCCCTCAGAAAGCCAGCATTGAGCTCCCCACACTTCTTTTTTGCTGGCATATGAATGATTATAGAAATCTGCACAAGAGCCCTTGAGAGAAGGAACTAAACTTAAACTACTGAAGGTCTCCTGGGCTTTTATGAGGATAGTAGCAAAAACTCATTATGTACAAAAAAGGAAGAGCTTTTAGATCTTTCACACATTTTACAACCTCAGGGAGTAACCGATGCCCTAAATATGGGCTGCACCAGTAACCTATGAAGGGAAAAGAAAATGAGATAGTAAACTCACAGCTTAATTTTTTTAATCCTTATTTTAGACTGGATCTCCTCTCTTGTACCTTATCTGTGCCCTGCTCACTCCAGCCTCATTTACAGCAGCATAAAATCATTACTTCATTCATAAAGGTTTACTAACCCTAACCCATGAGTAGTCATGGGCACAGTCCCACTCTGATTGGCATGGGAACTCTGATCTAACCCCTTTTTCTAACCTAGACCAGTTTGTCCATCCTTGGACTACACAATGGCCCCCCATTCCAAGGGGCTTACTGCAGCAACTCCAAATTTAGTACAGACACCCCCTTGGCTTTACCCTGAGCAGCTTAGAGCTCTGAATTTCAAGAGATCTGCCAGTATCCATCTTCCTAGTAGCAGGGATTATTGACATGCACCTCGCAATTTAATTCCACAAGTATTTATTGAAGACAGACAACCCAGCATGTCACAAAAATCTTAGTGAAGTTTTAAGCTTTAATAGTTTAATAATAGCTTTAAATTGCACTAAGACTTTTGGGACACCCTATATATATATATATATATATATATATATATATATATGACATCATACTCAATGCTGGGGATACAAAGTAACAAAAAATGGCAGTCTCTGCCCTTAAGGAGCTTACATCTATTAGGAGGCATATAATGTGTAAACAAACAAATGCAAGGTAAAGGGTGATCAGAGCAAAGGAGATGTCCAAAGAGCTATAGGAAAGCTTCATGCAGGATGTAGTAACTAAATTGGGCTTTGAAAGAAGAAGAGGATTTTATCACGTAAAGAGTGATCCGGTCATGGGGAACATGAATGCTTGAATGTATGGAAGCCAGATCAGGGACCAGTTCATAGTATAGGCTGGCAGGATACTAAAATGCATGAAGGGAAATAAATGTGAAATAAGGCTGAAAAGGCTCTTAAATTCCAGATAACAATAGTCACTAAAGGTTTCTGAGGAAGGGAAGATTCACTAGAAACTGGGTAAAGGACTGATTAGAGAGGGAAGAGGAAGGAAGCAGAGAGGTCTATGAGAGAAGTGATCCAATATGCAAATTTGTTTTGCTCGATTGTGTGTTTGCAACAGTTTGTTTTTCTTATCTTCTCAAGTGAAAGGAAAAGAGAGAGAGAAAGACAAGAATATGCATCTGAAAATAAAATAAAATTTAAGAGATGATCCAAACTTGAAGTTTGAATAGTGATAGTTAACAGTAGAGAAAAGGACTTCAATTCAAGAGAAAGTTTGAAGGCAGTCTTGGTAACTAAACGTATGTGGAGTATGAGGAGCAGGGAGCTTTAGATATGATCCTGAAGTTTTAAGCATGGATAACTAGGAGGATGGAGGCACCATCAACAGAAATAGGGATGATGTTTATCATAACATTTCCATGAAAGTAATAATAATGGTAATAATTTTTATTTTTACTTTATTTTATTTTTGGTTTTTTTTTGGAGGGAGGAAGGCAGGGCAATAGGGGTTAAGTAACTTGCCTAAGGCTACACACTTAGTAAGTGTGTCAAGTGTCTGAGGCTGCATTTGAACTCAGGTCCTCCTGACTCCAGGTCTGGTGCTCTATTCACTGCACCACCTAGCTACCCTGGTAGTAATTTTTTCTTTACAAAACTTATTTCATTGATGTAGGAATTTCGTAGTGAAGAACTTCTGCCTTAGAGGTTTGCCTGGAGGTATTGAGAGTTTAAGCAACTGTCCCAAGGTCAAACAATGAATATATGTCAGAGGCAGGACTTTTACCCTTATATTCAATCAATAAACACTGAGTAAGCACCTACTGTATGCTAGGTACTATCCTAAGTGCTGGAGATACAAAGCAAGTTATATACAAGACAAATTGAAAATAACAGAGGAAAGGCACTATAATTAAGAAAGACTTCCAATCAAAGATGGGATTTTAGTCAGGATTTAGTTTGAAGGAAGCCATGGAAAGCAGAAGGCAGAATTGATGAGGAAGAGTATTCCAAGGCATGTGGGACAGCCAGGGGAAATGCCCACAGTGAGAGAAGTGTCTTTCTTGTAGAATAGCCAGAAGGTGACTGGATTGAATAGTACATGGTAAGGTATAAGAAAACCAGAAAGGAAAGAAGGGCTAAAATGGAATATTTAATCACATAACAGTTAAGACTCCCCTGACTCCATTACAAGATACTTGAAAAAGATACAGCAACAACAGCCTCATGGGGTTGGTGGTTATTGTTGTTTCTATTGCTCTACTAATAATATAACAATATCTGATTGTTCAGCTGTTTTCAGTGCCTTGTTCATGGTAGCTCCAACATCCACTAACTGCTTGGCTCCTCCTTTCTCCTGCTGAGTCTACCAGCCTGTTATCTCACTTATCCCCGAAAACCAGAAAGGATAGATATTCAAAATATCTCTTGAACTGAAGTCCTTTTCTCCACTGTTAACTATCACTGTACTTCAAGTTTGGATCATCTCTTAAATTTTATTTTATTTTCAGATGCATATTCTTTTCTTTCTATCTCTCCCCTCCTTTCACTTGAGAAGACAAGAAAAACAAAACATTTGTTGCAAACACACATAATCATGCAAAACACGTGTATTGTTTACTAGGCATCCAGTCTGAGATGTCAGAAAAACACTGGGAATGAGATTGAGGACTGGATAGAAATGGTATGGAAATAGGTTATGAAGGGCTCTGTATGCCAAAGAGAGCATTTTGTATTTGATTCTGAAGGCAACAGGAAGCCACTAGAGTTTATGGAGTATGGGTGTGATATGGTTGCATTTGCATTTTAGGAAAATCACTTTGGTAGCTAGAGGATGACTTGAAGTAGGAAGAGACTTGAGGCAGCAGACCCACCAGAAGGCCATTACAATAGTCTAGGTATGAGATGGTGAGAGCCTGCACCAAAGTAGTGACAGTATCAAAGGAGAAAAGGGGTAATATATGAGAGATCTTGCAGAAGTGAAATCAATTAGCCTTGTGCACAGCTTGTATAGTTGGGGTGAAAGATAGTGAGGAATTAAGGATATAACTCCAACGTGGTGATCCTGATGGGCTAGGAAGATGGTATTGCCCTCTACAGTAATGGAAAAGGTAGGAGGGGATAGGGTTTAGGAGAAAAGATAGTGAGTTCACTTGTGGACATATTTAGTTTAAACTGTGTACTAGGCATTGTGTGGGGATGAGACTGAGGAAAGGATAGAAATGGTAATCAAATCTATGGGAGCTGATGAGATTGCAAGTGAAGTATTATAGAGGGAAATTAGATAGGTACCCTATACTGAACCCTGAGATACATCTATAATCAGAGGGTGAGATCTGGACCAGAAGAGTAAGAAGAAATGATCACATAGGTAGGAAGAGAACAGGTGAAAGTGCTGTCACAAAAGCCTAGAGACAAGAGAGTATCAAAAAGAGGAGAATGCTCAATAGTGTCAAAGGCTAAAGAGAAGTCATGGAGAATGGGGACTGAAAAAAGATCATATGATTCACACATTAGGAAATCACAGATAATGTTGGAGAGAGGAGTTTCAGTAGAATGGTAAATTCAGAAGCCAGATTTTAGGGATTAAGAAGAGAATGAGAGGTGAGAAACAGGAGACATCTTTCATAGATGGTCCTTTTCATGAGGTTAGCTACAAAGAGCAGAAGAGATATAGGATAATAGTTAGCAGGGATGGAAAGATTAAATGAGGATTTTTTTCAGGATACGGAAGATATGGGCATGTTTGTGGGAAGTAGGGAATGTTGTAGTGGAGAGAGAACAAGTGATACAGTTGGAATGATAGAAAGGGTAATTTGTTAGAGGAGAAAGGATGGAATAGGATTACTTGAACTGGTAGAAGGTTAACCCTGGAAAGGAATAAGGTCACTTCATCGGATGAGATGAGAGTTAAGGAGTAAATAGTGGCAAATGAGGAAGAAGGGAGAAGAGGGAGTTCATGGTGAATCAACTCGATTTTTTTTCTATAAAACTGCCTAGCAGTAGTGAGGACCCAGTTGAGGTTATATAACAAATTTGTAGTCGTCCCAGTCAGAACTGTTGTGTGTAGAAAGAAAGGTGGTAAATGGTAGGAGTACTCAAAGGCTAAAGTTTGATGGAACATAATTGGTAATATGGTAAAAAGGATAGGGAGAGAAGAACAGTGTAGAATTGAATTGTTTCATCAAAGGTCAAGAGGAGAGAAAGTACTTAGTAGGAGAGATGGCCCGGAAGAAAATTGAAAAATCATGTGATCAGAGAGAATGATGTAGACAAAGGATAGGGTTTTATAAGGGATGACAGACGAAAAAGTGAAAAAACTGACCAGTTATGGACAGAAAATGAACTTTAGGAATTCTTGAACATGGAAGAAATGTGTTTATGATTGATGGCAAGATAAAGAATATGACCATCTTTGTTTGTGGAAATAAGGTGGAGGTATAGCTCACAGCAAGTGAGTAGGATGAGAAATTGAGTAGCGAGGGAGTTTAGTATAGAGCCAATATGTATGTTGATTTCTCCTAGTGTGAGGGTAGGAGTTAGAGAGGAGAGAAAAATTATGAGCCATACACCAAACTCATTGAGGAAGAAAGGAGAGTAACCTAGAAATCTGTAGACAGTAACTACCAGGATTTTCATTGCGTGGGGTGGTGGTGGTGTTTGTCTTTCATTCTCAAAGAGGACCAATGACTTCAAGAGGGTTGTCTTGACCTGTAAGTGAACTGGATTTAAGTGAGGCAGGGCTATGCAAAGTCATCAGCTTCACTTTCATGGCAAGACATAGGTCAGGATGATACGATAGAATGTAAATATGAATAGCATGAAACTCAAAGAAAAACAGTGATGTAGGTAGGGGGAGATGGGGAGCAATGGGGGGAGCAACGAATGTTCCAATTCCCTCCCTCAACCAATGAGCTGAAGAGAATAAGTGAAAGTACTGCTAGTACTGGAAAGGAGGTCTAAGAGGGCTGCCAGGTAAGCTTCTCTGTAATAATACTAACACCTACCACTTTCAAAGCAGTTTAAGATTTCCATAGGAGTTTACATATAATGCCTCATTTGATCCTGTGAGAGAGGTACTACTATTGTTATTACTGCCCCCTCCCCACTTGCACAGAAGAAGAAATTGAGTCTAAGGAAAAGTAAGTGAACACCAGGGTTAGGTGGGGGTTGAACACAGTTCTTTCTCTATAATCAATTCTCTATCTACTATGTCATGCTGTCTTGGTAGACCATATTTATTAGCTGCAAAGTGGCAACAAAAAAAATAGAAAATTAAGTATTATTAATTGGGGGCGGCTAGGTGGCACAGTGAATAGAGCACTGGCCCTGGAGTCAGGAGTACCTGAGTTCAAATCCGGCCTTAGACACTTAACAGAAAAACTAGCCATGTGACCTTGGGCAGGTCACTTAACCCCAACTGCCCTCCAAAAAAGCAAAAATTAAAAAAAAATTTTTTAAGTATTATTAATTGGTAGACAACCTGCTGATGATGAATTTTTCTGAACTTAACTAAACTGGTCACTAAACAAAAGACATGCCCCTTCCTCGGGCTCTTGAGAAAAACTTATCCAGCTTGGTAGGGAGTATCTAAGCCTCTCCCCCTCAGAACACAATATTACCTTTATACCATAATGAGGCATTGCAGTAAGACTTTAATGGCTCAGGAAATTCATACCATTGATAAAACAATAATTTCCTCTACTGCACACAGCAAAATATAGAACAGTAGTAATATTTTTTTCTGATAATAAAAGAAAAGAAATTGCAAAACCATATACCAGAGCGATGCTAAAATGGAAGATTTAATCACATAACAGTTAAGACTCCCCTGACTCCATTACAAGATACTTGAAAAATATAAGCTGCAACAACAGCCTCATGGGGTTGGTGGTTATTGTTATTTCTATTGCTCTACTAATAATACCTTGACTTTGGAGAGTTTCTATTATAGCTTCTAGTCATTTTACAGAGGGTGTTCCTTTTAATGGGTAGTGAGGTAGACAGAGACATACTAATTATTGCACTGGAAATTTGCCATAGTGCTGCCCAGGAGATCATTATTATAGGTGTCAGAACTTTGCCAATTTTCTACGTGTTTAGCTTTTAGAGAGCTAGGGGTCACAACTAGGGCTTTGTGATTCAAGTGATTTTCCACCACCCATACCCCTCCAAATCTACCCTGTCAAGTTAAGTTAGAATAAAGGTCATTATGAGGCCAAAGAATAGTCTGCACATGACAAGGCTTGTGATATTGTGGATCACATAAAGTAGATTTCTAGTATATTTCTACTTTAGATATGGGATAATTCAGGCATAGAAAGATTAATGGACTGATCTAAGAACTCATAATGGGTTTTTGTAATTCCTAAACCAATTTCTGTTTTCACACAGCATTCTTCAGATTGTAAAAAGTTGTTCAACTCAGTTCAACACCATCTTAAAATATTTCTCAAAGTTACCCAAGTATACAAGGAATAGTGCATAGAGTTGATGTGATGCAAAGGTCAATATAACATGAATCCTCCTCAATGAGCTTACAATCTAGTAGAAGAAATGGGACCTTTACAAACATATATTATGATTCAAAGTAAGTGTGAAAGATTTTAAGAGAGTTAAAATGCTATGAAAATTCACGGACAAGAATTTCATGAAACAGTTGGCATTTGGCCTTAGTCTTGAATCATAGGTAGGATTCTGAGTGGCAAAGATGTTAGGGGTGGGGATTTCAGGCAGGTGGAATATCTGGTAGTTTGATTTAGCTAGAACTAAAAGTAAATAAAGGTAAGGGTGAGGCAGGCAGATGATGAGATCTGAAAATGAAATATGATTTAATGTTTGAGTTGAAACATTTTTAGTCATGTCCAACTCTTCATTACCCCATTGTCATTTCCTTCTTCAGCTAATTGATATAGATGAGAAAACTGAGACAAACAGGAGCAAGTGATTTGCCCAGGGTCACATATCTGGTAAGCATCTGAGGTTGAATTTGAACTCACGAAGATGAGTCTGCCTGACTCCAGAATTATAGCACTCTACTGTGCCACCTAGCTGTCCTGTTCTAATGCTTATCATCAGCCAATGGACATACTGAGCTAAGTAGATTAGCTTGTATACACTGAGTCAGGTCAGCCTTAGTTTGGGATTCCGATAGGTGAATTACTTAACTTACCAGAAGACTAGAGCAAAAATTCAGGAAGAGACAGGTGTGGAGGCACATGTCTCAAGTTTGTTGTGAGAGGTAATGATTCAGATTGGAAAAAGCAGGTTAATGATGGCAGGGTATATAATTGAATAGTGCAATGAGATATAAAGCTGAGTCACCCAAGAAACAAGCTAGCAACAAAATTCATGGCCTGACAAGATTACATCCACAAATACTTCAAGTACAGATAAGAACCAAAGGGAATTGGAGATCCTAACTCAAAGAGATAAATCTGAATAAAGAGGCATCACAGGGATAAGACCCACCCATATGACTCTAGAAATGTATCATTTATTTCACAGGAAAAGGAAAATAAGGATTGAGGGGGAAGGGACAGAAGAGTATTTTGTATGTTAAGACATACTTACATGAGGAAATCCAGAATGGGAGATGGGAAACATGATAGAGAATGTTACTGGGAAAAGCAATAAAAACAGAGATAAAAACAAAGAGAAAATAAATATGTTATGAGAAAATAAACTAGTTTCAGAAATAAAACACAGGACTAGAAAGGAGGCGTGATATGGTATTGATGGAAAATTTCAATCATTTAGACATCTACTGGAGCTCTCTTTCTGCCAAAAGTAGAACAACTAATAACATCTTGATTTACTTTAATGATAAATTCATCTTCCTTCCTTCCTTTCATTTGGTAAAAAGGGAATTCTCTTCTGGGCCTGAAACCCACTAACTAGAAAGAACTAGTAACTGGCATGGAAATGATGGGAATCTTAGGAGGAGTTAATCTCGTCTTCTTAGAATTTGTGCCAAAGGAGAAGAAGAAAGCTGGGCCTAATATGACATGAACCCTAAATTATGAGAGAGAAGATTTTAAAGGGTGCAGACAAAGCCTAGGTATGAGCCTATGGATGGAAATTCTGTAGAACTAAGTCTGGGGAGGAACAGGAAAGTATTTCACAAATGAAATTTAAAAGATATAAAAAAATTTAATGACAAGGGAAAGTGGAAACTGACTCAAGAGACTGGTCTTTATCCATCAACAGAGGGGTTTTTTTGATTGGGGTTGTGTTTTGTTTTTTATTTTTTTAAGACTGGCTAGATGAAAACAAGGGCAGATAACAGAGTATGAGTAAAAACATGGCACATCCTATAAGTTTCAAGATGGTTACTGCTCACAGTCTGAGACTGGATAGGGAATGCTAAAGAAAAAAAAAAGGGAGTGGGGTTGGTTGGCTATGTTGGGAAAAGGAAGAATGTCAGAGAAGGAACAGGACTGTTCTTCTTGGGAGGGAAGATGATAATCAGTCATACAGAGAAGACTGAGCTATAAAATCCTTACTTTGCTTCTGTTTGCACTGTCAAGAATGATCTTTGTACAAGAAAGAACAAAAATGGCTAAGACACATTTGAAACACAAGATAAACCTGACATAAGTAGTTTATTGATGAGTTGAAGTTACTAGGCCCCAAATTAATTACATGCCAGAGTACTCAAAGAAAGTGCTCATCTTTGAAAGAGAATGTGGAATGTGGATTATACAGGGACTGGAGAAGAACAAAAGGCTCATTTTGGTTTAATAAAAAAAAAAAAGACCAAAGCAAAATTTAAGAGCATTGCTATTTAAAATGAAGTCTACTAGATATCTAAAAAAGAATGTAATGATCATAAAGACCAGAATGATTTCATCAAAAAGGGTTTTTGCCAAACTAACCTCATTTTCTTTTTCAATCAAGTTATTAGACTAGTAGATCTGAAAAGGTAAATAATATTTAGCCAGAATTTAACAAAATATTGGTGGAATTTACAGTATGGTTCTTGTGGACAAGATAGAGATGTGTCTGACAATAGCACAGTTGAGTAGATAGGAAATTAATTGAATGATAGGATCTAAAGTTATAATTTGGTGGTTAATGTCAACTCGGAAAGAGATTTATAGTAAAGTGCCCTCAGGAAATGGACTGTGTCCTGTGGTGTTTAACATGTTTATCTATGATTGGATAAAGTCATAGATGTTGTGCTTGTCAAATTTGAAGAGCATGCAAACCTAAGAGAGATAGCTAACTGGTTAAAAGTGTCAAAATGCAAAAATATCTTGCTAGAATATCCTGAAACTTCAGAGATACGAATCAATGTCTTACACTTGAAGAAGTCAACGTTCTGGGGCAGTTAGGTGGCGCAGTGAATGGAGCACCAGCCCTGGAGTCAGGAGGACCTGAGTTCAGATCCGGCCTCATACACTTAACACACACACAAAAAAAAATCTAGCCGTGTGACCTTGGGCAAGTCACTTAACCCCAACTGCCCTCCAAAAAAAAAAAAAAGAAGTCAACGTTCTGCCCTAAGGTATTAGATTTGTGATTAGACAGCAGTTCTGATTGCAAGTAGGAATTGTTTCCCTCTTTGTGCTTGGCTCCTCAGCACCCAGCACTGTGTGGAACATAGTAGGTTCTTAAATAAATATTTGCTGACTGACTGATTGAAAAAAGTCTAGAGGGTTTTAGTAGACCACAAAATCAAAGTAAATCAATGGAGCAAAACATTTATCAAAAAAGCTAATGCAATCATAGACTAAATTAACAAAAGCATAGAGTTCAGAAAGAGGAGGTGAACAATACTGTTATACAACTACCTTGTCAGACCATTTCCAGAATAGTAGGTATAGCTTGGTACTGATTAATGCAAAAGATTAATTCCATGAAGTGGTCAAATGTATTCAAATTCTTACTATTTGAAGTAAAAATTATGTAAATTATCATAACAGATTTTAGCCCAAGGGAAATATGTAGAGGGAATCCTAATAATGTGACCACATCAGGAGATTCATTATTTGCACTAACTGGGACCTAGCTGTACATCTGGGTATCAAATTTATGGAAGGACATTCATGACATGACAAACATCTCAAAGATGATGGAAAGGATGTTAAATGTCTTCATCATACTAGATAAACTGAAGGTAAGCAAACTAGGTGGCACAGTGGATAAAGTCAGGAAGACTCATCTTCATGAGTTCAAATCTGGCCTCAGAAAGTTACTAGCTGTGTGACCCTGGGTACACCCTGTTTGCCTCAGTTTCTTCATCTTTTAGATGAACTGGAGCCAAATCACTCCAGTATCTTTGCTAAGAAAACCCCAAATGGGGTCACAGAGAGTCAGACACGACTTAAAAAGGATTAAACAGCAACAACAAAAAATGAAGGGAAGTAATTATAGTCAACTTAAAGGAAAGAAGATTTGGGGCTAGATAACAACTGTCTTCAACTATTTTAGGGTTGTCTTGCGGATAATAGATTTGAAGAAAGGAGAATTTTTACTTAGTCTGAGGAAAAAAATTCCAAAGACTAGAGCCATCCAAATAATGGAATGCCTGCCTTGGAAGGTAGTGGGTTTCCCCTCATTAGAAATCTTCAGGCAAAGACTGGGATGCCTCCTCCAATACATGTTGTCCAGCAGTGGTGTCAAACTCAAACAGAAAAGGGGACCACTAATCGATACATAAGAATCCCTGCAAGCTGCATATTGACTTCGTCTTCAAATGTTCTTAATCTATGTTGTATTGTATTTTTATTTGGTTAAATGCTTTCCAATTCTATTCTAATCTGTTTCTGGCCATACTGAGAAGCATTGTGGGCCACAAGCACGCTGTGTATATGATGCTTCTGTGTAAAGAATAGTCTCTTTCAGGTATGCTTTGGATAATATATGGCTGAGGTGCTTTCAAAGTCTAAGCAGCTGACAGTAGGAATCTTATCTAAAACCTTACTTTTCTGGAACATTAACACCTAGTTAAAGACTGAAATGGACTACTACTCCAGCCTTCTACTTCTTCCTCCATTATGCTGTTTCACACACAGTAGGCACTTCGTTTATTCAATAAACCTTTATCAATGAACAGATAAATGCCTCAGTCCCTAAAATTCCACCATTAATCACTGCTTTGGGTTAAAATGAGTGTCCCCTTAAAATGCAAATATGTTACCTTGATCAGGTCTACACATTAATTTGCTAAATTCAGAGATCTGAAGAAATAATTAGCCAAGACCAGGTAAGTGAATGGAGGGAGGTTTACAATGCAGAAACCCTACCCTGAAAAGGGTAGTGCCAGAGGTGGGGTTTCGGCAACATTGTATTAAAGTGGGGTCACATTCAGTTCTTTGGGACTCCACTTGGGGTTTTCTTGACAAAGATACTAGAATGCTTTGCCATTTTCTTCTCCAGCTCATTTTATGAATGAGGAAACTGAGGCAAACAGGGTTAAGTGATTTGCCACAGCTAATAAGTATCTGAGGTCATATTTGAACTCATGAAGTTGTCGTCCTGACTTCTGCACAGTACTCTATCCACCTAGCTGTCATATTAAAGTGGGGTAAAAGAAAGGAAAATACAGTAGATTTAAGATCATTAGGCCTGGGTTCAAGTTTCAAGTTTCCCACTTGCCAGCTGTGTAACATTTAGCGAATGATAACTGCTTTGAGGCATCTGTAAAGCAGAGACAGTAATACCAGTCTGCCTCCCTCCCAGGGTTGTTCCAGAGATCAATTAATATATGTAAAACTGTTTCAAAAAGCATAAAACACTATGCAAAATTAAGATGCATTTACTATTATTAACATAATACCAAGAGACAGTGTGTCTTGGTGAATAGAAAGCCTGCCTCTAAGTTAGGAAGTTATGAGATCAAGGCTCACCCCTCCCAGGTCCTGGCTATGTGACCCTGTGTGACCTGTTCCTAGACCTCTTGGTGCTCTAGGCCATTCTCTAGTCCCAAAGGTGGCTGCTTTAGTGGATGGAATTACCTCACCCAAGAAGACCATCCTCTATTCACCCACTAGGCCAGTGAAATCCCAAGTCAATTCCAGTCCCTATTCCCCTAATATGATAATATGACCTAGAAAGACTTGGCCACATGGGCATCTGCAGATTCTATGCATGAAAACATTCTAGAGTCAGGAGGAAGAGGAAAAGAGACTGAAGCCCCAACTTCATTGACATAAGGGATTTCCAGAGAAGGAAACTCCCTCTACCAATGCAGGTCTGCTTCTCCTTTGTGGCTTATAGTCCTACAGAGTTGAATTGCCTAGAACATTGACAAGTTACATGACTTGTGCAGGGTCACAAAGCAAGTATGTGTGGAAGGCAGAAGTTAAATCCTGGGCTTGGTGTCAGGAAACTCAAATCTGGCCCTGGACACTTTACCAGCTGTGTGACTCTGGGAGAGCCACTTAACTTCTGTTTGCCTCAGTTTCCTCATATGCAAAATGGAAATTTTAATAGCACCCACCTTCCAAGATTGTTATGAATACCAAAAGACATAACAATTGTAAACTGCTTGGCACAGTGCTTTGCCCAGAGCTAGCCCTATATATAAGTATTAGCTCTTATTATTCTTAATGCCAAGGCTGGCATTAAGGCAGGCTCTCACTATACCATGCTGTCCCTCAATTTTTCTTCCCTCTGATTTTGAATTCTCCACACATCTCTTCTTTATCAACCAAGAGTTGGGAAAATAATGGGCCTAGAATGGTAAGATCTAAAAGGACCTTTAAGATAGTTTAGACTAATCCTCTATTTTACATATAGGAAAACTGAGTCTTGCAAAGATTAAATGATGCCCAGAGCTACCTAATTAGAGTCAAAGTCAGGACAAAAATCCAGGTCTTCTGACTTAAGAGTCTAAGGCTCTGTCTACACTACCTCACACAATGATTCACCTTCTAGTACTACTGACTCTTCTTTCCTGTTTGTATCTTCCAGCATCGGCCAGCACTTACGTCCCCACGGTGTGCAACGGGAGGGAAGTCCTGGACTCCACCACCTCATCTCTGTGATCATCGTGACTTTGCAGTTCAGTTCTCGTGTGTTTAGACTGTTAGACAAACATGCACATGCTGTGCATTCTGGATCAAACAAAACAAAGCAAAATGAAAAAAAAACCCTAGTACCTTTTTTTAGAAACAGTACAATAAATTATTTTTGAGGACTGTACAGTACCTAGTGATGTGTTAGAACTTTTTAGGCCAATTTTAGTACCCTTATAATTAACAGTTCCATAGGACAGGGAAATAACCACTGTTTACACAGGTGAGCTCTGATTACGCCAAGAAGAAGAAGGTCTACTGCAAACATGGTGGCAATATTAGGTAACCTTTTTTCCTATGAAGTTTTTTGTAGGTCCTTGTTGTAACTAATTTAGAATGCGTTTCTATGTTGTATATTAAAGTTACATTATGTGTAACAGAATGTTTTTCTCAGCACAAAAAAGGAGATATCAGTATTAATGTAAAAATATTGACAATAAAACCTTCAAGGTTTTCCAGCATGGTGGATGTTTGTATTTTTGTTTATTTTCTTCTTGGAGACTGAACCTAGAGCTCAAATAATTTTCTCCCTAGAATGGGAGAGAAATGATGAATATCTACTTTCTACTACATTCCAAATCAGAGATTTTTTTAAGCAAAGGAAAGTGGTTACATTAAAATAAAGATGTATGTTTTTTACCATACAACTTCACTGACCACCCTGAAACCTATAGCCCCAGCTCTAAATGTCACCATGTTAGGGCTTGGTAAGCAGAACCCCAGATATTAGGGTAGCAATGTTGAGTCCATGATGGGGAATACTACGAGCAAGTAACAAGGCTGAAAGATAGAAACAGTTACCTGGTCTTCCTCAGAATCCCATGCATTGCTCTGACTTACCCAGGGAAGGAGTCAGTCCTCCTAAAGACATGAACATTGATCCTGTGCATCTTAAGCTGCACAGGTCACAGCTCCTGCTTCCTATCAGAACCTCAGTTATAGTGAATCATATTGGGAAGGGTAGCATAGTGTCCCTATGGAAAAACCTCTTACTTCCATTCTTAGCTGAAAATGCAAGGTCAAAGCAAGGTCCTTTGTTTCCCAGGACCGCACAGAAGTCACAGTTTCGATACTCTTTGCACAGAGAACATATCTTCAGTCCTAAGGTTTTTTTGATTTGCCGTTTCTTTTCTCCTAATCAAAAGGTTCTCCCTTTGGGGTTAGTGAACTTTTTGTTTATTTGTATCACTATATTTTAAAATCAATTAGATTTTTTTGGTATCATGTATTTAATGCACCTGAAAATATTATTATGAGAAGAGGTCCATAGGCTTCACCAGGATACCAAAAGAGACACCAGACATAGAAAAAAGATTAAGAATCCCTGTATTTAAGTCTAAGGACCCTGAGAGACTGGGAGAACATTAATAAAGAAAACCTACAGAAAAAAAAACTTTATCTCATAGTTTCTTACTTCCTCTCTTTATGCTAAAATTATGGATTGATTTTAGTTCTACCTTCTATTTTCACCAAGGAGATGCTGACAGCAATCCAATGGCAGATAGTAGAACAAAGACAGAGAATTGAATATGCTATCTGAATAATACAACCCCTGGAAAACTATGTCCATGCTAGATTTGAAACAGCTAGAGAAAAATGAACATATGTATATGAAATCCAAGCGAGTTAGTTTTAAAAGGGCATGAAACAGGTGGAAATAGCACTCAGGTGTATGAAAGCTTTCATCTCTGCTATCCCATTGTGTATCTTTCAAGCACTAAATGCTTGCTAGGGCCATGAATTCTCATATTCACATAAAAAACAGGTCACTGGGGGTAGGGGGAAGCAAGAATGAATTGAGTAATGGAATCAATAGCACTTGCTGACCTAGACAAAAATATTTCTCTTGTAACTGAAAAGTGGCAGTAATGCTACCTAAGCATCAGCTCAGGAGAAAGGCAAAGACGAGGCCAAGAGAAGAAAAAATAAACTCGGCCCACTTAGGAGATGTGACATTCTAAGGCAGGCAATAAGATGGGTGATTCAGTGCTGCAGCTAATGCCTCAAACAATAAAATGGATCATGGATCTTCCTAAATAAGACAATTAAGGGCTGTGGGTGGTACTTGGAGAAGCAGCAATTTTGAGATGTGCTGTTTGATCTATGCCCCGTGTGTTTTAGTGTCTGCTTTGCCAATATAAGGAAAACCTCCTAGCCCCTCCTCCAGCTGTCTCCTTCCTTTGCCATGAGCTTTTTTTGCACTCCCATGGCATCTTTTAATGTATAATCACCAGGAAAGTTTTTAAAGCAGTCAGGGGAGGGCACAAAAAGGTATCTGCAGAGGGAGAATCACACAAGTCATTTCACATAGCAGAATGTGGTTGGGTGCTTGGGTTGCATTATTGTGGTTATTCATTTCCTTCATGGCTTGAACATGACATCTTTCTGGAGCCTAGCACTTTGTGACTATATCTTTGCAAAACTACCTCAATCTATAGAGTTCAACAGGGAAGACTGGTGTAATTAATAGAGAGTATATCCGAAAACTTAATAATATAGTTGTAATTCATTAAATGTTATAAATATCTCTCAATTGGCCCATAATAAGCATCATAACTTTGATCTGATTGAAACTCAGATCATAGGGGCACTTAGGTGGCGCAGTGAATAGAGTAACGGCCCTGCAGTCAGGAGGATGAGAGTTCAAATCTGGCCTCAGACGCTTGACACATATTTACTAGCTGTGTGACCTTGAGCAAGTCACTTAACTCCAATTGTCTTGCCTTCCCCCCTCCAAAAAACCACCTCAGATCATGTGTGCACACACACGTATTACACATGTGTGCACATGCAGATATGCACATGTATATATGTGTGTAAGTATGTATAATGCATTTATTCAATTATTTATATACATATATGTACACGTGTTCAACTCATCTATAATATGTGTATATATAGTTGAATCTTGTTAAAATGAGATAACTCACATATAACTTACAATCTTAGTGAGCTGCCTGCGGAACTGAGACCTTAAGTGACTCATACACAGTCACACTGCTAGTAAGTGTTGAGGCAGAATTTGAATTCATATCTTCTGACTCCAAGTCCAGAGCTCTAAGAGGGAGAGGGGAAATGGGAAAGGGAATTAGCATTTATTAATCACCTACTATCTGCTGGGCACTACCTATGCAGAACATTTATTAATTATTATCTCATTCAACCTTCAAAACAACCAGGGGAAGTAGGTACTATTATGACAACCATTTTACAGTTATGGAAACTGAATAAACAAAGATTAAGTGGCTTGCCCAGGGTCACACAACCAGTAGGTTTCTAAGGTTGAATTTGAGTTCAGGCCTTTCTGACTCCAGGCTCAGTACTCTATCCATTCCACCACATTCTTGCCTTTATACACCATGGTGTTCTATTTCTCTTAGAGGAATGAAATCAGGGGCTCCAATAAAAATGAGCCTCAATTTTGAAGATCTACACTTTGTGGATTATAGAAAAGAAATTTCACTGACAGTTCAAACCTTTTTGGTATATTTGAGACATTCTATTAAGTATTTTCTTCCTTCTTTCTCTTTATAACTAGGCCTTGTCCCAGAGCTATTTAGTAAGGAGCAAAATCACAAGATAGAAGACATATCAGTCAGGAAAATGATAAGGCAACAATGCAGAAGTCTTAATAGCAAAAAAAGTCAGATAGGCAAATGGTGACTGCAGTCTATGCATCCATGAAAGAAATGAAAATTGAGAGTACTGAGAGAGGTGTTTCTATAAAATATCTTTTATCAGGCAACAATTAAGGTCAGTTACTATATGAATAAGGGCCGTGACAGAATCAGACGGTTTAAGTGATTGAAATGAACAGCAAAGATAGATAGATAGATAGATAGAGAGATAGAGAGATAGATACAGACTAGACAGACAGACAGGTGATAGATGAATAAAAGCTCATCTCTAAAGAAAAGACAGAAAAAGACTTAGAAAAAGACCCCAAAGTCATCTAGAGAAAAAGCTTTGTTTGCAATGCTTCCATGTCTGAGCTTCTGACCATAAATAATTATATTTAGCCATAAAACTTGACCATTAAGTATTTATAGAAAAAAACAATGGAGAACTAAAGTTCTCCAGCAAGTTATGGAAGACAAGGGAATTTTAGCGTGACCTTCAGAGAATGCACTGTCTGCATTTCTGCCAATGTCAAGCAATGGCTGCATGTGTAAAAAATGCAGGCTAAACTCCATACTAGAGGAGAAGGGGATAAGACTACAGGAGCAAATCCTGACTGTGTGGGGAATCAGTGTTTCTTGGGGGGGGGGAATCCCAAAGAGGAAGTAAGGAACCCTAATCAGTGACAGGAAGCTAGAAGGTAGAAAAATATGACAGAGAAGAATGGGAAGAAGAAAGACCATTGAACCTTTGGAACTATGTCAAAGATGTCTCACCTTCCCAGAGGAAGGAAAACTTTTACTCTGAGGAGGACATACATTCTAATGACCCTCAAAATATAAGAAAATCAGGAAAGAGGACAACCAGCAATAATCAGAGGGAGAAGACACAAATCCCTATGGTGGGTGACTTCTTAATAAGATACTAATAGGGAGGTACCTTACAGGAGTGTCTTCCTAGGACTGTCACAGAATCTCCAAAAAGTTTTCAAACATGACTACTACTACCCGCTTGTGGTAATTCATGTGTAGACAAATGAACTGCCAAAAAGGACTATAAAAAGCCTTATTAAGGATTGTGAATTTCTGGACAAGAAACCAAAGACTATTTGTGCATTTATTTGTATGTGTATACATGTCTGTGTTTGTGTGTTTCAATCATTACTGAACATTGAAAACTGGAACCTCAGAAGGTAGACTGAGAAAACCAAAAAATTGGTTTAAAATAGTATCTGAGAATGGAATTTGGATTTGCCTCAAGGGCTTAAAATGTAGATGAAAGGGGGTTTTCGGCCAAGATTGGAGGTCATCTAAAGAGAACTAGGGAGTGGGGGGAATATACAAATATGCTTTTACATACATACATATATATTTGACTGGAGATTTGTGGCTTTTATCAATAAGGCTTTAAACTGGAAGTGGAAGGTGAGGAAATACCAACATGAATCTGTCAAGTCAGATACCACACAGGAATGAAGAGATTAATGAAAGAAACCTATCATTCACAGACTAAAAGAAGCCTCAAGACTTGAAACCCATGAGCTCAAATGCCTATGCATTAAAGGAAGAATATGGGTTAAAAATTAGTAGAATTAGATATCAAAGAAAAAAACAGATGTTTTCATTCCAAAAGACATCACTTAATTTTGGTGGGATGTGACAAATAATTGGAACAGTGCAATAGAAGAATATCTTATTCAAACAAAGTCACGAAAATTCATTAAGACTAATTGAAGAAGCAAGGGATACTTAACATGGAGAAAGGATAACTTGGGGGAGAGGTGGCTCAAATAATAGTCTTAAAATACCTGGTGGGCTGAATCTGTAGAAGAGGGATTAAGATATTGTTTATACACAAAGGAACTTTCCTATACTAATGTAACAATCACTACCCTGGCCCCTACTGCCTGAAGGTCTCCAGTACTCTTAAGTGGTTTGAAGAAGGGGGAGAATCTAGGCTCTGCAAAAGACTAGCCACCACCAATAGTCTTCCCCCAAATGTAGAGGGAAACCCTTCATACCAGTTCTATTTAGTCACTAATAGTTGGATCAGCTTTTACAAGGCAATATATACATCAAAAGTATAGTCTTAAATATACAAACTGATTCTCCCAATACATGAGATGTAATCCTGCCCTCTATACTACTTCTGTCTTAGAGGAGCGGGAAGGGGATTAGGTTCAGCATTTTAGCTCAGTTCCTATAGTCCCAGTTCCAAGTTCAAAATCTCCCTTCAGCTTGAGAATTAGGCACCCTGGCTTCTCATGGCTTTCCTGTTGATTTGGCTGGCTGGAATCCTGCCTGGAATCCTGGCTCCAAAGTCACCATGGTTTGAATTTCTGAGTCCTGTAGGGATCACTTCCAGTGCCTGACACTGAAAATAAATGACACAGAATACAAATAGATCCACCCAGTTCCATTTTGCAGAGCTGGAATACAAAAAAAAAAGGAAGAAGATACCCACCACACACACACACACACACACACACACACACACACACACTGTTCTGTTCATGCTACCCACACTATGAGTGAACTGTGAGATCTTCACCCTTTGGATGCAAGAGCAAAGAATACACAGAAAAGAGAGGAACTGTCCCAGTCTTTCTAGTTCTAAAGAGTTTGTTCTTACTATGCTGTCAATCAAAGGAGGCTATTCCTACCTATGTGGCGGCGATCTCAAGAAAGTAGGATGCCTCCATGTACGGCAACCTAGGGGAGGAAGCATGGGAACAGACAGAAAATTCTCTTTGGATCCAAGAAGACCAAGGTTCAAGCTCACTAAATGTGACTTTGGGGAAGCTACTTAGCTTCACAGTCCCCTAGGCAACTCTCTAAATTTATACAACGTAGAAAAGGTATTGATCTACACTGATAGATAAGAGTTCCATCTATCAATGAAACAATGTCTATTCCTATGTGCAAATATTAGGGTGGGGGAGGTGTGTGTGTATGTGTGTGTGTAGACACAGTGCATTTCATGAACCTTTTCATGTCTTTGGAAAGACTCACCAAGACAAGGGGCTCAGACAGAACTATAAAGTCCATCCAAGAAAGTCAGGAAGCAGAGTATCAAGTGGCCAAAGTCCAAGCAAACTAAACCCACCTTTTCCAGTTTAATACCAAGGTCTTTCTTTTTAAGGAGATAGATTCTTTGATATTTAGGATCCTTGCAGAAACCTGATAAAATACCTGTATATAATCAGTTCTTCCAATGGTATTATAAGTGTAGATACATAGTCATTCAGAAACAACTATTTTTCTTTTGAGATGAAAAAGGTTACTAGGCTGCATAAATATACTACAAAATTTGTTTAATCCCAGTGGGAATGTGACTACTCATAACCAAATACCAAAAAAAAAGGCAACACAGTAATAAAATGTAGTCTATTTAATCAAGTGAACACATAAATTGCTCCATATTATTAGGTGGCATAAAACAATTTATCCATAGAAGACATTCTCTCATCTAGTGGAAGATTGCTTTAAATACATCTTGGCAGAGTGCTAGAAGACATTATAGGCGACAGTTGGCTTAGTGAAGTATTTAAGGCTTCAGAACCATGCCTTTTATGAAATCCTCTTTCTCTACCATTTGAGGAAAAAATAATAAGGAATAACAATGTCCATTAGAAGTCACTGTGGCACAATTAACTCCTTTATGCCTTCCAATATTCCATTAAGCTTTGCACAGCCCAGACATAAAACTTCAGTGAGCTCAAAAACCAAAGTTGGTCTTCTCGGTTTCTCTATAATGCTTCTTCAGGTGTGTCTCTTCAGGGCTCAGGACAATATGGCATAAAATGACAGATTGTTGGGAACCATAGGTAAAATTCAGCTCCTCTACCAAAGGTGGCATTGAGCTGACAAAATCCTACTTTATGTCTAAAATTAGAAGTAAAATAAATAAGAACTCCTCCACTTCAACTACATTGTGAAATAGTTCATTAAAATTTAAGGCATTTTTGACATGTCAGAGATTCAAGTCCAGTGACAAGAGAAGAGAGGAGATACCTGGGAGCAAACCCCAATTATTTCTATGGCTTGGAACATACATGTAGAGCACAGCCAAGGATGGAGAGAAAGGTGACAGGTGATTTCGTGGAAGCTTCTTCTCTCTGTCTATTCTCACAGAACACTATTGCATTCATAACTGTATGTTGCAGTTTTGCCAGTAAACAGAAAGGGCAGACGTCAAATACATTTTCCTTCTATTGTCTGAATTTTGATCAGAGGAGGGGAAAAATGATCTTCAATGCTCCTTAATCAGTTGGATAAGAATTGGATTTTTAAAAATTTTCTTTATAAAAGATCCAAGAACCAAAATCATAAATACATTTATGCTCAATGAATGACTCCATCCCTGAATACCACATATGAAAAATGGGATGATAGCAAAATTCAATAAACAGAAGTGTGTGAAGAAGTGCAGAATTACACACACAAAAAAACATGTGAACATACAATCAACAATATCATGGTGCAAAATCCCACATATTAGCCAGACATAATCAAGCATGTATTTTATTCCCTGTCCCATCCCACCCTCCAAAAAAGCATTACCCATTGAATCCAGAATTATAAATTATAATATCCTAAGAATGTGAAGTACCTGGGGCAAGAAAATGAATAAGTTCCCCCTCCCCTCACCTACCTTGCTTCTTTCACTCAATTAATAATGCCCTACCTCAGTTGAAATAAATCTCTTCTAATGTACTTCTATTGATTAAAACTATGTTAAGCACTCCAAGATACTCAACGACCCAGACTCTGTTCCAGTGCCCAGTCACTCTAAAAAAATATTTTGTGGTAAATTAGTCAATTCCTTCATTATCCAAACATCTGTTCTTTATAAGTCACATGTCTAAATCTTGATAGCAATAATAATTATAGAAAAAAATCACCAAATCACCTTTGATTTAAAATGGCAATAATAAGATCCCCTTTCCTGCCCAGAGTACAACAACTTTCTTGTTGGTTTATTGACTGAAGAAACTTCTCCAAACAAAAATCACAAATCACAACACTCCAAAAGAGCCAACAGGAGGTCTACCCCAACATGCCTCAAGAACTGAACTTTACATGAAACAAGAGAATGAGTAGCCTACCTCACTTTTCCAAAGAGCCCAAAACAATGCTAATCACTGTGAAATTAATTGTCTAGTTTAAACTCCCACCTATTGATAAGCTATCTTTTGCATTTCTCCACTTGACATGATAATCCATCTCACTTCATTTTTTTCCTCATTTGAACCTCTATTTAAGAAGTTTTTGATAGTGTGGCTTCCATGTTAATAGAGGGATTGGTTAACTCCACAAGGTGTCAGGCATCCTGGTCGCTTCTCATTTTCTTCCAAAGATACACTCTCTCTATCTTTTCCATCAAGTCCTTCCTTTTAGGTTACCATATTATCTAAGTTCCACCTAGCATGGAATTTCTGGAAAGAACACACATTCAGACACCCCCAGGCACCTGGAGAGACTATTCTTTCCAAAAGGGTGATAACTTGGGCTTCTAAAATCAAAAGGGAAAGCTCTCTGTGACAATGAAAATTCAAGTTCTTTAGTCTCAAGCACTGCTTAACATTTTGAAGGGAAAATATATTTTGAAATGATAGGAGGGACAAAAAAATAGGGACTAAGGGTCGAAGATATTATATCTCATGGAAAGCTTGAAGTTTCCAAAAGAATAAGGGAAAACATTCATATGATTGCACATGCATGCACACATACGTACACGCACGCACACACACATGATAATTCTCATACAAGTTATAAGAAGTGTAAGTTACCAATTAGTTAAATGGCATGCATCAGCAGTGCACTGATGGGCTTTAAACTTGGTTTTCAGTTACGTATATACACAAATATCTCTTTCCTGAGTTGAACTTCACCATCAGCTTGGCCACCAAACTGTTTGCTTTCCTTTTTGGCATGGTACTTGACCACATGATAAGGCAACCAGACAACCAGAAGGCTCCAACCTGCTTTTTTCAATAGTCCAGTGTTTCTCACGGGTATCACCAACAGTCCTGGACACCAAGATGGGCTCTAAAATGTGGTCCTGTAAAATTAGAAAGCAGGTTTCTTTGTTCCTTTGTCAAAGGTAGCACTGTCTCTTCATATATTGGGGGATCTTGAAGATTTTAGCTGAACAGATTCAAAATGATCTTCTTTTTCCTTCCAAAAAAAAGCCACAGAAAAATAAGTCAACAAAATCCTATTATGATTTTAGAATCCTCAGTGCAAAGGGCCAGAGGGACTACTACAGGTTATTATTCGGTAACAAATAGAAATGAAAACTCACTCATTTAAGATGAAAATCAAAACCTTTTGGAATACAGAAACAACCAAACAGAACTGAAGTCACTTTTGTTTTTGCTTTTTTTGGGGGGTAGGACAACTGAGGTTAAGCAACTTGCCCAAGGTCACACAGCTAATAAGTGTGTAAGCATCTGAGGTCAGATTTGAACTCAGGTACTCCTAATTCCAGGGCCAGTACTCTATTCACTGTACCACCTAGCTGCCCCATAAAGTCACTTTTAATACCGCTATAATGATTTGATAGGTATAGACACTGGACCTGTGATTTCACTGGTATAGGGAATGCCCAGCATAGCAAATTCCCTCTATCAATGCAGGTCCACATCTTTTCTGTAACTTAGGGTCTTAAAGAGTTACCTAGAACACAGAATGGTTAAGAGAATTGTGAAAGGTTACAAGACCAATATCAAGTCAACTTAATCTCTCTTGGACCCAGATTATTGCAAAAAGTAACTGAATGAAATCAAATGTTTCCTAGGTAACATGATCTCAGTCAAGAAAGAGAAAAAGTATAAATTATCTAAAAGAGAGTGCTAATAAATATCAAAAAAATCATTTAGGCTCACTGATTTGCAAGAATATTTGCAAGAATAATATTTTGGTTTCAAGACATTAAAAAAACATTTTAGTATTGATGAGAAATAAATCACAACTAATTAGCTACATTGGTTATTAAATTCTAGAAACATATCTTTGTTGGAATTTAATTTACCAGAAAATAAATTCAAAACAAATTCTAGGCTTTTTCCTCCTTTAACCAAAGAGATGACAAATTAAAAGAGAGATCATCCATGGTTGAATGGGGCAGGCTGGTCTTTGTTCCCTTCCAGCCTTGTTCCTAGCTTCTGGAATTCTAAACCACACAGTAGTATACTGGAACTACCCTCAGGTCCTGGTACCTGCTCACCTTGGAACATCTAATTAGACTTCTCTATATGGATCTTCCCTTTGCAAGGTCTGCCTTCTTCTGCCATTGTGAGTTCTTCCTGGAAGAGACCTAAAATGGTCTTCATTTCTCTCCTGATCCTGTTCCTGATTTCTGAACTTCAAAACCTTGCTGTCTCCTCCTTAAACTTCTCTTGGCCCTGGGATCTTATCACTCTGGAACATCTCTGGAACATCCCTGCAGCCTTTATAACATGTAACATCACATACTTCTTGTAACATCAGTCTCCTTCCCCCATTGGTGAATTCCTCCTCAGGTCTCCATTTTGTGGAAGGGCTGAGGCTTTCATTACATTCCCCACGCGATTCCTGATTTCTGGACTTCAAAACTATTCCTGGTACATTTGTTTAAACACACACACAAACATACAAACACACGCACACATTTCTTCCCCTCAGCCCTCTCTTTTTAGCTTCCTTTTGTGTATTTTCCCCCCATTGGAATATAAGCTCCCTGAAGGCAAGGTTTGTCTTTCTTTTTGCAAGTATTTGTATCTTCAGTACATTATACTGCACTTGGTTCAGAGCAATATCTGCTTTCTTCATTGTTTCCTTTCTCCCCTCTCTTTTATTGTTATTGGACTTTTCAGTGTCCAGAGAATCTGGGTGGAGATGACTGGAATTCAGGAGAAGTAAATACTTGGACACTTGAGAGGAAAAGGCCCAGCAAAACGGCCAGAAAAGGGATGTGTATACACATTTTATTCTCAATAGCCTCTCCGGCAAGATGTCTCCCTGGAAATAATACAAATGCATTCGCCAAAATCCTGAGTTTTAAAATAACAATGGTTACTAAGACATTAAATAATGTTGCAATATTTTTCCATAATCATTCTTCCTATTATCAATTGTAAATATATCTAATTTATTGGCCAATTAATAGGCATGTGCAATGAGGTAGTACAATAAGTAGTAGGCTAGGAAGATGAGGATTTCAGACCTGGCATCACTGACTACTGACTGAATGCAAGCCTTTTGACCTTTTCAAGCCTTAATTTCTTAATTCTTAATTCTTCTTAATTAAATTCCATTTAATTCTCATTAAATGGAATAACAATATTTAATATGACATTTCAAGGGTTGATTTGAATTAATTTTTATGAACTGTTATAGTCAAATATGAACTATTATTTTGTTATTGAGTGATTTTTAAGTTGTATCTAACTTTTCATGACTCCATTTGGTGTTTTCTTGGCACAGATACTATAATAGTTGACCATTTCCTTCTCCAGCTCATTTTACAGATGAGGAAGCTGATGTAAATAGCATTAAATGACTTGTCCAGGGTCATACAACTAGTAAATTCTGAGGCTGGTTTTGAACTCATGAAGATGTCTTCCTGATTCCAACAATTTGATGAGACTGCTTTCCTCTCTTCTCTTTCCTTATGTCCCTCCTATTTTTAAAGTCAAGTGACAACAAAAACCAAGTGATATGGTTCTTTCCCATCTGTTAAGTGAGGATGCTGACAAAGTTTGCTTTCAGACAATATTTAATAGCATTGGTTTATCAGCTTGGGGCAATATTCAGACTGGAATGATATTTCAATAGCTGCATCATCTCACAGATACTGATATTTTCTCCATTAGTCTAGATTACAACCCAGCCACATTTTCTCATCATTGTGATTGCTGTCTGTGTTCTTCCATGAACTGGAGGCATTTTATGGGTACTACTGAACAATAAATAGATAAAATGTTGGACCTGTAATCAGAAGAACCTGACTTCAGATCCCACCTAAGAAACTTACTATATGACCCTGGGCAACTGACTTAACGTCTCTGTCAAGGTTTACCTCATCTATAAAATAAAGATACAAATACCTCCTGCCTACCTTTCAGTGTTGTTACAAGGCTAAAATGAGATAATATTCATAAGGTGCTTTGCTAGTTTAAAAAGTGCTATATACATTCTGGTTATTATTACCTGTTATCCCTTCCTCTGCTCACATGACTCTCTGACCTTTTTTAGACACACATTTACTTAATGATACCCTTTTACCCTATTTCTCACATATAGATCATCACTGGAAATACACTGCAATGTATTTATACTCTCCATTGCCCTTAGAATTACCCAAAATTTTGATTTCTTAGAGAATGTGATGTTGTAAGATAGAGAACCATGTAATATTGCCAGGAGAACACCTGTGTTAAAAAGAAGGCTCTTTGTGCCAGGGATCTGCATGGGATTATTAAAAGTACTGAATAATTTTTCAAATAAAACTCACCTTGGTGTCTTTCTTCTATCAAATATGGATCCAAACTCATTGTCAATCTACAGTGACTACACCAGATTTAGGTACTAACTAAATGCACCAGTCATAAAATTGAATGCTACACCATCTTCCATTTTGGATTCTTTAGTATGTGGATTCCTGGGCTAATCTCTTCTAAGAAATTATGGAAACTACTGAAAAGGCTTTGCAGTAGTCATGGACTTGATACAGTCATCTGTTTGTGCAAGACATTGTCATTTATAGGAAATCCAAATTCCATCTAGTCTTTGCACAGGACATCCTCCATGACAACATCTTTGCCAAGATTCATTTTTCCTTCATTTACACTTCAACTGATGTTAATAATCAGATAGTCTTTAAATAAATTTATATTTATGGTTGCATTTCTCAAGGAAATCTGCATGATCTTAACCTATGCATGAGAGATTCATTGTTGAACATTTAACATTGTATTATGTATTACCAAGTCTTCTTTTTTTGTAAATCAACAATAAACAGCATGATACTATATTCTTTGCAGATTTTAACCAGTTGTGACTTTTAAAATGTGGTTTGCTACAGAGAATGGTATGAAAAAGTCTGGCTGACATAATGCACTGTTGGTAGAGCTATGAATCGGGCCAATTATTCTAGTCACTAAACTGTTCATGCATTTTGATTGAACCATACGACAAAAATATTTATGACATCACCTTTTAAAGTAGCCAAAAAATGGAAACAGTGAGTTCCCATCTATTGAGGAATGGTTGAACAAATTTGATATTTGACATAAAAATGCAATGGAATATCATTGCACTGTAAGAAACAATGTGGAAAAGTCAGAGAAATTTGGGAAAACTTGTACAGATTGAATCAGTAAGGAGTGAAAAACCCAGAGAACAAGTTATAGGATGCCTGATTAAAGGATGGAAAAGAAGGCAACACTGAAAAGCTTCAAACCTCTGATCACTAAATAATGAATCTTGAATCCAAAGCATTAATAATGAAACCTATTTCCCTATTCTGGACAGTTAGTGAACTATAAATGAAGAATGAAACACACACTTTCAGATATGGCCAATATGGTGGTTTTCATTGTTTCATTTAATTAAACTACTTTGTTCTAAGGAATGGCTTGATGGGAAGAGAGGAGATTAAGAAATGACAGCAGTGCAAATAGAAGTATCAATAAAAAATGTGCTTCAAAAAAATCTACTTGTTCCCTTCTATACTTTCATCACTAAACACATCTATCATTTTTATAAACATTTTCTAAAGTAGACACACACGAGCCAGAAGTTATTGATATTCCATAAGTCACTTTGTGTGGTATTAATACTGTCTTTCATCCTTCTATTGTTTTCATGCCTTCCCCTCTCTAGGGTATTTTGTAGGATCACCCTTCAGTGCTTTTAGTATTCTTTTGCCTCCAGCATGGATTTTCCCAATGTATATTTGGTTCTCCAAGCTTAATCATTTTAAGGGCTATTTTTCCTTCTTCATCTCATCAGCTGATCATTATCAGTGATGATAGACTACTATAGAAACATTGACAAGTTGGTTTCATTTTATATCTATTTGTTGCTCTCCGGCCAATTTTATGTAGGAATACTCTTGCAACATGACCAGATTGAGTCTTAGGTCAAATTTTCTGTTCACTGATTTTGGCTTCCACAGCTGTTTGCTATTTTATGAAGCAATACTGCTCATTATTCCATGTCATCCTCCATGATGGTATTTTAGAAATTAAGTGGAATGAGGGGGGGGCAGTATGAGGGGGATGTTAAAATGAGTAATGCCCAGGAGAGAATAGTCGTAAGCAAAACTAACATCTTTAAAAACTGCCCTTAACTGACTTTAGTCACTATTTCTGTCCTCCTATCAAGGAGATCAAGTGTTTGCCAGCTAGGGAAGCATCTGAATTCTTTTGACTACCTTCTCATGGTGACTACTTTATATTAACTAAACTTTTGCAAGAAGTAGTGATTATCAGGGGCGGCTAGGTGGCGCAGTGAATAGAGCACCGGCCCTGGAGTCAGAAGTACCTGAGTTCAAATCCAGCCTCAGACACTTAACACAAAAAATAGCCGTGTGACCTTGGGCAAGTCACTTAACCCCAACTGCCCTCTTAAAAAAAAAAGAAGTAGTGATTATCACAGGCATTATTTTTGTCTTTATTTTTCATTTCCCACTTTAGGTATTAATGGATCATTTGAGGCGTTAAGGTGGAAGTTGGTGTGATTAATTAAAATATCTAGTTATCACCAATAGCCTCTCTCCTAAATGAATGTTGATTTTTATTTTTGCTTGACCTAGTTGATCTGATGAACAGAGAGAACTGATTAAGATATGACTCCCATATCAGTAACATTTTCTGTCCATTACAATGTAGTCAATTTAATTGCTTTTTAAATACTATTTAGTGTTTTTCATATCCACTATCTTTTGATTACCTTCTGGAAAATAAGTATTCATGCTATACTGATGTGAGACTTTGAAATTGTCTGCCAACCTTCAGCCTCTTTAGTTTCATAAACCCTCAAGTAACTTTTCCAAACTACTTTTTTCATATGCACATGGTTACCTTTAATTATTCATCAGTTCAGAATTCCTTTAGTCTGCTCATATGAAAAAAACTTGTTTTTTTAAAGGAGAGAAAAGTTTACAGTGGAGATAGATCTTAATTTGGGAGTAATCAACCTCAATGCCAAATATATGGACCTGTGTGGTCACAGGACTATAAATGTGCAGCCCTGCTAAATTCAAGTTCTACTTCTCACCTTTGTCGCCAAGGATTTGAGTTTCCCCAGGAGTGTCTGTTTATTGGAATATACAACTTCTTCTTCATTATCTTCCCCTTCCATGATAGCACAGCTATCTGCAGCAGGAAGCTCACATTCTTTCGCATTAGCTGTCATTACCAATTTGGAATATTTATATTCTAGCCTAAGTAATAAAGAAGAGAAAAACAGCTATTAGGGTTTTAAATGCTCATCAAGAGTCACTTATTTTAGGTAACTATTTCCCACTGTTCCAATAGTAAAAATTCTTCTACCTACTCAAATGCTCACCCTTCCACATAAAGCACCACTATAGTCTTTCTTTCCAGTGGCTAGACACACAAAGTTTTATCAAGACTTTGATCAGTAAATACAAAAAAATCAACAGCATCAGTTATTCTGTGTTGATTGATTTCCCAAAACAGAAACACAACACTGAGCCCTGAATATGTTTCTTGGATATGGGGATGGGACAGGAAGAAGAGGGAGTATTTATAAGAACTCCCATGATTTAATCAGTATGAATGAGACAACAAGAGAAAAGAAAAGGAAGACAGAACTTGGAAATAGACCTCCACTATACCTGATACTTCCCATTTCCATCAAGCTACTAGCCACTTCAAAGGAGTTGTGAAGTTTAGCATTATTACAAAGGCAGAATTCTGAGGGTAAATAATCAAGTGACAAACATTTATTAAATGGATAGTCTGTGTCAAGCACTGTTCTAGGGCGATGAAGACAGATGAAATAGTCCCTGCCCTCAAGCTCATATTTGATTGGGGGAAATCAATTATTCTGTTTCTGCCATTATACTTAGTGAACTTCACAATTCTGACTACTAAAATAGTGAGACTATAGAAGCAACAAGATGATAACATGGTATAATGTGAAAAGAATTGAACCAGTTCTAAAAAAACCTGAATGTAATCTCAGATCTTCCATTAGCTAATTTGTGAGACCTTGAACAAGTAAATTAATTCCTCTAGATCCTAAGATCCTCATCTTAAAGCAAAGGAGATAAACTAGGTAATTTCTAAAGCCCTTCCAGAACTCAAGTTCTTTGATCTCATCCTATTATCTATGGGAAAAATGATGCATTTTGTTTGCTATATAGGAGGTTTCCTTTGCATTTTTTACAAAGAGATTTGTGGATGCTATGGGATAAATAAAGAAGTGGTAGTTTTCATAAGCTAGACAGAACTTGCAGTCTGTCATTCTAAGAATTATGGGTACTCACTTTTGATTCTTTTTCCAGAAGTAGCAGGTCAAAGCCACAAGTAAAACTGCTGTAAAAGCACCTACTCCTGCTCCCACTTTTAACCAAAAGTCAACTGTTTCACACGTGGTCAGTCTTTTCTCTGGCAAGGAAACCCCTTTAATGCATTGCTTTGGTTCATTCCATACATATAAGGTTTCCTAAAAAAAAATTGAAAGCAGCATTACAGATTCCATTAAGTTGAACAGTTCCAGAAAACATTTCTAAAGGTCCCATGAGGACTGTATTGTTCTAGACACTCAGAATACAAAAATGAAAAAAAAACAGCACAATAATTCCCCTTGAGAATTTTATAATCTAATATGTGACCCAAAGAACCATATCTTAATGTTGACATTGCATGAAAATATAAAGTAAATTGATATCTGGCTATTCAAAATCACAATGGATGTGTAGACTGTCAGTCTAGTCAGAGTAACTAATTGGTGATTGGGGTTCATGGATTCTGCAAGCTTCCCCCAACAGTGTTCCATGAATTGATAGCATAGATATTTCTTCTCAAAATAGACATCTGAACTATAGGCAGACCACCTAAGTCCCAGAGACCTAATCCAGAAAAATCCTTGAGTTCACACCAGGACAAATAATTACTAAGAAATATACTAGTAACTATATAAGTAACTGATATTTTCTACACCAGAACTACACAAAAAGTCATCTAAGAGCCCCTGAAAAACACAAGCACACCCATGAATAGAATGTTTATAGCCTGCAGACATTTGTAGCTATCTGGAGGAAGTAAGACTTGAAAAACTGAAGAACATAAGAATTCTGATGAAAGCAATGACCAGCTAAATCTCTAAAAACACCTATGGTGGTGCAATATATTTCCTACATCCTGATAGAGGAGTGATGGGCACAAGCTATAGAGACATACATTTGCAGACATAGATTAGTTTCAATTGATTATGCTTTTTGTCACAAAGTTGCTTTTTTACCTTTCTTTCTCTCAATTAATTGTAAAGTAACAGTAGCTTTGTAATATTTTTATGAATAGAAGGAAATTCAGGAGGGAGCAAAGACAAGCAGGATGGTTGTTAAAGAAATGTACAAAACTCATTATTTACTTTTTTTAACTAAGCAGTGTGAAATAGGGATTCATAATTTCACATAGGATGCTTTTGTATTCTGTACAAAAGTTTCAGTTCAGAAAAAAATAATTTTAAAAGAGAATAAAACAATTACAAAAGACCACTGATGTCTACTGGGATTTTAATAAAGCTGTTACTTATACACGCGCACACACACACACACACACACACACACACACACACACACACACACACCACTACCAACCCAAAATAAAGATACACATGGGGAGAAATATTTTCCCAGGAATGGCAATGGGTTTTTGCTAATCTAGCCAATACCCTTACTCTTACTCAATACCCTTTATGATTAACTGCCCATGTTTTTGAGTTGATCATATTGGTGGCTGACTAATTGAAGCTAGCCAAATAATCTAAGGCTATGAAACACAAAAAAATAAATGATCCGCCTGTGGTTTGAACTTTATGGCACAGTACTAATAAATATTAATATCTGGGTGCTTTGATACATCTAAAACCCAATGATATAGGTACTCCCTATTCCAATATTTTAGATCCTGGTATGGGTTTTAATGGCTCAGAGTAAACATAAAATAGCAATTGTTTCTATTCTTAGATGGGAACTCTGAAGGTCTTCCCAAATTGATTCTTTTGTGAAGGCAAAGGAGGCCATCTTTTTTTCCCTCAATTCTTATCTACCCTTTAATCACTGAATGGGCATTGCCTCAGACAAACTGAGACGTGCAAAAGATCTTAGCTTAAAAAGACCAAGATTGCCTACTGTATCCTGGTCATTTCCAGTTATCTTGATTTCTGTCATGTTACAGGACTCCAGTGACTCTGGCAGACGTGAAGCTAATGACTTTATATAGCTCTACCTTACTAATATCCAATTCACTTGTAAGGCAAGACATCACCCTCTTGGTGTTACTGGTCCTCTTCAAGAATGAAGGATGAACAAAAATTTTAAATTCCAAATGAACTACACCTTCTCATCTAGTATGACTCTTGTTCAACCTACTATAAATCCTACCATCAATTAAGCTTCCTTAGGAAATGGTGATAGTCTGAGATAATGGAGGTAAGAACATCTCACAAAGAGAGGAGAGCAGGAAAGAACCTCCGAGGCCATCTAATCTAAGCCTTTTATTTTACTCTTGAAGAAATTATGTCTAAGAGAGACTGACAGAGAAAATGACAGAGAAAACATCAAAAGTTTCCACTTTTCAGAGTCAATAATTTGTTTAAATGGGTTAGGATGCCTCAATTACACAAAATGACCCCATATTTTTTACTCTTCTAATTTGGTATTTTGTTTTCTCTGAGAAGTTGTGTTGTCTGGCTATACAAAGACACAGGCTTCTGGAATTCCTCCCATATCACTAAGTAGTTAGCTTTTGTCTCATAAGATATTAACACTGTCACCTTTTGAGATATCATTTAGGATTTATCGTGTCTGATACCTCCTGAACAAAATATTTATGATACAAAAGTATGATGTTTCTGCATAGTCTATATGCCTTTGGCCTGTCTTATTTCCTACTGCTGAACCATGTTTCCCAACATAATTTTTGGCATCCTATACTATGCACACCTTTTACAATAAAGTCACTAGATGTTAAAGTATATGTCATTCATTTTGGGGGGGGTCTTAAATTCCTTGCAGAATTTCTCTATCTCGTTCTCTATAACAGATGTACCCACATCTGTCAGCTTCAAATATTCTCACATTGGTCTTTTTTGTGAATGCTTATCACGAATATTGCAATATGTGCTGACCAATTTGCTGATGAAATTATGCCTTTGAATGCATAATAAAACCAGTGCCAGCAACTCTTTAATTTGTCTCTACAAGGAGAACCTGTGAGCCATATAGTCTGCAGTTTTACCTTCTTTTTGTCTTGTGGTTTCATTTATAGCAAGAAAATTAAGATTGATTTGATTCACATCTTCTTATAGGATGTCCCCTGGCTGGCCCCAGGATAAGGGTCTTACATTCTGAGAACCAATAGCTATGTTGATTTTTAATAGATTGCTGAAAAGAAAACTGTGATTCTTAGTAGGATCTGTCCTCTTTCCTCCTACTGCCACCTTCACTTAGCACAAATTATCTCAAGACAATTCACTGTGTTGTTTTTCTATGATTTTTTTTGTTTTCTCCATCTTTAAAAGCAAAACACTCCCTTCTAAAGAAACGGTTATGCCCTCAGATCCAATTTCCAAATACCAACAACATTACCAAGGAGATAACAATTGATGTTAGGCAAATAACCCAAAAAGCCCACAATTTTTATTCATTCACCTACTGGGAGAGGATGAATCAATAGAATTATATGTATGAGCAAGTACGTTTCTTTTCCTTCATAGGCTTCCTTTAAGATAGAATATTAAAAACACCAGCATATACTATCTCCACAGGAACATTAAATGTTAGGCATACTAATTGGGTCATGTCAGTCCTTCATCTGTATTCAGTTGGTCATGCAACTAACTGTATCGTACAAGTCACATTTCATTTTAATGACATCAATGTTTATCCAATGGCAGTGAAAATATGTGGTTATTGCTCCACGTGTCAGAATTCTTTTTCCTCTCCTAGTGCCTACCTCAGCACATCAGATATTCTGTAGCTAAAGCAACACATTTTACTTTAAACATGTATTCAAGTCACATTAGGTTATGAATAAGCTTGGACCCAATAGCCAAACCAGGAAGCTACATCTCCAAACTAACAAAGATCTCTGATACTTAGATTGATCCCATACTTCTGAGGCCCATGAACAGACTTCCTTGACTACTTCAGTTTTATTACCGTATCTCATACCTGAAATCCTCTCTTACAGGCTCCCTCAATCTCATGGTAGTCATGCTCTGTACACAAAGGACAAGCTTCAGCACTCTCCCACAGGAAATAGAATGTGCAGCCATCACAGGTGCCTGCCGGACATGCGCTGAAGAAGAGAAACAATTTCTGTAGGATATCGTATGAATAGACGAGTTCAATCTACAAACATTTATTAAGCATGTAGTGTGTTCTAGCCATCATGCTAGGCACTAGGGATACAGAAATAAAAAGTAAAATAGCCCCTGACTATCAAGTTTTAGGTGAATCACCAGGATCACACAAATACTCAGGATCTGGAGTAGAAAAAGTTTCTAATATTCTATTCAGTGCTCATTTGTTATGTGTGTGGGGAGGAATGTTGAGTCAATCTGCTTCTACAATAAGGAACAAATAAAATTTTTAAAAGAAATTCAAAAGCTCATGTAATGGAAACAGGAATCTGAAGATCATCCTTGCCCCTTGGTCCCTTGATAGGGTTAAGTGACTCTGAGAACCTGCCCTGATTTGAAAATATACTCTGCCCCCAACAGGCTGAATGTGGTCACATGGAGGCTGTTGCAGCAGGCTTGTTTTTCAGGAACACCCACACCTTGTTACTTTGTGATTGGGCAGTGGGTCAAGAGGGTTGTAACATTCTCTGACCCAGAAGAAGGCTATATATACCCTAATGTGAGGTTTTGCTTTGGGGCTAGCACTTTGGGAAGAGCTGTGTGATTTGGCCAGATGAGACTCTTGCCAGCTGTTGAGCCCCCAGCTTTGAAAATGCAAATGTTGGTGCTTCCCTCTCTGGTAACTAACTAGGTATGAATGTTAATGGTCAGACATCTGGAAGCACTGTTTGCTTAATTGTGTTATTTTCTGTTGTAATTTCTGTTTGTATTCTCTGAAGTTCAGGGTGCTGACTTTTTCCCCTGAACTAGGTAAAAGATACATGTTTGATTAAAGTAAGATCATTAACCCATTAGCATATGGGAACAATAGCATCATGGAATCCAGGGAAGAAGAGAACATCTAGAATGAGCAAAGGATCAACAGTATTGATAAGACAAAGAAAAATCAAGAAACATGAGCACAGAAGAGAATCCATTGAATGTGGCAATAAGGAAGTCACTGGTAACCAGGGGAAAGCAATTTTAATAAAAGGGTGAGAACAGAAGTCAACTTGACTCTCAAGCATAGGAAATGAGAACATGGTAAGGAAGTAGAGATTAGTGAGGGTACTTATAAAAGCTTAGCCATGAAAGGAAGGAGAGAAAGGGGATAGATAGTTGCTTGAGGTCTGTCTTTTTGTTCTCCTATCTTTCTGATTGCTCCTTTTCAGTCTCCTTTGCTAGACCATCATTCATATCATATATCCTAAATGTAGGTTGATCCCAAGGCTCTACCCTCAGCCTTCTTTTTCTCTCATGCCATGTGCGTGTGAGCATGTGTGCACACTATATATATATACATATATATATATATACACACATACATACATACACATACACCTATATATTTACATATACATATATACTTAAGCACACATATATACACAAACATATAGATACTATACATGCATATACATATACAGATATATACCTATATACAGATATACATGCACACATACATCTATCATCCACATATGCCTCATAGATAACACTCCATCTCTCATCTCCAATGCCTTTCTACCAGCTATTCCTCAAGTCAGGAATTCCTAATTTCCTTCAAACATCAGTTCAAATGCCACCTTTTATTTGAAGAACTTCCCACAACTATTAGTAATCTCCCCATCCCAAAACTATTTTTGCATCTATGTGTATACAAAGGCACATTGTGTCACTGAACTTCTTGAGCACAGGAATTTTTTCACTTTTGTCTTTGTACCACCAACACACAGCTCAGTGTCTGGAAGGTAGCATTTAATAAACGTTTATTGATTAAGCCATTTATCGAATAATGAAAGAGTATCAAGGTGAAGAGAAGGGTTTGTTTGGGGTTTTAATTTTAGGATGGGAAGAAGTGAGCATATTTGTAGGCAGATAGGAAAGGTTCATTAAAAGGTACAATACTGAAGAGAAGAAAGGATGAGAGGAAAGGGGGGAAATAATCCATGGAACAAAATCCCAGAGGAGATAGAAATTAATGGAGAAAAGAGCATACCAGAGAAGCAGTTCACTTTTGCAAAGAATTCTCTGGGACTTGAGAAAAGGAGGAAAGATGTTTGGGCAAAAACACAGAGAGAGTATAAGACGCAAAAGAACAGATAGAAGACAACCTATCACAGGTGGCCTTAATTTTCTCACTGAAGTAGGAGACAAAGACATCTATAAAAAGAGAAGGGGCTGCAGGGTAAAGTTAAGGGTATAAGGAAAAAGTTTTGAAAAGCGTCTGTAAGCAGTGTAATGGAGCTTATCAGAGATCAATAAATGGATTGCTTGGTAGTAGTAATGCCCAGTGAGGTTAGATATCAGGAATGTATGTATGCAGTTTGGAGGATTCTTCTAACAACTCTGAATAACTTGATACTAGGAGAAAACTTAGATGCTTAAGAATTCTCATACAGACCAAATCTCAACTAACAGAATTTTCTGGTCCTCACTTAGATCTGCCACTGCTAATAACATTGTTTTGCTTTTGGTGTTTTAATCAATCATGACTTTAATATAATTCATTTGTTGAATTTTTCAATAAATACATTTATTCAGTCCTTACTATGTGCAAGGCAAGAATGTCTTGGGCAAGATACTAGATAACTGGGATACAGTGACGAAAACGAAGAAAAATCCCTGTACTCAAGGAGTTTCCATTGTACTGTGTTGCCCTATGCCTTGAACAAGTGTGTTAGAATTATCCATTGTTGGAACAAAATTATATGGTAAGTGAAAAAAAAAAGATTATCGGGGTAGAAACAATAATCAATTAGGGAAGCCTGGAATTCAATGATGGAGGAGTTCGTGTTGTTGAAGTGACTGACTTTGATAACAATAAGGTCAAGATTGAGAAAGGAGGAAAATGAAGCCATGAAAGAGTGATCCACTGGGAAAGCAGAGAGAGATCTGAGAGGCTGAAGGTCATGATGTGGAGAAGCGAAGTGAAGAAGTGGGAGAGAGAAACAGAGGAGGACAGGAATTGCAATCAGAAAAGGAAATTTAGGACTTCAGAATCTTGAGGTTCAAGAGGAGGGGAGGCATTAAAAAAGGAAATTTCATGAATGAAAAGTATTATAATGATCTGCTTCCATTTGTCAGCTCTTGGCAGATAAAGGCTATTCAAAGTTAAATCATGTTTACTTTGGATTTGGATAACCTATTGACAACATTCTTTGAGGCTGTAATATTTCATATTTATAGGCAGTGATTTTCACCTTTAAAAACACCTCATTGCATCCTTCCCATCTCTAGGTCTTTGCACTGACAGTCCCTATCCCTAGAATTCCTCCTGCCTCACCTGGAATCCTTAAAGTCTCAACTACAAGGCACCCTACAGCAAGAGGTATTTTGTCCCCCAGCTGCTAGTGTCCTCCCTCTACCAGCAGGTCATAACTACATGTCATCTTCCCCATTAGAATGTAAGCTCCTCAAGAACAGATATTTTGACTTTCACTCCAAGTGTCTAACATGCTATCTGATACACAGTAGGTGTTTAATAAATGTTTGTTGATTAATTGATATTTCTAATCTATTTTTAAAATGGATAAACATGATCTCTCACCTGACCTCCTTCTCCCTCATATATCAATCAACATTTATCTAGAATTTTCTTTTTTTTAATTGATTTGTTTATTTACTTTTAGTTTACAAGATTCAGTTCCACAATCCCTTGAGTTACAAATTTTCTACCCTCCCTCTCCACCCATCCCCCCAGCAACATGCAATCAAGTATAGGATCTGCAAATATTTTCACACTGGACATTAGTCTGGTTGTATAGAAGGGTTCTAAATGATGGAGTGAACAACGGGAAAGAAAAAACAAAACTTTCTATGTATCAGACATTGGGGTAAGTGCTGGGTACTAAAACTTAAACTATTTCATCAGTGTGAAAGGTGAGAAAAATATCTTTGCCATACCTAAGTAGACAGGCTGCACATGTCCCAAAAAGTGCGACATTATCTGAAGGTCAAGCTTAGATAGACAAGTCCTTCGGAGACATATACAGCCCATCTGAAGCCTTTCAAACTTAAGTCACACCTCCCAGAATTTACACTCCCCTGGCTTATGCTATGGATAAGGTTATTCATATCCTATGAAAGTTATCTTCACACTAAGGCAAGAAATTAGCGTAAGACTTTAACATTAAGGAAAATCAAAATGGTTGTCTACTACAAAAAAGCCAAACCATAAATCTTAGGTTGGGTGGTTGGTTGGTTGGTTGGATTTTTTAAAGAATTCAACAATATCAAAGTAGAATCTACATGATTAACATTACAAAGAGAATAGGTTAGGAGTTAAGAGACTGGATTGTCAACTCTTGTTCAGTTTCTAATCTGCAATGTGACCCTAGGCAAGTCACAAACTCAGTGTCTCATTTTTGTCATCTATTAATTGGAGAATCATATCCACCCTACTAGACAAGGCTCTTTTGAGGATAAAATGGAACAACAGATGCAAAACTTTAAAAGCACAAAAGAAATGAAAAGGATGATCATAATCCTTTCTTTTCCAGAAAGATATGTGGTAACTGTAAGCGATTGCAAAGAAAAAAAAATCAAAGGACTTCTTTGATGTAATTTTTGAAGTTACAATTAAATGTCAAAATACTACACTGATTTGATGCCTCTCCTTGGTAAAGTTCATTTTTAATGAGACTCTGGAAATGAAAGTAGTTTAGTTTCTGCTCAGTTGTTTCATTCTACTAACATAATAAATTGTCCTCAATGGAGAGATACCCAAGATAGGCAGGCACGACTGAAATGTCTGCATTGCTAGAGAGAGCAAGCACATCACTGAGTTCACAGATCCATTATCATACTGACATAACCCAATAAAGTGTTTTCTATCTGAAATAAAGAAGTCTGTTCCTATGGATCTAATTTTAAAAACACAATCCAAACAGGGAAAGACTTCTTTCTGGATTGAGGTAGGAGGAAAAGAGCAGGAAATTAGAATAATGACCACAATTTACAAGGATACTGAACACAGAGAGAAAAACAGTGACCAAAATAAGAGTTAAAAGGAAAATGAAGTTGGCTAAACTGTGTAATTCCTAACTGTTTTCTATCTCTGAATATCTATACTTCCTGCAAATAATAAGGGAAATGCAGCTTCCAATCCAATTTCTTTTGTAACTTTTCAAAAGGAGCTCCTAATCCAGGGTACAAATACCTCCATGGGTATGATAATATTTGGAAAATAAACATATGGTCCCAATAAAATACTAAAAGTCCAAAACTACAAGTGTTGATAAGAAAATTTGTGGACTGAAGAAAATTGAAGAGGCTGGAGTAAGAAAGGGAAATATCATTATGATGCATCTGAAAAATTTGAAAGAAACAGTTTGAGGAAATATTTCCTATTGCACAAAACCAAATGAACTAGGTTCGAATATGAAATCCTTTTTAAATTGAGATGCAAAAAAAAAAATCAAAGACAACAATCCAGCAAAAGATGAGCTAAATGACCTTTGAAATAATTAAAAACTCTCATTTGACTTCATCAATGAAGTTATAAATTTTTTGCTCAATCCTTAATGAAGCATATCCTATTCTTAGCAAACATATGCTTACAAGACTTTAATTCCATTTACAATATTTTATCTCTGTGAACCGAGATGGTCAGTCCTACACAAATGTTGTTATTACTTTTATCTCAAGTCTTCCTCCAAGTCAGGTGTTATAGGCAATGATTTTCTAGGAATCTCAGGTTCCCAACAGGAGGCTAGGTTGACTAGCAAGGATAAACATTCTCTATTTAGTTCAGGGGATTTACCATCAGAACAAGCTTCTCCTATCCAGCATGCTTATATGAATGGAGGCATGGAAGCACATACAACTTTACTATCAAATTCTATTACATTATCTGGGAACTTCATTGTCAGAACCAATCCTACCAGGCACAGCTAGGTGGCACAGTGAGTAGAGCACTGGCCCTGGAGTCATGAGGACCTGAGTTCAAATTCGACCTCAGACACTTAACACTGACTAACCATGTGACCTTGGGCAGATTAATTAACCCCAATTGCCCTGCCTTCTCCCACTCCAAAAAAAAAAAAAGATCCAATCCTACTCTCTTCATCTTGAGACTTTATTTAAGGAAATGAGAAATATCTTCTCATCACAGAAAGGCTGGAAACACTGCTATACTAGGGTAACAGCCCCATCATGTTTTATAGGTAACTCAGCAAGTGGTCAATTGTTCCCAAAAGTTTTCAACTTTTTTTGTGTCATGCTTTCCTTTGAAAGTCTGCTGAAGTCTTTAGGCCCCTTTTCAGAATAATGTATTAAAAATGCATAAGCTTACAAGGGGAACCAATTGTAATGAATTACAGTTTAAAAAATATTTTTTTAAGTTCACAGACTTCAAATTAAGAACCTCAGAACAGGAAGATAGATGACAAGTTCCTAGGAACCTTCAAAGTTGGAAATAAAATTGATAAACCAGCCAAGAGCCAAATTAGAAATTCTGATGCACAATACAGGCTCCAAATCACTTCTTTATAGTCTAGCTAGTACCTGACCCTCTCTACCTGCTGTGCTGCTCTTCTGCTATGTCCTTGAAAGCCTTGGCCTCCCTTACCGACCCAATGTGGGTAGTACTTTTGGACAAAAGTCAAGTAATCACCATTCTTGGAAGCCACAGTCTTGCTGGTGTCCCCACTTGTAATCATTAAACTGACACCTAGTACCACTTGCAGAGGCCTGGAGCACAGACCCAATGCCCGTCTATACTTTCCTCTTCCTACTCTGTCCTTCCCATCTGTGCAAATCACTGGTGATGATGAGTGAAGAAGGGAGGAAACGGCCTTTATATACATTTACTATGTGTCATGCACTACGCCGAGTGTCCTACAATTATATTTGTTCGTCACAACATGATATTATCTCATTGTTCCTACTTCTGTGAACTAGGTGCAATCATTATCCCCATTTTATGGTTGGGGAAACTGAGGCAAAAAGATTAACTGGCTTGCCCAAGGTCACACAGGTAGTAAGTATCTGAGATCTGCTCCAAACCCAATGTTGTATCCCTTGTCCCCAGTGACACTGGTATTGTAGGTAATATGTGAGTAATATCTTCATGCTATAGGAGATAAACTTTTCTCATGTTCCTTCCTATCTCTCCACTAGGAACAGCATAAGCCTATGGAACAGAACTTCCAGAAACCATGCCTATCCCCCACCCTTCTATGCACACAGACTCAAGGGGAATATTATAATGCTTCAGCTTTGGCAACCATGTGACAAAATGCACCTGGAGTCCTATGGCCTCAGATACTAGCAAGGTGGCCTTAGGCAAGTCTTTTAACCACTCTGTATCTCAGTTTTCCCATCTATATAATGGGGAGAGTATCACCTGCTTCCCAGAGTAGTTAAGGATAAAATGATACAATGCAGGTAAAGCACTTCCCCAACCTGAACATGCTATATAAATGCAAGTTGTCATTTTAATCAGTGTTGTTGCTGTTATCTCCATCATTCCCTGGGGCTGAGCTGTGGGTTAATGAGAAAAAAGTCATCTAACCCACTTTATCAGCACCCCTCTCCCATACCATGCTTCATATTGAATACAAACATTCACCAAGACATCAGGGACTATAGACATCTTGCCCTAGGATGTGTGTACCTACGCACCCCTTCCCCTTTCCACCTCCTTTCATGCTCTGGGAACAACAGTCAGGGGAATGTTACCATTGATACCAAAAAGCATGGGATAGTCTACTGTCCAAGGCTACAGGCACAGTCCCTGTGATTACCCAGACAAAAACGCTGTTCCTTGGTCATGATTCCCCTAGTTGGATTGCTTTCTACTAAATAATAAAGCTCAAAGAAAACAGAGATTGTCTTAAGATCCCTAGGGCCAAGCACAGAAACTAGAATACAGTAGGCATTTAACAAATGCTTGTTAATGCCCTGGCTAACTTTGATTTTGTTGCCCTGTTACCCTTTCAGTTTATAATTAACCTATCAGTTGTAAAATGAGTGAATTGAATGTTATCAATTAAGAAAATATACCTAAAGTCTGCAAACCTCAAAACCCAATATCAATGCTGGCTACTATTATAACTTTTTGATTTTTGTGTTTTCCTATTTCCATTTTTCTTAATGAATTGTCAAGTCTTTGCGGTCTAAAACAAAGCCCTATTAATGACTTGTTTTGTTTCAATTCTTAAACAATATATTTTAATGATAAAACTTGCCAATGATAGAACAAACCTACTCTCCTTTTTTACATATTACAAATTATTTTAGGTGACCCAGTATGATTCTATAGTTTGTTTCTAAAGATTACAAACTCTGGAAAGTCTCCCTAAATCTTTACACTGACTGCTTCCTGAAAAGGAGCTTTGTGAAAAGGAGACTTAGTCCCACAGATTCCCAACAAGTAATGACTGTATTCTGGTGGCTGAGCTCCCTCTCGTGGTCATAGAGCAGATAGCCTCAGGGAAAAGCCTGCCAGGGCTGAAATCGACACCAATTTTCTTTTTGACATTTAGGCCTTTCCCCCAGGAGAAGCAGAATCTTTTACAGGCTAGAACAGGAGGGCAGACAGGGTAATTAGTGTGGGGAGTGAAGGCCATTAAAGGACAAAGGACAAACCTATCTTTCTACTGGTACTGAACATCATCCCTTGGGGGACAGCAAGACTCCCCCTTCCATTAAGAGAACTTTAAGAAATCAGAATCTGGCTCAAAGAACAACATGGTCTAGGTAATAATGGTACAAATTCAAAGTTGCAACAACTGAAACAACATCAGCAAAATATTAAAGAGGAACTATTCATTCCAGCCAAATTGGTCTACCCTGGTAGTCAGCATAAATTACATCAAGCCTGGGTGCTTTTATATCACCTGTGTCTAGAATACTTTCCCTTCTCACTCGGGCCCTTTGGAACCCTCAAATCCCTCCAAGGATCAACCCAATCACTCCTCCTTACATAGCCTTTCTTAAAACCCTCAATGTTATTCCATCTTCCCATCACTAACAAAATCAATTTGCATTTTGCATATATAACTTATCTATGAATAGGACGTATATCCCAGCACAACAGGTGGAAACAAGCATTTATTAAGTGATTACTACATACCAAGCACTACTATATGTTTTACAAATATTGTCTCATCTGAGTCCCAGGACAACTCTGGGAGGTAAGTACTGCTATTATCCCCATTTTACAGCTGAGGAAACCAAGGTAGACAGAAGTTAGGTGATTTGCCTAGGATCACATAAGTAGTTAATGTGTGGAGCTGGATGTGAACTCAGGTGTATCTGATTTCAAGCCCAGCACTTGATCCACTTTGTCATCTATCTGCCTCATAAGCTTTCTGTAAGAGCCTTGATGACAGAGAATACAATCACTTTGGTTTTTCTATGACCCAGTGGCCAACACAGGAGGCTTTTAATACTTATTGATTAAGTGCATATCCTTTTGTTGCAGGAATTTGTTGGAGTATTGCTTTTAATAGTGGCCCTAAGACTTAGTAAGATGGCTTAGTAAGCTGTCTAGAACCCAAATGCCCTACAGTATCTTCTGTTTTGTCTTTGGTATAGGAAATCCAGCTTCCCTTAGATGAATAAATGAATGAATGAAAAAAAACCATACATTAAGTCTTCGTTTGTGCCGAGTACTGGGAAATACAAAAAGCAAGACACTCCACGTTCTCAAGCAGCTCCCGCTTTAACTCGGAGAGACAATCTGATTTATGTGATCATAGAAGAAATATACAGACAAGTGATCTCTGAGGTAGGTTTGGTAACACAGAAGGGTTTCCCAAACCATCTCCAAGACCATTACAAAATTCTCAAAACAAAATTAAACTTCATTTTCTCTCATTTTTAAAGCAAATCTGTTCCTTTGAAGAAAACAAAAGTGTTGCTGACGTTGAGTGTTAGTGTCATTATTCTCAAATAATTGGAAATGACTCAACATGCAGGGAAGGAAAAATTAAAAAAGAAGGGATGAGAAGGTGGAGGCAAACATTGTAACTTATGATTGTGCCGCAAGTTGTCAAGCTTAAACTAACCATTTACCTCTGGATTCCTGAAGTCATTTTTTAGTCATGTCCAATTCTCTGGGATCCCATTTGGGGTTTTCTTGGTAAAGGTACTGGAGTGGTTTTCCATTTCCTTCTCCAGTTCATTTTCCAGATGAGGCAACTGAAGCAAACAAGGTTAAGTGACTTGTCCAGGGTCACACAGCTAGTAAATGTCTGAGGTCAGATTTGAACTCAGAAAGATGATTCTTCCTGACTCCAGGCCCAGCGCTCTATCTATTGTACTACCCAGCTGCACTCCTAAAGTCATTTAATTTACCCTCATGCCTATGAATCTGAAAAAACATCACCCATCAGCATAGTATCACATTAAATCAATCTAGTTTGTGGAAATCCAAACTTCTAAAGTAGTAGTGTCAAATTCAAATAGAAATAGGGGCCACTAAACACAATCCCTGGGTCACATATTGTCTTAGAAAAAAATCACATGCAAACATCTGTTCTCTATTATGAGCAGGTGGGTGACTCAGTGTATACAGCTCTGGGCCTGAAGCCAGGAAGACTCATCTTTCTGGGTTCAAATGTGCCCTCAGACATTTACTAGCTGTGTGACCCTGGACAGGTCACTTAACCCTGTTTGCTTCAGTTTCCTCCTCTGTAAAATGAACTGGAGAAGCAAATGGCAAACCAGTACAGTATCTCTGCCAAGAAAACCTCAAATGGGGCACAGAGTCACATGCAACTGAAAAACAACAGAACAATAGCACTCTTCATTACAATAATATATTTTGTTAAGAATTTCCAATTACATTTTAATCTTTATTCTACAGAAAGCCTTTCCCAGTCCCTCTAATTCTAGTGCCTTACCTCTATTAGCTCTTTACTAGTTATACTATATGTAGTTTTCTTTACATAGTTGTTAGAATGTTGTCTCCCCATTAGATTGTGAGTTCCTCAAAGCCAGAGACTGCCTTTTGTCTTTCTTTGTATCCCCAGAACTTAACACAGTGTCTAGCACATAGTAGGTCTTAGTAAATATTTATTGAATGACTGACATCTAAAACAATTTAGATTAACAATAGTGTAAATTTCCTATAGATGAGACTCAGTTTTCAAGAAACATGGAATTTTAGCATTGAAACATGGAAATATGGAGATATATGATTGATAGATATACATAGACAGACAGATACATAGATACGTAGACAGATACAGAGATACATAGACAGATACATAGATAGATACACAGACAGATAGATGATAGACAGGCAGAGATACACACACACAAGAAACATAGAATTTTAGCATTGAAACATAGATACACAAATATGCATATATAGATACACACATAAGAAACATGGAATTTTAGCATTAAAAAGCCTTAGAGATTCAGTCTAACCCTCCTCATTTTATAGATGAGGAAACTGAGTCACAAAAAGTTTGAGTACCTTGTCTAAAAGCCTACAGAGCTAAGACTAGACTCCCATTGCCAGTCCATTGCTCTTGAAAAAAAAAATAACATTAATAATAAATAGATAAACATAAGAAGCCTCAGGACTTAAATTAATGGGGAAGCTCTTTATATAATCATGGTGAGGGAAGCAGAATGAGAAAATGCCTTTAGGGAAGTGGCGAGCAATTAGCCTCAAGAGCCTATTCTTCATACTTAGCATTTAGTGAAGCTCTAGAAAATAAACACATTCATTTACAAGTTCCTTGTTTCTTTTCCTATTTGTTGCCCTTTCTGATCAGAGTGAACCCAAGGGCTCTGGGAGAAGCAAGGAGCTGATACCTGCCTTGTAACATAAGACAACACAGAGTGATCATACAGAGACATAAATACCTGGGGACTGAAATCACACCTTGGCCAGGCTTGCTGAGATTGCATCTCATAGTGACAACGGCCACTCGTCCATTGTTGCAGGATGCCGTCACAGTGGAGGACCTAACGTGGAGTCAAATGAGAAATAATCAAACAGATAGTAATCAAAAAGGCAGAAACTATTGCTGATCGTTGCACACCTGCTGACCAGACCATCTGAGACTGCAAAACCTAATTTACTCAGCTTTTCCCTAATTTGCAATTTGTGATTATTATAGGGGTTAGGCTGAAGGTTACTTTAAAACCATCTATGACAGAGAAAGTAACTGCACAAATTATTCTTTGAAACAAGATTTTAATCAGTGAGGATACTTTCCTGCTTAAAAGAAAAGGCTATTTTCAAGCACTTTACAAGTGTTCACCAGACACAGAAACTTTTACTCCAATATAGGCTCATGCTCTATTATGCTAATTATAAGTCACACATTTATTAAAGCAGAGGTTCTGTTAGGCAATATTACTGTTTCAGTCCTGTGGGACCCTCTGTGACCCCATTTGGGGTTTTCTTGGCAAAGATAGTGGAGCACTTTGCCATTTCCCTCTCCAGTTCGTGTTAACAGATGAGGAAACTGAGGCAAAGAGGGTTAAGTGACTTGCCCAGAATCACACAACTAGTATCTGAGGTTGGTTTTGAACTTATGTCCTCCTGACACTAAGTCTGGCACTCTATCCACTGTACCACCTTGCTGCGCAATACTACACTTAGCCAAGTTTATAATATTGTATGTTTTCAAAAGTAATAAAGTTATCAGTCTTCCAAATAATGTATTATTCAGACTTTTTACCAGTTCATTCCTCCATTCAACAAATATTTCAAGCACCATATATAGGCTGTCCTGAAAGTCTTGGCACAATTTTAAATTACTAAAGACTGCATTCCGACTTTCGGGACAGCTTGTATGGACAAGGAACCATGGGAGACATAATGATGTATAAGTAATAGCACCTGCCTTCCTGTCTTATTTACAGTCTTGTTGAGAAAGTAAAACTCATACCCAAATAAGCAAACATTAAGTACCATATCAATTGTTCTAGCCCAAGAGTGTCCAATTCAAATAGGAAGTAAATCTCTGCAGATTGTATAACTTAAAAAAACTACAAATTAGCATTATGCATGTTGTGTTGTATGTTTGTTTTGTTAAACATTTCCAATTATATTTTAAACTGGTTTAACATACTATGTGCAAGTGTGTCTAAGTATGACGCCTCTGTAAATCTAGACCATAAATTTTATAGGACTTCAAAGGAAGAGACACTTCCAAATATGGTGACTCCCTAGGGAATTCTTCCAAGAGCTTCTGATATCAAACTTTCTGATCAAACCTATTCTCTACAATGGCTATCATACTTGCTAATATATACTCTGAACATGTTTCAAAAGCAAAAAAAAAAAGATAACCCTGACTCAAAGTACCTTTGCCTGACTAGACTTCCAAAAGACTAAATGACCAAAGAAGGATTAGTCTCCACTTACTTGTAAAAGAAATGTACATCAGGTATTTGCCTTAATGGAGCTGGGAACATATCTTCCTTCACATTGATGCTGTACAATGTGTTTTCAACAGTTACCCCTAAATCAATTTTTAAAAACAAAAAAGAAACCATTGAATATTTTTTAAAGATGAGGTTTATTAAGCGTCTATACATTTGAATAGCATCTAGTCTTCTTTAGTCTACCCAACCTAAGGAAGACTAGATGCTACTCAAATACTGCCTTACTTACTATGTGGATGAGTCACTTGACGTTTCTTAGGCTGTTTCCTCATCTGTAAAATGGGTATAATGGTAGCACCTAGCTCACAGGGTTGTTGTGAATATCAAATGAGTAAAAAGCAATTTGTAAACCTTAAAGCTATATATAAATGCTAATTATTATTATTTTTTAGCATTAGAGGATCATGGTTCTAGAGTTGGAAGGGACATCAAAGGTCATCTCCTCTAATCCCTTCATTTCACAGATGAGAAAACTGAGATGTCAGGTGATTAGGTGGTTTGCCCAAGGTCACACAAGCGGTAACTATTAGAGATAAGCTTTCATGACTGTGGCATTTCACCAACTTCTCCTTAAAAAAAAAAAAAGAAGACTGGAGTAGCTAGGAGGCACAGTGATTAGAGCACCAGCCCTGGAGTCAGGAGGACCTGAGTTCAAACTTGACCTCAGACACTTAACACTTAAGTGTCTGTGTTACCTTGTGACCTTGGGCAAATCACTTAACCCCAATTGCCCTGCCTTCCCCATCCAAAAAGCTAAAAAAAAAAAAAAAAAAAAAAAAAAGCAGCAGCAAGGAGGAGCCTGAGCTGTTCCTATCCAATGATTTTATCTATTGAGGCTGGCCGCTTTAGAGCATCAAAGATCTAGTCAGTGCAAGTTGTAGAGGCCATTTAGTCCAGTCTCCTCATTTTGTAGAAGAAACCAAGGTTCAGAAAGGTGAACTGACTCATCCCAAATTAACACTTCACAGAACTAGGATTTGAACCCAGGTCCCATAATTCCAAGTTGAGCACCTTTTGGTGAAAACCAATATAATTTCTATGGGATGATGATTTCTAGATGCCACGGCAAGGCTGATCTGAACAGAGGCCATTGTTCAGTCGTTTCAGTGTCTGACTCTCGTGACCCCATTTGGGGTTTTCTTGGCAAAGATACTGGTTTGCCGTTTCCTTCTCCAGCTCATTTTACAGATGAGGGAATTGGGGCAAACAGGGTTAAGTGACTTGCCCTAAGTCACACAACCAGTGTCTGAGGTCAATTTTTTTATTTTAATTTTTATATTTATGCAATTTATGGAATAAAATAATTGTTTTCATAACATAGTATAATAAAAAAGATTTTGAACTCAGGTCTTCCTGATTCAAGACCCAGAGTTCTATCCAAGCGCATCACCAAGCTCTTTCCTTAGCTTTTTTTTATAATTACTCTTTTTTTCTGCCTACTTTTTGCCATGTTCCCTTTAGAGAAAAGGGAGATTTCTTTCTGCAAAATGAAAAAACCATCAATAAAATATCATCAGCTGAGCTTGAAGACCTCTCAGAGACCCTCAGGGCATTTGTTTCTCAAGAAACCTCAGAGCCAGATGGATACGAAACGAGGTTTACATGGATGTAAAGAAAAGGAAAGAAAAGGCATATGTTGTCAAATGTGCAGGAAAGGCATCAAGTGCCAAGCAGGAAAATGACAGATCCAGAAGAAGGACCAGGAGCCCTAGCTTCAAACTCCAAACAGTAAGAAATTTCAGGCCTCAAGACACGAAGGTCAAATGAGCAGACATGAGACTGTAACTGATACTGCCTCTGAAATGTATGGTTAAGCACCACTCAACAAAGTCATCTGGTGCCTGGTTTTCCCTTATCCTTCCTTACTGCCTCTTTTTCATATATTCACTACAGGGCTGGAGCATAGGTGAAAACCACATCAATCAGTTTTGCTATTTGTGAACAATATAAAAGGAAATACCCCTCCCCCCAAAAAATCACGGTTAAAATAATGGACTGACATTACCTGCGGATTTGAATTATTCATGTTACTCTTATCCCATTATACAACATATAACTGAGAGTTGGCAGTACTATTATTTTGAGATTGTTATGTATACACACATTCACAAGTACTCCATTACACATGTTTAATTATATAACCTGTACATTTATATATATATACACATTTTCCCTACTCAGAAAACCTTTTTTTTCCTTAACAGGTTTGCTGGCACTCCGAATTTGAGAATCTTACAAATATTTTCTTTTAAATTACTTTAGATGCCAAAGAAATGGAAAGACAATTATCATTTTATAGTTCATATGTATAGCTTAGATCTATACAGTGTAAAGTTAAAAACCAAGCTATATTTAATTACATTGCCACATCACTGAATTCAAAATGATGAGTGAAATGTGTTTGCTCACAGCTCAAAATCTGATGATGGAGAAGGATTCAAGAGAGACATGTTGCAATAAAGTTAAGGGGAGGAGTCAGGGTATCCAACTTTATTGAAATTTGCATTTCTCTTTTCTGTTTCAACCTTAAGGCTGAAACATTAGTACTAATAAATGAGAGACTTCTGAAAAACTTCTCAGCTGAGATTAATTGTTTGCCAGGATGCATATGGCACATACTGGTTGGAAAAAAAATAGCCATATGAATTCCAAAAACATTACAAGCAAAGCCCATTGACAAGCAATGCTTTACCATTGTTAGGTTCATTGCTCATTTGTAGCATTGCTCCTAACTAACTTCTAACTATGAATTTTCATGGAACCAAACACATAGATATACATACTACCTAAAAATATATCTGCAAGGCTGATAGACTGAGAAGACAAAGCTGTTCGGAAGCCCTTGCTTTCAGATGGAATTATAGTTGACTGGCATATAAATGCTCCTACAAAATTGGTGTAATCTTCTGATTCAGCTACCATTTCCTTCACGGTGATATCTGTTATGTTGTTAGTACAAATTGCCATCTTCTTCCCCTGAGAAAATAAAGTGAGAAAACATAGGCTTCAGTGGAGGAGAAATGAATAACTACATTTCAAATTCACTCACCTTTTTCCCTCTACATATTTCTGTGGCCAGTAAAGTATGAATGGTGTCATATAAAACCCTACTGATATAGCCAAAGTCACCAGCAAAAGTCCTGCTGAACAAAGGCTATCACCAGAGAAATAATGATTGTCAGTGACTTCAAACACACGGTTTAAAAACAATGCATATAAAAGGAGAATCAAGCTTCAGAAGGCTGTGGGGGAACAAAGTGAATAGATTTCATCCTTCTCCTCAATCTTAGACTGAATTTAACATAAAAGCAATTTGTCAAACTGAAGAAGGAAAGAGTAAAGCCAAATTACAAGCAGTCACTCAAAGGTTTCAAAAAAAAGTCTTGACAGAAAAGCTGAATTCTAAGCAGTCGCTCATTTCATTACCATGTATGCTTCCAAAATCATGCTATCAAAAATATTCATTCACTTGCTTTCATTTTCAGTTATGATGCTTCTCTATTCAATTAAATATAGTAAATATTTTAAAACTGTTTTACCCTTAACCCCCCCAAAAAACCCTTAGCAAAAACATTCAGCAGAAATATTTTGGTAACCAAAACAAGCCTCTTTAAAAGACAATGATAAAATATACTGAGAGATCCTACAGAAGATTAACTCTGCTCCAGGGTTCCTAGCAAGAAATGTAAGTCAAACATGAGTATTTTTTATCATGCTCATGTACAGAGCTTAGTTACATCTAATTCACTTCAACAATACCTATTAATCATTATCATTTCTTAGGCTTTTCAGTGAGGATGCTGTGACAAGTGAAAAACACCAGGCGATGGAGTTTCTGGGTAATAAATATTCAATTTACTCATTAGGGTAGCTAATAATCAATAAATTGACAGTCTGTGCTTTCTCTTAGTACACAAAGACAAAAACATGGAGAACCCAAAAGTCTTAAATATTTTTTGAAAGGGAATGCCCCAGCCAAGTAAAAATCAATCCTGATTGGTAGACATTAATGAGAAAGTGGGCTAGAAGTCTTTAGCGCCTCCTGCTGAGAATATAGCTTCATCATGAGACTCAGACACCTCCAGCAACCTGAACAGGGAAATCCATCTCCATCCAGATTACTCTCCTTCATGAACTGGGTCACCCTAAATTCTAATGGAGGGGTACAAGGACAAAGGCTCACCTCCCCAGACCTAGATTAGATTCTGTTAAAATAAGATCTCCTGGTTGGATGGGGCCCTGCCATCTGATTGAAGAGCATGTTTCCTTGAGGGCTAGGAGAATCTTATCAATCAGTCATGTCTTTCAAAGTCTAACTGTTTACAGGGGCTGAATCTTAAATGAAAAATAGAAGAAACTGGGTCTCAAATTGATCGTTGGTTACAAAACTATTTCGTTCAATTGGTTACAAAATCATTTCTCTCAATAAGAAAGAAAAATGAAAGAATTCCTGAACTCATGGTATTTACATTCTATAAGGACCAAATATATATTCAGAAAAGAAATACTAAGAAACTTGAGGGGGGAGATAACACTAATAAATGTGAGGTTCTAATCTTTACATAGGAGATGGCTCCGAGGCTGAACCTTGAAGGAAGATAAGAATTCCAAGAGGCAGAGGTGATAAGGAAGAAATGCATTCTAGGTACAGAGAAGAGGTAGCCCATGCAAAAAGGATGGCAGTACCAGATGGCATGTTAAGCTTGGCAATCAGTAAGTAGGCTAGTTTGGCTGGAATAATACAGAGTCAGTGGAGAGGAGCAATAAAAAAATCAGTCTGGAACAGCAGGTAGAACCAGATTGCAAAGGGATTAAAATAATACCAAGCTGAAGAATGTGTATTTTATCCTACAGGCAATGAGGAAAAGGGAAAGAAACTGGAATCTCTGCCACATGTACAATATCTACCATTTATATAGCAATTTAAGGTTTCCAAAGTACTTTAAATATGTTATTTCATTTGACCCTCACAAAAATCCCATCAGGCAGATGCTATTATTATCTCTATTTTACAGATGAGGAAACTGAGACTGAGAAAGGTTACATGTGCACCTTATTCTATCTCATAGTAGATGATTGATACACATATTGTATTCTCTCTATTAGATTATAAACTCCCTGAAGGAAAGAACAGTTCAATTTTTCATTTTTCTCTCCCTAGTGACTTACCCGGCACTTCTCAAACTGCAGGTTGCAACCCCATATGGGTTGCTTTAAAAATTTAGCAACAGTAAAAGGTTTCTCGAAGCATAATGGCCAAAAATCAATTAAAAATCAAATGTGTAATGAATCCAAGGTGTTTCTGCAAGCATTTGCCCATGTTGCATCATGCAACTTCACTGTAGCCTTGGTTCTGAACACAAAGAATGCACGCTTTGCACTGCACATGCCCTCAGGCCACACAATGGGGAAAAAGGGTCATGAATGGAAAAAGTTTAAGAAGCCTTGACTTATACAATATATGCTTCATCAACATTTGTCGAAGGAAAGAATTAATGGATGACATAGTTCCAGGGTTCTCATTCTACCTTGGTTCTTCCCAATCCTAATACTGCCCTACCTTTACTAATTTATTTCATGGTACTTCCCTGTGCATAGAATATGTTCTAACCAAGCTGAACTAATGGCTATCCCCTGTACATATCCTGCTTCCATGATTTTGTATATGCTGATTTTTATGACTAGAATGCATCTCTCTTACCTTAACATTGCCCCCTTCCATTTTTAGCTTTCAAATCCTAACTATCTTTTAATTAACTGTAACAGTAAGCATCCTACCATACCCAGGATGGCTGCTAGCACAGGTTCTTTGATCTGCTTTTCTAAAGGAAAGCAACTCAAAAATCTTATTTTAATCAAACATATATATTATTGATTTAGTTTAGGAGGAGAAGTCAGCACCCTGAACTTCAGAAAATACAAATTACAAACAGACAAAAAATGCAGACAGAGAAAATAACACAGTTCAACCAATCAACAAACAGGGCTTCTAGCTGTCTGACCATCACATACATACATAGTTAGTTACCAGAGCAAGAAGCACCAAAATCTGGGTTTTCAAAGCCAGGGGGCTCAACAGCTACCCAGAGTCTCATCTGGCCAATCACATAACTCTTCCCATAAGTGAGCCCCAAAGCAAAACCTCACCTCAAAAGTGCATGTGTGTATGTGTGTGTGTTAGGTGGGGGAATTCAGGGTAGAGGTGTTCAGAGATGGGATAAGGCTAACACTCACACACTTGACTTCTGACTTTTAATCTTGCATCTCCAACTGCTCTTCAGAAATTTCAAATTGGATGTCTAACAGACATTTTAAACTAAATATGTCCCAAACAGAACTCATTATCTTTCCCTCTAAGCCCTTGTCACTTCCTATCTTCCCTATTACTACAGAGGGTAACACCAAACTCCTAATCTCTCAGACTAACAGCCTAGGAGTTATTCTCAGTTCCTAACTATGTCTCACCAAATACAAGCTGTTGCCAAGGCCTACTGATTTAACTTCCGCAACATTTCTTGTATATGCCCCCTTCTTTCCTCTGACACTACCACCGCTATGGTACAGGCCCTCATCCTGGATTGCTGCAATAACCTCCAGGTAGTCTGTCTGTCTCATTTCTATTCCATTCCCCATTCAACCCCCAAATTGATTTTCCTAATTTTCCATGTCATTGTCCTACTCAATAAATGCCAGTGGCTCCCTGTCACTTTCAGGATCAAATGCAAAATACTCTGTTGCCATTTAAAGGCCTTTGTAGCCTAGCCCTCATCTACCTTTGCAGTCTTCTCACACCTTACTCCCTATCACATACCCTTCAATCCATTGCACTGGCCTCCAGGCTGTTCCATAAACAAGACACTCCATCTCTCAGACCAGGATATTTTCTCTAGTTATCCCCCAGGTCTGGAATGCTCTCTCTCCTCTTGTTTGCCTACTGACTTCCCTGGCTTCCTTTAAGTCCCAACTAAGAAAAGGAAGGGAAATCAATTAGCATTGCAAATACTATCAAATTAAATTGATGTGCTGATTAGTTTTACTGAAATGCTTCCTCTCCCCTTTTCTTTTTTAATCATTGTCATGAGGGATGGTTGTCTGGGGAGGCAATGATGGAAGTATATATTTGGAAATAAAGGTAATATTAAAAAAACAAAAGACATCAATAAATTTTTTAAAAGATCAGATCTAAAATTCTGTGACAACCAATTTTCTGGTACAAATTGACCTTCAAAATTAAAAATCAGATTTATTTCTGATACTTTAATAGAAATTGCTATAGTGCAATGGAAACATAAAATTAGAAGATCAAAAATCTACAGGTTGGGGTGGCTAGGTAGTGCAGTGAACAGAGCAGCAGCCCTGGAGACAGGAGGACCTGAGTTCAAATTTAACACACACAAAACTAGCCATGTGACCTTGGGCAAGTCACTTATCCCCAAATGCCGTCCAAAAAAGCAAAAAAAAATCTATAGGTTGATTGGACCCCAGAATCTATTTCAACCTTCACCATTTTGCAGGAAACTGAGGTTTATAAAGGAAGGCTAAATGATTTGCCAGAGACTCACAGGTTTGGGGGGCCAGTTCAGTATTTGAATCCAGGACCTCTGACTCTAAGGCCAATGTTTTTCTACTGTACATTGCTATCTCTTCCTGATGACTGCAGTTATCATCCCATAATATTTCTCTATTTTGATTTGGAAAATGTCCTTCTAAAAGATCAGCTGCTTCCAATTGCTTATTAACTAATTAACCTTAAAATCACAGTCTATAAAATAAACAGAATAAAGAGGGGAACATTAAAACCACGGTTAACTGACATTGACAAGAATGACATAGCTAGTGAGCGGCTGGCCCGGACGGGCCGCATCCGGGTGACTCGGATAGGAGGAGCCGTGAGTTAAAGAGACCTGATGTTCCCAAAGATGGCCTAATATGAGGAAGCCCTGCCAGGTGGGAGCCAGCTGTGATATCAGAGATGGAAACAGATTCCACTATTCCACTCTGGCAGAACAAACCCCATGGAGCTGCTCAAAGTGTAGAAGAGGAAACCTATGCTCAAGTCAGGAGTGATACCCGGCCCTTGCGGCATAAGTGGAAACCCAGCCCACTCTTCGTCATGCAGCGCAATGCCTCAGTACCCAACCTTTGAGGGCCAGAGGAGAAGCTCCTGGCCTTAAAGAAGCCTGGCCTACCAGCCCTGAGCCGAACCACTGAACTACAAGATGAACTAAGTCACCTTCGAAGCCAGATTGCCAAGATTGTGGCAGCAGATGCCGGCCTTCTTCCCAGTCACAAGTATGAACAAAAGCTGAAATCTGTAACAGACCAACCTAAAACCTGGATTGGATGGTTCTATCCCTTGATCAGCTCTGCCATTTAGATACCTATATCCAGTCTTGTCCATACCCTTTAAGTTTTAATCTTTTTCTAAAAAATAAAGGTTCCTTCTACCCTTTGCCAACGGAAAAAAAAAAAAAAGAATGACATAGCTTTTGTCTTTGTTTAATTTTTAAAGGACTTCTCCTGCATAGTATGCCTGTCACTGAACCCATTGCTTCCATACATAGACAGATTTCTTTTTTTTTTTTTGGCTTAATTAAAGAGTGGACAAGGCAGTTCTAAGGTGACAAGTGATCTGAGCAAACCAAACCCAAGTCCTGACATTTTCCTGAGAGTTTTCAACCTTTTGCTTCCTTGTCAAGACAATAAAATACCAACTCAATTAAAACTGAAAAGCTAATCCATACACAACCCCAACATCCTGCCACACATATGCACAGACCATACTCAACAGTCGTCAGAGCTCACCTCATGCCCACACAGGCTGATGTTGAAGAAGTGGAAGTATTTGGTTCCTTTGGACGTGAAGCTTGGGCCATTCATTAACGAGCCAACACTGCTGAGGTTGCTAAAGTCATAGTGCAAACTCTGGTTCTCTTTCATGTAGGACAGGAAGCAGTCACTATAGCAAACTGTGTGGTCCTTTGGTAAGAAATGAAAAACAAATACAAAAGCAATAAGACAGGAGAAGTCATTGCTGCGTAAGAAGGAAAACATCAGAAAGTTCATTCTACTCAATAACAGACTTTGTAACAAGCTCTTAAAGATCTATATGAAAACCTGCCTCAGAAATTCTTCCCAGAATTCCTGCTCTGCTTCTTTTTCCCAACATGGGCTTAGACACAACTGAACATACCCTTGGTTAAGCCCCTACAATGAACCAGGTACTGTGTTAAGAACCATGGCTAACAAGACAAAAACTAGACAGTTCCTGCTTTTCAGGAGTTTGCTACATTTCACTGGGACAGGAATTCTGAACCATTTCTGTGTCATGACTCATTTGGCAGTCCGGTGAAGCCCATGGAGGCCTTCTCAATGTATATATGTTAGGTATATGCTGTGTATTGTATTTATGTTATAAATTTGAGTGTAAGCACATTGCATGTAGTGTGTACATATCTATTAGTATTGTATATATGTGCACATAAATATTATTGCATATGTATTAAGTATGGGTATGCATATATGTATAGGTATGTGTGTGTTATAGATATATGTGTGCATGTACATGTATACATATATGTATGTATTTGGAGACTAGATCTCCCTACTTCACCCAAGCTAGAAATGGCTCCATCCTTCTACTGAACACCATGGAAGTTTCAACTTACTCCACATTCCCTGACCAGGGTCACTTCACACTCCTTATGTAGGTTGGTGGTTCCCTCCCCACCAATCCTGGGGGCTCACTCTATTAACGTCAGACTTAATGCTGTCACCCACTTAGCTTAGTCCATGGAAGCCAGGACTCCTGAATTAAAGCGTTCCACCAGCCTCAGGCTCCCCAGTAACAGAGATTTTAGGGATGTACTACCAAGATATAACAATTTTTAAATGCATAAAATAAAACACATAGTATTGCAAAGAAAATCAACTATACTGAAATACTGTTAAAAAAAGAAAAGCAAGTTCATGAACCTCAATTTATTAGCTCCTGAAGGGAGGATGGGGTTGTGGGGGGAGAACAAGCATTGCAAATAAATACTTTTTTAGCTTTTGAAAATCAGTTTGTAGCAGAGTATTGAGCTATCATGGAATTTTAGGTCTGATACTTTTAAAATATTGTATTTACATCTTTTGTTTTTACAGTCCTTCCATTTCCAAATAGAGGAAATGAGAGGAATAAAGACATGACTGCGTGAGAAGAGAACTATGATTGTAACTAAGAAATCAAGTGCCTTGAACTAACATTGCCTTTTCAGCTGAGAATAGCAGGACATGGCTATGTCTTAGGAAGAACATGCCATGCTTCCCAACATCCCTCCTGAACACAGAGGTTTTCCAAGAAAGCAGAAGCCATGACCATGTCAACTTGTCATGATACTTCAGCCCAACATTTAAGATTCTGTGGGGACTGGTCCTTCTTCCTGGAGAAATTTGTGTGCAGCTAAGAGATAGGGGCCATATTGTAAAGGAAGCTAGAGATTATATGAGGCAGAGGCAAGGAAAAGCAAGGGAGGAACAGGAGCCCACATATGCAAAGGCATGGAGTTGAATGTTCCACAGAGAACTGAAAGGGTAGGTGGAAGCCAGAACGTGACCAAAAAGTTTGCCATTTATACTGGAGGTAATAAGTTGTTGAAGATCTTTGAACGGTGGATAACGTGGGCACATTTATCATTCAGGGTATCATCAACTTGGCAGCTATATGGAAGTTAGACTGGAAATGAAAGTGAATGGAACCAGGAAGACCAATTAGGAGGCTACTTTCATAGAGAGATACGCCATGAAAATGGCATGAACAGGGCGGCTAGGTGGCGCAGTGAATAGAGCACCGGCCCTGGAGTCAGGAGTACCTGAGTTCAAATCCGACCTCAGACACTTAACACAAAAAAAACTAGCCGTGTGACCTTGGGCAAGTCACTTAACCCCAACTGCCCTCCAAAAAGCAAAAAAAAAAAAAAAATGGCACGAACAAGGGACATAAGAGTATGAACCAGGATAGAGGTTATGTGTTTAGAGCAAGGAAACATATTGAAGAGACACTGTGGAATCAACAAGGCTTGGTAAGTAACCAAGGAAACGAGAGAAAAATGAAGTTAACTCTCACGTTGTGAACCTGAGTGAAGAGAAAGTTGGTGGTAGTGCCATCAATAGAAATCATGAAAGATGAAGGAAGGATAGTTTGGAGAAGAAATAAAATTAGTTCTGTTTAGGACATGGTGAGTTTGGGATGTTGCAGGAAATCCAGGTGCCAGTATCCATCAGGCAAGTTGTAACTAATATAGAAGCAAAGTTTTAGAGAAAAATTAGAACCAGATAAATAGACTGGGGATTTATCTACATAGTTCAGAATGACCCCAAAAAAGTAAATAGGAAAGTTTAAATAAAGACATTGTTGGGCTTGCTTCATGCCAAAAGCAAAATACAAAATCCCTAACATCTGAATTTGTCCCTTGCTTCTCTACTTGTGGCCATCCCTTGTTGGCCCTGACAACCCAAGAGGCTAAATTTGAGAGTCTGTGGACATCTCCTTCATATAAGGTAGAATTTATTTTCTCCTGGTTGTTTTCTTCCTTCCACTCAATGGGGCCTTTAGAGATGGGAATATGCATGCAAAGGAAGTCTCCAGGGAACAGTTTCATGAGTTTCTGGAAAATGTGATAGAGGGATGTTTCCTACCATTTGGGAAGGTTAAAGACCATCTCAAATCTATAGTGAACTCTGAACCAAGAACAGCTGTACAAGCATGAGGAAGAAGAGGAAAAGGAAAGGGGAAAGAGAGACTGGCCCCTCAGTCTAAAATGCCATGATTTTGTACGAGATTTTGAATAAATGCAAGAGAATCTCAATGAGTGTTGATTTAGTAATAATTTAATGCTTAATCCAATTTTTTTCTTTTACCACAAGGCAAAATGAATCAAATAGTCAGTACCGGCTGAAAGGATGTTGAATAAGATTAATACATGACAGATACTCCTACCATTATCCTTTCAGGAAGCTGTTCTGTCCCTGAGGGAGTAGAGGCACTAAGAGAAAAATATAACCAGTCAGCTGAAGAGAAATTGGGGGAAAAATGGTACTGCCTACAATCCAAAGGGAGGGATAAGCTAAGATGGAGCGGGTGGCTTGCCTATTATACTAACCACCTCCAATCATGCTATTACACTCTCAAAGTAAAAAGAACAATTTAATTTTGAAGGTAGGGTAGCTAGGTGGTACTGTGGATAGAGTGCCAGGCCTGGAGTCAGGAAGACTCATCTCCCTGGTTCAAATCTGACCTCAGATACTCTCTACCTGTGTGACCCCGGGCAACTCACTTAACCCTGTTTGCCTCAGTTTCCTCATCTGTAAAATGAGGTGGAGAAGGAAATGGCAAACTGGCCCAGTATCTTTGCCAATAAATTCAACCCTAATATATGAAGGAAATGTACACAGAGACTCAAATTTACCCTCTTCAGTTGTAACGGTCAACAGGGGATGATCATAGGTAGAGAAGAAAAGGACAAATCCAGACTTAGGGATTTTGTATTTTGCCTTTTGGCATAAAGCAAACCCAATATTTTTTTTCAATTTTCTATTTTCTTTTGGGGATCATTCTGAACTATGTAGATGAATCTCCAAATGAGGTCACAAAGAGTTGGACACAACAAAAATGACTGAACAACAAAAAAGAAATTTGAAAGTATCTGTTAATGTCCTGGTGAAAAATAAGATCTCTTGTGGACGCTTATAGGACTGAGAGGATATTTAACATAAAAGTACATTAGTGGGGCAGCTAGGTGGCAGAGTGAATAGAACACTGGCCCTGGAGTCAGGAGGACCTGAGTTCAAATCTGGCCTTAGACACTTAAAACTCACTAGCCCTGTGACCTTGGACAGTTCACTTAACCCCAATAGCCCTGCCCTCCTCCCTCCAAAAAGCAAAAAAAAAAAAAAAAAAAAAAGTATATCAGCAATATACAAATGTAATTTGTATTTAATTTAATTCAATTCAACAAACAGCTGTAAAGCATGTAACATATGTGGAGCACTGTATTAGGCCTAGGGGGAAAAACAAACTTTAGATAAAACAAGGTGCTTATATTAATGGAGTCGGTAACATAATCCATCTATACTCAGATGGATTCATGATCTCCTCAATGTAAGTATACCCTTCAGAGGTATAGATTACAACCTCTCCATGTTTTCTTATCCTATGTGATTTTTGCCCATATTCTTAAATATATTTAATATTTTATATTTATTTAGAATTTAAAATTTTAAAAAGTTATTGAAATACAGCTAGCAGGCACAGTATTTAGGGTGTTGGACTCGGAATCAGGAAGACTTTACCCCAAATATGGACTCAGACGCTTACTAGCAATGTGATTCTGGGCAAGGCATTTGACTTCTGACTTTTCCTCCTCTGTAAACCAGGAACAATAGTATCTGCCTCCCAAGGTTGTTGTGAAGATAAACAATATGTGTAGAGCACTTTGTAAACCTTAAAGTAAATGCTAGCTCTCAGTAGCAGTAGTATTCTCATCAGAGCCTCACAACCTTGTGAGGTGGGTATAGAGCAGGGGTGGGGAAACTGCAGCTGAATGTGGCCTTCTAGGTCCTTGAGTGTGGCCTTTCAACTAAGTCCAAGTTTTACAGAACAAACCTTTTTACTAAGGGAATTTGTTCCATCAACTTTGGATTCCGTCAAAGGACTGCATTTGAGGACCTAGAGGGTTACATGTGGCATCAAGGCCACAGGTTCCCCACCCCAAGTACCATTATTCCCATTTTACAGATGTGGAACCCAAGGTTCAGAGAAGGCAAATGACTTGCCTAAAGTCACACAGTTAGTAAGTGTAAGGGGTAGGATTTAAATCCAGTTCTTCTCAAATCTAATTCCAGCATTCTACTGTGTCATGTTGTCTCTAAATCAATCAATTCTCTGCGGAAGCTCTAATTTCCTTGTTTTCATATTGTGGGTTGGGGGAGGGAGAAACATGCCAATAGAGGCTGCCCGTCTATGTCTGTCTGTCTTGTCTGTCTGTCTGTCTCTCTCTCTCTCTCTCTCTCCCCCCACCACCACCTTCTTCTCTCCCTCCCTCCTCTTCCCCCGCCTTTCTCTCCTTTCTTTCTCCTTTCTCCTTCCTCTCTTCCCTCTCTCTCTCTTTCCCTCCTACCTCTACCTCCACCTCCTTCTCTCCCTCCTCTCCCCCCTCCTCTCTCTCCCCTTTTTCTTCCTTTTCTTTCCCTCTCTCTCTTTCTCCCTCTCCCCCACACCTGTTTCTCTGACTCTCTCATTAGATGAGGCATGAAAGAATACAACAAACTGCTAGGTAAGGTCAGGAAAATAAAGATTTTGCCAACCACAGGAATTAGGGAACATAAAAGGAAGTGTCATTTGACTTGAGTGTTGAAGAATGGACAGCAGCTCAGCAGACAGAGAAGGAAGGGAGATGCCCCAAGTACTTAGAGAAGAATTAGATCACCTGTGCACTTTTGCTTCCTGGCCCACATGGAATACAAGCCTCCTTGCCATAGACCTGATGTATGGACAGGTAGGTGTCAGGTGGACATTCCTTGCACTGGTTGGTCTCTTTCTCAATGTAGTGCCCAGGTGGGCAGGGCACACACGATGAACCTGACTGCTGAGAACCCAGGGCACAGGCCCGGCAAGATGACGCCACTCCATCAACTGCATTTGTAGTTGTGATAGAATAGATCTTCACCATGTCATTGATAAACCGTCTACTCTGGAAGGAGAACAGAAAACAATGACTCCTTTCTTAAGGGTAAGAACATGCTACCTAATTACCTGTTTGAGAAGAACATTAGCAAACGAACACCAGAATCACAATGCCAATGTTCCAAGGCAAGATAAGTAGCCACTGAAGGGTGTTTCTTCTTTTCACTTTTTTGAAGAATAATCACAATGCTCTAATAGCCCCAAATCCAAGTGAATAGAGTTCCTGGAGCTTAATTTCTGTGGATAGCTGATGGTGCAGTAAATAGAGCATTGAGGCTACAGTCAGGAAGTTATTATACTGAGTCATTTCAGGTATGTGCAACTCTTTGTGGCCCCATTTTGGGGGTTTTCTTGGCAAAGATACTTGGAGTAGTTTTGCCATTTATTTCTCCAGCTTATTTTACAGATGAGGAAACTGAGGCAAACAGGGTTAAGTGGACAGATTTTAACTTGGAAATTTGAGTCTTCCTGATTCCAGGCCCAGATGTGAGCAGATTTGAACTCAGAAAAATGAATCTTCCTGACTCTAGGTATAGCACTCTACACCACTCAGCTGCCCAGAGTCAGGAATAACTGAGTTCAAATTTGCCCTCAAATACTAGCTATGTGATTCTGGGGAACTCACTTAATCTGTTTGCCTCATTTTATTCCATTGCAAAATTAATTTTCTAGATTATAAAATGGGGGAAAGAAGAACACTTACCTCACCAGGTTGTGGTGAGGATAAAACAAAACAATATTTATAAAAAGTGCTTAACACAGTGCCTGGCACATAGGAAATGTTATACAAATGCATATTCCCTTCCCTTCCTGCCACTGGACCACCCTAATGTGAATGAATTTAGGCATATCTATAGACCTCAGAACCAAAAGAGCTGTTAATATTGGAACAGATCTTAATGTATGTATACATACACACATATGTGTGCATGCATATATACATACACACATGTGTGCATACATGTGTGTGTGTGTACTGTATCTACATGTTCTTTCTAATAGACAGCTCCTTGAAGGCCAAAAATGGGTTGTTCTTTACCATTTAGTTGTTTGCCTTTTTAAAAAAAATCTCCTGTACTTTCCATAGGGCCTGGCACAATATTTAGTGCAGAATAATTGCTTGTTAAATTACTAATAATATGGGAATGGCATAGGGGAAAACAAGTTGACCCAGAAGTCATGAAGACCTAAATTCAAGTCCTTTGAGTGAAGGTGTCAATCTGCATCCATAGGAAAAGTTTCTTCCTAAGAGTTCTCTATGTCAATAAAATCACAAGTACGTTTTAGAAATATAATTAGCTTCATGACTGGGGTCCAATAATACCATTTCTGAGCCTCAGTTCTCCAGTTACAGAAGAGTAGGGAGAGGCTTATAAAGTTATAACTTTATATAACTTATAAAGCTTATAACACACATCATGGAGCAGAGTCAAATAGCGTTTATATGAAACTAAAGGTTCCACCAGATTTTTTAATTTTCTTTAATAAATTCAATTTTATTTTATTTTCAGATCTAAATTTTCTCTCTCTCACTTCTTCTTCCCCTACCCCCTCATTGAAAAAGCAAGTGAAACAAACTCTTTATAAACATGTATATTAAATCAAAACACATTCCCATATTGGCCATGTCCAAAAATAGTAAGCCAAAATCTGCACTCTGAGTCTATCAGCTCTCTATCTAGAGATGGTTAGCATGTTTCATCTTAAATCCTCTGGGACTACAGTTAATCATTGTGTTGATCAGAGCTGCTAAGTCTTTAAAAGTTGTTTATCTTAAAATAAATAAAAATAAAAAGTTGTTTATCTTTATAATATTGTTGTTTATAAAGTTTTTTTTTCCCTGATTCTGATCACTTCACTTTGAATCAGTTCATATGAGTCTTCTCGGGTTTCTCCAAAACCATCCTCTTCATTATTGTTTATAGCATAACAATATTCAATCACATTCATGTACCATAGCTTTTTCTTTTTTTTTTTTTTTTTTTGCTTTTTGAAGGACAGTTGGGGTTAAGTGACTTGTCCAAGGTCACACGGCTAGTTTTTTGTGTTAAGTGTCTGAGGCCGGATTTGAACTCAGGTACTCCTGACTCCAGGGCCGGTGCTCTATTCACTGCGCCACCTAGCCACCCCACCATAGCTTTTTCAATCATTCCCCAATTGATGTTATCATCATCTATTAGTTCAAGAAACATCCCAATAATATTAGTCAGCTTGAGAAATAGCTGAAAATGAGGATTTATTTCCGGGAAAAAAAACCTCAGAATATGAGGAGAAATTTATAAAGACAACATTACATTATTGAGCCCTTTGTATTTTCCTAATATGTTTACCCCATAAATCTGGTGAATTATTACATAACCAGAGAATGGAATATGAAGTCAATGGTATTCTGGATCATAAGCACATAGCATTATAGATTTACAGCTAAGAGGGACCTCAGAAATCACCAGGTCCAGTCGCCTTCATTGTACAGATGAGAAAACCAAAGCTCAAAGAGATAAACAAGTTGCCAAAATTATACAAGTGACAGAGTAGTGTTAGAACCCAGCTCCTCTAACTCCAAATTCATTCCTCTGTTCCCTGTCACACTGCCACTACCAGATGAATTAAATGTGAAATAGACTGTTCTGGGCACCTTGAATGATCAAGAAATTCAGCACTAGGCTGATCCTGAAAAGGTAGCTGGCACTTACATCTTGACCCTGATTCGTTCTCTGGAAGGCCCATGTAAATGTGAATGTCGCATTCTTGAAAATGATGTGGGTATAAGCTTGTTTTTCTTTGGTTCCGCCCCAGGATTCCACCACGTTGGTGTTTTTTCTATTAATATCCTAAAATGCATTGGAAAAATACATATAAAGTCAACACAGACTCGATCTTAATATAAACTTATTATATTAAATGAAGATAAGCATATATGTGGGGATAATAGAATTCAGAAAATGTATATATGTGTATTTAGGATAAGTCCAAAGTCTTATTGCAATTTCAAACTACTAAAGCTTAAAATTGAACCAAGATATTAAAACTGAAAACTGAAAAAAAAATTTGGGGAACCTCCTATACATATATAGGTAGATGAAAGAATGAATGAACATTTGAACAAATAAATGGATAAATGAAAATGTATTTACTGAGCACTGTGTTCCTGGCACTATACTAAAACCTCAGGACACCACCATGATTAGTAAACGAATTGTATTGTTAAATGCTCTGAACAGGGATCACCTTCATAAAGTCCCAGGCCTCTTAAATTCTCCCAAGACTAAGCAAGTAAGCAAGCAAACCCTAGGACCCACTAATCAGGATACTAGTTACATTAAAGTTGCCTCTCAAAGCTTTAGCAAAGTAGAAAATGTTTGTTGTTGTTCAATCTTGTCCAATTCTTCATTGACTCCATTGGAGTTTTCTTGGCGAAGATACTGGAGTAGTTTGCCATTTCCTTCTCCAGCTCATTTACAAATGAGGAAACTGAGGCAAACAAGGTTAAGTGCCTTGCCCAGAGTTACACAATTAGTAAGAATCTGAGGCTAGATTTGAACTCAAGAAGATGAGTCTTCCTGACTCCAGGCCTAGTATTCTGCTCATTGCACCATCTAGCTGCAGAAAATGTTTAGTTTACAACAAATATTTCAAGAATGTATATTATCATCAGCGTGGTCTTTCCCTCCACTGAAATAAATCAGAATTCTACTATAACTTGGTAAAGGATCTTTAAGAGTTCTGCTGCCTGGAAAATTCATCACCTAGTGGCCCACCTGGTGATAAGGACTTCCAAACTTAATTAGGTTAGTCCAAAGACAAAGGACATTGCTAGGCCCATACCAGAAGCCCTTCAATCTTGTTGGGAGCTGACAGTCATTTTGCTAGCTTAGTCCTAAAAGAAAAAACAGGGTCATTTCTATGCATGATGAAGGAAGACTTTTCTTTTAAGTTTAAAAAAAAACCCTAGAGTTGGGAAGTTCTAACCCAAAATTTTGCATAGGTTGAAAGACAAAAGCTTTAGAACTTTTTAGGAAAACACAGACTCAGGTAATTCGGTTAATGAAACTTACACTCCCTAGGTAACACAAATTTTGTTCTCCCTTCTATTGGACAAATGCTACAGATTTCTGACCCTTACTAGCAATAATTAGCATATATTTATTCCTTCCACATTGTAGGGGTCAGAGGTGTAGAACTCCTGCAATCTAGAAAATCTGTGTATAATTTTTGGACCTCCCTTTGTAATAGAGGAGTCTGAATTATAAAAGATAAAGTACACTGACATTACATAATAATATATATGTATATATCATGCATTCCTGAATTTTAAAACTTTTTCTGTGTTGTCTGCTGGCCTTTGCAACTTCTGCAAGAGTCCCCAAAAATTCTAACTTAATTTCTTATGCTGATCTGCAATATAGCAAAATTACTATGGGGAAAGTTGTGACATGGAAGAGAGAACATTTTAATTTTAAAAGTCTTGTAAATGTTTTGTCTGAAGGCTTTAGACAGACAGGTTTGGAAGACAGATTTGGGGGCATTCTGGAAAGCATAAAATCCCATCTGCAACATGTTCCCCAAGCTTTCTACAATGCCAATTAACTGAGAGTGTGATATCATACACATATTATATAATGATCACTTTCACTGAAATAAGTAAAAGCAGCTGATTCTTTATCTAGAGTTGGAAGGGACCTCTGAGACCATCTAGTTCAATCTCCTGATTTTACAGATGAGGAAACTGAAGTGACTTGCCCAAAGCATCAGATAGAGTGCTGGGCCTGGAAGCAGGAAGACCTCAAATCAAACCCAGCTTCAGACACTTATCAGATGTGTGACTCTGGGCACATTCACTTAACCTCTGTCTGCCTCTGTTTACTCAGATGCAAAGTGTAAGGTAATAATTAAACACCTCCCAGGGTTATTGCAAAGATAAAAAATGATATAATGTCTATAAAGTGCCTAGTATAGTACCTGACATATAGTAGGTGCTAATTAAATGTTTATTTTCTTTCCACGCCTTCCCAAGGACACATAGTAAATGTCAGAGGCAGAATCTGAGCAAAGGTCTTGTGCCTCTAGAGGGCAGCCTTTGGTACATACAACTATCACCACTCTTCCCTTTCCTCTTCCTAGATACTGTGTTTCTGTATATTTTTGTTTGTTACTGAGATGGGCACCTAGTTGGAATGACTGAGAAAGGAAAAAGTGAATGTAGTTGGGCAGTAATTGCTATCTGATGGAAGACCAAAACTTCCACTTGCAATAAAATAGTAAAATGTTAAATCTATGGAGAGCATCATGGCTACAAAAGTCTATATACGTTATCTCTTATATCTCACAGGATGGATAGATGGATGGATGGATGGATGGATGGATGGATGGATGGATGGATGGATGGATAGATGGATGGATAGATGGATGGATAGATGGATGGATGGATAGATAGAGGTATATCGCACACATACATATGTAAACAAGCACATGTACGTATGTATATATATACATACACACATAATTTCCCTTTTCTTCTTCCAATAAAATTATAGCTTCTTAAATCTATAGAGAGCATTATGGTTATGACAGTAACCATACATGATCTCTCCTATCTCACAGTGTACATGTGTGTATTCGTGTGTGTTTGTGTATATACACACATATATATAAAATTTCCTCTGCCTCTTGCATCTCTCCAAGAGGTAAGTGTAATGCAAAACATCATTTCCATTTCATAGAAAAGTGAATTTTAAAACATGACCTCCCCAACAAGACATACCTAGTACGTGGAAAGCTATAGCCACTAAGGCAAATCTTTATAGTCAAGATATAGTGTTCTTTCCATGATATGTCTCAATGATACAATCAATCAAACATCTCGTTATTCAGAGTATTTTTACCCAAGGATAGAAGCAAGAAAAAATTTTGTGTATAAAAGTATTACTGACCTAGTATTTATTATGATAAAATTATCAAAGTACTTTTTTATGAGCTCTGTCTCATAATATGGAAATTACTATTAAACAGAATCTTTTTTAGTAATAAAACAAGATTTGGCCTGAATGTATCAAGATCAAACTACAAGCAGAGAAGAATAATTAGCACCTCTATACTTCTTTGGTAAAAGGTAATCAATTGTTTAATAAGATGTTCTACTTTCACTGATGTTATTAATAACTAGAGATAAATGTTTAAAATTCTATAAATCTAATATTTCAAAATAGAAACCTAAATTCAGTTAATTATTCATAGAATATATAATCAAAGCTTGAGTTAAAATATAACTTCTCTCTCCCTCATCTCTTATGTACAAGGACTGTCCACTTCTACAGGTTTGGGGTCAACCAGGCAGTGCAGTGAATAGGTTGCCAGGCCTGGAGTCAGAGAGACAGATCTTCCTCAATTTAAATCTGGCCTCAGATACTTCGTGGTTGTATGATCCTGGGCAACTCATTTAAACCTGTTTGCCTCAGTTTCTTCATATGCAAAATGAGCTGAAGAAGGAAATGGCAAACCACTCCAGTATCTTTTCCAAGAAAATCCCAAGTGGGCTTATGAAGAAATGGACATGACTGAAAAACAACTCAATAACATTTAGGGCAGCTAGATGTGGTTCAGTAGATAGAGCACAGGCCCTGGGGTCAGGAGGATCTGAGTTCAAATCCAGCCTCAAATACTTACTAACTGTGTGACCTTAGGCAATTATTCCCTATTTGCCTCCGTTCCTCATTTTTAAAATGAGCTAGAGAAGGAAATGACAAATTGCTCCTGTACCTTTGCCAAGAAAACCTCAAATGAGGTAATGAAGAGTCAAACACAACTCAAGGACAACAACAAACATCTCTTAATTCTCTAGTCTGATACTATTCTCATTACCACTATTCCAATAGCCTCCTAACAAGTCTTCCTGCCTCTACTCTCCGTGTTCCAATCCATCTTTCACAAAACTATTCACCCTTTTGCATAAATTTTTATCATGTGTCTCCTTTTATTAAAATCCATTAGTGATTTATTTCTGCTTACTAAGTAATGTTTAAAATTCTTTGCTGGTATTCAAGGCCTTATGCAATTATATATTATATATTGTCTTCCCAATTATATATTATATCACCACCACCACCCCCTGCTCCAGGGATTCTACAACCAGTCAAACTGGACTACTGTCTGCCCTCTAACATGCACTGTGATTTCCCTCCTCCATGCCTTTGTAAACCCTATTCTCTGTACTTGGAATGCCTTTCCCTTCTCTTTTCTGCCTTTTTAAATTCTTGACCATTCTTTAAAGTCCAACTTAAATACAATTAAAAGTTAAGCATTCCTTAAATTCTCCTTCTACCCCACACACAAACTCACGTTCACTCTGTATAACAACCTTCTTCCTCAGACCTCACATAATATTTTGCTTCATACTAAGTATCAATGTACACTATAGCTACCAATATATATATCTTATCCCCTCACTAGATTGTAAAGTCCCTACCCTCACGGAGCTTATCTTTGTAATTTTCCATTTGTTTAGCACACACACACACTATATACAATAGGTGCTTAACAAATCCTTTTTGAATGGGAGGTTAGTAGGGAAAAAGAAATAGTACCAAGTAACAGAGTGTTAGACCTGGAAATCAGGAAAGCCTTGGTTCAGATCACACCCTTGTCCCTACCTATAAAATCTCCCTGAGTTCTAGGTATCTTCTGCCTTTCTGGCCCCCTTGGCAATACCATGAACCCTCAAGACCTTCTCAAAATAATATTTTTTAAAGTATAAAAATAAAATACATAGGGTTAGAAAGGATACTACAATGAAAGTTTTTATATGTACATACGTACATTCATGTACATGAACATAAATGTATCTGTATATGTGTATTATATATATAAAACCACATTCATGGGCTTCAGATTAAGAATCTCTACTCTAAGACTTCTCTACTAAACCAGAGATCAGTTATGATCTTCTTTGGTCTAAATGATGATCACAAATCCTTGCTATATTGACTGAAAACAACTGAAAACTTGAATCAAAACATAGTTTTAGTTCATCTAAAAATTATTATCCTTCACAATAAAGACCACTGATTTATGAATTTGGCATCATTAGTCATAACACAGATGCATTGGCCAAGGGCCATTTGCTGCCTGATATTCATTAAAGCAAGTAAAATGAGCAGATTACACCCAACATAATGTATCTGGCCTCCACCTCATAGCTGAGACACATGCACTTTGAACTGAAAGATGCCAAGTTTGCTCTGACTTCTGAGGTGGAGAACAACGACCTTTCTCTAATTCTTTAATACTACTTCAATTCTCTTCTGTCCTCCATTCATTTTACTTCTCTTTTTGGTGCTTATTTTTATCTCTACTTAATTATATCATTCCACCCACATTCACTTCTATCTTCCAGGCTTCTGATGGGAGTGTGGGTTGGGGCACAGCAAAGGAGAAGGGAGGCAAAGCAAGGCAGGAGAGAACTATCCTCATGTTTTCTATTTTTCTCACCACATGTACAAGCCTATTAGTGACTTTTTGCTCTTCTGTAATTCTAAAATTGACTCACACATGAATGGTACTTTTATCACTGAAAAGATGCAGTCTCAATTTTGGAAAACACCAGGAAAAACAGGAAATTTTAAAAACATGAATTCTTCTGCATATTTGAATAGCAATGAAATTCCCACTTGAAATATAGTAGCAAGCTGAGTCATGTGCTATGGAAAGATGCTCTTTTCACTCACCACCATGAAGTACAGTACACAGTCTGCTGAACAGATGGTCTCAAAAATAAAACTTATCCTTCCGAGTTCAGAACCTGTGGCTCCCGTCATGGATGTTGGAGGCCTATTTGCCAAAGCAGAAAGGCAATATTTACAATGTGTTCCCAATACAATTTGGAGACAAATTGGACTCAAGATTTTAGGGAAAACGAAAGCCAAAAACTTCAGTTCCATTGACCTCCTGCTATTACTCATTCCATTTCTGCCTCTCACTGTGTTTAGTGCAAATTGTAATGATGAGTAACATAGACACCAAGAGACCTATGGCAAAATGTGACTGTTTGCCATTCTTAGCACAAATGACACCACCATACATTGAAACATCTGAAAACATAATCATGGGAGAAAGCTCCTCTGACCTCTGATCAACAAGGGATAAACAAAGACAAATTGGGATCAACTGATTTATACAAGCTGCCATTTAAAGGCATAGTTGAGGAAATACATAAATATTCTTGTAGTTAGCTTTAACCAGTAACTCTCTCTCTCTCTCTCTCTCTAAAGCATCAACAAATTCTTGTTACTATAGAATTTTAGACATAAAATTCCAGCTGTTACTTCCTGGAATTAAATAATGACTAAAGTAGGACAAACAGCGGAAATAGTCTCTGACCATCAATCCTATAAAAAAAGTTTGTAAATAATTATCTTGCGGATGATACTATTTCTCAATAATTTTAATTAGTAGATAGAGCATTATATTATCATATTAACACATGTAAAGAATATCTCTTTCAAGTATTCCTATGGTAAAGAATACAAAAATTCTCAACGGCAGTGAAACAGTGTGATTTGCCTTACTTAAATCCTGGGATATGCAAGTTTAAGATCAGATAATCATTATCCGAGCCTCCTGCCCCACTCTGGATATGGTCTCCAGCCACCTCCCAACCTGCAAATATAAAAGTCAAATATATATTTTCATTAAGAATAATGAAACATAGAATTATAGATAATAGAGTGAGTGTTGGAGTCTGGAATATATGAGTTCAAGACCTGTCACTGACACATGTCGTCTATTACGCTGTGAAATCCTCAAAGACTAATGGCTGCCAAATTTATGCAGACTGGCATAAATGGAGAGATATTCCCCACCTAAGTTTCCTAAACTGATGGCATCCTATATCTTGATCACAAATTTCCAAATAATATAAGAATAACAGGACCAATTCAGATGTTATTTTATTACAGTTTTCCAAAAGTTTTCCATATAACAACCTTGAGGCAGATTTTTAAATTTTTTTTTAATTTAACAAACATTTGTTAAGCACCCACTATGTGTGATGGATTGTGCTAAAAGCTTTACAAATATGATGTTTTTTAATCCTCACAACAACTCCAGAGGTGAGTGTTATCTCAATTTTACAGATGAGGAAACTGAGGCAGACATTAAGTGACTTACCCAGAGTCACAAAACTACCAGCATTCTATCCACTGTACCACCTAGCCATCCCTCATTGATAATACCAGTATCATTTTTACACATAAGGAAACAGAAGTTCTCAAACTTTTAGTGAATTGTCCAAGATTTCTCGGTGGATCAAAGGTAGAATTCATACTCAAACTTGGGCCTTCTAGCTCTGAATGCAATGTTTTTTTCACTTGCCATTTAGAAAAACAGCCAACATATTCATTATGGAATGTTAGAGCTAAAGGGACATTAGCTATAGGGATCATTTAATCCAATCCCTTTTTGCAGATGAGGAAACTGAGACCAAGAGAAGCAAAGTAAACTATTGAAGGTCACAAAGTCATTTCATGGCAGAGCTGGGGATTAGTATGCAGGTTTCTTTATTCCCAGGTCACAGTCATGATCATTCTTATCCTCAAATAAATGTGAAATTTTTTAAAAATAAAACTTTCTACCAAAAAATCCATTTCTTTAATATTTAATGTTCTGCAATGGTTTCAAATGAGGTTAAAAAGATCATCAGCAGTCATGAGGCTCAAAGTTAACAACTCCTGAAGGGGAAGTGCTACTTGTCAACCTCGGTTGCAAATTAAATGCTGTGTTAAAAGGCTCGCTGATACCAACAAAGATGGTTCTTTGCAAAATTCCCTAAGAGAAAGTAGTTGAAGGTTTGGACTTTGAAAAACAAAATCTTTAATGAGAAAACTAATATTTCTGTACCTCCATAAAGCCTACATTTTCTATAGTAAAAAAGATTTATTTTCCAAATTCTAACATACTACACTGGAAATCTCACTCTAAATCAGGACTGCACAAAATATGGCCCACAGGCCACTTGCAGCCCACCGAAGGACTTTGGGAAGCCTGGGGGAAACGTAGAGGATGTAAAAGAAAGTAAAGATGTAAGGAGTGCTTTGTCCACGCTCTGCTTACCCCACCTCCCACCAGTCACTCTTGTGCCCATTATGTAACTTGGCAGGTGGGTAGCCACTGTGCACTCTCTCCTGTCTGCCAGGTGTCCCACGGCAACCAACCTTTATGCCTTTATTTGCAAAGTGAACCACCAAAAATCTATCTGCAACTGAAGAAGCTGAGTCTTTTTTAAATTTTGGCCCCTACCTACTACCAAGTTGTACAGGTCTGCTCTAAATCAACATAGATGAGGGGAAATTTGAAGTTGTCTAGGGAGTAAAGTGGAGCAGGGATAATATAACTGAGAGATAAATAACTGGGATGGAAAGTCCTGTGCAAGGCTGGTCTATTGACTGGAATCTGGCTGCCTAACAGTGGAGGGCAAAAGGGTGGCCTTCGTCATACAATCAATAGGAATGCACTCAGCTGAGGGGAATGAGGGCTAACGATCTGCACTTACAGTGAGCTTCAGAGTTTACAGAACTCTCTGCTCACAATAATTCTGTTCAGGAAGAAGTACAAATACTAGGAACCCCAGTGTATAACTGAGAAAATGGAAGCTCAGAGATATTAACTGACTTGTTCCATAAACACACAGCTAGTAAATTTGGAAGCCAAGACTGATTTTATTTCTTGACAAATAAATCCAGTGTTTGTTTAACTATGTCAGACTGCTAACACTAGGGGAGGGAAGGCAGGAAAGAAGAGGGAAAGGGAGAGGAAGGAAGACAAAGAGAGGAAGGCAGAGGCAAGGCAAGAGAAAAAGAAGGAGGAAAGAGGGAGTTAAGGAAGAGGGAAAAGAGGAGGAGGGAAGGAGGAAGGGGGAAGAAAGAGAGAGGGAGGGAAGGAGGAAGAGAGAGGGGAAGGAGGAAGAAAAGAGGAAGATGAGGAAGAGGAAGAAGGAAGAAGGAAGATGGAAGAGAAGGAGGGAAGGAGAAAGAGAGAGGGAGAGGGGAGGAGAAGAGGAAAGGAGGAAAAGGAGGAGGCAGGGTTAGGGGAAACGAAGGAGGGAAGAAAAGAGAAAGAGCGGGGGAAGGAGGGAGAAAAGGGGAAGAAGGGGGAAAGAAAAGGAAGAGAGAGAGACAAAGTCAGAGATAGAGAGACAAAGACAGAACAACAGTCAAGACAAAAGACAGACTGAAGGAGGAAGAGAGACAGAGAGACAGAGACAGAGAGAGAGAGATGGAGATAGAGCCTGAGACAGAGAGATGCACAAGCTAAGAGACAGAGACCTGGAGAGAGGGAGGAAAGAAAGGAAGAAGAATCATAGACACACAGAGAGAAATGGGGGGGGGGGGAAGGGAGAGAGGGAGAGGGAAAGAGGGAGAGAACATCCTCCACTCAGAGCATGAGTGTGTTTCCTACTTGACTGACAAAACAGAGCAAGCCATAAAAGGTCCAATTGGGCCACTGATGATCTCCTAGTCTGTTCAGGTTGCTCAAGGTTGATAAAAGGAAGAACTGAGAGAAAAAAAAACATTAACATTTATGGGTGTGTGTATAACAAAGGAATACAGAGACTGCTCGGTCAATATATGTATTTGATCTTGTACCAAGCTCCATTAAAACACAGTTATCAATGCAATACAAGACAGGCCATGAAAGAACTCAAGAAATACTGAAGTTTTCTCCCACAACTATGGTTCCCCTCACCTTATTTCAGCTTCCTATGACACACCAGATGAACTGCTCCAGAGCCACTACAAGGACTTACATCTTCTCCAAATTTTCAAATGAGTATTTTCAAGCTCTAGGCTGTTCTTTACAAAACCTTTAATAATGTAGGGAAATCGAACTGATGCCCACTTGTCTGGGCACTGGGCATAAGTAGCTCTTCTAAGAGACAGTGAAAAGTTGCTGTCTGTCCAATAATAGGATAGGAATTGAGATTGGACTTGGGATTTCATTGGTATGGGAAAATCATGAGAACAGAAGCTCTTTCTACCAATAAAGGTAGCATAATTTATAGCTGAAAGGGAACACAGAGACTACTGAATCCAATTCTGTCTTTTTACAGAGAAGAAAAATGAGGCTGATACCTTCTGTGTTATTTATGGACTTAGACATGCCTGAAAAGTTAAGTGACTTACCCAAGGTCTCACAGACAGCATGTGGCAAAAGTAAGACTTGAACCCAGATCTTCCTTATTTCAAGACCAACTCTATATCCACTCTTATCATAATGGCTTATGTTTATGTAACACTTTACAAAGCACTTCAAACATACTGTCTCATTTGGTCCTCACAACAATCCTATGAGGGAGATACTATGGATATGATCATTGCTCTCTTTTTATTGATGAGTAAACTCGCCCACTAGAAAAACATTTATTAAGTGCTGTGCTGGGCACCCAAAAAAGCCAGGGTAGTATTGGGCTGCATTAGAGGGGGGAAAACATTCAAAAATGAGGAAGTGACCATGGTCAGATCACATCTGGGATTCTGAGTAGTAAGCATTTAAGAGGGACATTGGTAAAATGGAGAGTGATTCAGAGGCAGGCAACCAAATTGGTGAAGGGTCTTAGATCCATGTATATAGGATCTGTTGAAGGAAACAGAGATGCCTAGCCTAGGTAAGAGAGGCCTCAGGGAAGGCATGATAGCTATGTTCAAATATGTGAAGAGCTATTCTTTTTGGCCCTAGATAGCTGAATTGAAAGTCATGGGACGATATTTCAAAGATGGAAATTAACCTTTAGGTCAAGAAAAACTTCTCAACAATCAGAGCTGCTGGGGCAGTTAGGTGGCATAGTGAATAGAGCACCGGCCCTAGAGTCAGGAGGAGCTGGTTTCAAACGTAGCCTTAGACGCTTAACGCTAGCTGTGTGACCTTGGGCAAGTCACTTAAACCCAATTGCCCTGCCTTCTCCCCTCCAAAAAGACCCCAAAAAAATCCCCAATTACAGCTGTCCAATGGGTTGCCTCAGAAGATAGAAGGTTCTTCCCCAATGGAGGTGTTTAATTAGAGGTTAAATGACCATTTGTTGAGTGCCTTATGTTAAGAACCATTTCTTGGATAGGCTCAACTAGACAGCCACAAAAGTCCCTTCCAATTTTGAGTTTCTATGACTTATTAACATAGTGCAATAAGTTGAATTCTGGACTTGGAATCAGGACACAATCCTGTCTCCTGACTGTGTGATAACGAATAACTCAAAACATCCTTGAGGTTTTTTTTTTCTCACCAGTAAAATGGGGATACCTACTTCACAGTATTGTTGGGAGGATAAGGACTAGATCTTTGATTTCAAAGGTATAGGGAACTCTCTAGGAAGAAATAATTTCTGACTGGGAGAATCAGGGATGACAAATGGGGGAGATGCTATTTGAGTAGGGCCTTGAAAGAAAAGTAATTAGCAGAGATGGGGGGAAGACATCCTGCTTAGAGGAAAGCTTAATACACACTTAAGGGATGTTGTATAGTTTACTTTTCTTGTTTCTGTTTTGTTTTCATAGGGTATTTGAAGGGAGAATAGTATAAAACAAGGCTAGATATAAATATTGGAATAAAATAAAGGAAGGTCTTGAATGCCAGGCTAAGAAACCTGAACTTTATTTGGTAGGCAATGCAGAACCACAAAGGGGAGCAAGGCAGCACAGAGGAGAGAGTGCCGGGTCTAGACTTGGGAACACCTGCTGAGACAAAATTTAGCCTCAGACATTTACTGGCTGTGTAACCCTGGACAAATGATTTAACTTTGTTTGCCTGAATTCCCTGGAGAAGGAAATGACAAGACACTGCAGTATTTTTGCCAAGAAAACCCCAAACGAGGTCACAAAGAGTCAGGAGCTACCACAACTGTACAATAACAACAACAAAGCAGAACTGCAACTTTTTTGAGCAGCAGAGCGGTATTTCTATAGGGATAGAGATATTGAGATAGGGATTAGATGTACAGCTTCAGTGACAGAAAACTCTCAAGTAAGGAAACACCCTCTATATTGATGCAGATCAGCACATTCTCTGAAACTCATAGCACTTAAAAAACAACAGTCACTCTAGGACACTGACTGGAAGCTTAACAGATTTGCCTTGGGTCACATAGCCAGTATATGTCAGAGACAAGGTCTGAATTCAAATCTCCCTTGTTCCAGGGCCAGCTATCTATCCACTATGCCACTCTGCCTCTTACAGAATTGTTGTGAGGAGCAAAACGTATAAAGGATGTAAAGTGCTTTGTAAATTTTAAAGCTATCTATAAATGTCTGCAATTATTAATAATTGTTATTGGTAAATGAATCACTAATATTAACAAAATATTGAATTTATTAATCTTATATTATTGAATTATTAAAATAATTAATTAAATTGTTGTTAATGTCAGAACTGCGGTGCAAATTTAGGTCTTCTGTTTGCAGTTAAAGTTCAATATTATCTTCACCATACCATCTCATTTCTTAAACACTCAATTACCTACTCACACATATTTCGCCTATGAGAAAGTAAAGGAATTTGTTACCATGACGGAAAAAAAAAATCATAGTCCTTTGACCACAATATCCAGATTTGAAATAAAAGAAAATAACAGCCAAGACCATTTTAAGTGCCTGCTTACCACGATTTAATATGTTCACCAAGAGATGAGCCAGAACACAGCTACCTGTGATTCCTAATGATACCAAGAAGCTCTGGATTTGGACTCACCGTTCATTCCATCACATTTTGAGTTTCCGACATTGAAGCAGGAGGTTTTCATATTGGCAGGCAAGATGTTCCACCATTTATATTCAAACCCCAGAGCTGGTTCTGTTCCTGCTGGGCATGGCTTGCATTCTAGGGGAGACAAGGATAGAGAAAAATAGTAACATCAACAATGTTGTGGTACTGAAAGTTTCCCCTCTTTCTTTCACCAGTTTCACTGATGATTCTTTAGCCTGGGGCCAGAGAGGGCTTAAAAGGAGTAGGAAAAAGAAGCTTTTACAACCTCTTAAGTCTTTTTGGAGTCAACATTTCCCAAAAAAAGTCTGAACAGAAAATCCTTAAAAATATCAAGACACAAAATATATATACATATATATATATATACATACACATACATATTCATAATCAAAAGAGAAGGGACCAATGAGTGATTTTTAAAAAACATTTCCTCACTTAATTTCCATAGACTAATTCCCTTTCATATAATTAAACCTAAATCATAAAGGCAGTCATCTTCCCTTTCCATTTCAGCATCATTATTATCACCCCAAAAGTAAGGAAGTGCTTAACACTAAAAGTAGTAGGATTTTCCTATATCTGAAAACAAGTTTGTCCCATTGCCAAAACCTTCCCATAAAATCCCATTAAACACCTAACACATTTAACGACGTGTCTTTACTTGTGGTACACTAAAGTGATGCCATTTAAGACTGAATATTCACATCTTTAATTTCTTTTTAATGGATAGTTATCATCTTCCCCATTCAAAATTGTTATTGATGTAAGAATTAGTTTGACCTGAAAGGGCTTTGATCTAAACACAACATTCAATGGCTTTAATTATCATTTATTAAGTGACTACTAAGTGCAAGGCACTGGGACCAAGGAAAAGATCTTCCATTACAGTCAGAGGTTTTTAACCTGAGGGGAAGGGGAGGAGGGAGGGAGGGAAGGAAGGAAAGAAGGTGAGGAAGGAAGGAAGGAAGGAAGGAAGGAAGGAAGGAAGGAAGGAAGGAAGGAAAGAAGGGAGGGAGGGAGGGATGGAGGGAGAAGAAAATTGCATTTCTGTATAATTCATTTCATTTGTAATCTCATTTGTTCTATTTTATGTTTTTAAAAACATTTTTCTAAGAAAGGAGTCGTGGGTTTCATCAGGTTTGTGACACAGGGATATTTAGAACCCTGCATGGGCTACAGACGATCTTTTATGAAAGAATTTCTGTAAAGATTGCATTCTGGGGAAAGCTAAATTCCTACCCTGAGTTCCATCTGAAAAGGTTCCATGTGGGCAAGGAGTACAAGAAGATGAGCCATTGTTATAAAAGCCTGGGTTGCAAGGTGGACAATCCCTCTTCTCTCCAGAAGGGGGAAGCCTCACAGCATCTGCGAGGTCCTCTTGGCATATCTTGGGCTCTATCCACTTGTACATTATCTGAGTCTGTAAGAAGAAGCACACAAGTCACATGTCAGGTCTCAACTATGTTCAAATCCCAAACACTTCAACTGAAATATAGCTAGGATGTATCACAGCAACTGACAGACTGTGGTTCGTTGTATAAGGCTGTGCCCATAGTCAGAAAACAATGTAAAATCACAGAAGAAAGAGGAAAAAAGAATTTTTTTCTATTCTTCAAGGCTCCCTGATCATTTGGAAAAAATATTCTTTAAGAAAATGCATCAGATATTAGAGTAAACATTTCCTTGGCATGCTATTATTTCATAACAGTAGGAAATCGATCACAGTCTTTCTAATAGCTAATATTAAGCACACAAACAGGAGATGGGAGGTGGCTAAAACATTTCACTAAGAGGCATGTAGGGATGGGGAACTTTTTTTTCGTTCTGTGGTACAAAGCATAAAACAAGGCATTTACATGTGTATTTTTAAATAAAATATGTTATTAACTTATTTACCAAGTACATCTTTCATAAGGTAATCTAATTTAACCATTTTTTCTTTGACCTGATAGTTACTCTATTTTTTTAAAAAATAGGAATGCAAGAAGAGACAGCCTTTTGAAGAACACAGTTCCATTTAAAGTATTCCCAGCAAACATATCCCAAAGGTAAAGAGACTGGCCCAAATAAAAAGAGGAAACAAATCAAAATTACAGCTGCAAGAGAATTAAAAATGTCCTTTCCTTACAGATTCAGGCTTATCTAATAATTCTGTCCTCTTCAGGAAACAGTCAAGTGGTAAGTCTAATAATTCTAGAAGGCTGGTTGGTAAATCACAATTTCAATGTAAATCAGAATTTCAAAGGTTATTCTGAAAAGCTATTTCCAATGATAGAAACGCAGTAACAGAAAGTCCTTGTAGGTCATTGACTTTTTCCTCAAGAATCCCCTTAGGAAGATATAAAAGTCAACTTATTGCAACAAGGTTATTTAGAAAAAGACACATTGCTCAACATAGTTATAAATGGCATTTTTCTTTCTTCAATGATCTCAGCTCTTTCATCTCACACATTTTGGCCTCTCTTAAGTAGTTCACTTTGACCAGTCATTGCACCTGTCTCCCTCAATTTGTCATCTACAGAATAATGGGTAAGCTTTGCTTTGCTGAGAAAATCATTTAACACCTCTAGGTCTAAAGGGCTTTCAACTCTCTAGAAAAACCAGAGTATTTAATTAAATGAAATAACATTGGCAACAGTTTAAATTGACTCACAAGGTGAAAAAGAAACCTTGTATTGGGGACACTAAGCAGTGTGTTGTACTGCTATAATGTTAAATTTAATATCAATTTCTTAAGTGTAACCCCAGTCCCAAAGTCTACCAATACAAGACTCTCTCACCTGTGCAAGGGGGCAGGGAAAAGCTGGTGCAAAGAAAGAGATAGAGAGTCCTCAAATCTACATAGAACTTTCCTCGAGCTACACAGTAACAGCCCTATGTTATATACAGGGGACAGCCCTCACAACATGTGGGGCCTTGCTACATACATATACATGTGTGTATATACATGAATATATATAATTATATACACACACATATATATAATACATATGTATATGTATATAAATATATACATATGTATTTAATGACTTGTCTCCTACCTACCAATCCAACTACAATGATGACCCTACTTGCCTCACGCACAACAGTCCTTGTGTTGAGAGGCTTGCAGTTTCTCAACACAGCACTTGAGGGTAGAGTTTGGTTTTTGCCTTGGTTTGTATCCCCAGTACTTGGCACTGTGTTCCACATATCTTAAGTACTCAATAAATGCTTGCAGAATGACCAGCTCTATTAAAATGTTCATGTGTCAATATTTAAGTTCATAATGAAAGAAACAAATTTAAGATCCTAAGGAATATAAATCCTTGGTACAGATAAAATTCAGAATACAACACATGAGTTGACCAAAGTTATACAATCAGGACCTGTTGGAAGTGGGACTTGATGCTAGGTCTTCCTGGATTCAAGGCTGGGTCTCTACCATACTGCCTTTCTATGCATTTAGAAGACTTATGAATGATTGTTGATTGATTATTTCATCTTTGCCACAAGCATACAGAATCAGTCACAAAGGACCTTGGATAGCATCTAATTTAGCTTCATTCTGCAGATGGAAAACCTAAGACCCAGACGGTTAAGTGAATTCAGCTAGCTAGCAGCAGAGCTGAGATTAGAAGTCTGGCTCTCTACAACAGGCTGCCTCTATCAAGAAAAACTGTCTAATTAAGATACATCATATGCCTATAGATAAACTGCCAAATTAATAACCCTAACAAAGAAGAAAATGAGGCTAGTTTTACTGGCACTTAAACTCATCTATCTACATGTTGAATCCCTGCCAGTGAATGTATGCTCAATCATAATAGTCATAGGTTTAGAGCTGGAAATAGTCTTTAACGATGATATATTCAACCCCTTTCATGTTCTGTAGGAGAAGAAACCAATGCCTAAAAGAGGTAAGTGATTTGTCCAAGATCACAAAGGTAGCAAGTAGAAAACAACCAGCTTTAACTACAAGTACAGTATCTTTTTACAACTGCATATTGTCACATTCTCTTTTCTAAGCGTTGGAAATTCTACCAAAGTCATACCTGTGTACATGATTATACATACTTAGGGATATAAATACTCCCACACAATGGGAGATCATTACTGAAATGAACCATTAGACAGATCTTTCCATAAGCAAATAATTACCCTGAAATTAATCTGCTTTGTAAATTTCTGATTTTTTATGTTGAACTTTCTCAAAGGCATGTGGCACATCTTAATCTCACAGTTTCTCTTGATAGAGGCAACTTGTTGTAATGATCTAGACTTAGTGTACTCCACTTGTATATGGTAACCCCATTTACTTATTTCTATCCATACTGTTATCTGACAATCTATCCTGTTTCTCTCATTTAGGCTACAGGTCTCTTGTATAAAAGCATAGTATGCTTTTCCACAACAGACACTGACAAATTACTACTATGTATATAGGGACTGAGACAGAAACTAGATCTTTGATTTAACTGTTATGGAGACTCCAAGATGAGGAAAACTCCCTCTTTCAGCACTGGTTAGTACCTCCTCTGCAACTTCCAGTCTTAGAGAGTTGCCTAAAACTCTGAGAGGTTAAGTGAGTTGGTCGAGGTTACACAACCTCTGTACCTACTGAAAGTGGAGCTTGATCCCATGTCTTCTAGATTGCAGCTTGGATCTCTACCTTGCTATTTTCTTATGACTTTTAACAAAAATTTAATGATAATATAATGATGGTGCCATGCAATCAGGATAGAAATTTATTTATACATAGTATGACATCAGCAAATATATGTTAAATCAAATTGAATTCCAATGTCCATGAAAAATTTCCCAACACAAGTTAACGATCTCTAAATTTTCAAATAACTAATGTTTTGTGTGTTTTTTTTAGTATGCACAAAAGTCAACAACCTCTGCTTCATGCCTGAAAGGTGTTTCTTACAAAGAACTAAATAGGTACTTCTGTTCTGAAATTAACTCAAAGCTCTCCTCAGATGTTAAGACTGAAGACATAAATGAAAGCATGGCAGAGAGCATAGATACATAGATACAGAAATTTATGGATTTATGGAAACACAAATTATCTAAACCACAGGGAGAATGGCTCACCACCATTGGTGGACAAGGCACTCTACCTACTAAATATGAGTTGTATTTCTTTTTTTGCTTTTTGGAGGGCAGTTGGGGTTAAGTGACATGCCCAAAGTCACATGGCTAGTTAGTGTGTCAAGTGTCTAAGGCCGGATTTGAACTCAGGTCCTCCTGACTCCAAGGCCCGTGCTCTGTTCACTGTGCAGCCTAGCCACCCCAATGACTTGTATTTCTTTGTAAAAACAAGATTAGGGCAAATAATAGTGCCCAGCATAGATCATAGAAATAAATGCCTTAAATCCAGTTAGACAAAATCCAATCTAATTCAAAGAGCCGTTTTAAGAGCCTTGTATGTGCAAGGCACTGTACTAGAAAACAAAGCTGAAATAAAAAATATTCCCTACTCTTAAAAAGCTTACATCCTACAGCAAGGATAGACCATATAAATAAAGGAGTATAAGTATGATAATTTGAGATAGGAAAACCCACAAATAACTAACAGGGATTCTTAACCTGGGGTCTGTGAACTTTAAAAAAAAAATCATTGCTATATTTCAACATGGTTTCCTTCATAATCCTATATGTTCTGCTTATTCATTTAAATACATTATTCTAAGGAGGGGTCCATAGATTCACCAAACTGTCGAAACTTGCCAGAGACATAAGAGAAAATCCCTTGGGTTGGACAGAAGGCTACTAAGGATCCTTACTAATGACACAAAAAAATAAAGGTTAAGTACCCTTGAACTGGGAAGAAGAGAAAATCTCTTTCTCCCATAGGAAACAGTACATGAGCTAAGATTTGAATGCAGCTACAGAGTCCAAGGGGTAGAGGTGAGAAGGGAGTGGATCCTGGACATGGGGGACAGATTTTTCAAAACCACAGAGGAAGGAAATAGCATATCAACCTCAGGGAAAAGGCAAGTAGTCTAGCTAAGCTGAAAAAGAGAGTACATGAAGGAGAGTAAGGCAATAATATAAGGCTGGAAAGTTAGGCTGGGGCCAGATTGTAAAGGGTTTTAAATTGTCTGAAGAATTTGTATTGTATCTTAGATGCCAGAGAGCCACAGAGGGACATGGAAAAGCTTGATAATTGTTATCAACAATATGTATGGAAGAGAGATGCATGACTAGCAATCGGCCCCAGAGGGTTGGACTAGAAGTGATGAAATAAACCAATTTAGATTTATCATAAGGAAAAAATTTCTCAATAATTTGTTGTTCAGTCATTTTAATCGTGTCCAACTCTTCATGACCACATTTGCTGTTTTCTTGGCAAAGATACTGAAGTAATTCACCATTTCCCTCTCCAGCTCATTTTACAGATGAGGAAACTAAGGCAAATAGGGTTAAGTGACTTGTCCAGGGTCACAGAGATGGTAAATGCCTGAGGCCTAATTTGAACTCACAAAGAAGAGTCTTCCTGACACTAGACCCAGGGCTCTATCCACTGTATCAGCTAGCTGCCCCCTCTCAACAATCAGAATTGTACAAAACTGGAATGGGCAGCCTTGGGAGGTAATCTATTTCTCCTCACTTGAGGTCTTCAAGCAAAAGTTTGCCAGATATAATCAATGAGAGAACTTTTTTTTTCAGGGAAGATTTAAACAGAACTGAGGACTCTTCTTGTTTTAAAATTCTGTGATTCTATCACTTTGGGTTTAGGATGATCACCTGGGCAACTGTAAGGAAGACAGATTTCAGAAGGAAAAGCCTGGAAGCTAGGAGTCTAATCAGTTGCTATCATCTACTCGGGTTGCGTAAGTGGAGAAAATGGGATAACTAGGAGGTTGTAATGAACTGAGGTTACACTAAGGATTAGATAAGAGAGGCAGTAAGGAAGCCAAAGAAAAATGAAGGTTCAAGTATGACTCCATATTTATAGGCCTGAAGGATCTGAGGGACAGTGGAACCCCCAACAGAAATGGTCAAGTTTGGAGGAAGGAAAGTTATAAAGCAATTCCCAATGTTTTTTGTTCCATGAACTCTCATAACCTTTCCTTTTTTTAAGTATTAACACTCTGGCAGGAATCAGGCATGAAAATATAAAACTATATCCAGAATGTAAATGGGCAATTATTTTCTACTTTAGGTGATGTTAAGAATTTTTTGCCCGGACTCATCACAACATTGTCATGAACCCCAAGAAGTTTGCGAACCACTAAATGAGACTACAAGTGCAAAGGATTATAAATTCTATTCTGGGGGCAGCTAGGTGGCACAGTGAATAGAGCACTGGCCCTGGAGTCAGGAGGACCAGAGTTCAAATCAGTCCTCATACACTTGACGCACTTACTAGCTGTGTGACTTTGGGCAAATCACTTAACCCCAATTGCCCTCCAAAAAGCCAAAAAAAATAAAATAAAATAAATAAATTCTATTCTGGACATGTTAAGTATGGCATTCCTTTGGGACATCAAGCTAGAGACACCTAAAAAGCATTTGGTGATATGACACTAAAACTCAGGACAGAGAGTAGAGCTACATAACAACGATATGGGCATTATCAGTAAAATGATGATGGTTAAATACATGGGAATCAATGAGATCACCAAGGCAGAAGTGTGAAAAGAGGAGAAAAGAAGACCCAGGAGAGACCCCTGGGGAACATCCAAAGTAACAGGCACATGGATACTGTCTAACAAAAGACCTGAAAAGGAGCAAAAAAGGACAGTAGAAAACCGGGAGAAAGCATAGTTATTCCCTTCTACATCAGGGGATTAAGGACACAGTGCCCATTTGATCTGGAAAATCCATGTAAAATTTTTTGACCCTCCCTCCATGCCAGAGAAGAAGTCTGCATCATTATGGTATTAAAAGATAAAAAAATGCTCCTATTATACCATGCTATACACATATTTTAATACATTTCTGGGTTTCTAAACTTTTTCTGTGTTATCTGCTGGCCTTCTCAACTTTCACAAAACTCCCAAAAAATTCCGATTTAATTTCTTATGCCAAACGCACAATATATTGAAACCATGATAGGGAAAGTCACAATGTAGAAGGCATAACTGCAGGGTCACAAAAAGAGGGACTACCTAGAAAGAAAATGTTGGTTAACTGTCAAATTCTACAAAGAGGTCAAAAAGAGGAGCAAAGAAAAATGGCCACTGGACTGAATAGTTAGAAATTATCGCTGCTAAACTTGGGGGGGGGGGACAATTTAAGTTAAATATATTCAAAGCTGGAAGGGACCTTAATGGTCAATTAGTCCAAGCCTCTCATTTTACAAATGAGGAAACAGAGGTTCAGAGATGTGTAGTGACTTGTCCATTAATTGTCCAAAACAAATGTCCAATTGTCAAATAATTAAGGGGCAGAGGCAGGATTGAAACCCCAAATATGGAACTCTGATTCCAAATCCAGAAGACTTTGTATCACATGAGACCTCTTCATTTTTAAAGTTGCTGTTGTTGTTAATTAACTATCCACTAGGTAGCATGTTGACCTCCTCATAAATTTAATAACACTGAACTTGAAAGGCAGAAATATGTGAATGATCTGGTTTACAGTGAGCTATTGAACAACACTGGAAATACTTGTTTCATGAAATAATAATTTAAAATAATAGTTCATATAAACAGTTCAATAAAATGGACATTGTGAATAGTTGTAGCATCTATTTGCTACCTTCTCATTTGACATTTCAAAGGCTCCCTACTATAGAAAAATTAAGTCTCAACACACATCTGCTGAAACTTGCCATTAGATATTTAGATTCATGAGTAAAATTGCTAGAACTGTGAATTTAATACCTACACTCAGCTTGCAGATGAAGTTTAAAAGAATCAGAAACCTACAAAGTTCTTCCATTCTTTCCTAATTACATTTGTAAATGTCATCATACATGATTACATAGTCAAATGATAATATAATAATAGAAAACCAAGAAGGATGCCACATTCAATGTATTTTGAATCTACTGCATATTTCGTTTAGCTCCAGATCAGTTATTAGTTTGCATAACTGAGTTATCTTCCCATAAGACTTTATGATTTTGGCCTTTCGTGTATCTTTTTTGTAATACAATAAAGACTCAAATTGTGTGGATATAGTAGAATCTTACTGATTTGGGAATAATTAATATTAAATTAATGATCATTCTGTGGTAGAATTGGTTGAGATTTATTTTACTAGTAATTAAAAGCATAATTCACTATGTTAATACAATTAAACTTATGGGGAATATGCTTAAAAAAACTTTTTTTAAAAGTCCATCTTAGTGCATGATTCAGTAGATGTAGCTCTGGACTCAATCAGGAGATTTCCTATTCCTGGCCTCCCCCAGCATCTTTTAGGTTTCTGAGCCCCACCTCCTTTGCAGAATTAGAAGCATTATTTGGTGTTTCCTATCCTACCTTGGATAGTTACAAACCGGGTGACCTTGACCAAGCCACTCAGTTTTGCTGTACCTCATTTTCCTCATCTTCAAAATTACAGCATTAGGCTCAATAATCTAAAGACACTTCCCTTTCTAAATCTATGATCCTAGAATCCAAGTTAACCACAAACAAAATGCTTATTAAAGCAAGAACTTCTCTTGAAAATGCTTTGTTAGTTAGCAGTTGTTGGTTTAAGTTGCTGTGTGTATTTGGAAATAATAAAACAGTTTGTAGTATTAAATATATTATAATAGATATTTAACTAATTCAAATAAGCCTCCCTCTGAGTTACTCTAGACTGATAAGGTTTTACTATATTGTGAATATTAATATAGTTTTACTGATAAAGGCTCAAAAAAATCATTCTCTGAAAACTTGACAAACCAAGATATCATTAAAGTATAATTATGATTAAAGTATAAATGTGAAGACCTCCTACATAAAAGAAACTAACTATGCCTTGTATTCACCATCCAGCAAGCTCAGAAGCAATGCATTTATTCCCCAAATGAAAAAATAGATGAGAAACTTGCCTTTTTTAATGCTATTTTTGCTTTATTCATGCAGTGTCTCCAGATTCTTTAATTAAGAGAATGGCAGGGAAACTTACAGAGTCTATAGACACATTCTCCCTCTGGCAAAGTAGAGTTTTATGCTGATTACTTTGCATTTGCTAATGCAATTATACTGCCATTTGCCAAAAACTGCATTACCCAACAGCTGCATGGTTTTTAACTGATGAAGCCCTATATGGTACAAAAAACTTAAAGAGCTGTAAGACATTAGTTCCCTGTGATTTAAAGTATAAAATTTGGAGTTACAACTTTAGAAATGACTATTTCTAGAAGAAAAAAATGTTCTTGAATGTGCATTGCTTAAAGTCATCTTCTTGTCACTGACTCTGGAAATTGAAGATTTGGATTCAAAGAAAACCTCTGATGTTTACTACCTCTACAATCTTGAGCAAATCTATTAAGTTCCTTGGGTCTCAGTTTCTTCATTTGCAAAATGAAAGAATTGGATCAGATAGCCACCAGAGAGGTCCCATCTAGCCACAGATATAGGATCCTATCATAGAATAACTTGATTCTTAACTTCCTGGTGAGTAAATACTAGGAGGCTTAAATTGATGGGTTGCTGGAGGGTTTATATCAACTGTACCTTTCCTTCATCATCACATGGAGTATGAATCTGAAAGTAGTCTTTTTGTGTACAAGGAGGGCGTTCCATACACTGACTAGATCCTTCATCTGCAATGTAAAAAAGTGAGTTTCAGAAATGGAGCATTTCCTTTTGGAAGCCAGGAGACAAAGGGAAATAATTGAATCAGCAAGTGAGATTGAAATGGATTTGGATTCCCTCTAAGACAAAAGGGATGCCATGCTTCTCTCTTAGCCCTTTTACAGTGATAGAATATTGGAGAGGTAGTTTCTTTTTCTAAAGACCAACATTATTCAAACATCTTTAATTACAAATATCATAACAAACCTTTCCTGGGAGCATTGTATTTACTTTGCTCCAGTCACATTTACTCTACCCAGATACTGGGAGCGCTGTTTCAAGGAGGGAATAGGGAACAGTAGGCTCCTATGGTGTTGAAAGAAAGCCATAGTAACAAAGGACAAACTGAGGACAAAAGGTATGAAGAGTAAGAACTAAAACTACTCTCTCACTTTATAGGTTAGCCAAGAAAGACTTTCATATCAGCCTTTCAATTTTTGTGTTCTGTGCATTTATATAATATAAAAATCCTATTCAGAAAGAAAACATAATTCTTCATAAGAATATCCCTACCTGCAAACTGGGTGTCTTCTTTACATTTTATGCACTCTTTAGCTCCTTTCTCAGAATAGGTGTTTCTAGGGCAAATCTGGCAGTTGGATAAACCTGGCTTGTCACTGAATGTGCCTGGCTTGCAGGGAAAACATTCCGATGTGTATGCAACACCTGTGAAATAAAAGAACAAAGACTGAATGGGAGCAAATATATAATACAACCCAGATAAAATGTTAATTTCATCATCGTGATATGATGGTACATTGAAAATAAAGCTGGATTTGGAGTCAGAGGAAATGAATGCGAATCGCAGTTCTGCCCCTTACCATCTCTATGACCTTGGCAATTCACTTCACCTCTGAGCCTTAATTCCCTCTCCTGAAAAGGAGGAGTTTGAGCTAGATAAAGTCTGAGGTCCTTTCCATGTCTGAATCAATGATCCCATAATTGTTTGTATTCATTTTCTCCTACTCCCAGCACCCTAGTTCAGATATTGTCTCTCATTTGGAATTTTTTCATATGCTTCTAATTATTCTCCCTGCTTCTAGTCTCTTCCCTATCTAATCCAAACTTTACACAACTGCCAAAGTAATCTTTCTAATCCATTGAGCTAATGTAATACCACACCCCTTCTCAAAAACCTTCAATAGTTTCCTATACCTTCTGGAATAAAATAAATACACCAAGGACCTCCAGGATCTTAAGCTAGCTTTGTAGCTTTCTTACATAGCTACCCTCTTGTATAAGAGATAGACATATGTGATAAAGCTCAAATGCCTTTATCTGTGGGCTTTTTCCCCTTCCTAAAATGGTATCTCATCCTCATTTGCACATGTTGAAATCCTTCCCTTCTTTCAAGGACACGCTTAGGCACTACCTTCTCAAGAAAGCCCTCCCTGACCCCCCCTAACTATAAGGGATCTCTGCCATTATTAATCTTCCATAACACCTTACCTTCTACAAATTTACATAATAACTTTCACTACCTTCCACCCAATGATCTCACAGTCAATGATCTCACCACTCAATTTAAGATGAAAAAAAGAAGTCATGACCTTCCTCATTTCCTCTACTCCATCACTCAAAATTCCTCTATATCTTTATTTACTGTCTGCATTTGCTCCACTCCCTGAGAATCACAGATCTAGAGACCATCTAGTACAAATTTCATTTTATATGTGAGAAAATCGGGGCCCCAAAAGGTTAAATGATTTGCATGGTATCAACAGATTGTAAATCTGTTGATAATCAACAGGGGCAAAATGTAAACCCAAGTACTCTAAGTATTTCCTCCGTGCTCCTTCCACTGGACAAAAGATAAAGTGGTCCTTCTTACAAGACAAACTGTTGTACTCATGTCACAACTGAGGTCAAAGACAGAAATGGAGTTCTAATATATTAAAAAAAACATTCACAGCAGCACCTTTTTTACTATAGAAAAGAACTAGAAATAAACTGCATGCCCATAAACTGGGGAATGGCTTAGATAAATTCCAGTTTACAAATGTAATGAGACATCACTGTGAAATAAGAAATGACAAATAAGAAGTATTTACTGAACCATGAAAAGACTTGTATGAATTAACACACAGGTAATTAGCAGAATCAAAATAACAAATATACACAACAACTACAATAATGTTAGGGGAAAAGTTACTAAACTCCAAGTAAATGAAAAAACCAATAATAGTCCCAGAGAACAGATAACAAAAAATTACTCTCCTCTAAGAAGAGACTGAGGAAGAAAGTTGCATACTTGACCAAAGTGACCATTGTGTGGGGTGTTTATGCATAACTTTTCCTTTGTTATGTAAGAAGGTTCAATGGGGGGTAAAGGGAGGAAGCTATTATATCTAGAAGTATATGTCAATGATACTAAATTTTACTGGTCAAAGAAAAGGCATCAATAAAATTTAATTTTAGAAAGAAAGAAAAAAATCTCCACTTGACCTTGCTGTTCCCTCAAACTAGTATCTCAAATCATCTTTTCCCAATAGTTTCCAAACTATTGGAAACACTAGCTGCCTCTGCTTCTTAGTTTCCATAGGTGGATCCAGTTTTTATCACCTAGATAAGGTTTTCTCTCAAAGCTCTGTCCTGAACCTTCATTTCTTCTTTCTCAACTAACAGGTCTTGACCTTTTTGTTGGATGTACCCCTTTGGCAGTCCAGTGAAGTCTACCTCTTCTCAGAATTTTTTCCTCATTTATAATTTAAGGAAAAGTTAAATTTCAGTTAGATGGTTTTTAAAAATGTGTGTTTTTCCTCCCTGAGTCCCTAAAACCTATACATGAACCCCTTGAGGGTTAAGAATCCATGCTCTAAACCAGGAGAATGACTTATAACGAGACTAAAAATTGGGAAGAAAAACTACTTTGAAAGACTGGGGAATGCACTGATTAGCCATGACTCTTGAAGACTAACCATGAAACTTGCTTCCATAGAGTTGATGAGCTTAGAGGTGAAGAATAAGACATAAATTTTCAGAAATGGTCAATATGTGGGTTTTTCTTGACCATGCTCATTAGGTGAAAGTAAATGCTTTCAAAAAGAATTGGGATGGAGGATGGTAATGATACAAAAAAATTAATGACAGGAACATTGATGAAGTATTTTTTGAAAGTGGAAGTTCTCAGAGAAATGTAAGCAAGCAGAACAGCTTTGGTACTAACATTTTATTTTATATCTAAATTTTTTTTGTATTTTATATCTGACTGTATTTTATATCTAAATTTTTAAAAGCTGTTTTTAATGGAGATTCATGGTTTCATGTGCAGTCTACCTTTTTCTTTTCTTCTTTATAAGTGGAAATCCTAGTTTTCTGGTGTTTGCCAGGTTCAGAATAACAAAAAAATATATTATAAATGGTGCTGAATTTGTTAAAAAAAAAAAAAAAGGAGAATTGTTTTAAATCAGATTCATTCAGTTAAACGAAATCTTTCTTATATGTAAATTTCCTCTTCCTTTGTGCACTTATTTCCATGGATACCCTGATTCCAAGGACTCCAAGTGATTCTGACACTATTGTGCAACATGGAATTGAAAGTCATGAATATCATGTTCATCTCATGTTAGAATTTCTTCTGCCTTTGGCATTACTCACAACAAATATTCCTTGGGGATTTCTAAACAGTATTTGGTGTGCTACAAGGTATCAGCCAATTGAGCCCAATTTCTAAAGGATATCTATCTATAACACACAATTTTTTCTAATGGCTAGTTTATTTACATGTAACAAATTAGTAACTTCACATTTTATGCCATTCAAATAGCTGTAAAATTAAATTGCATGTTATCTTGCAAATAAATTCTACTTTGTCCTCCTTGGGAAAAAAAAAAACCACCCCTGTCTAGACTCTTTCATGGTCTTATCTACCCTCCTCTCAAGATTCAATTATCACCTCTAGGTAAGATAGTAATAGGGACAGAACCATGGAACTCCCTTAGATGAGAAACGTCCTCTACCCATTCATGTCAACACCTTCTCTGTATTTTGTAGTATTAGAGAGTTGTTCAGATGACTGGAGGTTAGATGATTTGCCCAGAGTCAGAAAGCCGGTAGGACCTGAACTCAGGTCTTCTTCCTTCTATTTCCCCATGATACTACTCTGATAAAAGTGCTCGTTCTAGAGCTCATATACACGAGGCACTAACTTAGCTCCTTCTTGGGCCAAGGGATGCGTACATTTATCAGAATATCAGTTATGGTTTCCTTAGCCAGCTCCCTCCTGTTTGATTGTTCCAGACAGAGGGATTCTAAAGCTATGTCTCCAGTTCTATTCTCTCTTCAAAACTCCAGTCCTTCATTACCAACAACTTGGTGGAATATCTGAATGTCTCAAAAACATCTAGAACTCAATATTTCAAAAGCATCTTCGTTCTCTTTTCCTCTCCTTTATTTCAGTTGATGGTGCCCACAAGGTACACAGGTTTAAAACATTGGAATCATCTTTGACACTTGTTTCTCCCTCACTTCTCATGTCCCATCAGTTAATGGGCTGTCAGTTCCACCTCCACAGTGCCTCTTATATCCATCCCTTTCATCCACCATCCTAGTTCTGTGCTATTCTCCCTTTAATGATTGTGATCACCTCCAGATTGACTTACCTTATTTCAGTCTCCACCTATGCAACCCACCATCTATACAGATGCCAAAATATTCTTCCTAAGGAACAGTTCTTACCACAACACTTCCTTGCTCACAAACTTCCATTGCCTTTAGGATAAAATACACATTTCTAATCTGGCATTTAAATCCATCACAATTTGACTCCAACCTATCATTCCAGCCTTATTTCATGAATTCCTTCATTTACACTAGATTAGAGCCATATTGTACCACTAGCTGTTTCTCCAGTTTGGCATTTTCCTGTCTACTAGTCTATGCTCTTATATTTGCAGCTCCTCATATTGAAAACATGCTCCTTCCTGAGCTCCATCATTCAAATTCATTAATCTTTTTGCAAGATACTGGTCAGATGCCGCCTCCTATTCATAGTATTCTTCAATCTCCCCAGCTATCAGCCTTTTTTCCCCTTACCAAATTACCTGGTGTTTTCTTGTCTGTGTGCATAATAGGTGATTAATGTCAGTTATGTTGAACTGAATTAATGTATTTGTCTTCTCCTCTTACCAGAATGAAAGCTCCCTGACAGTGTGTTGTCTCATCTTTGAATCTTCAGCAACTAGCACAGTACTGTATATGATATTATCCTATGACATTGTAGATGATTAATAAATGTTAATCTATTGAACAGCTTCTAATAGACCCTTCTACCAAAAGTTAATTGAAGGGGAAACTAATGAATTGAGATTCAGTGTTATTTCCACTGTGTCATCCTCCTCACATAGGGTAGTACAATGTAAAAAGTTACTGAATTTAGAATTGGAGCAACTGGGTTCAAAATTCAGCTCTGCCACTTACTACCTGTATGACCCTGGGCAATTCTCTGGGACTCAGTTTCTTTGTCTATAAAATAAGGATGGACTAGACAGCCTTCAAAGTCCCTTCTAGTTCTAAATCTTATTTTTAAAATCAAATTATCTGTGTGATTATAAGCCACCAGTGTCTACTTACTCAGCCCAGTGAGTAAGATCATCAAAGCCAGGTACTTAGAAAATTTGCAGTGGACAGAGTTCTAGACTTGTAGTCATAGATTTTGAATTTGAATCATTCATTACCCTACCACCTCTTAAGATTTGCATTCATAGTTATTTTTGCTTAGTCTTTTACAAAATTAGCCTTCATTCCTCACAGAAAGAGGTTCTTGAAGTATATTCTAAGAACATGTCATACAACAGGAAGAAATATACTTAAAATCTGACTATCACTGCTCTAGAAAGTAAATTAATCATAAGAATAGGATGGACAGTTGATTACATACAGGACTCGAAAAATGTTTCACTTTATATATCTTCTGTCTGAAGCTATACTAAAGCTGGGGGACCAAGTCAGGAATCAAGTTAGTTAATCTCTCTCTGGGTTTCAGTTTCTTCATCTAAATATCAGGTACTATCCCCTTCTTATGTGAAAATTTGCTAAAAGAGGCAGAAAAATAACAATGATGTAAAGAACACTAATAAAATCCATTTCTGAAAAAACACAGTCACTCAAATAAAATATAAAGGAGATATGGACTCTTCTGAGTACCAGAAACAGAATTCCCTCTCAGTTAAATGTACTGTGAGGATGGTTTCAAAGCATCATGGTACATCAGCTCATGTGTAAGTAAATGATTTTTAAGGTTTTAAAGGTTGTATCTGACAAACTTAAAAATCAATCAACTGTTTGGGAATTGTGCGAGAGGGTTAAGGACAGCTGAATTCATATATAACACAAAAGTGGATTTCTTGAGTTTTATCTCATGAGGTAGAGTTGAATCATTGAGCTTCCAGAAGCCTTAATTTGAGAGCATAAGAAGCCAGAAGGAGAAAAAGCCATAAAAAGAAACAGAAGAAACAAGAAAGTAAGTTGAGCTCTGAAGAAATCATAAGAGTCCTGGGACTCAATTTAGAAACTGACAGGAAATAAGTGTACTGGAAGGCTTTGTAGCTGCATTTTGGCGAACTTGTTGATTGCAAGAGAGGCATTATTTTGTGATTAGCTGAAGAAAGGCTGAGTCAGCTGAGAAAGCTCTTCAACTGATGATGTGGAAAAGAGCTGAATCTTGTAGCTATTATATAGTTGTGCTTATAATCTTCTAATGCCATCTACAACCTGAGAGAAAGGAAATTTCTCAGGGGTGCTTGGTTGCCCTTTATTACCTTTTCTAGTTTGAGAAGTAAAAAGAGAAAGGAAAACACAGGCTTTTCATCTGCTTTGCTGTAAAAAGAGGACTGGTTTTGCTGAGAACCCACTGGATAAAGCAAAATTCCCTTGCCATTTGTAGATCTGAAAAGCTTAGCAGCTCTCTAGCTTACAGGAACTACATGTCACTGAAAAAAAAACATAATACTTTTTTTTAGCTTCCTATTAAGAGGTGGCTGTGAGCTAAAAGAACTTGACACCACTTTGTGAGCTCCCGAGCAAAAGAGGAGTAAGCTTTTTCAAGCAGTAAAGCAATGAAGACCAGAAGGATCTGTGCTTGCAGAGAAGTAGCTTCAGGTAGTATAAATTATTCTTGAGGAAACCAAAGACATCAAAGCCTATATTTCAGAAATGTGAGATGCCCCTAGGCACATGGGTTTCCCTATTCATGTGTCTCCCTGCTAGGCTGCTAAGATTCTATAAATGTATGTCCCCAGTTTCCTATAGACACAACATACATTGGAAGAAGAATTGGACCAAAGTTTATGGGTCAACTGTAAATGTTTCAATTACAGCTGTTCTGGGGGTAAAATTTATAATTATTGTGTGAGGACTCAAATTTATGTTTACTCCTAACCTTTTCTTCTGAATAAATATTACAACTATTATTGTATTGATTTTGTGCAATCATTTAGTAAATAGTTTATAGTTAAGAGTCAATGATGTCACAATCACTGATTAAGCGTAAAGAGGAAGTACAATGGTAGTGGCTCAGGATACACAGACAGACAGACACAGACACAGACACACCACTCTCTTTGTCTCCCCACTGTTACCCTCTAGAATTCTGAGAAAACAAATAATAAGTTTCAGTCGAGTTCTATATTGTACCTTGCCCTGCTCCTCAGCACCAGACCTGCTGGTATAAAGGCAGATTGGAATGACAGAGTCAGCCCAGGGAGACAGAGACAAAAAAAGAGAGATAGAGAGAGACAGAGGACAGAAAGAGACAAATAAAGATACACACAGAGACAGAGAAACAGAGGTAGTGTCCACATTACTCCCAGGATACATATAAAATAAGGAAGTTATACTATAGGATTCCTAAAGTGCATTTCTACTCTTAAGTTTTGAATCCTATGATTCTAATACACTGATTAAACTTAAGTTTTCTGTCCTGATGTGTGATTCCTGACTTGGCCAGCAGATGTCCTCATTCACTAATGTTAAGCACCTCTAGCATTGTCTGAGCTCAACTCATTCAAGAATAGAATTGTACATTTAAGAGATTCACTGTAATAAAAAGTATCCTTTGTGCTGTCTGAGTTGAAGCATGCCTACATCAGTATGTTTTGTTTTTGTTTTTGTTTCTGCTTTTCTGTAATAGCCAGGATCACAGAAGACAAGAGATAGTCACTGATCTTGCCATTTAAGGGCTAAACCCAAGAGGAGGGAGAGGTTTTCATTTTCACCTTCCATAGCTATATTAATGGTTTGTGACATTTTACATTTTCAAAACAGTCCTTTTCTCTTGCCTATGAACATACTCAGTTTTCCTTAAATATTAAAAAAATGTTTTTTTCTAGCACTACCCACCCAAGACTTCTTTCCACTGCCTCCATATTCAGTCATTCCTTGCAATCTGGCTTCTACCCCTTCTCACTTTTCTGAAATTGTTTCCACAAAATTTACCCATAACCTCCTAAGTGCCTAAGAAATAGCTTTTTCTCCTTGATGTTAGTTTATCTTTGGATCATCCTTGGGATTTCTGTAGTATCTGTTTCAGTAGTATCATTCCACTTACTTTTTAGTATCATAAGATCATAGACTTACTAATAATGAGATATTAATACAAATAAGAGCATTTACACAGTGGCTGATGATCTGCAAATAGCTTTATAAATATCTGATTCTTATATTCATAACAACCCTGGAAAGATGAGGACACTGAGGCTGAGGGAGATTAAGTGACTTGTGGTCTGTCCCTGCCTTGGAATGAACCTTAAAGGTCATCTAGGGGCATCATTTTACAGAAGAGGGAACTGAGGTCCAGAGAAATACATCAACATGCAGGTATTAAGCAGCAGAGATGGCATTTTAATACAGGTCATCTGACTCCAACTTCTATGTTTTTCCCACTGTGCTTTCTTTTTATGGTTAATCTCTTCTAGAGTTCTATGACCCTGTGCTCTCCTGGTAATACTCCTGGTTCTCTGATTGTTTCTTCTGTCTACCTCGGTGGTTCTTCTTGCTCCTTCTATCTTCTACATTGTGAATTTCTGGCCTATTTCCTGTCTATTTTCTCCCTTGCTAGTCTTATCCTTTTACTGTGGCACCATCCAGATGACTTCTAAATCTTACAGCTCAGGCTTAGCTCCAGCCTCATTTCTTCAACTGCATGTTAAATTTCTGTCCTTAGATATATCACTTTATTCTTCAAACCCAATACCCCTTAAAAAAAAAAAGAACAGATTTCATCATCTTACCATGTGTCCCACTTTCATTCCCATTGTCAGCAATGGAACTCAGACCCTGCTTATCTATCACTGCAAATGCTATAAAAGTCCACCCTGTTCTCCTCACCCTCTAGTCTTTCTCTCTTCTAATCCATCTCCCATACATTTTCATAATGCAGAAATATAATCACCAGTCTGTGGCTCCAAAGTCTCAATAGGGTCCTTAGAGACTATCGATTGAAATCCTCATACTGGCATTCAAGACCCTTATCTAGCAACAGTATTTTTTTTTCACAATGCATACTCTTACATACATTCTGCTCAAGAAAAAAAGAAAATTTTACCATACATTGTCTCCCAAGTACATCTTGCATTTCCTTGCCTCCATAACCTGGAATGTGCCCCCCCATATCTCTACCAATTAAACTCCTACGCATCTTTTAAGGCCAATTCAAATGCTATCTTCCCTGTGGTGATGCTCCTGATTCTCACTGCCAAGAATTATTTTTTCCTCCCCTAGACTGCCATAGATAGCATTTTGGACCTCTCTTACAAGTATAAATAGGCTCTGTTCCATATGAACCACAGCTGGAGAAATGTATTGAACTCTCAGGGATGAATCTCAGCTCATAGTTATTCTTTAAGAAAGAACATTGAAGAAGGAGAGGAGAACACATCCAGAGGAGAACAATGAGCATGATGAGAGACTTTAGAACTGTGTTATCTGAAGATCAATGAAGAGAACAGGAGATTTTGGTCTTGGGGAAAAGAAAACCAAAAAGAGGTGAAGGACGAAGGCCTGTTGTAGGGAAGGGAAATTAGACTTGTTCTATTTTGGTCCAAGAGGACACCCTAAGAGAAAAGGATAGAAATTAGAGAGAGACAAAATTGAGATAAATTAAGGGAGAACTTCTTAATAACACAAGGTAAAGAAAAGTAGAATGGGCAGCCACTGGAGGTCATGAATTCTTGTTATCACTGGAATTCCTCAAAAATGCTGTAGAGGTCAATTCCAGTAGAGGTCTAGGCAACGTCTTCTGTTCCTAGCAATTCTAAGATGTTTCTATGCATCTTATCTCTATGATTGGATTGTATCCTCTTTGCAGGCAGGAATAATAGCTATTAATCTTTGTATTTGTCCGAAATGCCTACAACACTGTCCTACACAAAGTAGGTTCTCAATAAATGTTCAATTTAAATCACAAGACAAGTTCTTATCTTTTGAGAAAGTGGCAATAAAATGGTATAAAAAATAACATCCTACAAGCAAAAAAATCAATTGTCAAATAATAAGGAACAAGCCTGGGTTCTCCTTACATCCAACCTGGCACACAATGCATTAATTCACTTTGATTCATCTTTCAAAAAACTGCATCATGCTACATGTAGCATATATATAGATAGCTAAATATATTAGCTCACCATACCAAAAACTGCTTATAAAAAGTTAAAGAAAGTGAGACAGAAGTACATCTTATCTACTAGCAAATTTAAAAGATAAATATATTAGTATCACATGGTTGGGGGAGGGAGTATGTGATGAATATACCTTCAATAGTGATGTTTTTCACTAGTACAGGTTTCACCACTTTGGATCCCATGAGGATCCCCGTGGTCCTCCAGTATAATATGTTTGTGCCTGATTTTAACATGACCTGTAAAGATAAAAGAAAGTCACTGCAATCAGGCAAGTATGTATTGTTTCTAAACATATCAGAAAGCTTACAAACTCTTCACTCAGACTATTTTCTGTTTTTCTGATTTATTATTTATTAACATCCTTTTTTAAATTTTTGAATCCCAAATCCTCTCCCTCCCTTTTCCCTCTCCTCCACCCCTTAAGAAGGTATGAGATGGGATATCAATTACTCATGTGAAATCATGCACAATCTATTTCCAAATTATCCATGTTGCAAAAAAGGAAGAAAAAATAAAATTAAAAAATTTTGCTTCAATATGCATTCAGACTCCATCCATTAGTTCTAGGATTTTTTTCTATCATTTTTCATGAGAAGTCTTTTAGAAAACACTTGGATCATTACATTGCTCAGAATAACTAAGTCATTCACAGTTGATCATCCTCACAATATTGCCATTGCTGTGTACGATGTACCCACTTTACTTTGCATCAGTTCATATAAGTCACCCCAGGTTTTTCTGAAACCATCATACTTATTATATCTTATAGCACAAAAATATATCTTATAGCACATACCACAACTTGTTCAGCCATTCCCCAATTGATGGATGTCTCCTCAATTTCCAATTCTATGATACCATTAAAAGAGCTAGTATAATTATTTTTGTACATATAGGCCCTCTTCCTTTTTCTTTGGTCTCCTTGGAATTCAGACCTATCAGAGGTGTTGCTGAGTCAAAGGATATGCACAGTTTTATAACTCTTTAGGCATAGTTCCAAATTGCTCTCCAAAATGACTGGGTTAACACCATTACCTACTAGATAATAAACTCATTCATCTAGACCAGGGATGGGGAACCTACTGCCTCAAGGTCACATGTGGTAATATTAATATGAGCTCATGATTGACATTGTTTGTTATGCATTGTTATTATTTGTTTTGTGATTTTGTGGTCCTTAGGTGAAGTCTTTTGGTGGAGCCCAAGTTTTACAGAACAAACCCTTTTATTAAGGAGATTTGTTCTGTGATGTTTGAAATCAAAGGGCTGTAATTAAGGGCCTAGAGAGCCACGTGTGGTCTCAAGGTGGCAGGTTCCCCACCCCTGATCTAGACTCTACCAATTTAATTCAAAACTAGTGACACGGGGGGGGGGGGGTGGCAGAGCCAAGATGGCGGTGTAGAAGCAGCAAAGTTTTGCAGCTCTAACACAGCCACCCTAAATACCCATAAAATATGACTCTAAACAAAGTTTAGGGCTCCCAAACTCACAAAAATACAGAAAACACATCTCTTGCTAAAGGCAGATTGGGAGGAGGGGCTCATTGCTGCAGTCTGGGAGCGAGGACATCCCAGCCCAAAAACCAAAACCATGGCCAGGCCCCAGGGTGGTCTGGAGGAGCCAAGCCGCAGCTTGAGTCTGACAAAGAGCAGATCTGCAGCACTTGGAGCAATCTCCACATTTATCAAGCCAGGAAAAATAAGGCTTAGAGAAAGGTCAGTGGAATTCAAGCTTTCAAGCTAAATTCAGGGGAGGAAAAGCAGTTTGGCCGAACTGCCCCCAGGGCAAGGAAGCAGCAGGAAGTGGCAGGATCTGCTGCAACCAGCAACTGCCTCCACTGGGCTACTTCAGAGCTTCTGGCCTGCCAATTGCCGGAGGGGGCTGAGACATTTGATCAGGGCCAAGGGCTCTTGCGTTGAGCAGCCTGGATCCAGATCGTAGTCTTGGGTGGTGGTCCTGGGGTGCACTTTCAGCAAGCCAAATCTGGTAGGGGCTGCAGCACCCCCCTAATAGCTCTGGCAGCTATGAAAACCCCAGCAAATTTGGGACAGAGCTTTCCCCCCAGGAAGCAGAGTTCCACAGAGCTAAAAAAAAATCAAGCAATTAATTGACTGGCCAACATGAGGAAAAGGAAGAAAAATAAGAACAGCAATAAAACTCTAGAATCCTTTTTTGTGGACAAAAAGGATCAAAGCATAGAACAGGAGGAAGACAACACAGGCAGAACTCCCACACCAAATGCTTCCAAGAAACATGAAGATTGCCTACAAGCTATAGATCAACTTAAAAAGGACTTTGAAAACCAAATAAGAGAACTGGAGGAAAAATTGGGAAGAGAAATGAGAATGATGCAAGAAAATCATGAAAAGAGAGTC